>JAJAQA010000008.1:4209284-5409284 GCA_021464565.1 Rutilus rutilus | reverse complement strand
CAAAAAAGGTGTTCTTGATGGAAGTGGGCATCAGGTAACAAACTCACATACTAGGCCAATACAGACAATATGGTACTTTCCACAAATATTTAATTTGTTAGATTTTTTTCTTACAGTATAGGTTTGATTGTTTGAAGAATGGCATCTACACTGTAGTTTGTGCAAAAGTTGAAAAGTCGTGTTTTTAGCATAAGCAGAAAATCATAACAGGGTTGTGCACGACACAGCTAATGTGGGATATTATATTACATTGGTCATTTAGGTTTAATAGCTATGATACAGATATCGGATGTGTTTGAAACTAGTTACTTTTAATACTAGAATAATTAGGTTCAATAACAATTCTATCTAATAAGTCTCACAACAGATTTGTGTCTGTACTGCTTTAAAAAAAAAATCATTGGACACCAAACAAGTGTACCTTGTTGGTGGAATGTGCCATATATGCAATGCATTTTTTGCTTTTCAGACTATGCAGGTGAATATAATAACCTATATATTTTGTGTGTGTGTGTTTCCATGTTATGGCTGTGTTCCTTTAGCATGCTGACAAAATTCAGCACGAGTTTTTCCTGCTATTCTCTGTGATGGATGAGAATGAAAGTTGGTACCTGGAACAGAACATTGAAACGTTTGGCAGTGTTGATTCAGATCCAAATAATGCTGAGTTTCAGGAGAGCAATAAGATGCATGGTATGCATATATGTGTTTGTGTGTGTTTAATCACACAGTCACTTTGTGAATATACAAGTTTATTTCCTGGCAGTATTAAGAATGTTTGTGTTTCTTCTCAGCGGTAAATGGCTACATGTATGGAAACCTGCCTGATCTGAATTTGTGTAACGGGGAACATGTTGTGTGGCACACACTTGGCTTGGGCACGGAGGTGGATATCCATGGTATCTACTTTGAGGGTAACACATTTCAGCGCGATGGGATGAACCGTGACACTCTCAGCATTTTCCCACATACCACAGTGACCGTTAGCATGACACCTGACAACAATGGTAAGTCACAGCGCTTTTTATATCAGGGATGTGTTGGTGTGTCAATGCTTATCCATTATGCTCAAGCTATGGAAGGTGTGATTGGCTTTGATAGGTCGCTTGTTATGCTAATAATGATTTCGGTGTTGTGCCAGATCCTAAACCAGCGATTTTTGTTTCCCAGAATGTTCTGAAAAAAAAAAAAAATTATTAGTAGGTCATTTCCAGAACAGACTCTGCAATGTTTTTTTTTGTTTTGTTTTTTTTTAGCAAGTTTTAGTTTAACTCGTTTAGTTCAATGATGATTTCAAACAAGAGAGAACAAGAAAAATAACAATAACACAACATTTAAAGGCTTTTTCAAATGCCACAGGAATGCAAGTATTTGCAACAAGGAAGATATGAAAACATAAGGTACATTACTGGAGGAAAAAGTGGAAATAAATAAAATCTATACATATTTAATGTGACTCAATGATAATAATATTTTTTGTAAATTAATATGTTATTAAATATTAACTATTTGGATTGTAAATTACAGTACAGTCTAAAATTATAGTGATAATTATTATTTATTGTTTTATTTTAAAATTATTTAATGAGATGTAGGTATGTATATGTGAAATGTGTAATGATGATTAACTCCCTAAGGGGAAATGTTTTTGAGGCATCACATCAGAAAAAAATATTGTTTACACCAATGTAATATCCAGACAAACTATATTAAACATACTGCGTTATCCACTTTGAAGAAGTGTTTAATCATGATTTATGATTTATTTGATCAGCTACATAATGCAAAAGGCATTTAGATCAGGCTTTACGAACCGCTACCTCTCGGGGTCCAAGGGGATGTAGGATTTGGCACGACAATGGTTTTAACAAAATTAGGGAAGATTATCCCAGTTCTCTGCTTTGATACGCAGTTGCTAAGTCTTGTAATGTCTGAAAAGCTTGTTGTTTTCGTAAATAATTAAAAGATATAAGCAAAATACATTATTTTTGACAGTAAACATTTGCTCATAAGTATGCACTTTTACTCCAGGCGAGTTTGAGCTGAGCTGTCGCACAACTGATCACTACATGGCGGGCATGCGTCAGCATTACACAGTGAAGACATGT
Organism: Rutilus rutilus; assembly: GCA_021464565.1. Lineage (NCBI taxonomy): Eukaryota > Metazoa > Chordata > Actinopteri > Cypriniformes > Leuciscidae > Rutilus > Rutilus rutilus. The sequence continues at coordinate 5,407,176 of JAJAQA010000008.1, read as the reverse complement.
TCAACGACTCCTGCACAAGAGCGCTTCACCTCCACAGTGCGGTACTATATAGCAGCAGAGGAGGTTTTGTGGAATTATGCACCAAACCGAACATGGGAACTAGAGAAACACATGGCTACACTGAAGGATAGGTATACCCACAAACATATATGCATATTTGTTCTTACACATAAATTGAGCTCTAAAATGAGACATTAGGGTTAAGATTAACACTTCAAGTGAGGCTTGACTGAGAAGAGTCAAGTCTCATGCTTGAGACCCTCTATTTCACACACAGTTTTACCTATTTACACATTCATGCACACATTATCTTTTATTTTTTCTCTCTCTCTCATTTTCTGTCCTTCTTTACTCAGCCCTGGAAGTATTTACCTAGAACAATCAGATAAACAGATTGGTGCTGAATATAAGAAGGTGGTGTTTCGTGAATACACAGATGGAACATTTACCATACAGAAGCCCAGGCGTCCAGATGAGGAGCACTTGGGGATAATGGGTATGGCACATCTGACTTTGTAAACTCCTTTTTCTCTGACAACACTCCTTCAAATCCACAAGTCGATTTTGAAACCTGTTTATCAAAAGTTCAAGAAATGATTCTATTTATAATATGAAGATTACATATATGGAATGAAATTCTGAATATATGGAATGGAACTCTGAATATATGGAATGAAACTGAGTATATGGAATGAAACTTGAATATATGGAATCAAACTCTGAATATATGTAATGAAACTGAATATATGGAATGGTACTCTGAATATATGGAATCAAACTCTGCATATATGCAATGTTACTCTGAATATTGAATGAAACTTGAATATATGGAATGAAACTGGCAAAGTAGCAGAAATCCTAAGTAATGATGAGCTACAGTAATGCATGTACTGGGGAAACACTGGTAACTTTATTCAGTGCAGTTCTACTAATGAAGAAATTCATTCACTATTTCATCACGGAAGACTGAATGCCGTGAACATCACAGACCTGGAAGTTCCTTCTTATCAGGCAAACATAAATACAGAAAGAAACATGCATTCCACCTCACAGGGAGCGCCCACAGAAGCCCCTATCTACAAGTGATGCAGAATGTGCACTCCAAATGTACATAACATGCACTTGTCTATCAGCTTCTACCTGGAGTGCTATTTCAGCCAACATCTCCCTAAGAGATTCGTAAATTTCTTTGATAATGATGCATAATGTTTTCCGCAACATTTTGATGAACACGATTACTCATAAGCATTAAGAATGTTGAAATATTCAAAAAATATGATCCTCAAGATGACGGGATGTAGACTCCAAACTGTCTGTGATGTTTGGAGTATGACTAGCTATTTCAAAAAAGTTGTCTAGTTCAACAAAGTATTGGAAAATGTCCCTTCAGAAGTTATGGAATATCACTCTGATAACAAGGATATAACTAGCTATACATTATTCATTAAGTACTGTCAAATTTGCACTTTAATTGACCCTTCGCTAAGCCCCGTGTTTCCCTCGCTCGAAAGCTTGCCAGACCTCCCGCGCCTAGTTACGGTTGCTAAGCCACGATTGGCCTGTGGCGGTTTTCGGGCGTGGCTTAGCGAAGGGTCAATTCCATATTCAGTTTCATTCCATAAATTCAGACTTTTATTATATATATATATATATATATATATAATATATATCATTCTATATATTCAGAGTTTCATTCCATACTGAAACTTCATATTATAAATACAATAATTTCTCGAATGGAGTGCCATATTTCACAAAAGTGAGTACACCCCTCAGCAAACATTTTAGTATATCTTCTAAAGGGACAATACTATAGAAATGAAACTTGGATATATTTTAGAGAAGTCGTTGTGCTGCTTGTATAGCAGTATATATTTACTGTTCTCTGAAAATAACTCAGCATACAGTCATTATTGTCAAAATAGCTGGCAACAAATGTGAGTACACCCTAAGTGAACATGTCAAAACTGTGTCCAAAGTGTCAATATTTTGTGTGAGCACCATTGTTATTGTGATGTATTTTTTAATTAATCAACTTTAATTAATCAACTAACATTTGTTTTTCTTGCAGGAACGACATTCATATGCTTTTAAATGTTTCCAAACTCTTTGGGGAAACCTTGTGACTTTGAGTGTGTGTGTGTGTTAATAACAAATAGGGGAAGTGAAACGTGTTGGTGAAAGTTCACTTTGTACATGAACTATTTCAAAGTTCAGTTCACAAATTTTAAAATGAACTAGTTCAGTTCATAGTTCATACTTCACATTTTTTAACTAAGTTCACAGTTCCAAAAATGACCTAGTTCACAGTTCTTTTTTTCCATATGTTGCTGCCAGTGGCGTAGCAAGTCAGTCCCGGGCCCATATGCAAAATAAATTTTACGGGCCCCCCCGCCCACAAGTACATCGAAGATATAGACATAGGCTAGTTCATATATAGACGTTCACTGTAGTGTATCAAGAAAATACCATACTAAACAATACCATAAAAAACACACTCTACCCAACAATTTTTCACAACCAGAACGGAACAAAAACAAATCTAAAACAACCAAGGCACTGCCAATGTCAATAATAAACTAGGCCTACTGATCTTGGCACGGCGGCCCAAAATGTAAAAACATAAAACTACTCACTCATTTTAGTTGCATTCACCGGGCCTTTCTTTCGGCAAATTCATCCACGATGTCAACAGTAACAGGGACCTTCTTCGACATCGTTGTCATTTACACTAGGTTTGCACAAAAAAACGGTCTATTTTGGGTACTTTTTGTGTCGCGACTATAACTTCTCCACCCTCCTTTTTGTCACATTCACCGTCTGTCATCGTCCTGTCTGCACTACAGTTCCCAGAATCCTCCTTGTTTCCACACCTGTTCTCACTCCCTTCATTACCCGCCTGTTCGTCATCATCATCATCTGCATCACCTGTCTTGTGTTCATCTGTCTGTGTATTTAAGTTCCTTCTGTTCACTCATCACTTGTCGGTCAATGTTTAATGTTAGGTTCCTGTTCTGAGCACACGCTCCCTGTTTTTTGTGTATCTGTTATATTTGAGAATTAAAACCTTGGAATACTTCATCTTCGAGTTCGCCTCCTACTTCATCCCACCCAAGAAGCCTGACAGATTGACCGACCGTAAAAAAGAAAAGAAGATGGAGAGCTGGAAGCAGGCCTTTGTGGGAACCCGCCAAGCTGTGTTCCGGGGTATCCGTGGAGGTCACAGGGGAGGATATGGGCGATATATCTGCACAATCAAACCTATCTCCAGGGATGACTTCTCTGATCTCCCTCCTCTCATCAGCCCAACCAAGCCTGCACTTCACGTCTGTCCAGCCGAGCCTGCACTTCACGCCAGTCCAGCCGAGCCTGCACTTCACGCCAGTCCAGCCGAACCTGCACTTCACGCCAGTCCAGCCGAGCCTGCACTTCACGCCAGTCCAGCCGAGCCTGCACTTCACGCCAGATCTGCCGAAGCCAAGGCAGTATGCGTCATGCCCGCCGCCCCTGAGACTGTGAGCGTTATGCCCGCTGCACCTGTGACTGACAGCGTCGTGCCCGTCAAGCCAGAGACTTTCCGCCCAGTATCTCCTGTTCCTGTCCTCAGCCAGAGTCCGGACGAGAAGGACTTAATTGACCTTTTTTCAGAGCTTCCTTCGCCGCTGGTCCCATCCAGCTCAGAGCCCTCTTCATCGCTGGTTCCGTCCAGTTCAGAGCCCTCTTCGCCGCTGGTTCCGCCCAGCTCCGAGCCTTCCTCGCCGCTGGTCCTGCCCAGCTCCGAGCCCCCTTCGCCGCTGGTCCCGCCCAGCTCAGAGCCCCCTTCGCCGCTGGTCCCGCCCAGCTCAGAGCCCCCTTCGCCGCTGGTCCCGCCCAGCTCAGAGCCCCCTTCGCCGCTGGTCCCGCCCAGCTCAGAGCCCTCTTCGCCGCTGGTTCCGCCCAGCTCAGAGCCCTCTTCGCCGCTGGTCCCGCCCAGCTCAGAGCCCTCTTCGCCGCTGGTCCCGCCCAGCTCAGAGCCCTCTTCGCCGCTGGTCCCGCCCAGCTCAGAGCCCTCTTCGCCGCTGGTCCCGCCCAGCTCAGAGCCCTCTTCGCCGCTGGTCCCGCCCAGCTCAGAGCCCTCTTCGCCGCTGGTCCCGCCCAGCTCAGAGCCCTCTTCGCCGCTGGTCCCGCCCAGCTCAGAGCCCTCTTCGCCGCTGGTCCCGCCCAGCTCAGAGCCCTCTTCGCCGCTGGTCCCGCCCAGCTCAGAGCCCTCTTCGCCGCTGGTCCCGCCCAGCTCAGAGCCCTCTTCGCCGCTGGTCCCGCCCAGCTCAGAGCCCTCTTCGCCGCTGGTTCCGCCCAGCTCAGAGCCCTCTTCGCCGCTGGTTCCGCCCAGCTCAGAGCCCTCTTCGCCGCTGGTTCCGCCCAGCTCAGAGCCCTCTTCGCCGCTGGTCCTGTCCAGCACAAAGCCCTCATCGCTGGATCTGCCCAGCACAAAGCCCTCATCGCTGGATCTGCCCAGCACAAAGCCCTCATCGCTGGATCTGCCCAGCACAAAGCCCTCATCGCTGGATCTGCCCAGCACAAAGCCCTCATCGCTGGATCTGCCCAGCACCGAGCCCTCGTCGCTGGATCTGCCCAGCACCGAGCCCTCGTCGCTGGATCTGCCCAGCACCGAGCCCTCGTCGCTGGATCTGCCCAGCACCGAGCCCTCGTCGCTGGATCTGCCCAGCACCGAGCCCTCGTCGCTGGATCTGCCCAGCACCGAGCCCTCGTCGCTGGATCTGCCCAGCACCGAGCCCTCGTCGCTGGATCTGCCCAGCACCGAGCCCTCGTCGCTGGATCTGCCCAGCACCGAGCCCTCGTCGCTGGATCTGCCCAGCACCGAGCCCTCGTCGCTGGATCTGCCCAGCACCGAGCCCTCTCTAGTACCCGGGACTTTTCCCAAGTATTTTTTGGGGGGGGGCCATAGGGCTCCGCCATGGCCACCTGAAGGGTCTTCACCGCCATGGCCACCTGAAGGGTCTTCACCGCCATGGCCACCTGAAGGGTCTTCACCGCCGTGGCCACCTGAAGGGTCTTCACCGCCGTGGCCACCTGAAGGGTCTTCACCGCCGTGGCCACCCGAAGGGTCTTCACCGCCGTGGCCACCCGAAGGGTCTTCTCCGCCATGGCCACCCGAAGGGTCTTCTCCGCCATGGCCACCCGAAGGGTCCGCACCGCCTTGGCCACCCGAAGGGTCCGGACCGCCATGGCCACCCGAAGGGTCCTCACTGCCGTGGTCGCCTGAGGGGACATCACCGCCCTGGCCACCCGAAGGGTCCTCTCCGCCGTGGCCACCCGAAGGGTCCTCACCGCCGTGGCCGCCCGAGGGGTCGTCTCTGTCCTGGCCACGCCCACAGCCTGCTCCACCGTGACCACACCCACAGTCTGCTCCGCCCTGGAGGCTTCCTGCCTTGTCTCCCTTGCCTTGTCTTCCCCGTCAGCCTCCAGGGCGCCCACCCTCCCACCCCTTTGGTCTTTCTACGGCGCGAGGACGCGCCTACCGGGAGGGGGGAGTAATGTCACATTCACCGTCTGTCATCGTCCTGTCTGCACTACAGTTCCCAGAATCCTCCTTGTTTCCACACCTGTTCTCACTCCCTTCATTACCCGCCTGTTCGTCATCATCATCATCTGCATCACCTGTCTTGTGTTCATCTGTCTGTGTATTTAAGTTCCTTCTGTTCACTCATCACTTGTCGGTCAATGTTTAATGTTAGGTTCCTGTTCTGAGCACACGCTCCCTGTTTTTTGTGTATCTGTTATATTTGAGAATTAAAACCTTGGAATACTTCATCTTCGAGTTCGCCTCCTACTTCATCCCACCCAAGAAGCCTGACACTTTTTCTCTTTAATGCCCCACTTCTATGTTTGTATTTGTCCATCCTTTAATGTTCAATTAGGTAGCCGATAGTAACCTCTCACTCTGTGTTTTCTTTTTTTAATTTGGCGCGGCGATGTAGTGTGCGTCATATAAAAAATGACAGCGTAGTTCTTCTACGTCAGCTGCGGGGTGCAAAAAAAAAATGCACACCTTAAATGTCGGAGAAAGTAGACATTAGGGAGAAACAAGAAATTACTACAGATGACAAGCATACAAAAAATAATGAAATATATTTATTGTGGCCACGAATTTAAAATTAATTTCCTCGTTTTAATTAAAAGCTCCTCATGGGCGGGCCCCCTATTGGCCCGGGCCCATTTGCACGTGCATACCCTGCATGCCCTGACGCTACGCCACTGGTTGCTGCAAGCTATTATTTTTCAAAATTATTGCCACAGCCCATATAGAACCACAGACAATAATTATTTTATCAGTTTTAACACTGAAGCTATGCGTCAGATTTCATCTTCATATCCAATTTTGAATATTTGTTGCTGTCCATTCAGTGTTCCACACCGCAGCTTTCACCCCTACAGAATATTCTCAAACACATGAGGAAAAACGTGCTGCTTGAATGGTCTTTTTAATGAGGAATTATTAAAAGAAAAACAAGAGAGTAGTCCATAAGGTGCAAATGTTTTTTATTTTTTTATTTTTTAAAATAATTTTCCATTTCAAATTCCAGATTGGGTGTTTTTTACGCTACATATATTAAGGCCTGTTTACGGTGTGTTTTAGCCGGGTTTTCGCATGGAAGGCTCTATAGAAATCTGGCACCCTATTGAACTAAGTTAAACTGAGAGAGCGTGCCGTTCACAGACACCAGAATGAACGAGTTCACAGTAACGTTCATCAGTTCAGTTCACGTTCGCCCCAAAATATGAACGAGTTCATGAACTATCATTCAATGAACGCGTTCAGGAAAACAGTGAAACTAGAAAGATGACTAGTTTCAAAAACCTTGTGATAAGTAATCACAAAAACAGAGTTTGCTTGTGCCGCATGGTTCCAGTAATTCATGCTCTTGGACAGGTTGCTTTCAGCAAACTGTCTGTGGGCTTTCTTGTGAGCCAGCTTCAGAAGAGGCTTTCTTCTGGGACGACGGCCATGCAGACCGACTTGTTGTAGTGAGTGGTATGGTCTGAGCACTGACAAGCTGACCTTCCGCTTCTGCAACCTCTAAAGCAATGCTGGCACGATCATGCGTCTGTTTTTTTAAGCCAGCTTCTGCACCTGACGCACAACACGAGGACTCAACTTCTTTGATTGACCCTTGCGAGGCCTGTTCCAAGTGGAACCCGTCTTGGAAAACCTCTGTATGACCCTGGCCTGCACTGTAACTCAGATTCAGGGTGTTACCAATCTGCTTATAGCCTAGGCCATCTTTGTGGAGAGCAACAATTCTAATTCTCAAATCCTTAGAGAGTTCTTTGCCATGAGGTGCCATGTTGAACATCCAGTGGTCAGTATGAGAGAATTGTACTCAAAGCACACATTTTAACTGCTCTAATACAAGATACACAAATTTGTATGGTCCTTTCAAGCAGACAAAAACATGACCATGATGAATAGGACATGTGGCTTTGCATGGTCAAATGATGTACAGCTATATTATCACTTAGGGTGTCCTCACTTTTGTTACGCACTCAGAATTTTGACAATAATGGCTGTATGTTGAGTTATTTTCAGAGGACAGCAACAACCTGTGCATCTCTGGTGAACTCCATGCCCAGGAGGATTAAAGCAGTGCTAGATAACATTGTTATCCAAAATATTGACACTTTGGACACAGTTTTGACATGTTCACTTAGGGTGTACTCACATTTGTTGCCAGCTATTTTGACAATAATGACTGTATGCTGAGTTATTTTCAGAGGACAGTAAATATATACTGCTATACAAGCAGCACAGCGGCTTCTCTAAAATATATCCAAGTTTCATTTCTATAGTATTGTCCCTTGAGAAGATATACTAAAATGTTTGCTGAGGGGTGTACTTACTTTTGTGAGATACTGTGTATATATAATTTGTAGCAATACTAAGCATCAGTGATGCATTCATAGATCAGTGTTACATAAATAATTAGCATTGATATAGCAGGTCTCTTTGTTTTAGCTCTTTACCTGTGTGGTTCTGTAGTGACCCTTGTTGTATTCGCAGGACCCATCCTTAGAGCTGAGGTTGGTGAGAGGATTCAGGTTGTGTTTAAAAACAATGCCAACAAGACATATTCTGTTCATGCCCATGGAGTGAAGACCAGTGAACCCCATCAAAATGGTGTTCCTCCAGGTTTGTTTATAATAAAAATGGTTTTCAAATTTGTCATCTTATGTGTGCAGGAGAGAATAGTATATTTGTATGTGCGTTATGTGTGTTATAGGTCAGGTGCTGACATACAACTGGACCATTCCAGAACGATCAGGTCCGGGTCGCAATGATCCAAACTGTATAACGTTTGCCTACTACTCTTCTGTCAGCTTTGTTAAGGTATAAAACACATGCATAATATAATCTATACATTATACATAGCAAGCACATTGCAGGCGTTTTACATACACCAAGTATGAAAAATTGGTAACATTTTAAAATACGTTGTTAAAGCATTGGCTAATATGAATTATCAATCAACATTATATTTTTAAAGCTTTGTTAATATGCGTTAATAAAAATGTTGTTTATTTTAGTTCAGTGCATTAACTAATGTTAACAGATACTTATTTTGATCTTAAAACTGTTGAGATTAACATTAACTAAGATTAATAAATGCTGTAGAATAATTGTTTATTGATCATGTAAACTAATGTAGTAAACTAATGTTAACAAACAAAACCTTTATTGTTTAGTTTTAACGAAAATGTTGCATTTGTATGTGTATTGCATGTAAAGAAATCAGATCTTACTTGGAAGAATGTTATGAAAGCAATAAGTGAACATGATAATGTGAGGTTTTACAGTATGATTGAAGATTTACAGGTGTACTATGTGAATGTCCTTCAGGACTTGATGAGCGGTTTGGTGGGTCCACTGATAGTGTGCCGTAAAGGCACCCTGGACACTGAAAGACGGAGAAAAGACGTTAATAAAGAGTTTGCCCTCCTTTTCATGGTGTTTGATGAAAATGAGTCCAACTACCTGGATGAAAACATAAAATTGTACCTTAACCCAGACGGATTTGACAAATATAGTGAGGAATTTATGGAGAGCAACAAAATGCATGGTAAGTGTGTGTGTGTGTGAGAGTGGTACATTCAGATTGCTTTTTTTGAAGAAGTTAAAACTCTTTCTCTTCCACAGGTATTAATGGAAAGATGTATGCTAACCTCCATGGGTTAAATATGAAAGAAAAAGACAAAACCGAGTGGTATTTGTTAGGACTGGGGAACGAAGTGGACATGCACACTGTACATTTCCATGGCCAGAGCTTCATTTACAAGGTATATACATGGCATGAGGTGTATCGACACCAACGTAAAGCAAGCGTCTATTACTTTTAAATTTATGGCATGACATATACATTCATGTCCATACATATGTGAGCTGCATTTCCTCATAGACACCTCAAATCAATAATCTTACTGTTTAAAAATCATTTAAAAATAAGCAATATTTCAATATCCAGGGCGCTATGACAGTAGCAGCTTTCACACATTAAATCTGGTAAATGTGCATTTTCATCAGATTGCATTTTCCTGTAAATTTACCACATCAAGTCTTTTTACTGTTAAGATTCACACATCAGAACCGAAATACCTGTAAACTCTGTGATGTCAAACACATAAACACTGCACCATTTTTTATTCACCCTGATCTGAATATGTAAAATGAACTTCATATGAATAATAAATCCACTGAAATAATATATATGTGATTAATAAACATCATGTATAATTTTAAAGGGAAATACTTGATTAAGATTAGTTTCTTACGTGACACTGTTGCCATTCGGAGATGCTTCCATGATCAGGTAATAAAAACAGAGCAGGCATTCGGGAAATTCCCACCACAACAAAATATGCATGTACAAAGTAATAGAAAGATGTGTTCTCTTCACATTATTTTGCAGTTCATTGTATTTTTATCTCATTACATTGAAGCACAGCTGCTGAAAGGGGGAGCAATCGAAATTGGGTTCGGAACAGGCAATCGAATCTGAATATATTCGAATCTGAAGTGTGAAAGCACCCTAAGAAACACTGTTTACATTTATGTACAGCTCTCCTTGCCGCAGTGACACTGACACAACAGTGGCAGATGGGGTGGCAATACTTAGGCCCTGTCCACACGAACACAGGTATTTTCAAAACCACAGCTTTTTCTATGCGGTTTGGCCGTTTGTCCACACACAAGCGCAGTATCCGGTCACTGGACCGAACCTTTTTAAAAACTCCTGCCAGGGTGAAGATTTTCAGAAACGCTGGTTGCAGTGTTGTCGTATAGATTTTGGCTTATGATTTCAGAGTGCACGTTGTTATCTTCTTTGTTTGACATCAGATTTTGAGCCGCTATCTCCTTTGTTTACATGAGGCGATTCTGTGCAATGGCGGACATAGCCAAAATATTGCTGCTAATAACTGTGCTAACAGGGCTTATAACATGTATACAGATACATGCACCGTTCTCCTATCATATTGTGGAACAGAGGCATCAGAATGCAATACTACGCAGGTTACTGCTTATGACAACATGTTGTTAGCCTACCAGAACTGGTAATAACCTTTTTTGGCCAACGTGTTTTTGCGGTCAGGGTTATATCGCCACCTGTTGGTTTGGCGTGTTCATACAGACAGTCTTGACAGAGCTTTATAGCGTGTTTTTTTGTTTTGTTTTCAAGTGAACGAGATTTCCCCTCCAAGAGCATGAATTACTGGAACCATGTCCTGTGGTCTGAAACTTGGTTCAGTTGGTTCAAAAGCCCCAACCTTTTCCCTCTGTCACTGGCACAAGCAAACTCTGTTTTTGTAATTACTTATCACAAGGTTGTGAAACTAGTCATCTTTCTAGTTTCACTGTTGTGCCTAAACGCGTTCATTGATTTTCAACGAGATGAGGAAAAACTCATTTTATAAAAAATACCCGTGTACGTGTGGACTGGGCCTTATTCTTAGCATTTCTAACCCCCACCATGCCACCCTAGTAGATCCACTTCTGAAACACAATAATGTCTAAATCCCACTTAGGTGTTAAACTGTCCCTCAAACACTCTCGTTTTCTTTCCTTCAGATGGATCATTCTCATCGTGCTGATGTATATGACCTATTCCCAGGAACATTTCAGACCATAGAACTGACTGCAGGAATTCCTGGACAGTGGCTGCTGCACTGTCATGTGACCGACCACATCCATGCGGGGATGGAGGCGCTTCTCACTGTTCATTCTAAAGGTTAGGATTTTCATTCATGTTTTGTTCACAAATACTGCAAGAAATTCACAAATGCAGAAGTAAATCCAGGAATGCACAAAAGCAAGCATGAAAATGTACACATAAGAAGCTTACATGGTTTTTAAAGCTTACAATATAATCCACAAATACACAAGCGACATTTGTAGTTTAATACATACATAGTGAGCTGATTACATCAGTATACTGTCTCAAGAATATTTGTGAATGTTCTTCTGCGTTTTTGGATCTTGTATAATGTTCGTAGTCTTTATAGACAGATTATCTCAGATGTTTGTGGACGATGATGTAGATCAAGGTTTGTAGGGGTTTCTGTCTATGGGTAGCAAATTTCAATTTGAAATGTAATATGCAAAATCACAATGCAATATGTAAAATGGCAATGCATTTCTGTATTTAAATTTAAATTTTCCAATACATTTGTGCAACGTTTGGTGCAAAATGAAATTATAAAATGTACATTTGCCATTTCATACACTAGTTTTAATATGTAAATTGAATACATATTTTAACGCTTTATAAGTTGCAAAATTAAAATTAAAATGCATTACAGAAATGATTAGATATGTTTAACATGTTCAAGCAAAAACTTGTTATTTGTTCTTAATTGCATTTACACTCACAGTTAAGACACTTGCGATTGCATTTCCATTAAGTGTCCCGCAATGAATGTTGCAAAATTCAATGTGCAATTGAAAATGTATTCTGAGCCGATCACGTGCCCGCCCCGCCCTGCCAATCACTGTGATGTTGGCCCCGCCCCCAACCCAATGCAAAACGTCGGCAAATCGTTTTTACTTCGTTTGTGCTGTAATTTTTGTTTGTGTGTGCTGTTTCTGTTTTTTAGATAGTAAAAGAATATTTCTAGGTCATTCTGTCACCCAGCCCACCACATATAAAATAGTCTCGTTCGGTTTGTGCCGGTTTTGTTTTTGAAATATTAGACCGAATTATAGCCGATGACGTCACCAGCCCCCCGACCTGCTCCACATTCACCCAAAATGGTCTCATATGTTTGTGCTAATTTGCGCCGATAAACGTTTATTTTGTGCTGCTTCAGTTTCTTAAATATTAAAATAAGATTTAGGCCTATTGGTCATTCTGGGGTCACTCATCCTGCTCCACATTCACCCAAAATAGTCTCGTTAGTTTGTGCGATTGTTTGTGCCGGTTAAAGGTTCGTGTGCTGCTTCGTCGTTTAAAATATTAGACACTGAATTATAGACGATGACGTCACCAGCCCTCGACCTGCTCCACATTCACCCAAAAAAGGCTAGGTCGATGAATTTGACCCGTCAGATTCCGTGACCATGTACCTTATCAGTATGCTTTATACAAGGGACTCGCATGTCTGCCTCATATTTTATGATTATACAGCTGCATAAACAGAGATGGTCACACATCACATTCGTCACTTTATTGAACATTACAGTCAGTTATAAATAAATAAAGAGCGGTCACATTTTTCGGTAGTGTTATGATGCATCAGAGTCTGGGGGATCCATTCGCAGCGTGATTTATTAATAAGAGTAGTCAAACAGGCAAAGGTCAGAACCAGCAGATACAGCAGTGAAGACAAGGCTTAATCGTAGTACAAAACCAGGCAGAAGATCAGGGCAGGCAGCAAACAATCAAAGTCAGAGATCAAAGCAGAGGTAACGTAGGCAGGCAGCAGACAGGGAGAAATCCAGAAACGGGCAAGGTCAAAAATACAAACAGGCAGTCACAGGAATAAACGCTCAGTAGAGTTCACAACAGTAAAACAAGACTTCGCAGTGAGGGTGAGAATGTGTGAGACCTAAATAGTCCATAGAATGACTGTGACTGTAATCAGGAACAGTGCAGGTGAATAATGCAGTGCAGGTGTATGAAGTAATCAGTCCAGGTAGATGCAGGATGGGAAATGTAGTCTGTGAGGAAGTGATCCTAGCCTATTGTGGATCGCCCTCTGGTGGCTCTTGAGGGCACTCCAGCTGGTTATCGTTACATAGCCCCTCCCCAAAGAGCGACTTCCAGACGCTCCAAAACTGTCCAGGTGGGAGGTGGCCCGGAGGCGGATCCGGGGGCGGGATGGAGGGCCAGGCCCGTGAAGTGGAAGAGGACCTGGAGACTGCGGCAAGATGGGAGGCGACCAGGGCGGATCAGGCTGTGCAGGCGACCAGGGCGGATCAGGCTGTGCAGGCGGATCAGGCTGTGCAGGCGGCCAGGGCGGATCAGGCAGTGCAGGCGGCCAGGGAGGAGACGACCCTTCAGGCGGCCAGGGCGAAGCAGACGGGTCAGGAGGCCAGGGCGGAGACGACCCTTCAGGCGGCCAGGGAGGAGACGACCCTTCAGGCGGCCAGGGAGGAGACGACCCTTCAGGCGGCCAGGGAGGAGACGACCCTACAGGCGGCCAGGGAGGAGACGACCCTACAGGCGGCCAGGGAGGAGACGACCCTACAGGCGGCCAGGGAGGAGACGACCCTACAGGCGGCCAGGGAGGAGACGACCCTTCAGGTGACCATGGCACAGGAACAGACACCGGTTCAGGAACAGACACCGGTTCAGAAACAGATACCGGTTCAGGAACAGACACCGGCTCAGCGGCGACCATCTTGTCCTGAGACACTGGCTCGGCGGTGGCCATCTTGTCCTGAGACACAGGCGTGGAGTCGGCCATCTTGTCCGAAGAGACAGGCGTGGAGTCGGCCATCTTGTCCAAAGACACAGACGTGGAGTCGGCCATCTTGTCCGAAGACACAGGCGCAGAAAGAGGAAGAGGAACAGATTCAGGCACAGTATCATGATCAGATTCAGGCTCAGGAACAGATTCAGTCTCGGCGGGACGAGACTCTTGACGGGCGGGCGTGACGTGAAACTCAGTCTCTGGATTGGCTGACGTGACGTGAAGCTCAGTCTCTGGATCGGCAGAAGTGACGTGAAGCTCAGTCTCTGGGTCGGCAGAAGTGACGTGAAGCTCAGTCTCTGGATCAGGATCAGCGCGCTCTGAGCTTGACGGGACCAGCAGCAGCGAGGGCTTTGAGCTGGGTAGGACCAGCGGTGAAGAGGGCTTTGAGCTGGACAGGACCAGCGATGAAGAGGGCTCTGAACTGGACGGAACCAGCGGCGAAGAGGGCTCTGAGCTGGGCAGGACCAGCGATGAAGAGGGCTCTGAGCTGGACAAGACCAGCGGCGAAGAGGGCTCTGGGCTGGGCAGGACCAGCGATGAAGAGGGCTCTGAGCTGGACAGGACCAGCGGCGAAGAGGGCTCTGGGCTGGACAGGACCAGCGGTGAAGAGGGCTCTGTGCTGGACGAGACCAGCGGTGAAGGCTCTAGCTTGGCGGGCATGTCGCTTGCTGTCTCAGGCGCGGCGGGCATGACGCTCTCAGTCTCAGGGGCGGCGGGCATGACGCGTACTGCCTTGGCTTCGGCAGATTTGGCGTGAAGTGCGGGCTCGGCTGGACTGGCGTGAAGTGACTCAGCCAGCAAAAGAGCCTGGATTATATACTTTTGAAGATTCCAGCCAGAGTGATGAAGTGGCATAAGGGAGCTGATCGGCTCGGATAGTCCACCACGGAAAAATATCATTAGGCATACTTCATCGAAAAATGCCAAAGGTGCCAGCTCAATAAAGTCTCTCACGTACTCCTCTATGGGCCGGTCTCCCTGACGGAGACACATAATCTTTGCTGCTGGATTCATGGTGGTCATCGCTGCTGGATCTTGGTACGGCGAAGTCTTCTGTTATGATGCATCAGAGTCTGGGGGATCCATTCGCAGCGTGATTTATTAATAAGAGTAGTCAAACAGGCAAAGGTCAGAACCAGCAGATACAGCAGTGAAGACAAGGCTTAATCGTAGTACAAAACCAGGCAGAAGATCAGGGCAGGCAGCAAACAATCAAAGTCAGAGATCAAAGCAGAGGTAACGTAGGCAGGCAGCAGACAGGGAGAAATCCAGAAACGGGCAAGGTCAAAAATACAAACAGGCAGTCACAGGAATAAACGCTCAGTAGAGTTCACAACAGTAAAACAAGACTTCGCAGTGAGGGTGAGAATGTGTGAGACCTAAATAGTCCATAGAATGACTGTGACTGTAATCAGGAACAGTGCAGGTGAATAATGCAGTGCAGGTGTATGAAGTAATCAGTCCAGGTAGATGCAGGATGGGAAATGTAGTCTGTGAGGAAGTGATCCTAGCCTATTGTGGATCGCCCTCTGGTGGCTCTTGAGGGCACTCCAGCTGGTTATCGTTACAGGTAGCTATTAATACCGAATACCAATGGAGCTTTGTCATATTATGTGATCTCAGAGTAATAGGCCTATATGCATTTGTAAGGAAAAACTATAGGATCTCCAACATTATTGGGTATTACAGTTAATAGTAGGCTAATAAGAATAAAGATAAGCATGTATCAGACAATGATAATATTTTATACAAAACGAAACCATCAACACAGTCCAGCATCAGACAACAGCTGCTCAGCAGAATGTTGACACGGGTGTCGACGCTTGATAAGGCAGAACATTCTCCCAGACCCAGACGGTCCAACATTGTACTGGTTCTATCACCTGCAGGCACGTAATTATCTTCGGAAATACTACCATTTCTCTGTCAACGCTCCACTTCATCTACTAGTGAATTTAACGCTCGTATCAGCTCTGCCGCCGCCCTGTTTCCTTCCAACTCCTCAAAATACGCACCATAGCCTATGTTTACCTGTTGCTGAGCCCCGCCTTCACGCAGTGATTGACAGGGCGGGGCGGGCACGTGATCGGCTCAGAATGCATTTTCAAATTGCACATTGAATTTTGCTACATTCATTGCGGGACACTTAATGGAAATGCAATCGCAAGTGTCTTAAAGCCCCGTTCACACTACAAGCGACTTTGTCGCTGCATGTCGCCAGTGGCTGGCGGTGAGGTCGTTAGTGGGCGTTCCCACTACTGGTTGCCTAGTAATGTTTGTGAGTGACATTCACGGATGTTACTCTATGTTGTAGACAACAAATCTGTTTTCTTGCCTCTACAAGCTAACATTTTGGAAGGAAAAGTCTAAATATAAATGGAATCAGTACATTAAATGCATAATATTTGAATGAGAAACAGCGAGTGCCCTGTGCTATTTAACTGCAGCAAATGGGCAAATACTGGTCTTTCTGAGTTCACGAAACCATTCAGACTCGGAGTCAGCACGGCGAGTACCACTGTATGTACACGGAGACATATCATACATTATTGGACAGTTTCGGACTGCTAAAATAAACTTCTCATTCATCTTGCCTCGGTCTGACGCAGCACTGAAGAGTGACGGATCACGTGTGCTCCACTGACTTCACTCCTATTGGTTGTCGCTCCCGAAAGTCGCTCTTCATTTGCATAAAGTTAAACATTTCTCAACTTTGTCGCGTCGCCAGACACGCCCCATCCAGTCGCCAACGGTCGCGACTGCGCGTGTCACCGGAAGTCGCCCGCTCCCCATTGAAAATGAATGGTATCGCGTCGCTTGGTCGCGTGTAGTGTGAACATAGCTTAACTGTGAGTGTAAATGCAATTAAGAAAAAATTACATTTAAATTACAATTTTGCTACAGTTTTTGCTTGAACATGTGAAACATATCTAATCATTTCTGTAATACATTTTAATTTTAATTTTGCAACTTATAAAGCGTTAAAATATCTATTCAATTTACATATTAAAACTAGTGTATGAAATGGCAAATGTAAATTCTATAATTGAATTTTCATTTTCATTTTGCACCAAATGTTGCTAGAATGGTAATGTAAAATGTAAATTTAAATACAGAAATGCATTGCCATTTTACATATTGCATTGTGATTTTGCATATTACATTTCAAATTGAATATTACTACCCATAAGCTTCCATATTAGTCATGGAAACTTTCAAAAATAATACATATTTTTTAAATATTCCAAATGTTGTCTGCCGATTTGCGTCAGGATTCTGTCACTTCAGTTGGATTTATTCTTAGTTTGGTGACAGATTGTAATGGATCCACTGAGGAGAGTTTTATTTGCAATAATTGTGAGCAAAAAAAAACAGACTTGACTAAGAATAACTAGTGATGGCAATTTGAAAACACTGCTTCATGAGGCTTCGAAGCCTTTACGAGTCTTTTGTGTATCAAACTGCCAGAGTCACATGACTTCAGTAAACAAGGCTGCATTATGCCATATCTGTTTCGAAACATTTCAAAATTTCAATGGTTCAACACAGGGGGCAATGATCTCTGTCAACCCATGAATCACTGACAACCCATGAACAAGTGTCTGTGGGTTTTACCTCTGATCAGTTTTATACATTTGTAGACTTTTTAATTAGACATTAGTATAATTAAAATGATTAATGGTAGTTAATATTCTTAGTGGCCTGTTTAGCTGAGCCATTCATAGAACAGACAAAACAAACCCTGCACAATTGATAAAAGAACTTATATACACTTGAGAAATCTTATTAGATGATTAGATAATTGTGTTTGAAAGATTTTACTTTCAATAAAAAAAATTGTAAAAGGGGTTTTTATGCATGTTCTGACCACTAGGGGTCACCGTGGAGATGGGTGTCGGATTGTTTCGAAGCCTCGACACAATACAGCACATTTGCTTCAACTGTTTCACGAAGACATGACATGACATGACGTGACACACACACCAACAGAGGTTTACAGTAAACAATACAAGACTGTGGAAACATGAATAAATATATACACAGAGACTAATGACTTGACAAGACACTGAACCACTGAGAACACATTAAACAAGGAAGCACATGACATGATCACAAGAGGACAAGGGAATCACATGACAAAGGGGAGCACAAGGCAGGATAACATAACACAAAACCTCAAAAATAAGACATGAAATATGAACAAAACAAAACCAAAACTAGACGTGACACAGCTCCCTGAAACTCCTATTGTCTTGCTGTGAGCATGACGTTTTGAGTTTGCTCAGGCCATATGCTAATTTGTACACGTGAGTTGTGTGTGCGGACCATGGTGTTCGGATCCCAGCACTTTTATTTAGTTTGGTTTTTGGTTCAGATATTCACGCTCTTGTCTCGTGGTTTTGTTGTCATGTTCTGTGTAGCGTGAGGCTCATGTTTATAATTGGCAGCTTGCTTTCATATTGTCATGTTTTGTCTATCATGCGGCTCCTTTTTTTTTTTATCAGCTGTGTGATTTCATGTTGTCTTATTTTGTGTGGTCACACTGGTCGTGAGTGTTCCTACTGGCCGTATGTTCTCGTGTCATTCGGTGCGTTTCGACTCCAGCTTCGGCTCGATGTGACTGATCAGCGAGAGTTGCCACTTGCAGTCGGGGAGCAGCAGAAAACAGAGACGTGAAGTCGAACACTTTCTGCTTCCCGTAGTGACGCTCGAGTGGAGTTTGGCTACTTTATCAGAGATGAAGTGAAATAAATGCACAGATGTTTCAGAGACGGTTTCACTCAATGTACTGCCTAAAACAGCTTTTGTTTGTACAAGAATAAAATTCAACAAGTCTATACAATTTAAATACCATTGAAGTGGGGCCTATGTTTTTATATAAGCTTTATTTTGATAAACATGACATAATATAACATCGCGACTACATGAAAATAGCTTTTATGATTTAAAAGTATACAGATTTGTGAGCATTAGTGGTACTGTAGGTGTCAGAATAAACACGAAACACACGTGATCGTTGTCATGCGGTGAATCCGGCCAATCGTGAAACAGTTGTAAGTCCTCCGGCTGCTCTCGAATCGCTCTCGCGGTATTTTGATGGCATACGTCACAATGACGTGGCGTCTGCGCTGCCTCAAGTCAAGACAAAACTTCTAACCGGCGTGCACTGCTTCGAGTCAGCTGCTGATCGGTCTGTGCAGCGCTGCATGAAGTCGAACAAGCCTGTCCGAAATCTCCCTCTATACCAGGGTTCCTCAGACTCGGTCCTGGAGGGCCGCTGTCCTGCAGAGTTTAGCTCCAACACTTCTCAAACACACCTGAGCAAGCTAATCAATGTCTTCAGGATCACAAGAAACTCACAGCTAAGTGTGTTTGATCAGGGTTGGAGCTAAACTCTGAGTTTGAGGAACCCTGCTCTATACCATTAAATAGGGCACTATTTGACAGAACAGCCATTTGCAGTGGTGTCGGAAACCATAGTGGACATTATTGAGTGCACTCATTCAATCCCACAATGCACCGCAATAACGAATGTACAACTGATGTATGCTCAATGGCTAGAGAATACCCACAATGCACTGAATGAATTCCCGCGTCTCGCCGCAGCTGAATCATCCATCCATTTTCCAAACCGCGCTGGTCCAGTGTAATATCATATAGGTATAAATTCCTTTTTAATTGATTGTTAAATTGTTTAATTATGATTTATACATGCTAGTTTTCAAAGCAGAGTTCGTGATAAATCTTTTCATCACAACTGGAGCTGCTAGTTTGCTATGTTTCAATTCATTTGCAAGCACAAACTATGCAAAAGCGGCAGCCCTTCCGGCGCACTCAGTGTCTGAATTCACTCAGCAATTGTGTTCTCAATCCTGAGCTAGTTTGTCGTCGGTTGTGCCCCTTGTGCTGTTTTCTCCTACAGGGTAGTTTTTGTTTGTATTTTTTATTTAAAATAAAAGCCCATTGTTTGCTCTGCATTCATCCCTTACCATAAAACCTGCATTTTTGAATGATGAAAAAGCATTTACCATTATTTTCACCACCATTTTTCTACCCTGACCAGTTCCTCATTACCTGCCAGGAAATTCCCCTGATGCTGCCAATGGCCAGTCTGGGCCTGCTTCCAGTCATTTAAGTGTTTGTTTGCAAGTCCATAAAAGTCCAAGCCAGCTTTCATGTGTTTTGTACTGAGGAGAGGCTTCTGTCTGACCTCTCTGCCAAAAGCCTAGTTCAGTCATGACAACTCTCAGAGTGGATAGCATTTTATTGCCATGGGGCATGGAATATACATATTCCTGATTTTGGGGGGGACAAGATATGCTACGCTGATACTGCTGCAAACAAAAGGACAGGCTGCTGTAAGAAAATGGTAGAGCCCTCATAGCCGAGCTCTACAGGTGGCGCTGGGGAGGAGGAGGTATAACAGAAGTTTTCATAATCGGCAGCATGGCGATCGCAGGCTAGGGAAAAACATTTATGGTTCTATGCATTAGGAAGTACTTCAGGGGTGCGTTTCCTAAAAGCATCGTTAGCCAAATATGGTCGCAAGTTTCGTTGTTGTCAGCATAGTTCAACGACTCTGCGTTTTCCGAAACCATAGTTCCAACGAACATTCACAAACAGCAACACAAAGTTGTGTGGTTGGAATGACAGCTCTCGTGGTTAGAAGCATAGTTTCTTGTTTGCATGACATGTGGAATGAATAAATCCTTATCTTGAGCCAAATTATCAAGCTGACATTCAGTACAATCTATATTTGGAATTAGTAGTGGGAAGTTCGGATCATTTTACTGACTCGGATCTTTGAGTCTCGTTCAGCAAAATGAATTAATCTTTTTTCGAGTAATTTCGTTCATTTCAGCATAACACAAATAAAATGGCATGTTAAATATCCCAACACATCTAGTACTTACGAAAATGTTGATTACATTTGTAAAAAGAATAAAAAATAAACTATAGGGTAATGCAGCCAAAGCCAAATGATAAGAAACTGAAATGTTTTATTAATTGATTAGTTGTTGGGTCTTAAGTTCAGGCTATTGCATAGTCTGACTCTGTTAGTTCACCTCACCTCCTGATCCGAGACGTTCTTTCCTTTGCAACTTCATATTTATCACGTTTGTTCTCCTCCTCTCGTGTCTCGAGACGTTAGTTGTCGACTCGTCAGTGTCTGACTCTGATCTGTCTGCTGGGCCGTGCCGTGTGTGATACATCAGGGCCGGAAACGGAAACGATTAGTTCATCTTTCGAGTCTCGAGTTCGGGTTCGGCCGAATTAGTATTCAATACGGTGACAAGTCACCTGACAAAAGAATGAAGGACTCAAACCCGAAGACTCGAGAGATGAACTAATCATTTCTCTTTCCGGTTACTGACAGCATAGCCTCTATGGGACTGACAGGAAGAACGAAAGACTCGGACTCGTCCCGAAACCGAAGACTCGAGAGAGATGAACGAATCGTTTCTGTTTCCAGTACAGATTCAGAACCCATATGTTGCGTAATGCGCATGCGCGGTCAACACAAAATGAGCGAATCACTCTCTGTTTGTTTGTTTGTTTGTTTGTATACTTTATTGTCCTTTTTAAGGAAATTTGTCTTGGACTCAAAGCTGCATTGATACACAACATATACATACATACATACATACATACACATATACACACACAACCAATAAAAAGCTACAAATATTAACAGCATCAACGGTCCCTCTTCCCACCATATAGGCAAATTGAAAATGGATCCAATAATGAATTTACACTACAGTCCCTCTTCCCACCATATAGGCAAATTGAAAATGAATCCAATAATGAATTTACACTACATTTCAACACGACTACATTACTACATCTTGCTATTTAACATATTAATAGATACAGGAATAAATGACTTTTTGTAACGGTTGCTCTTACACAATGGGACTCTATACCGTCTCCCTGATGGCAGAAGCTGATACTCTGGGAATAAAACATGGCTTGAATCACTCACTATTGTCTGTGCATTTTTAAAAATCAACGATTCGTAAATTGATTGAAGTGATGAGTACTCTCTTACACCCATAACTTTCATTGCAATTTTCACAAGACGAGCAAGCTGTGATTTTAATTGGACCGAAAGATTGCCATACCAAGTTTGCATCCCATAATTCAAAAGACTACCTAAAACAGCGTAATAGAATAATTGCATAATTCTCTGATTTACACCAAACAGCCTAAGTCGTCTCAAAAAATACAAGCGTTGTTGAAATTTAGAACAGATATAATCAATGTGGGCTTTCCAAGTAAATGACCGATCAATGACCACACCTAGATACTTATAGGTATCCACCTGCTCAATGATATTATCATAGATGATAACTGGGCTATAATCACCTAATCTTTTTGGATCTATTATCATTTCCTTCGTTTTTGATACATTTACGATAAGATGATTTACATTACACCAACGCACAAAATTCTCAATTTCAGACTGATAAGCTAATATATCATGATCTTTGTTTAAGAGACTCAATATCACTGTGTCGTCAGAGTATTTGATAATATAGTTATTCTTATTTATACTAAGACAGTCATTTGTATAAAGAGTAAACAAAAAGGGAGAGCATACGCAACCTTGAGGCGCACCAATACTAATAGATTTAACATCAGAGAGTGTATTATTTACTTTTACATATTGAGTACGATTGGTTAAGAAAGAAAAGAACCACTTAATAATAAAAGGGTTGACATTACTTTTTACAAGCTTACCCAGGAGTAACTGTGGCTGAAGCGTATTAAAAGCGGAGCTAAAATCTACAAAGAGTAATCGTGCATAAGCATTAGAAATTTCTAGATGTTGAAGAGTCAAATGAGTGATAGTATTAACAGCATCAACAGTCCCTCTTCCCACCATATAGGCAAATTGAAATGGATCCAATAATGAATTTACACTACATTTCAGTCTCGACATCACATACTTCTCCAAACATTTCATAATTACAGAAGTTATAGCAATTGGTCTAAAATCATTATTATCAACAGCACCTGTTTTTTTAGGAACAGGTGTAATAATAGTCTTTTTCCATAAAAAAGGAACCATATGACTGTCCAGGGATTGCTGGAAAATTGGACACCAAGCTGGAGTTAATTCTTCTGCACACTCTCGTAAAAGATAAGCAGAGATACCATCTGGCCCCGTTGATTTCTTAATGCAAATTTTCCGAAAAAGAGAAGTAACTTCTTGAGGGTTCACAAGTAATCTAACATCCGTTGCACATTCAATATTTTGTAATAACTCTTCACATTCCTTAACAGGATCATTATTATCAAAACGAATAAAAAAGTCATTCAACTCATTTGCTTTCTTAAAATCGTCAGTAGTAATAAAGCGTTGTTTTATAGAATCCATGTTAGAGATCGTTCTCAGTGAGTTCCACAGTTTTTTATTGTTCATAGATGCAATGTTTTGTTCAATGTAGTCCTTTTTTCGCTTCCTAGCTTCCCATAATAGTTTATTCAGTTCCTTTTGGACGACTTTTAACTCAACCCGATCTTTTTTCAGAAAAGCTACTTTTTTCCTATTGATACAGGCTTTCACTTCTTTTGTTATGTGAGGCTTATTATTAGGGAACACCATTATCTCCTTCTTGGGTAGTATTGTATCCACACAGAAGCGAATATAGTCCGTAGTTGTCTCCGTAACTGCGTTCAGATCTGTGTCGTGAAATACCGACCAGTTCGTACTTAGAAAACACCCTTTTAATGCCTCTACATTTCCTTCATCCCATATAGTTACCGTCTTGACCAGAGGTTTGCTCCTTTTTAAAACAGTTCTGTATGTCGGTATTAAATGAACTATATTATGGTCAGACGTGGATAAAGGGGGTTTAGTTTTTGCCTTATAGGCATCCTTAATGTTGCCATAACATTTATCCAAAACGTTATTGTTCCTGGTCGCAGATTTAACATATTGGAAAAAGCCTGGTAAAAACGGCTCAAGTTTGCAATGATTAAAATCGCCCAAGACAAGGACTGGAGCTCCCGGTGTTCGCTGTAGCTGTTTTTGAATACAGTCCGATATACTTAAGGCAGCTCTGGAGGCGTTACCACTGGGAGGAATATACACCACGCACAATATCACGTTGCCAAACTCCCTCGGGAGATAAAAAGGTCTTAGACTTAGACAGAGGTATTCGGCGTCAGTAGTACAGCCGGATTCTTTCACTGTATATTGTGTGCACCATCCGTTACTCACGTACACACAGACTCCTCCACCTCTGACTTTCTCCGAGGACTCCCCTCTATCCGCTCGAACCAAGGAGAAACCTTCAATCTCCATAAGCGAACTGGGAATGTCCTTGTGAAGCCAAGTTTCTGTAAACGCCATTACACTCGAGTCCCGGTATTCGAAGCATGATCTGGCGTTAATACGAAGTTCTTCCATCTTAGTTCTCAGTGATCTAACATTTCCAAGAATGATGGAAGGGAGAGGCGGCCTATTCGACCTCCGTCTGAGACGCTGTAAAACTCCCCCTCGTCTGCCCCTTTTACGAGATCTCCGGCGTAGATCTGATTTCCGTTTCAGCTCCTCCGGCAGGTCCACCATTGGATTTAAATCCACTGATCGAGGTGAGAGCAAAAACAGGGCTTCTCTTGTGTATGATATAAGAGTTTGAGTCTCCCCACACATAGTGGTTGTTATAAACCATGGTGATAAGAGTTCCCAAGTGATAAATATCCAAACAAGGATGTATGCAAGTGTTGCCATCGAGTAGCTCGCTAGCGCGCTCTAACTAAGAAAAAATAAATAAATAAAATAGATAAAAGAAAACAATCAAACAACAACCGTAGAACATAGACACGTGCAGCCAGAGCCCGGGTCGCAGCCGTGCAGCGCCACCGGAAGTGATGAGACGACTCTGAGACGACTCGGTAGTCCCGAGTCATATTAAAGATTCGTTCAAAATGAACGAATCATTCATGAACGACACATCACTATTTGGAATACATACAGATGTCATTTACATCTTTTAGTTTGTCAAGAGATTTAAAGCGTTGTTTTTGAAGAGTGCATGTGCGTACGTGCTGTACTACGTAAGAACGAGCCTATTATTGAATCTGGAAATAGTAAAGCAAAATAACTGCTTAGTCCTCTAATGCCATGTCTGTAATTTAGCATTAATTCAGTCTCAAACAGATTCATTAAAAGTAGCCTAGTTATTATTACTCCACCACCTGCGTTACATCGACCAACGTGGTTCAACGACCAATTTGTTTCAGGAAACAGTCGTGACTTGCTACTTGATTTCTTTAACGATGCATCGTACTAGTTAAGCAGCGAGTTACGTCGTTGTACGGGAAACACACCCCTAGTTTCATGCCTGAACTAATATATGTATATCTGTGGAGTGTTGCAGTGATAGTTTCTTCTGCTCTTTCTGCAAGTTTCTCCTATCTCTATCTATAATCTATGGAGCTCAACTAGAGTGACCGTTGGGTTCACCTCTCATTTCAAAGCCCTTCTTCCCTGATTGCTCAGTTTGGTCTGGTGACCTGCTATAAGAAGAGTACTGGTTGTTCTAAATTTCTTCCATTTAAAAATGATGGAGGCAATTGTGCTCTTGGGAACCTTCAAGTTTTATGTAACCTACACAAGATCTGTGCCTTGACATAATCCTGTTTTTGAGCTCTGCACAGGACGCTCTTTTTGACCTCATGGCTTGGTTTTGCACCAATATACATTTACAGCTCTCAGGGGTGTCCAATCCTTATACAGAATTTAGCTCAACTCCATTTAAACACACCTGAGGTCTTCTGGTCTTCAGGATTAGGGCTGCATCCGAAATCACACACTCTCTTGAGCAGGTACATATTTCGAATAAGTAATTACTTCACGACCACTAAAAAAGTATGTTCTTTATAGTAAGAATGCGTAGTATGAATGTAATCTGGACGTACTACATTCACCATGCTGTCATGTTCATGTGAACTTCCAGCGTCAGTTACGTCTCTTCACTGCCATTCATAAATCCTCTCCCGTGGCCTCAAGGGATAGTCCACCGTATGCACACTTGAGAATCTCACTGGAAGAATAGATCATCAGGGTACTTTTTTCCTACTCTTTTATGAGTACTGTGAATTCGGACATATTTCTTTTGTCACATACTGTTTTTCACTTACTATATAGTAGGGAAGCAGCCTAGAAAGTTCCAGGCAGGTGTGTTGGGGAAAGTTGTAGCTAACTGTCCAGGATGTTGGCCCTCCAGGATCTGGATTTCACCTTTCCAAATCAGTCAATAGAATTTGCCAAAGGTAGACTCTAGTCAAGGTGTACAAACATCTCAAAAATGATCCAGAGAAACGGGATACATTTGTGCTAAATTTCAAAAGTGACTGTCAAAATTCAGCGCAACACTAGAAAGCCACTGTCTCACACCAAATGCATGAGAACTGGAAACTCTGCTTTCCCTCATGTTCATGTTTGCTCTAATTTTAGAAAATGCTCAAATTCCACCGTCACTTGGTTAAAAGCTGTCTCTCTTTCTATTTTTTGTTATATTATAAGTCTCCTTTATTGGCATGACAGATAGTTTACATTTGTTTTGCATGTAAATGCAATCTGGTGCAAATCTGGACTGGCCATGCATGGCTCTCCTGGGCATGTTCATTAAAGAGCATGAGATCAGCAGTTTTGAGACTGCACCATTTTGAGAAATCAAGATTTATTAACACATCATTTGAAACACGATGCCTTTAAACCCTTAAACGTATGCCTCAATTTTTTGTGTGTAAACAACTGTTTAGAGTGGATGAATTTCTAAACTGGATTCAGTGAGTAGATTTATAGGCATTAATATAGATTTTTATTTGTATCATCAGGGTCTCAGTCAACAAGGTTCAGTCATGACAAAAATCTGGCCAGTGGTAAATAAACATTTGTATTCACTGTATTGTTTTTGTTCTTTGAAAATCATGCAATGTTTAAATGCAGTGTGATTAATGGTAATAACAAAGGTTTTTTTTTGTCTTTTTTTTTTCTCCAGCCTTCGGCCACTTTGGAAGCCTCTACACTGTGATGTGTGCCCTGGGATCGGTCCTATTGAGCCTTGTTGTAACACACTGAAAAAACTAAATTGACCATACACCCAACAGAATGAATTTTTATTGTTGCTCACTACTTAGGCCATGTCCACACTAATACGTTTTCGTTTGAAAACGTATATTTTTCTCTCCGGTTTGGCCTTCCGTCCACACTGAGACGGCGTTTTTATTAATGAAAACGAAGCTTTTTTGAAAACACTCTCCAAAGTGGATACGTTTGAACACGCCGTTTTCGCGTTGTAGTGTGGACTGTGAAACCGGTGGTACTAAAAACGATGACGTAAATTTAGTCATGTGACGCATATTGTACCAATAATAGATATTCATGTTTATACCAGTATTGTGCCTGTTATGTGTGAAACTATTCACTTTCACACTTTCACACTGTTGCTAAAAATATTCTACATTGCACACTCTTCATATCACAGTCCTGAGATGACAGAATTTACTCACATTTGCTGTCCTGCGGCAATACATGAGAACGTTTTAGACCAAACATATGGTGACTGCGTGCGACCTGGACCGCATCAGTGAATGGTGAGATATTTTACTAAATAAAATGATCCTGTCAGAAGAATTGCGCGATAACTTTTTTCCATCTGAATCATATCAGTGATCTTTTGTGGGGTTTTACGCATGCGCAGTGAGGTGAATTTAGCGTTTTCAGGCGTTTTTCAAAAGTTTCTCATCCACATTGAAACGTCCGAAAACGCTAGTGTGGACGGAGAGAAAACGCCGTTTTTAAATGTATCCGGATTAATTATTAATTAATGTAGACGTAGCCTTAGTTACCTCATGTGGCATTCTCATTGTATAGCTGTTAGGTATAACATAAGCTTTTGGGGGGTAAAACAACTCATAAAAATGAAAGACTGAAGATTATTCTTTCAATTTTGATTTAGCATGCAAGTTATAATTTAATTTGGTCATATTTAGTGTTAATAAAATCAAAGCTTAGAGAAGAATGTAGCAAAGCCTCTTGTGTCTGCTAAAACAATAAATATCAATATATTACAGCTTAATATATGTAAATATATTACTTTATGATGTAAAGTTTGAACTGCTAAATAAATCAATTATAGCTGACAAAATTCAAATCTACAAGTAAAGACAGAACAACTTTAAACTTAGGTGGGGTTATAAACACTGTATCAAATGTACACTGGTAGAATGATGTCTGATGTCAGAATGTGGTGTCAATTGCTGTAAAGTCCCACACATGCACTGATGAAGGCCTTTGCATCTTCCACCATTATTATTAACTCAGTAAGAGTAAGTTGATTAGTACGAGTATGTGAATGTGTAAGTGACTTAATGAATAAATTGTTTGTTTTTAAACTTATTTGTTCATTTTTTTTTTTTTTTTGTGGAATAGTTAACCCATTTTCTGCTCTTAAATAGCAAATTATGTTGTATATAATAAAGAACATGAATGAAAATTAAGAGCTTAATTATTATTATTATTATATAGAATGATATCTTTAAGCATTTGACATTAGTTGGTTAGGCATAACAGATGCATTACAGATACCTGACATGGGTACAATTAGAACAAATGTACTTGTATTTGATTTCAATTAAATGTTGTATCAGTGATTTCAGGCCCAAAAACATTTGGTTTCACCAACCACTCAAAACCAAAACAAATAGTGTTCCAACCAATCACCGACAGGGGGAGGGTGTTGTGAGGTTTTGTGCTCGTGCACGCGAAGTCGGAGCTGAAGAAGAAGCTGCTTCCCCCTGTCGGTGATTGGTTGGAACACTATTTGTTTTGGTTTTGAGTGGTTGGTGAAACCAATTGTTTTTGTGTGCAGATCTCAGAGCCTAGGCTGCCTACAGAGACGCGTTTTTTTGACGGCATGCTTATGGGGCGGGCAGCTAGCGGATCGTTAGGAAAGATTAGATGAATGTGATAAAAAAAAATGTGGGCCTGAAATCACTGATCACTTTAACCTTAATTTTCTGCGGGTACTATGGCGATCAGTTGATGTATCCAGTGAAACCTCTAGATGGCAGTAGTGCAAATGCAAGATAATGGGTGCTTCTGAATACTCAAATGGATGAATACTCAATTGTCATTTCAGTTGCAACAACATCCATTTGATGAAATGGATTATCAAAATTAAAACAACACAAAGAACATAATTTTTCAGTAATTATGTTGCCTAAATAATTTATTTCATTTGCATATCTTAAATGAGAAAAAAAATAAGTTTCATAGACAAATGTGTAAATGTTTAAATGTATCGATTATTTATGTGTAATATATACAAAAATTGTGTAAAAAGAACAATACACTACAAACTGTTGGCAGATCTTCTCTTTGTCAAATAGTTCAATTTGACATCCTTTTAAGCCAGATTACAAAACGACCACGTTATATCATTAGGTAGGCTGTCTGTTCAGCCCCTTTTTCTGTTCCCAAAATATTAATTAAGGTAAATGACTTTTGACTCACTATATTCCAAATGAGTAAAACAGATTAGAGATGTGTTATTACTCACATCATATACCTCCTTTTCGGATATGGAAAATTGTTGCTGTATTTCATACCACAGTAAAATTACCGTAAAATTACCTATAGTAGATTTAAGCATACTGTAAAATGATGTACAACATTTGACTGTTATTTATTACCATGCTGAAGTACAGTATTAATCTTTTTTTTTAAATGCCATATTGTTATGGAAATGTTACTGTTGGCACAGCCCATTTTTGTGAATGATAAACGGTTAATTTCAATAAACTATACGAAGGAAAAAACACATACATCACTTGGTATTCTGTTGGACTGGGACATCTTTTATTTGCATATATCCATTTATGGATAGACATGACACGAGCAGTATGAGTGCACACCTATTACAAACTTTAACACCCCCACTTGTTCTCATCCTGTGCAGTTTACCATTATAACAACATAACACATGAACACAGTCTTGTATTTCTCTTGTGCTGCATTTACATGCCAAACATGAAACTCAAACTGATCGAATGAAATGATACATCAACATGTTTGCATCTTTGTCGACACACTGGGTTCTTTGACAGAGCAATGGCACCTTGGTTATCTTCAAAGATTTGTACTGGCTCAAGCAGACAGTAATTTTCCATGCTGTTCAACAACTGTACAAAATACATGTTTTCCTGTGTGGTTGCGGCCAGTGCCATACACTCAGCTTCACATGTGGACAAAGCAACTGTGGACTGTTTCTTTGACTTGCAGGAAATCAGAGGACCATTTTGAGTAAGACTGAAACAGTATCCTGTCGTACTCTGCCTGTCATTTAGATATGATGCCCAATCAGCATCACTGTATGCCACAAGTTTGAGGTTTTCTTCACTTTTCTTGTAACATATGATCAATTGTACCTTTTAAGTACCTCATCACATGTTTCACTGTAGACCAGTTTTGTTCATTTGGATCAGACAGATATTGAGATCCAACTTAGATCAGGTCTAGTACATGTCATCAGATAGATCAAACTACTGCCTCACGATACCTTTTAGGATCAACAGGATCATCATCACTGTGGTAGTCAAGCTTTTGCTCACATGGTGTTGACCTGGGTTTACAGTCTGACGTATTGAATCTCTCTAGGTGACTCTCTAGTCCCTCAGGGCTCAATTCTTGCGCCACTCCTATTCAACCTGTAAATGCTCCCACTGAGCCAAATAATGAGAAAGAACCAGATCTCTTACCACAGCTATGCAGACGACACACAGATCTACTAAGTCAAGTCAAGTCATTTTCATTTATATAGCGCTTTTAACAATGTAGATTGTCTCAAAGCAGCTTCACAGAGATAAATGTATAATATAACGTAAGATTGTTTTGGCTTTATAGCAGTTCTTTAATAAAGTTATTTTCCAGCTAAAGTTAGTTTTGATTGATTCGCTTCCGTCGCAACGATCATTTGTTTTTAAATTAGGGCCGCCAAGACGACACCATTCTCTCTACACAGACTTTAGCGAACCTGTGAGAAACGCTGATGGTGTTCAGATGCACATTAAGAACGGGTTCTATAATTATGTGCGTTTGAATATATGTGTGCAGGTTTGGAATTCCCTACAAACCAAGCCTAAACAAATTACTGGTGTTTCCTTATAGTTTTGATTCAGAATTTTATTTTATTTTATCAATTCGGGGTAGATACGCAAATTGAGTTTTCCCGACGACGCGTTATCTGTAGAGTGGGAAAGGGATCCTCCATAGGGAGAGACTAGTTGGCCCTTCAGCACTGCGTTGACACCGGGTCCAGGCGAAGGTCCTTCATCAGATCTGGAAACGGCCTGGATCCGGCAGGCTGCGGGAAAACCTTGGGATAAACAAAGACACTAAAATTAGCGTAGATGCCATTCTTCTCATGATGTAACAAGTACATCAGGATTTATGGGAAGTGTTCCCGGTTCCAGCTGACCTAATCTATGCAGCCTAATATTGAATTATAGAAGTCTATAATGTATTATGTGAACGCTATGTCAAAGAGATGTGTCTTTAATCTAGATTTGAACTGACAGAGTGTGTCTGCTTCCCGGACAATGGTAGGAAGGCTGTTCCAAAGTTTTGGTGCTAAATAGGAAAAGGATCTACCGCCAGCAGTCGATTTAGATATTCTAGGTATTATCAACTGGCCGGAATTTTGAGATCGCAATAGACGTGAAGGAGTATAATGCGTTAAGAGCTCGCTCAAGTACTGCGGAGCTAAACCATTTAGTGCTTTGTAAGTAATCAGCAATATTTTAAAATTGATGCGATGTTTAATAGGGAGCCAGTGCAGTTTTGACAGAACCGGGCTAATATGGTCATACTTCCTGGTTCTGGTAAGAACTCGAGCTGCTGCGTTTTGGACCAGCTGTAGTTTGTTTATTAAGCGTGCAGGGCAACCACCCAGTAAAGCATTACAATAATCTAGCCTTGAGGTCATGAACGCATGGACTAATTGTTCCGCATTTGTCAATGAGAGCATATGACGTAATTTAGATATATTTTTAAGATGGAAAAATGCGGTTTTACAGATACTAGACACGTGACTTTCAAATGAAAGATTGGTATCAAAGAGCACACCCAGGTTCCTAACCGACGACGAAGACTTAACAGAGCAGCCATCAAGTGTTAGACAGTATTCTAGGTTATTACGTGAGGAAGTTTTTTGTCCAATAATTAGAATCTCTGTTTTTTCAGAATTTAGAAGTAGGAAATTACGAGTCATCCAGTTTTTTATATCAGCTATGCATTCTGTTAATTTAGTGAATTGGTAAGTTTCGTTAGGTTTTGAAGAAATATAGAGCTGAGTATCGTCGGCATAACAGTGGAAGCTAATTCCATGTTTCCTAATGATATCTCCTAATGGCAGCATGTACAGAGTGAACAGCAGCGGTCCTAGTACTGAGCCCTGTGGTACGCCATACTGAACTTGTGATTGATAAGACATCTCTTCATTTACTGCTACAAACTGATAACGGTCAGATAAGTATGATTTAAACCATGCTAGTGCAATTCCACTAATGCCAACATAGTTTTCTAGTCTATTTAAAAGAATGTTGTGGTCAATGGTGTCAAACGCAGCACTAAGATCGAGTAACACTAATAGAGAGACACAACCACGATCGGATGATAAGAGCAAATCATTTGTTACTCTAACGAGAGCAGTCTCAGTACTATGGTATGGTCTAAATCCGGACTGAAAATCCTCGCAGATATCATTTCTTTCTAGAAAGGAACACAGTTGTGAAGATACTGCCTTTTCTAGTATCTTTGACAGAAAGGGTAGATTCGAGATCGGCCTGTAATTGACTAATTCTGAAGGATCAAGTTGCATTTTTTTAACAAGCGGTTTAATCATAGCCAGCTTAAAGTTTTTTGGTACGTATCCTAGAGACAAAGAGGAATTAATGATATTAAGAAGAGGATCTATGACCTCTGGAAGCATCTCTTTCAGTAGCTTAGTCGGTATAGGGTCTAACATACATGTTGTAGATTTAGATAATTTAACGAGTTTAGTAAATTCTTCCTCTCCTATAGCAATGAATGAATCAAATTTTTCCTCAGGGAGACTACAATGCACTGCCTGATGCGATACTGTAGTAGACGGTTGCATAGTTATAATTTTATCCCTGATATTATCAATCTTATAAGTGAAGAAGTTCATAAAGTCATTACTGCTGTGCTGCTTGGAACCTTCTGTGTTTGACGCTTTCTTTTTCGTTAGTTTAGCCACTGTTTCAAATAAATACCTAGGATTATGTTTATTTTCTTCTAATAGGTTTGAAAAATAAGCAGATCTAGCAGCTTTTAAAGCCTCTCTGTAAGCAATCGAGCTCTCTTTCCATGAAATGCGAAATACCTCTAATTTTGTTTTCTTCCAGTTGCGCTCCATTTTTCTGGCTGCTCTCTTAAGGGCCCGAGTGTGCTCGTTGTACCACGGCGTTGGATTATTTTCTTTAATCTTCTTTAAGCGCAAAGGAGCAACTGTGTCTAAAGTGCTGGAAAAGAGAGAGTTAAAAGTTTCTGTTGCAATATCAAGTTTTTCTAAGCTATCCGGGATGCTAAAATGATGAAACTGATCAGGAAGATTATTTATAAAGCAATCTTTAGTAGCAGAAGTGATAGGTCTAACATATTTGTAACACGGAGTCGGCTTTGCAGCCTTGGCTAAATGTAATTTACACGAGACTAGATAATGATCTGAGATGTCATCGCTCTGCTGCAGAATTTCAACGGCATCAACATCTATTCCATGTGATAATATTAGATCTAGAGTATGATTACGACGATGAGTAGGTCCTGACACGTGTTGTCTAACTCCAATTGAGTTTACAATGTCTTTAAATGCCAATCCCAATGCATCTTTTTCATTATCGATGTGTATATTAAAATCACCAACAATTAGTACTTTATCTGCAGCCAATACTAACTCTGATAGAAAGTCCGCAAATTCTTTGATAAAGTCTGTATGGTGCCCTGGTGGCCTGTATACAGTAGCCAGCACAAATCTCAAACGTGATTTATCATTTTTACTATATATTTTTACATTAAGCACTAACACTTCAAAAGAATTATATTCGAAACTTGATTTCTTAGTGGTTTTGAAAATATTACTATAAATTACAGCAACACCTCCTCCTTTGCGTTTCAGACGGGGTTCATGTTTATAACAGTAATCTTGCGGGGTGGACTCATTTAAAGTAATGTAATCGCTTGGTTTTAGCCAGGTTTCTGTCAAACACAGCACATCTAGGTTATTATCTGAAATCATATCATTAACAATGAGTGCTTTTGAAGAAAGCGATCGAATATTCAGCAACCCAAGCTTTATCATTTGCTCATCTGTATTATAGCTGTTTTTTATTTGTTGAACATCAATTAAATTTTTAACCTTAGATAGGTTTAAACATTTTTTGGATTTCCAAAATCGGGGAACAGACACAGTCTCTATATGATGATAGCTAGGTGAAAGAGGCTCTATGTGATGGGATTTATCTGACCTGGGTGACGCGAGGCCGCTAGCAGACGGTTGGTTTAGCCAGTCTGTCTGCTTCCTGACCTGGTGCCCAATTTGTCATGTTTGAGCTCTAAGACTATGAGCCATATTACTAGATAGAAGAGCAGCACCATCCCAGGAGGGATGAATACCATCTCTTTTCAACAGGTCAGGTTTGCCCCAAAAACTTTTCCAATTGTCTATGAATTCTATATTATTACACGGACACCACTCAGACAGCCAGCGATTCAGTGAACACAATCTACTAACTATCTCATCACTCCTGCGAACAGGAAGGGGGCCAGAGCAAATTACAGTGCCTGACATCGTACTTGCAAGTTCACACACCTCTTTAATATTAATTTTGGTGATCTCCGACTGCCGGAGTCGAACATCATTAGTGCCGACATGAATAATGATCTTAGAGAATTTACGATTAGCATTAGCCAGCACTTTTAAATTTGCTTTGATGTCAGGCGCTCTGGCTCCCGGCAAACATGTGACTATGTTCGCTGGTGTCTCTATTTTCACGTTCCGTGTGATCGAATCACCAATTACTAGGGCACAATCAACAGAATTCTCAGTGGGTGTTTCACTGAGCGGGGCAAATCGATTTGTTGTGGTAATCGGAACGGAAGAGTGGTTTTTTGATCCGCGACTAGAGCGATCCCTCACTGACTGTCACCCATTTGCCTGGCTGCTCAGGCACTACTTCAGCTGGAACCGAATCATGTAAAGAGTTCACTATGCTAGGCGCATCCAAAATAGTATCTAAAGCTCTAGCACTCTTACTATCCTCAATTAAAGTTTGGATGCGTGTCTCTAATTCTGAAATCTTCTCTGTCAGCCTAACTGTCTCCTTACATTTATCACATATAAATCCTACATTGCCAACAGAGAAGTCTATGCTAAACATGTGACATGAAGTGCAGGTGACAATAACAGGACAAGACATTACTCACCGTGTTTGTTGACTGATTATTACTTACCTGAGCTTTTATGAACTCAAAGGCGCGAGCGCGCGAGAGAAAAAATAAATAAATAAAACAGCTGAGCGCACGGGTGGCGCGTTAACAGGCTAGCAGTAGCGAATTAGCGTGTTGTGTTAGTAGTAACGGAAGCTAGCGATGTCAATCTGAGATGTTGGGTAAGCTGTATTTAGTATAAACAACTACAAATTGTAGTAAATGATGGTTCAAAACAAAGAAATACGAGGCTAAGACGGAGCTTACAGCACCGAGGCAAACACACTCACAGCAGGCAGCGAGGCAGACAGGAGCAATCGATCAATTTTACAGTCAACTCTGAGTCCCTCCAAGTACTAAGTGAACAGTTGGATGTGCCAAAACTTTCTGCAGTTAAACAAAGACAAAACTGAAGTCATTGCGTTTGGAAACAAAGATGAAGTTCTCAAGGTGAACGCATACCTTAACTCTAGGGGTCAAACAACTAAACATCAAGTCAGGAATCTTGGTGTGACTCTAGAGTCAGACCTTAGTTTCAGTAGTCATGTCAAAGCAATAACTAAATCAAGCATATCATCTGAAAAATATTGCAAGAATTAGATGCTTTGTTTCCAGTCAAGACTTAGAGAAACTTGTTCATGCTTTCATCACCAGCAGGGTGGATTATTGTAATGGACTCCTCACTGGCCTTCCCAAAACATTTAGGATTGATTTTAAAGTATTATTACTGGTATATAAATCATGCAATAGCCTAGGACCTCAATATATTGCAGATATGCTCACTGAATATAAACCCAACAGATCACTCAGATCATTAGGATCACATCAGCTAGAAATACCCAGAGTTCACTCTAAGCATGGCGAGTCCGCTTTAGCTATTATGCTGGAACCAGCTTCCAGAGGAGATCAGATGTGCTCCTACAGTAGTCACATTCAAATCCAGACTCAAAACACATCTGTTTAGCTGTGCATTTAATGAATGAGCACTGTGCCGCTGTTCGTCCGACTGTTTGTACTGTATTTTATTTATTTATTTAATTCTAAACTGTTTTAATTATTCTTATTTCTTTTATTTTAATTTCTTCTATGTAAAGCACTTTGAATTGCCATTGTGTATGAAATGTGCTATATAAATAATCTTGCCTTGCCCAGTACCTTTCAAATGTCCCTTTTCTGATTAATTTTCATGAATCCTTCATTCTGATGAAAATCAATTCCTAGGATCTTTCATTTTGAATCTTGTTGTCAGCATCTTTTTCACGCAATTCAGTAAATCATTGTTACACTGCAGCAATTATCAGATCATCAACCCAGATTACTATAATCACTCTCTCTTTTTCAGTTCGTTTACTGTAAATCATTCTCACTGAGGTGGTCCAGTTCCAGTTTGTTCCAGTTTCTACCTGACTGTTTGTGACTTGTTCAGTTTACAGACTAGTTTCTCACCTATGTTTGACTTCACTTCAAATCCTTCTGGCTGTTCCATGTAAATCTCACAGTCATTTGGAGCATGCAAATAGGCAGTTTTTACATCCATCTGGTGGAGGTCAAGATCATATTGTGCCTCCATTTGCATTAAAGCACGTACTGAAGTGATATTTGCACTGGAGTGGCTGCTGCTGGAGCATTTCATTGAGGAGGAGGGTGTCCAGCTCACTCCTGAGACTCTGCTCAACCTCACCAAGTCATGTGACCGACAGAACCTTGACCTTGCTCTTCATGACCAGATGACATCATCAGGTATTATCTGGAGTATCAAGACAAGGTCCGCATGGGTCATCTCTGCAAGACAGCAGCGTTCTGGCTGTCTGTCATGGACCACGGGACGCTGGTTTTCATGCTTCTCTTTTCTGTGAAGACCAACAACCTGGCACTCTTCCATAAGTGAATATGAATGAATGAATATATGTGTCAGACATAGTAAAATAATTGAAATAAATCAAATTTGATGTGGCTTATTTAAGTTGCTCATGGGGTGTGTTTCCCATACAACGACGTAACCACCATAGTACGATGCATCGTTGAAGAAATCAACTATCTAGTCACGACTGTTTCCCAAAACCATACTGTCGCAAAGACGTTCAACCACCTTGGTTTATGACGTCACGCACGTGGTGGAGTACAAACTGTTTGAGATCGAATTAACGCTAGATGTTTTAATAGTTTCTCATTTTTATCAGTTATTTTGCATAATCATAGGCTCGTTCTTACACAGTAGAGCACGTTCGCACATGCGCAGTCTTCAAAAGCAGTGCTTTAAATCTCTTACTAAAAGACGTAAATGACATTTGTAGATGTGTTCTAAATAAAAGACATGGGTTGTACTGAATGTCAGCTTGCTTATTTGGCTCAAGATAAGGATTTATTAAGTCCACATGTCATGCAAACTAGAAACTATGCTTCTAACCACAGGTCGAGATGTCGTTCCAAACACACAATTTTGCAATGATGTTTGCGAATGTTCGTTGGAATATGGTTTCGGGAAACACCGACACATTGAACTATGATGATAGCGACAGAACTAGTTGGCTAACGATGCTTTCGGGAAACGCACCCCTGATCAGTATAGACCAGTAAAATATTTGAACTATGCTGGGGTAAAAGTGGACCTAGAAAGAAGACCATTTAGTCAAATATTAGGAGAATTAGCTGTAAGGTGATTTAGCTTTGTGATGACTGGGAGGTGGTTGGAATATGTCGAGACATGCAATAAGGCGAGAGTAAACTCTAAAATATTTCCAACACAGCGAAGATTCCTTCTCAGAAGGAGACGAGGAAGTGTGACAAGCGGTGATTAATGCAGTTTAAAGTGGCGGGTCTGCGCTCTGAGGAAGTGCAGTATAGAATAACCCTAAAACCTTAGAAGAAGGGTCTCAATGAAATTATAGGAGCTAGAATCGCGTGCATTCTGAGACCATGAGGGTCTTTTCATTAATTCTGTGGAGAACATAACAAAGCTTATTTTTTTAGATTAATTTATATTAGAAACATGATGTTAATTACCTTTTATAGAAGTTTATAGAAGTTTTATAGAATTGTATAGAAGTTTCAGATTCAACATTACGGTGAATACCTGAATCCGTGATGGCTGTGTGATATTGAATTAATATGTCTATCATAGTTTTCAATTTTGCAGATCATTAGACATGGCATAGGATAACTAATTATTTAAAGATGAAGATCACTTATTCAAGTGAATCACCAATTCAAGAGAAGTCTGGATAACATGGGATAAATTAATTCAGCATTCAAACTAAATATAACTTTAGAAATGCTCCTAGCATAACATATTGATAAAACCTAGAATGCAAATAAAGAGTGAAATATACTACACTACTTACAAAACACAAACTCACAAACAATGAACACCCGCTTACTGATTTTCAACCCCAAGGGATAGGATCCTTTAACATCAACGTTTGTTTTAGTTTGTTGTTTTGACCAGGAACTTGTCTGGTATAAAAAAATACTGCCTATGAGCATTTTTAGCATGCGTTCAAATGAAATATGGGGCTTGAGTGTTCGTAAAAACAACAATAAAAAAAATCTGATATTATAAAAGACTGAGGAGTGGTAATTTGCAACTATGAACGGGTCATAGACCTTCATAATGAGTTTTAAATTCATGATTTAACCTTTATAGATGACAAATCCAGTGATACCCCTTTTCCACCAAGGCAGTGCTGGTGCCGGTTCGGAGCGAAGTTGCTGGATATTGGCAGGACCTTGAACACGCTGTCGTATACGCGGATCCAGAGCATCCCAAACACATTCATTCATGCTGACTGCAGGAATGTCCACCAGAGCTGTTGCCCGTGAATTGAATGCTCATTTCTCTACCATAAGCCGTCTCCAAAGGCGTTTCAGAGAATTTGGCAGTACATCCAACCGGCCTCACAACCGTAGACCACGTGTAACCACGCCAGCCCAGGACCTCCACATCCAGCATCTTGACCTCCACATCCAGCATCTTCACCTCCAAGATCGGACAGCTGCTGCAACAGTCGGTTTGCATAACCAAAGAATTTCTGCACAAACTGTCAGAAACCGTCTCAGGGTTTGTTGCAGCATGATAATGCACGGCCACATATTGCAAGGATCTGTACACAATTCCTGGAAGCTGAAAGCATCACAGTTCTTGCATGGCCAGCATACTCACCGGACATGTCATCCATTGAGCATGTTTGGGATGCTCTGGATCGGTGTATACGACAGCGTGTTCCAGGTCCTGCCAATATCCAGCAACTTCGCACAGCCATTGAAGAGGAGTGGACAAACATTCCACAGGCCACAATCAACAGCCTTTTATTTTTATGTATTTTTATTATGGTTTCCCCCATTATGGTTGAATCACGGAAGCTACACTTTTGCCAAGAGATCTCTATTTATTATGTATCAATACAGTAAAACTTCACATTTTAGAGTGGCCTTTTATTGTGGCTGTGAGGTGGATGGATTATCTCGGCAAAGGAGACGTGCTCACTAACACAGATTTAGACAAATTTGTGAACAATATTTGAGAGAAATAGGCCTTTTGTGTACATAGAAAAAGTCTTAGATCTTTGAGTTCAGCTCATATATATATATG
The DNA here is from genome assembly GCA_021464565.1 of Rutilus rutilus. Classification (NCBI taxonomy): domain Eukaryota; kingdom Metazoa; phylum Chordata; class Actinopteri; order Cypriniformes; family Leuciscidae; genus Rutilus; species Rutilus rutilus. The sequence goes on along the minus strand of JAJAQA010000008.1, from coordinate 5,367,097 downwards.
TCTTGCTGTTAATATATTTAAAGAATGCTTTGTCTGCAGAGCATGGGTGGTGTGCGGAAGGGTAGCACATGATGTGGACATTCCTGCTCTTCATAAGGCTGAGGAATTGTAGATACAAATTACCACTGTGCCCATCTAAGATTAGAAGGTGGGGCCGGGGGTCCTCATTTTAATTTTATTTTTTTTAACAGGGACAATTCACATTAATCAACACCGTAGTAAAACTTCAATGTAAATGTGCCAGAGTTAGCTAAATAACTAATTTTCATCCGTAGTCCCTGAGCAGGTGATGCTAACTAATGTCCAACATCATCAATACATAAGTACAGTGTTTCAACAACAAATACTGCAAGAAAAAATACATTAAAATTATCAAAGAAAAAAGAAAGAAGAAACAACAACAATGTAGTTCCAAGTATCATCAGTACGTATTAGTGCCTAATCAAATACTGCAAAAAGATGAAATACAAGATAATACATTACAAAAGTGACATAAGTGCAATATGTTAAAAGAAATGTATATGTAAATTGCTAGTGGTTACATGTCTGTTGTGCCTTAAGCCATGTCTTAAGTTTATGTTTAAAAGTTAAATAATTATTGCATTCTCTCAATTCAACAGGTAAACTATTCCAGTAGCGTGTAGCTCTAACTGAGAATGCCGTCTGTCCAAGCTTACTACGCCTGCATTGTATAATTCAGTCCCCTCTACTAACTGCCCTTGTTACCCTACCTCTACTGTCTTTCTGCTTTATGAACTGGTTAAGTGGCGGAGGGGCTAGCCCATATAACACCTTGTAAACATGGCAAGCGTCTAAAAAATTTTTGGGGAGTGCCTGGAGGAACATCTGACCCCACTCCAAAAAAAAGGTCAGCATTTATCCATCCATTCTCGGATAGCGAGCATAGATGTGATGGGTTGTCCTCGATGCCGAGTTCCTTCAATCATTTTTCATATTGATGAAACCATTAGCTCAAAACTTGCTCATTTAGTCCTGTAGCTCTTGCAGCTGACAGCGCTTCTGGCTTTCTCATGCTTAGATTTGCATTGCGTTTCAAGAAGTTTTGGAACCAATAGCAACCTGCCTTGCCGGTTTTCTGTGAAAACCCACTGATGTTATTCTCTTTGGCGTACTGGAAGGCTAGTTGCTGGACATCCTTTTTGGTAAGTGGGAACCCTCTCTCGGACATTAGCTTCAGCACTGTGGCAGGCTCTTTTTCAGCTGCTTCTGGGAGGATTGGTTTTTGACCAAAAGCATGGTCTATGCCAGCGATATGTCCACTGATACGCCTTCGCAGCGTTGCTCGTGGGATATCCCAAGCTCTCGCAAGAAAGCGTACATTTGCTTTTAGGCCTTTTTCAACTGTCTCCCTATATTTACCTAACGCTCCTCTCACCCTCCTCTACCAACCGATTATATTTTTTGCCCTTTCCTTGGCAGACATCCTTTCAATATCCTTTATGTGCCTTTTGACACTCTTCTCTCCTTTCTGATCCTTTGTTTAACATGATGTCTGTAAAAAGAAAAAGTTTTCAAAGATTACGTCAACACCTATCACTCATATATTAAAATGTATTTTTACGGGTATTTCGCACACTGCTTTAAACCACATGTAATCCCCTTATTTGTTTTATACAAATGTAATTTGCAAGGTACAAATACATTTGTGTTAATATCTGTAAAAACATTGGAGCGGGTGCTCATTGCTCATTTTAGCCGTGTTGACAAGCATTTTCCTCCCGCAGCAGTGCTGGCAGACTGGCGGGACCATCGTGAGACGGGCGGCAAGAGTTGCCTTTTTCTTTACAGCATGTGGTTTTAAAAAGGCGAAATGTATTCGCTGGTTATTGTTGTATTGTAGGCTACTACTAATTATTAAGCAGGCTACTTTAACTCATCAAACATTTATTTTAATATTTCCAATTCTAACATTTATTTCCCACTGGCACAAAAGTGTTAGGTTACTGAGATTTTACTGGTATGGCTATAATTGATTTTGTTCATTGATGAAATATGGCTAATATTCTGGTGAATCTGTTATATTCTATTAAAGTTCAGCTATGAAATGTAAAAGATAAAATCTGAATGAACCTGTTGATGTGAAACAATAGCTGGTGTTACTGAGTGCAATTAATAAAGATAATGATAATAAAAATAACAGTATAATGCTGTACTTTATTTTACAATAGGCATATGCTTAAAACTGTAGTTAGTTTTACAATAATTTTATTGTGGTATAAAATACAGAAGCTTGCTGGCTATTTGTGTCACAGTTCTGTCACCCTTGTTCTGGGTTTTCTCTTGGTTTGTGACAGAGCTGTGACACTCCCGTTTGTCATGTGTTTGTGTTGTTTGGTCTGTTGTGAGCACATGGCTGTCATGTTATTTCCTTGTGCCATGTGCTCTCCTGTCTATTGTCTAGCCCCTCCCATCTTGTTATCTGATTATTGGTTAATTTGTCCCACCTGTCCTTCTCATTACCCTCCTTTGTTTGTTCCCCTATTTAGCCTCCCTGTGTTTGTAGTCCTGTGCTGGTTCGTTTGTCCTAGTTGCTTGTTCCTGGTGTTTCCTTCCCGTTTTGCAATCTGAGCTTTTGAGTTTGTACCTTGTCTGCCGGTTAATAAATTTCCTCTGCATTTGAATCCTCGTCTCATGTTCATCCATTCCGTGACAATTTGTTGCCAGTAAATTACTGTTGATTTTTTTTTTTTGTAATTTTGTTTACAGTGTAATGATGAATGACACTACTTGTTTGAAAATTAAGCCTAAGTAAATACTAGTGTAAATTAATTTGGTCTAAACCAACTAAATTGTGTCAACCCAACTAAACTGAATTATTTTGAATGAAGTAAATTAAATTGTGTGTAAAAATGAAGAATTTTTATTTTTTTTAACTTAAGTAATTTTACCTTGCCAGAGAAATCAGGTTACATCTACTGTCAGTAATGCTCCAGTAAAACCTTGTCTTTCAGGTAGGTTTTCAGTTATTCAGTTATGCAGTTAATTCAGTTATAATCAGTTATCATAACTAACTTATTTAATTTCAACAAAACCAGTCATTACCACATGATGTACATTTTCTAAGTAGAACTGACTAAATATATATAATAGATGATAGACTTGATAGACTAAATGAAATATCGAACAATAAACAGAATACATATTAAAGGTTTGAATGTCTGGTTTGTTTGGGTCTGAAAGAAAATGAAGTAAATATGTTAGCTAAACAATCTTAGTCACCAACAATATATTTATATTTTGCATTAAGGAAAGATGAGGCTAAAGCAATCACAGACCAAAGATCAAACTCAAAGAAAAATATGGCAGGGATATTGGGATATTAATGACACAGGAAGACGTTTGTATAATATTCAAAGCTCTGTTGGTTTTGAAAGAGAGATGGTTAAAAATCAAACTGTAGAAAGGGTTATCACTCATCTCAGAAAGAATAGACACACAGGATACTTCACACAAGACACTTCATTAGATAGACATACAAATGGAATGTGCTTACATTGCAATTAACTAGAATCTTTCCAACAGGTGATTATGGATTGTTGTGCATTTGAAAAGGAAAGAGAGGAATTAAAGGTGAATTTTCTAAAGTGAAAACTAAACATCCTTGGAGCAGCATTGAGGAAATACACATTTAATTAAACTTTTGAAAGAAACAGGCCTGATGGAGTAAGTATAAAAGGTTATGGTTAAAGGGATACTCCACTTTAAAATGAAAATTCTGTCATCATATACTCACCCTCATGTTGTTTCAAACCTGTATGAATTTCTTTCATCTGCTGGACAGAAAGGAAGATATTTAGAAGAATGTCAGCAACCAGACAGTTTCTGGTCTCATTGCCTTCCATAGTAGGACAAATATATACTATGGAAGTCAATGAGACCAGAAACTGTCTGGTTACTGATATTCTTCTAATCTTCCTTTCTGTTCAGCAGAAGAAATAAATTCATAAAGGATTGAAACAACATGAGGGTGAGTATATGATGACAGAACGTTCATTTTAAAGTGGAGTATCCCTTTAAATATTATTATTTTAAATATTATTATTATTTTCCCTTCTTCCCTCTTATCCTGTCAAATCTTCTGATCCACACTCCTGTCCAGTAGATGACAGTAAAGCACCTTTAACCTGGTATGCCATCCGCCAAGAAAACTTAAGAAGAAGAAGAAGAGGAAGAAATAGAAGAAAACGAAGAACAACAACACAAAAACAAGAAAGAAATGGTTTCGGAAATAGTGTCGTTGTTTGCGCTTTCACATCTAACGCCACTTACTGTATCCTTTCATACTTAAAGCGTTTTACCATTCAATGCCTGTTCAGGAGATGAGTACCTTTTGAACAGTGACCCGCTTTCCTCTTCAATCAATCGAAAGTTAGATGGATGTTTGTGATTAGATGTATGGATGCTAACAGAGGAAAGTCATGGCTATAGCGCACGCCGCCACAGAGTACGTGTTCTCGGATTTCGTGCTGAAGGAGCCCGCGTCCGAGAACAAGTATAAAGGCATCAGGTTAGAGCTGGCTCTGGATAAGATGGTCACCTGTGTCGCGGTGGGTCTGCCTCTGCTTCTCATCTCTCTAGCCTTCGCTCAGGAAGTGTCTGTCGGTATGTGGTTCTCTCACACTCATCATCAGAGATCTTAACTTACCTAGTCTACTATTTCTTTTTGAAACTGTTCATTTCCAACTGTTGATGCCGTTCAGTGTTAAGTGCAGTAAATGACCTGAACTGCATGTTGTATTTTCCCTTAGTATTTTATCCTGTGCTTTTGTTTTATATACAATATATTTTTTTGTATTGCATAAGCAGTGACATATCAGTTTCCACATTGACTAAAATGCCCCCTCCCCCGGGTTAAGTTAAGTTAAAAAACAGGTTAAGTTATTTAAATATATGTAAATGCTTCAGGGTTATTTGGCGCATGGCCTTTTGATGAAGCTCCAGTGTGTGACAGCACAGATTATGCTGAATGTTATGTTATGACATGTTATGTTATGTTATAAAAGCGATGTTTAGTGTATTTTATCATATTATCATATAACATATTTTTATTTAATCTCTGTAATACATCAAGTTCTGAAAGTATGGCATGAAGATTCAACATTGATTGAAATTTAAAAATGGCAGAACAGCCCTGTAGGTGATGTACACTAAATGTAAATCGTAAAAATGTAAATGCTGATAATTACACTGTCAATACTGGTAGCCAAATTGGCTTTTATAGGGAAGGGGGAGCCCTTATTTACGGTGAATGGTCATCATTCAAAATCGTGCCGTAAAATGACTTGTGAATGTGTTTTTACACCAAAGGGGCTCTTTTACCAGTATTAATGTGTAAGATAGGGTGTAGTTATTCAAACAAAGAGAAATACTTTACAATTCACTTACTTTATTATTATTTTTTACCTTTAATGTTAACAGGCAGGCTAGGGCTGGGCGATTTAAATCGCGATATTGTTATGCGCATCTCATCAGTAATGCCGGTTCCTTGATTAGTAGTAAATCGCCATCACCTGCTTTCAGATGAAGCAGCATTTACTACAAAGAGCCGTAGTTAACTGACAAGCTGAGCCAAATCACATCAATATCGCGGACGTATCGCCAGCGATATTTAATGCGATATGGCTCAGCTTGTCAGTTAACTACGGCTCTTTGTACACAGCAAAACCTCCAGTGTTAAATTAACACCCCTGGGAGTGTATGAGTCCACACTCAAGAGTGTTTAAGTTAATGAGATAACTAAGTGATTAATTTAGTGATGATTGAGCATTATTGAAGACACCTGATGTTAACAAGTAGAATCGCTGAAGGAGAAAATCGCAAATTGTAAGTTACCATTATTGTGATGGGTAGTTGCTTTAGTTGGTCTCTGAGCCTATCATGTGTTCGCTACTTTATATTTTGTTTGGCGGTTGTATCTGAGTTAAAACTGCCAGTTGAACAAAGAATAATAAGTGATCTGTGTTGGATATATTATGACAATCATCATTTGAACTTGATCACTGAGCTCATTAAGATTCTTCTTTCTGACTTCGATTATGTTGTTGGTTACAGCATAACTGTGAATCTGAATAAATGGCCAGAATTTTTGATATAAAGGATTTCTTAAAACTTGTTTTAAAAAAAAAAATCATTCTTTTAGGCACACACAGATGTCAAGATTCAGTCTATGCATCTCAACAATGGTGAGGAGCAGAATATTCAATGAGGAAAAGTAAATTACATAGACAATTCAGATCATAATTTATTCATACCGCAATGCATGATGGGAGCCATTAATGAGTTGTGATTGGTGGCAGCCACTGCAACATGCTTTATTATTGTCACCACCATTGTTGAGATTCACAGGCTGATTATTGATGTCTGAACGTCTTTTTGATTAGAGCAATGTTTATTAAATATTTTGAATTATAAGTAAAGTCCTGATAATCATAGGCTGAAGAATCACAAAACTGCTGCTAACAAGTTAAACCAAACTATCTTAATATGTTTCACTTTTCAGATCACAGTATGATTATGTCAAAACATGACCAACACTATAAAATAACATTTTACTTTGTTCATTTAACTGTTATAAATCAATAACAGCAGACAAACAACAGTAAATATTAAAGTAAACATATAATGGTCTAGAGCCCAACTAAAGCAAACACCCATCACCTTAATGGTAACTTACAATTTGTGCTTTTCTTCTTCAGTGATTCTGCTTGTTAACATCAGGTGTCTTCAATAATGCTCAATCATCACTAAATGAATCACTTAATTATCTTCTCAGCCCTAAATGCCGCTCCATCTGAAAGCAGGTGATGGTGATTTACTACTAAATCAAGGAACCGGCTTTACTGACGAGATGCGCATAACAATATCGCGATTTAAATCGCCCAGCCCTAAGGCAGGCAACGGATTTCACCCTCGGAAAATGTATGAAATTGAACATGTTTGAAAATATTGGTTGGCAAAATATGTCTTTTTAAACAGGAAAATTATGTTGATTTAAGAGAATCAGGGCCAATTTGTTTTTTAATCTCTTTCCAATTTCTTTTATGTTATGTTTGATGTAATCACACCGACACCTACGCAGGGTTTTATAAATAAGAGGGTCCCAAAAATGATCCTGCTTGGGGGGTTGAACCGAGAAAATTTAGATTTTCCTGATCTCGACATGTGCATTTTAAGGTGTTTTGAAAGGCCAAAAAAATGGACAACAGTAGCTTTAAAAGCATGTCAGTGGTCAGTAGCATGACGTATTTTATCAGATAACAGATTCTTAAACATGAGAATCAATTTAAATGTCCACTCTACAAAATGGAAATGCATAATGTTTATGCTTATTGTTGACGATACACAATCACATATTCGAAACGGAAATGGCCTTAAAAAAAGAAAGGATTCAAGGATTATTTTGCATAGATGTTACATTTCAAACAAACACCAATGCAATCATTCTGTGTCCAGAGGCATATGAGCAATTAGTATGAGCATCAAAGATCAGTTTCAGCTACTTTTTCTTTCCTAAATTAATCAATATTTTTGGACTAATCTTTTCATTTTTATCAATGGTTCAATTGCTCACTCATAAAGACAGTCACTTGTCGCCGCCTTCTGTCTTAATGATGCAAGTTGCACAAACACAAACAAGCGGAGTGATACAAACAGTGAAAAGTCCCAGTGCTGATACTGGGGAAATATTCCAACACATTTGAGGGAACGTTATACAAGTATATTCATACAATAATATTGGCAATATATTTAATAGGATGCTTGTGTTGTTAAATTGAGCACTGTCTTTGAACAAACTTATTATTTCTGTCGGTCATTTAAAACTTCAGTCGAAAAACAGCTGTTTAGCTTATATGTGTATTTTCTACTCTGAGGTGAATATCTCCGGACCGGAACTCCTATTAAGATGACATTCAGAATGACAGATGTGAATGCAAGAGCCTTTTGTTATTGTGACAACCGGAACAAAATACTGATACTTATCTTGATTTCTTGAAATTGTGCTCTTGTGCGAGTGAGTTGCTGTGCTGACATTGTCTCATGAATGCGCAGCTGTGCACAATAGATGGATAATAATAATAATACTATTATTACTAAATATCACCTTTTTTTTATATATATATATAAATAAGTGTTTCGATGTGGTCAGTAGGCACGAAGATGAGGAAGAGTCAAAAACAAAAGAGGCTTTATTAATTATCCAAACCACTATGAATGAACACGCAGGAGAACAACGCAAACCACACAGTGCATAAACGAGAACTGACAAAGTACAACTGAAACACAGGGCTATATAAACAGGGGTAGAACAAAGGAAAGTAAACTAGACTAAACAAACGAGGACATAATCAGTAACCAGTGAAACCAAAACTGAACAGAGCGAGGAACAACAGCATGTCAAAATCAGGTTCCACATAACGGCACATGAACCTGACATTAAGCTTGTTGGGCTGTTGTTTGTACAGCAGTCAGGCTTTCTTGGACTGCTGATGTTTCACCAGTATCAGCGCAGCTTTGTCTCAGCTGCTTCTAGACAGGCTGTCAGTCAGTGTAGGTTCACTGTTACGCCACTTGGTGGCGGTAAGGGACCATTCGTTCAAGTAATACATGTATTCAAAAACACTGATTCATTCATGAATAAAAAAAAAGTTTTGCAATTATTTTAACATTGGGCTATTATTATAAGAATAAAGGATGTTTACGTGAGAAACGCTAAGCAGGTGTAGTGATTAGGTTATTCTAAAATGCTACAAACAACATATTTCTGCCTAATCATATGACCAATATATACATACATAGAGTATTAATATCATAAATTGTCACGAGTAGCTTGATCCTAATTGTAGCTAAAATAAGAGAAAAAAAAATAGTTTTCTAGAAGGATTTTTGATAATATGTAAATAGGAATCAAAGGGATGTGGATGGCCAAAGCATGTAATGCCAGAGTAAAGTAATGCCACAACTTGCATTTGACAATGATGATCTATTCTCCTGACATAATCAAAGTAATGGCAATAATTCCAGCTTCTAAATGTAAGCTTTTCTATCTTTCAAGCTAGTTTGCTGCAATGGTGACGTCACATGCACGAATATTACGGAAATGAATCTATGGTTGGATTGGTGGATTTCAAATCAGTAGGGGTTGAGGCAACAAACATAATGTTGTAACAAGCTATTTTATGGATGGTAACTGTAATATTATTACTGAAATAGTAATTGTTTTACTGGCATTACTGCCCAACACTGATGGAGATCAATATTTCACATTGAGCTCCTGCTGATAATGCACCCAATGCATTTCTGTCTCACTCTCAAAACACACACACACTTAGTCTCCATCTACTGTAAAACTGTTGATTCTCATTTTTTCTAGGTACACAGATCAGTTGTTTTCCCCCTACAAAGTTCTCGTGGCGTCAGGCTGGTTATGTGGACTCATACTGCTGGGCGGCAGTGCAAACACAGGACACGGGAGGCCTGCCACTGTGGCTGCACAAGGTAAAGCCATAAACACATGTTCTCACACTTTATACCAAGCTGTCCTTAGTGTTGTAGTCTAGGGCTGTCACGATTACTCGATTAAAAATAAAAAATCCTACATTACCTGTGTCGAGCAATCGGTAAAATTCCACAAGCGATGTATTTCACTGACGTTTACATTTATTCATTTTTGCAGTGATTAATGTGATTATGAAATCACAAAGGCTGTGGTTTAATTAAACATATTTACACATGTACAGCTAATCACACTGTGCATTTGGAAATGCAACTTGCAACTAATGAGAAGCATTTATAAGTTTTCCATCAAAATAGAAGCTTGATTGTTTAACATTTAAAAAATAAAATAATTATTATTATTATGGTAACGCTTTATTTTGATGGTCCCTTTGAAAACAATAATTCATTTTCCTTGTTGATTAAGGCGAGACACTACAGGTAAATAGGGTTACATTTTTAACTAGCAGATATCACCATGAAAGTTTCCCAGTTGATTACCTACATTAAGATGAGAAAAAAATGTATTACAAGTTTTCTGTAATTTAATGTTTAAATATGCAAATTAGGCAATATCTAATTAAATATGCACTAATTTGCATATATTTAAAAAAAACGAAATCTGAGTATTGGATAAAGCCAGGTTAAAAATATTTTTTTCATTGTGTTCACATATTAGATGGGGAAAAAAATTACAGAGGGATTTATGGATATCTACTTTTGTTATCCTGTAAATCAGAATATACCTTAAACAAATGATTTTCGCCATGTTTTTTGGAATAAAATGTTATATAAATCAGGCTAGGAATAATATATTTACAAATACCTTTGTAAATGTCTTCATAATATAACTAGGAACAAGACTGGAAAGTTTGGTGTATATAGGTGCTGCTGAAGTGGAGATTTCGGACTTGGAGTATGAGAGGAAAGTCATTTTGAGAAAACGGGCTTTAAATATTTTTCATCAGCCAATGAGATTGAGCATTCAGCCCTTTTACTTTCACGATTGGTTGCTGCTAAAAAGGAAATGACCATATTTGGATCCGACAGCATTGTGCAGGAGAGAGAGAGCTTTCCAGCGGTGTGTGTGATGACAGGAAGCAGACAGCGATCGCGGAGCAGCGGGAGGATTAAGAACGCCAACTTTTGTTGAATTTATGAGAAATCTACAGACGCAAACAGACAAAGTGTAGTAAAATAAAGACCTAAATGTGTATTTCAGACTTTTTTTCACCACAAGTCTGAAAGAAGACATGTTATTGAAGACAAATATCCAAAAATCTCAAAATTGACCTGTAAAAAAAAACTATGTTTTTGCCTGCCGTGTCTCGCCTTAAATGTGGAATTTGTGCATTACTCAAATAAATTGTTAAAATAATGACAGAAGTATAAAGAGGCTTCAGAGATAAGTCATAGAATTCACAAAATCCACCTTCACCTCATAATAATAATATTCGAATACAGAAAAATGAAATAATGATGATCATTAAATGATCATTAATGTGTTTTAGGACAAATGAGCCTTTAAAATGGACCCCCTCTCCCTCTCTCTGCAGTTTTTTCCTTATATCCTGTTGCTGGTGGCAGTATCAGTTTACATGCCAGCGTTGTTTTGGCGGTTCACAGGAGCCCCTATGCTTTCTTCTGATCTGACCTTTATAATGGAAGAACTGGACCGTTCCTACAACAGAGCCATTAAACTGGCCAAAAGCTATCACGCTGCAGGAAAACAGCACCCGCTGTCAGCCCGTGTGGACTCGTACAGGTGAACTGAGCAGAGAAAATGCCTGGTGGTCCTTCGTGACGTTTCAGGGTGGTTGGGTTCACACTGCACAGAGCTGTCACACACTCACATGGCTTCACTCTGTGAGAGTTATTGGCACGCATACACAAACTAACCTTCTATCAGTAACTTTCTATAAATATCTCTGGCATTTTCACACTTTTTTTTTAACCATAATCTCTCACCAATCATTCCTATTGCATTCCTGTAACGTTTAAATACTGTTATGCTTGCATGTTTTGTTTCTTTTCTTTAGCTCTGTGATAGACGTTCCCGAGAGCTGCTTTAAATATCCTCTGGTGGAACAATACTTGAGGACCAAACGCTTCTCTCGAGGATTACTGATCCGATACCTCCTCTGCCGCGCCGTCACTTTCTTGGCCCTCATATTAGCCTGCATCTACCTTTGCTATTACATCCGTCTCTCCATCACAGATGAGTTTCAGTGTGACATTCGATCTGGCGTGGTAATCAACGACTCCTCGGTCCCTCCGGCCATGCAGTGCAAGCTAGTTGCCGTTGGCATCTTTCAGCTCCTGAGCTACATAAATCTGTGTGTGTATTTGCTGCTTTTGCCCTTGTGCTTGTACGCCATGTTGGTTCCATTCAGAAGGACCATGGGGTTCTTGAAGCCTTACGAGATGTTGCCCACATTAGGGGTAATGCAGTTTGGACAGGTGACCTGGGATGATCTTGCGTTATATCTGCTGTTTCTGGAAGAGAACCTCAGTGAGCTGAAGAGTTATAAGTGCCTGAAGGTGTGTTGATCAGGTTTGCTCTATTTGTTGGATACGGGGTGTTCATTTAAATTAACGTTTAATTGGTCGATTAATCTCGATTCAAGTCATTTATATCAAATTTTTTATAATTACGTAGAAAAGTGTCAGGCTAAAGGGCCTTTCACACTGAGCGCGATTAAGCCATGCAAATGTATGTCATGATGATGCCCTTGAATCGAAACAATACATCCCTATGAAGCTGTTCACACTGGGCGCGATCAATCGCAGCGTGACCAGTGTTGGCAACTATTTTCAAAGGAAAGGAGCTAAAGCCTGCCCAAATAGTCGCTAAATGTCGCTTCTTCTTCTATCACGTCACTCTTGCATTCTGCCGGCCTAATGTGTTTTCTTGCCTAATCCGTGCTCACATACTGTATTTTAGTATGATAAAATAAATATAATATAATATAGTCGAATGTCCAATAAAGCTGTTCTCATTTCCTATGTTTTCTTTGTCAGACAATAGAACGAGTATAAAGTGGATGACTACATTTTTTATTGTGTAAAATGATCTGAATTGAGAGAGTTCGCAAACTGGATGACCTAAAGCTCTGTGATTAGTGAGTAATACAAGTGATAAGCACAAGAGAAGAATGGAAATTAAAATGGTCAAACTAATTTCTTTAAATATAAAAGAAAGGAGAAGCAGATAAGTGCATTCACGTCTGTTAGCACTGTCAGATAGATTTGCCGCTAGGCGCTTTTGTGAGAAAAAAAAGTCACTAAGTTGGCAACACTGAGCGCGACAACCAGTGTGTCGATTCTTTTCTTCATCGCCCCGCGATGAAACGAACCGTCCAATTAGATTTGAGCTTATCCGAGCCTCTGCTGTTACACAAAAGTGTGAGAGTGGTGGTGCTGTTTTGCAAACCTGTGTAAACGCAGAAGAAAAGTATTCTGGAAGAGAGAAGAGAATGATGTTATTGGTGTCTGAGAACAGATTTAATCTTACATGTTCTTTATACAGATGATCATTTTCTATTCATTTCCCATGAGTCAGAGAGCTCATTCACTCTAGAGCTGTCAATCATATTATGTGATCATAACTCCTGCCCTTCCGAAAGACGACGTTGTGTTCATTTCTGAGTTCTGCACAGAAACAACTAAGAAACGTTTCTTTCAGTTTGTTGTAAACCACTGTAATTAATGTACTTCTGCCCGTTATCTAATCAAAATCCACTCAATGATGGTTTCTGTGTTGTACCAAACTTTATCTTAATTTACTGTTGTATGTTGTGCAGCGGACGAGGTGAAAGCCAAATGGGAAAACCTACGAGATAAATGCATGAGGAAAAGTGTATTCTCGGTCAGTGCCCGCTATCGCACAGGCGTGAAGGCAATCGACCGGGTCACGTTCAAAGAGAAAGCTCTGTTCGTCTGCGATTCGCTTAGCTTTATCGCATCGTGCTCAGTGTGAAAGGGCCTTAACGCTATCAGCTCTGATTGGTGGGTATCAGAACATCTGCATATTTGAAACTTCGGTAACACTTTATTTTGATGGTCCCTTTTGAACATTCTGTAACTTTGCAACTACATGTCAACTAACTCTTATTAGAGTATTAGTAGACTGTCTTAATATCTGCCAACTCTTTATTGTGATGGTCCTGCAACAGACACTCTACTGACTATAAGTAACTTTGCAACTACATTAGTCAACTTATTCTAACCCTACCAGTCTACTAATACTCTGCTAACACTCTAATGAGAGTTAGTCGACATGTAGGTGCAACGTTACTTGTAGTCAACAGAATGTGTTAAAGGGACCATCAAAATAAAGTGAAACCAAACCTTCAAATTGAGATCCATTTAGTAGCAAAGACTTCAAAAGCTTGAGTGCAAGGAGCTAAAATGCTTGGCTTTTATCATCTTATAATCTTAAGGCAGGTCATCCAATTACTATAAAAGCACTGTTCCTTAATTTAAAGATTAGTTATAGTAAATTTGTGTTAAAGTAATTTCAATGTGAAGTGAATATAGTTAAGAAGTTACCATACTTAAAGCATTAATAAATTGTATTAATACATTTGTTTAAATTTATATTGACTATTATTCTGGATATTTTAATTAAATAGTTGACTGAATGAATCAGATCTATTGTTTGACTTGTATCAGAATGTATTTATTTTTTGGTTTCCTAGAGAATGTCTTGTAATGTGTGTGTGTGTGCTGTATGTATGCAGGTGTTAGAGCTGATAAAAGAAGGGGGAGACGAGTCTGTTGACACCATGCTGCTGTTGCAGACACTGGGACAGGTAAAAACAGATGTGGTGGACGGCAGATTGCTAGAAAAGAACAGGAAAATCTCCAGCACCACCAATGGTGACACAGAGATGAAAGGTATGTGTTTTTGCTGATTACTGTTACTATTTGATTTACATATAAATTCTCAAATTAAGACGGGCATTGTCTCTCTGGAGATGCCCGTGTTACCGAAAAAGGAGCGGTCATTGGGAGTGTTTCTTATGTAAAAAATAGAGCTCGCAAGGCATTTAAGAGGGCAGCGCATTCTAGTGAAGTTTTCCCAAAGATGCTGATATGTGAAAATAGAAAGTGTATTACCCTGGCCTGTTGATTCGGGTTTATGGATAGCTTATGGTGCTTTTCCACTGCATGGTACGGTTCGGCTCGGCTCGCTTTAAATGGTACCACCTCTGTTGAGCTTCCAAGCGTACCGTACTGATACTAAAATGTGACTTGAAAACACTGCAGATCACTGATTGGTCAGACAGAATCGTCACTATACGAACGTCATTGTATTTGCGACACGAGACACTAAACCCGCTAGATTTAAATAGCCAGTAGACGACAGCCAACGCTGTAGCACCTGATTTTAAAGTATTTGCTTGAAAAAAGAAGTAAAAAAATTCAAAAAAAGAAATGGCTGAATCGTGGTCAGTGGACGAGGTGTATAACGATCAGTCCCACCCACTTTGAAGCGGTACTAACTGCAGTGGAAAAGCAACCGAGCTAAAGCGAACCGAACCGTGCCGTACCGTGTCGAGTCGTACCACGCAGTGGAAAAGCGAAGCGAGCCGAACTGTTCCGCGCCAAGTCGAACCGTACCGAGCCGAAACGAGCCGTACCATGCAGTGGAAAAGCGCCATTACATGCTATCCATCATGCCATGCTCAATTCACATCAAAGTTGGATATCCACTTTGTATACTCTTGCTTCAAATCACACACTTTCAGTCAAATACTTTATTTAACTTTAAAATGAAAAGACAATTTATCAGGATTTTTGCTTTTAATCTGGTCAAGTTTATTGCTATGTATTATGGTGTTGTTTATCCTCTAAATTAAGTGTATGCTACAGCATTTTCTCAAACCCCCCACTACTGCACATTTTGTAGGTGTCCCTCATTGGTCACACCCAATTGTTAGATGAGGGAGACATCCAACCTGTGTGGTGGTGGGGGTCTCCAGGATGGGTTTGAGAAGCACTGGGCTACAGGAAGATGATGCCCTAAATAATGTTGTTTCGTTCACCTTTGAAACACAAATGAATGAGAGATTTCTGACCGTCCAAGCAACTAGTCAAGTCACCTTTATTTATACAGCGCTTTTTACAGTACAAATTGCATCAAAGCAGCTTCACAGTGATAACATGAAAATAATACAACAAAGTTTGTTTCTGAAAGAAAACTGCATCATCGTCCACCTTGAATAAGGCAGATCAGTAATATTGTTGAATATTAAATGTCCCCAACTAAGCAAGCCAAAAGCCAAGGCAACAGTGGCAAGGAACCAAATCTCCATTCAGGGACAGAATGGAGAAAAACACCTTGGGAGAACCCAGACTCAGTCGCTCAGTTCTCCTCTGGCCAACGAGCGAACAGTGTATGATGATGATCCAGGCAGCATTACAGGTCAGAAGTCAGATTGGATCAGAACATTCAGAATATTTATCCAGTTCCATCTGGTTGGAAGTCAGAGTCATCACGCCGGTATGGAGACGAGGTTCGACCACTATGACTCTTAAAAAAGTTCATAAAGAGATCGTAAAACTAATCCATATGAATTGAGCGGTTTAGTCCACATTTTTTGTCCATAAGAGACACGATTGCTTAATATGAATAACAGATTTAGTTTCGGCTTTATATTGATCTCTGAACCTTTGATGTAAACAAATGTAAATTTTAGAAGTGTAACGAATGCACTCATGTCACGATTCGACACAAATGGCGTTTACTTCTGATGATCAGTGCAATCCATCACAGTTCTAATCGCAAGAAAGCAGGTCAAAATGACTATTCCCAAACTGTAAATGGTTAGTTCATTCTGCACTTACTCACTCTCATGTTGTTTTCGCGTATCACGCAAGCATTTGAACGAACGCGTTTACTACAGAATGCGCTTCGTTGTAAATCTGTTCATCATATAAACCCATAGTGTCTCTTCAGAGGACGTGGATTTGGATTCGGCTGCACTCAGTTGATTATTTTTACAATGCCTTTATGACGTTTATTGGGTCTTTTAAGTTTTAGAGGAATAAACTTTAAATGGAGGGACAGAAATCTCTCAGGTTTCATAAAAAATCTTCATTTGTGTTTGGAAGTTTAACGAATATCGCAAATCAAATTGTTTACATCACCGATACATATGGTTGCATTTTTGTATCGCAATTTAACGATGTATTGTTAAACCCCTAGTAAACAATCTCTTTCCTCAGAGATTTCTCCACTGATGCAGGGGGACTGCTTGAAAAAAGATGAAGATGAGAAGGTTGTGCGCCAGAGGGTGATCTGAAGTGCCCATTTACAGTCTGTGGTGACTGCCTGCATCATACTGAGGCTCCTAACTTCTGGAAAGAATGGAGGAATACAATTTGGGCTAAAGGAGGAAAACCGTGGAAGTCTCGTCTTTTCATAAACGCATAACTAAGATCCACTAAGATTGCAGTCATAATTCTGTTTTGGTTCTTCTTGTTGTGGCGGTGATGTGCTAACTGTTTTATATTACTTTAGTTTTCCACATTCGATTTTATAGTACCTTTTGCAGTAACGTTTTCACTGCATTCTGCACACTTATTCTGTTATTATAGCTGTGACAACAATTTAGGCTGATCTGGTCAAATTTATATACACTGCCCTGTGTAAAAAAAAAAGAAAAAAAGTCACTGTTCGGATTTCAAATAGGCAAATTACTTAAGAGTCTTTGATTGGATCATTATTGCAGTGATCATTACTCTTGCATGAGAAATAAATGTTGTGATGGTATTTCCAACAAGAGGTGCTTACATTTTTGGTCAAGATCTTCTATTGACAATGCAAGAGTCCAGTAAAGTCTCGCCAGCACATCCTAAAGACTTTCGATGAATTTAAGGTCTGGACTCAGAGGAGCCAATTCATGTGTAAACTATTTTCTTGCTCCTCCCAACCATTCTTTTGCATTTTGTGCTTGATGAATCTTGAATTTGACATCATGGAATATGTTCCTGTTGCCAAACATATAACATGCTAGAAACAATAACCACTGCAATAATGATCCAATCATAGACTCTTAAGCATTTTCCTATTTAAATCTAAAAAGCGACTTTTTTTCCTTCTTTTTTAATGGCCGGGCAGTGCATTTACATGCATGTTTACATTGTCGCCCATAATTGCAACTTAAAGTAATGGGGAAAAAATGTATAAACTGAAAGAAAATGTTAACCTAGAGAGCTTCTCTTTGAAATATGAATTGTGGAAAGAGATATTAATTAAAATATTAGACCATGGATCATCTGGGGTTTCTGCCAAAAAATGATGCTGACATTTTTTTAGCCTTTCTGAATTCATGTTTTTTTTTTTTTTTTTTAAATACAAGATTTATATTATCTGTGCTCTGGAAATAAAGTTGATTGATTTTTACACTAGTTTTGGAGTTCTTTCATCATTTACTTTCCTTATGTACAGTTGTCATAAGTTTACATACTGTACATATTACAGAATCGGTAAAATGTTAAAAATAAAAATAAATAAGAGGGATTATAAAAATTGCTGCTTGTTTATTTAGTACTACCCTGAATGGTAACTTTATAATAACGTCATACAGTTGTAAGTCATTTATAAGTGGTTAGTTAATGATGAACTAATCATTTACAAAACATTCATAAATGATTAGCAAGTGACAAACATTTTTCGTTACAAGTGATTAGTAAATGATTAACTATTTACGAAACATGACTGCGTTCATAAATGATTAATAAGTGATATGTTAATTATTGTATGTTTTGTAGATTTAGTTATAAGTAATTTACAATTGATTAGTTAATGATTAATCATTTACAAAACATGAACATGCATTTCATCAATGTTTAATAAATTATGTTAAAAAAAATGTGTATGCATGTAGCAATTAGAGGGTGTTGTAAATGCCTTGTATACACGTACAGATCATTTGTAACAGGTGATTAACAGTGTTCAACACAATGATGTGTAAACGCATGAATGAATCATTTACAACACTTTCTGCATCCCCTAATCTAAAGAGTAAACTATTCATCACTTGTAAATGTGTTACACATCATTCGTAGATAAGATTCGTTGATCTTATGCCTTATTGATTCTTGAAGTGGTAATCTACGAATGATCATTTACTAATCACTTGTAACAGAATTTACAAAACATACATAAAATGTTAGCATATCATTTATGAATGTTTTGTAATTGATTAGTTCATCATTAACTTACCACTTATAAATGACTTACAACTGAACGTTATTATAAAGTGTTACCAGTGAATTTATAAAAATGAACCCGTTCAAAAGTTGACATACGCTTGATTCATAATGTTACCTGGATGATTCACAACTTTTATTTTATTTTTTATTTTTTTATGATAATTGTCATAATTGTGATTATTTGTCCTAAAGCAGTTAAACTACCCACTGTTTTTCAGAAAATCCTCCAGGTCCTACACATTATTTGTTAACCCTAACCCTAACCCTATTTTTCAGCATTTTTTTGCATATTTGAGCCCTTTCCAACAGTGACTTTATGATTTTGAGGTCCATCTTGTCACACCTTGTACATAACTATTATAAAACATTCACTGCAAATTAAAAAAGGTCATCGAATGCTCAAAATGAATCCCTTGTGGACACCTTCAGTATGCTGAGACAACCGGAAAGCATAAGATAAAATGTTAAAACTGTTGCACTTGCAAATCTTTTGCTCTAGAATTTAACTATCTTCACCCTGGATTACACATTGTCAGTAGTTAACTAATCAGAACAGACTTCTACGACTGTCTGATGCAAATGTTACCTCATTAAATTTTATTGCTTGAGAGGGAACTTTACCTGGAATTATTTGACGACAAAAAATTGATTTTTAATTTCTTTACAACATAATACTATTTAATAATATTAACCCTCTGGTACTGTTCTCGTGTCAGTCAAAAATGACAGAAATGTGTGTGTATATATATATATATATATTAAATGAAATGATTATACTATATTTTAGTTTGTTCATGTTTTTTATTTAATATTTTATGGTACTATTAATTATATTTATGCAGTAGTTATAATCCATTTATGGACTTTTTGAGCATAGACCTGAAAATTTAATTTTCAACTTAAACCGTTATAAATCTTGAATGCTTTGGAGCACAGACGTAAGTTTGGTCTCTTTTTAAAGACGGCACTTGTCAGATTATTGCTGAAGTGAAAAAAAGTCTAACCTGTTAGCCAGCACCCCTGCTTTTGAAAAAAATCCCAATTAATGGCATACCCAAACTAAAACAGATACAGTTCATGGACCCTTTCCACTAAAAGGCAGCATATGTATAGTCTTATTTGAAATCAGACACTTGGCAGTTTATTGTAAAGTCAGAATTAATTATTGTCACAATGAAAAAAAAAGAAATAATAATTATAAAAAGCTTCAAAGTTTTGTAAAGTTATTAGAAATGTATTTGTATGAAATTGGATTTATGAAGTTGGCATTGTTTTAATCTAGAAATGCACTGCAGTAAAGCCAAATGACTGACTATGTTACATTTCAAATCTGAAGATGATAAGTCTAAAACTCAAGATCATGTCATGTGACTTTATTTTGAGAAGACTCAATGCTAACTGATGTTTATAGTCATTGTCTAAGCATCCATTCAGTGTTTGTCTCTATTGTTTTGTGGTGCAAACAAGCCCCATTCAGTCTCAGTCTTTCCTGCACACATTCACAGCCATTGTCCAGGTAAGTGATGATTAGGTTAATTGAATGATTTGAATTAAAAAGTTGTGTCAGCTTTATTTATATAATGCAATATACAATACAGATTGTTTCAGATATGAATATATAACATAGGCCTACAATATTTACTTTTGTATTACTATTTAGGTTTCTATTACAGCAATTTCCACATTCCACTACATTTGGATGGCACCCAAAATCCTATAGGCCTACATCAAAGACAATCAACAACTGAGTACTGAACTCATTTTTCTCAGTAAATATATTTCCAAAGGTGCTATTGACATGAAATGTTCACCAGATGTTGGTAACAACCCAAGTAAGCCATACATACAAACAAACAAACAAACATAAGTTCAGAAATTAAGTTACGTCTAATAATGTGAAATGACACAGGGAAAAAGTATTGAACACATGAAGAAAGGGAGGCGCAAAAAGGCATGGAAAGCCAAGACAACTGCTGAAAACTTACAGTAATTAAAAAGCAATCCAGCCCCCTGTCAGTGGAAGTTAATAACAGCTGGTTCAGTCCCAAATTATGGCCTACAAAAAGGTCTCATTGCCAAGGTGTCACACAAGACACATCTCATGATGGGTAAAAGCAAAGAGCTGTCTCAAGACCTTCGCAACCTAATTGTTGCAAAACATAATGATGGCATTGGTTATAGGCGCAATTCTAAGCTTCTGAATGGTCCAGTGAGCACTTTTGGGGCCATAATACGGAAGTGGAAAGACAATAATTTCACCATAAATTTGCCTCGACCAGTGCTCCTCGCAAGATTTCTGATAGAGGAGTGAAAAGAATAATCAGAAGAGTTGTCCAAGAGCCAACACCAAGTTGTATGGTGTTTTTAGGGTAATGTGCACTGCCATTTCTCCTCCAAATATGGTGTGTATTATGGCATCCAAACAGTTCAATTTTGCTCTCATGTGACCACACTATATTCTCCCAGTATTTCACTGGCTTTTCCAAATGTTGTGCAGCAAACTTTAAATGAGCTTTAAACATGCTTTTTTTTCAGTAATGGAGTCTTGCGTGGTGAGCGTGCATGCAGGCCATGGTGGTGGAGTGCATTACTTACTGTTTTCTTTGAGACAACAGTGCCTGCTATCTGCAGGTCTTTTTGAAGCTCTCCACAAGTGGTTCTTGACTCTTGGACAACTCTTCTGATTATTCTTTTCACTCCTCTATCAGAAATCTTGCGAGGAGCACTGGTCGAGGCAAATTTATGGTGAAATTATTGTCTTTCCACTTCCGTATTATGGCCCCAAAAGTGCTCACTGGACCATTCAGAAGCTTAGAATTGCGCCTATAACCAATGCCATCATTATGTTTTGCAACAATTAGGTTGCGAAGGGTCTTGAGACAGCTCTTTGCTTTTACCCATCATGAGATGTGTCTTGTGTGACACCTTGGCAATGAGACCTTTTTGTAGGCCATCATTTGGGACTGAACCAGCTGTTATTAATTTCCACTGACAGGGGGCTGGATTGCTTTTTAATTACTGTAAGTTTTCAGCAGTTGTCTTGGCTTTCCATGCCTTTTTGCGCCTCCCTTTCTTCATGTGTTCAATACTTTTTCCCTGTGTCATTTCACATTATTAGACATAACTTAATTTCTGAACTTATTTTTGTTTGTTTCTTTGTATGTATGGCTTACTTGGGTTGTTACCAACATCTGGTGAAAATTTCATGTCAATAGCACCTTTGGAAATATATTTACTGAGAAAAATGATGACGTGTTCAATACTTATTTCCCCCGCTGTATACAATGATACCTTATCCTTTTAGAATGTCTTCAGCCATGTCTCTTCTTATATTTTGAAGAGCTTGCTTTGATGAGTCAATCTCAAACATCTGTGGAATGTTTGGAAACTCCATCATTGTCATCTTGGCCATCTGTACGAATGGCATAAGAACATGTATTTCGTCTTATACAGTAAAAATAGTAGTATGCCCCTTCTGTCTCGAAAGACAATGGCTGCGCCTTCTTTATCTTTTTCAGTCAATTTTGATGTTGGCAACATCTGGAGTGGCTCAGTAGTCCTAGTCATGGCTTGGTTTCCTCTCCTTCCTGCGACTTCTTTTGTCCTTCACTTCTCCCCTTTGGATTCCAACACTTACTGTGGTTCTCCATGCGCTGCGATTTTCTGCAAGTGACTCCCAGGTATCTGGGTTTATACCAGTGGTTTTCAAATCACGCTTGAAAACATCCTTGTAACGCAGTGCTGGTCGGCCTAGAGGACGGTGTCCTGTAGCTAGTTCACCATACAGTATATCCTTGGGAATACGGCCGTCCTTCATAAGGCGCACAAGACCTATCCATCGGAGCCGGCGTTGAGTTAGCAAAAGGTGCATGCTGTGGGAATTTGTCTGTTCCAGTAAAAATACAGTATGTGTTATCACATCAAATGTGTGTTATTTGAGAGTAATTATTTATAATTATTACTTCATGCATAAAAGTACATTGAAAATGAATGAATTAAAAATGTTAAGTTATCCCATGACTTATTATCATTTGGTTCTTTTAACACTCACATACTGTCAATTTTTGCTAGTTTTGGCCTCCACACACATAACTGTTTTCACATAAATTGATAAGACACACTGATAGCAATATAAAATAAATATATTATTTGCGATAATATATAAAATATTTAATAATAATAATGCAAAATATATGTATTTGTAGTTGTATTTACTTATAAATATTTATAGCATTGTAAGGCTGATGGGCTTTAAATACACAAACCATGAACCGTGCAGAAATGCTGTCAATAATAATAATAATTTTGAAAGACGGATGAGACGTTAGCCACAAATTATTACACAATGAGCTATATACTCACCACAAACTTCCAGTGTACTTTTGCTGTAGTGATTCAGGTGGTATAGCCAGCCAGCAGTATTTGTCGAATTGAGGATGGCTCCAATGTAACAGACAGCTGTCATTAAACTAACCCATTTCATTTGGTGTATGAATATAAATGAATATTTTTCACATTTTTAACTTTGTGTATTTTTTTTAGAAGATAAGATAAAAATAATATTTGTATAGCTCCTTATAGTGCTATAGGTGGCTTCAGGCTCTACAAATTACAATGAGCTGATTTTAGTCATTTGAATGCTCATACCTCTGTGGTAGTCTCCGACATGTTACATTTGAAGTCAATACTACTGTTATTGATATCTTGCTTTTTTTTCTTTGGTTGCCTTTGTTTTCTTTGGAACTGGAACAGTGAGTGGAGGAGTGTAACATCTGGAGTTGACAGTTTAAAGGGGTGGTTGATTATGATTTCACTTTTCTAACTTTAGTTAGTGTGTAATGTTGCTGTTTGAGCATAAACAACATCTGCAAAGTTACAATACTCAAAGTTCAAAGCAAAGGAAGATATTTGCTTTTAAAGAAAAGGACTACAACAAACGGCTGGTTGGGACTACACGACATTCCTCCCGGGTTAGTGACATCACTAACCCTAGAATTTACATAAACCCCGCCCCTGGGAACACGCAGTCCATGTTGAGAAGAGGAAAAGTTGTTGTATAAGAGTACATCTGTGAGTCAGCTCAAACTTTAGCATCCATCTTTTCACATGCAATAGAAAGTCACTCTGTGTGCATCTCACAACAGTTCCTATATGAGCGATTTATAGATTCATCATGACAGAATATCTTAATTGAAGATAGTTAACTCCACATCAGCAACATAAATTCATCAACTAACCATTCAGAGACGTCCTGTTGCATTCTACATGTTGTCACTTCTTCTTGAGTCTCTCCATCTTTGTCTGACTCCGTTTTAGCATTAAAGGCAGAACAGTTTCTGTCATTTTAGTGTGTCTGCGTTAGGTAATAGCAGCTGCTAACACACAGGAGCTCTTGAAACCCCGCCCTCTGCAGCAGCTCATTTGCATTTAAAGGGCCAGGCACAAAACGGTGCGTTTTTGCAAACCCTCAAAAAGTGACAACTTTAACTTGCTATATAAAAATATCTGTGGGGTATTTTGCGCTAAAACTTCACACACACACTCTGGGGACATCATAGATATATTTTACATCTTGTGAAAAGGGCATTATACCACCCCTTTAAGGCTTTGAACCATCTCTCTTTGCCCAACCTTCCTGAGATTGAGTTATGTCTTTTCTTGAGATGGGTCTAAGTAGCAAATGTTCAGAGAAGTTATAAGCCATTATGTGTTCTCTGTACCTCCCCTGTAAAGGGCCATACATGTTTCTGACAAATGCTCCTGGTCTCAATCGCCTTTGTTTTTCCAGAATTGAGTGTTTCACGATTCCGAACCATCGCTCAACATGGCAATTTGTGTCCCTTGTTTTACTTGGCATGGAGCTGTCATCTTCTTTGTCATCTGCATACCTTTTCAAACCTGGCAAATGCAAATGTTGCAAAATCCTTCAAACCTTTGTCTGCCCGTTTTTCTCCCAAATGACTGAGAGACAGCTTTGAGCACATGTGCAGAACATATATGTAGCACTGTAAATGCTCTGATATCCTTCCATGTTTTCAGTTTTGAACAAATGTCAAAAGCCCTGTCCAAGTAGCTGACAATGCTCTCCCTGTTGAATGCCAGAAGAACACTTTGGAGTAGTGCCCATCTATAGTCTGTTTCTATCTGATGAACTCTTAGTTTTGTATACTGTGACAGTTTTCGGAGGAACTGCATCATCCAGAATGTGATTGGTGGTATAGAGTGTTCATTTGTCAGCATTTCACAGATGGGGAGGAGAGGTGCATTTTGACCACATCCAGGCAGAGTGAGAGAGTAGTAAAGGACTCTTTTGGTCTGAACAGGAACTTTTGATGCAACATTTCCTGTAGCATCTAGGTATAAGGTCAGTGGAGTCTTCTTTCTTAGGTGTTGCACAACTATGCTTACTCGTGTTTCAGTGTACATGTGCACACCGAAGGGGTCCACTTGAAAGTGCTGTATGTGCCCATCTGATGTCACATTCCTTCATGATATTTTGAGTGAGGTACATCTCAATGAACATGTCGTCATGAATTTCTTTACTCTTTCTAATCTCTGAACG
Source organism: Rutilus rutilus (assembly GCA_021464565.1). Lineage (NCBI taxonomy): Eukaryota > Metazoa > Chordata > Actinopteri > Cypriniformes > Leuciscidae > Rutilus > Rutilus rutilus. The sequence goes on along the minus strand of JAJAQA010000008.1, from coordinate 5,341,797 downwards.
TATCACTTTTAGAACATTTTTGTTCAGACTTCGGGTTATGTTTCCTGAAATTAGTTCAGGAACGGGTGTTTTTTGTTAAAGGTTTCTGTAGAAGAATTGGCTAACTCCTTTGTGTAGGGCTCTTGCAATTCTCCCTCTTCTTGTGTTTGATGCTGGTCTGAATTTTCTTTCACTTTTTTTTGTGTGCAGTTTTTCCTCTTTGTAGCACAGATGTCTTCACTGGGTTGTCTCCCACTGGCTCCTTTTTCTTTTTAAAGAAGTATTTTGCACTGCAGGAAGGAAATGTACAAACTGCTGTAATATTTAAATATGGACTATTCATTTTCCGGCTGTGAGGAATTGTAATATGCTGGCTCTTGAAGGCAAGGGTACAACAGGGGTTTTTCTGTCTGAAACTGTTGTAGAATATATGGGTCCACGGTTGTCTCAGTTTCGTTGAACCATGCAGTGGAACAAATGTTTGCCATTTCTTTCTGTTCACTGTAATTATGAACCTTTTTGAAACCACTGTCATCTTTCTCCATTGTTTTTTGTTCCCGCTTTTTCCACGTTCAGATGGGACTCTGCTCTCCAATGACACATTCTGTCATTCACCTTCTGTGCCAGTTTTGTCTGATTCTTCCTCAACATCAGTGACCACTTCCTACACTTGAACTATACTTTCCAATGACACATTCTCTTGTTCACCTTCTGTGCCAGTTTTGTCTGATACTTCCTCAACATCAGTGACCACTTCCTCCACTTGAACTATACTTTCCAATGACACAATCTCTTGTTCATCTTCTGAGTCAGTTTTGTCTGATACTTCCTCAACATCAGTGACCACTTCCTCCACTTGAACTATACTCTCCAATGACACAATCTCTTGTTCATCTTCTGAGTCAGTTTTGTATATATACCATACAGTATATCCTTGGGAATACAGCCGTCCTTCATAAGGCGCACAAGACCTATCCATCGGAGCCGGCGTTGAGTTAGCAAAAGGTGCATGATGTGGGAATTTGTCTGTTCCAGTAAAAATACAGTACAAGTTATCACATCAAATGTGTGTTATTTTGAGAGTAATTCTTTATAATTATTACTTCATGCATAAAAATACATTGAAAATGAATTAATTAAAAATGTTAAGTTATCCCATGACTTATTATCATTTGGTTCTTTTAACACTCACATACTGTCAATTTTTGCTAGTTTTGGCCTCCATACACATAACTGTTTTCACATAAATTGATAAGACACACTGATAGCAATATAAAATAAATATTTTATTTGCGATAATATATAAAATATTTAATAATAATAATAATGCAAAATATATGTATTTGTAGTTGCATTTACTTATAAATATTTATAGCATTGTAAGGCTGATGGGCTTTAAATACACAAACCATGAACCGTGCAGAAATGCTGTCAATAATAATAATAATTTTGAAAGACGGATGAGACGTTAGCCACAAATTATTACACAATGAGCTATATACTCACCACAAACTTCCAGTGTACTTTTGCTGTAGTGATTCAGGTGGTATAGCCAGCCAGCAGTATTTGTTGAATTGAGGATGGCTCCAATGTAACAGACAGCTGTCATTAAACTAACCCATTTCATTTGGTGTATGAATATAAATGAATATTTTTCACATTTTTAACTTTGTGTATTTTTTTTAGAAGATAAGATAAAAATAATATTTGTATAGCTCCTTATAGTGCTATAGGTGGCTTCAGGCTCTACAAATTACAATGAGCTGATTTTAGTCATTTGAATGCTCATACCTCTGTGGTAGTCTCCGACATGTTACATTTGAAGTCAATACTGTTATTGACATCTTGCTTTTTTTTTCTTTGGTTGCCTTTGTTTTCTTTGGAACTGGAACAGTGAGTGGAGGAGTGTAACATCTGGAGTTGACAGTTTAAGGCTTTGAACCATCTCTCTTTGACCAACCTTCCTGAGATTGAGTTATGTCTTTTCTTGAGATGGGTCTAAGTAGCAAATGTTCAGAGAAGTTATAAGCCATTATGTGTTCTCTGTACCTCCCCTGTAAAGGGCCATACGTGTTTCTGACAAATGCTCCTGGTCTCAATCGCCTTTGTTTTTCCAGAATTGAGTGTTTCACGATTCCGAACCATCGCTCAACATGGCAATTTGTGTCCCTTGTTTTACTTGGCATGGAGCTGTCATCTTCTTTGTCATCTGCATACCTTTTCAAACCTGGCAAATGCAAATGTTGCAAAATCCTTCAAACCTTTGTCTGCCCGTTTTTCTCCCAAATGACTGAGAGACAGCTTTGAGCACATGTGCAGAACATATATGTAGCACTGTAAATGCTCTGATATCCTTCCATGTTTTCAGTTTTGAACAAATGTCAAAAGCCCTGTCCAAGTAGCTGACAATGCTCTCCCTGTTGAATGCCAGAAGAACACTTTGGAGTAGTGCCCATCTATAGTCTGTTTCTATCTGATGAACTCTTAGTTTTGTATACTGTGACAGTTTTCGGAGGAACTGCATCATCCAGAATGTGATTGGTGGTATAGAGTGTTCATTTGTCAGCATTTCACAGATGGGGAGGAGAGGTGCATTTTGACCACATCCAGGCAGAGTGAGAGAGTAGTAAAGGACTCTTTTGGTCTAACCAGGAACTTTTGATGCAACATTTCCTGTAGCATCTAGGTATAAGGTCAGTGGAGTCTTCTTTCTTAGGTGTTGCACAACTATGCTTATTCAGTGTACGTGTCCACACCGAAGGGGTCCACTTGAAAGTGCTGTATGTGCCCATCTGATGTCACATTCCTTCATGATATTTTGAGTGAGGTACATCTCAATGAACATGTCGTCATGAATTTCTTTACTCTTTCTAATCTCTGACCGTATCACTTTTAGAACATTTTTGTTCAGACTTCGGGTTATGTTTCCTGAAATTAGTTCAGGAACGGGTGTTTTTTGTTAAAGGTTTCTGTAGAAGAATTGGATAACTCCTTTGTGTAGGGCTCTTGCAATTCTCCCTCTTCTTGTGTTTGATGCTGGTCTGAATTTTCTTTCACTTTTTTTTGTGTGCAGTTTTTCCTCTTTGTAGCACAGATGTCTTCACTGGGTTGTCTCCCACTGGCTCCTTTTTCTTTTTAAAGAAGTATTTTGCACTGCAGGAAGGAAATGTACAAACTGCTGTAATATTTAAATATGGACTATTAATTTTCCGGCTGTGAGGAATTGTAATATGCTGGCTCTTGAAGGCAAGGGTACAACAGGGGTTTTTCTGTCTGAAACTGTTGTAGAATATATGGGTCCACGGTTGTCTCAGTTTCGTTGAACCATGCAGTGGAACAAATGTTTGCCATTTCTTTCTGTTCACTGTAATTATGAACCTTTTTGACACCACTGTCATCTTTCTCCATTGTTCCCTCTTTTTCCACGTTCAGATGGGACTCTGCTCTCCAATGACACATTCTGTCATTCACCTTCTGTGCCAGTTTTGTCTGATACTTCCTCAACATAAGTGACCACTTCCTCCACTTGAACTATACTTTCCAATGACACAATCTCTTGTTCATCTTCTGAGTCAGTTTTGTCTGATTCTTCCTCAACATCAGTGATCACTTCCTCCACTTGAACTATACTTTCCAATGACACATTCTCTTGTTCACCTTCTGTGCCAGTTTTGTCTGATACTTCCTCAACATCAGTGACCACTTCCTCCACTTGAACTATACTTTCCAATGACACAATCTCTTGTTCATCTTCTGAGTCAGTTTAGTCTGATTCTTCCTCAACATCAGTGACCACTTCCTACACTTGAACTATACTTTCCAATGACACAATCTCTTGTTCATCTTCTGTGCCAGTTTTGTCTGATACTTCCTCAACATCAGTGACCACTTCCTCCACTTGAACTATACTTTCCAATGACACAATCTCTTGTTCATCTTCTGTGCCAGTTTTGTCTGATACTTCCTCAACATCAGTGACCACTTCCTCCACTTGAACTATACTTTCCAATGAGACATTCTCTTGTTCATCTTCTGTGCGAGTTTTGTCTGATACTTCCTCAACATCAGTGACCACTTCCTCCACTTGAACTATACTTTCCAATGACACATTCTCTTGTTCATCTTCTGTGCCAGTTTTGTCTGATACTTCCTCAACATCAGTGATCACTTCCTCCACTTGAACTATACTTTCCAATGACACATTCTCTTGTTCATCTTCTGAGTCAGTTTTGTCTGATTCTTCCTCAACATCAGTGACCACTTCCTCCACTTGAACTATACTTTCCAATGAGACATTCTCTTGTTCATCTTCTGTGCCAGTTTTGTCTGATACTTCCTCAACATCAGTGATCACTTCCTCCACTTGAACTATACTTTCCAATGACACATTCTCTTGTTCATCTTCTGAGTCAGTTTTGTCTGATTCTTCCTCAACATCAGTGACCACTTCCTCCACTTGAACTATACTTTCCAATGACGCAATCTCTTGTTCATCTTCTGAGTCAGTTTTGTCTGATTCTTCCTCAACATCAGTGACCACTTCCTCCACTTGAACTATAATTTCCAATGACACAATCTCTTGTTCATCTTCTGAGTCAGTTTTGTCTGATTCTTCCTCAACATCAGTGACCACTTCCTCCACTTGAACTATACTTTCCAACGACACATTCTCTTGTTCACCTTCTGTGCCAGTTTTGTCTGATACTTCCTCAACATCAGTGACCACTTCCTCCACTTGAACTATACTTTCCAATGACACATTCTCTTGTTCATCTTCTGAGTCAGTTTTGTCTGATTCTTCCTCAACATCAGTGACCACTTCCTCCACTTGAACTATACTTTCCAACGACACATTCTCTTGTTCATCTTCTGAGTCAACATCAGTGACCACTTCCTCCACTTGAACTATACTTTCCAATGACACATTCTCTTGTTCACCTTCTGAGTCAGTTTTGTCTGATACTTCCTCAACATCAGTGACCACTTCCTCCACTTGAACTATACTTTCCAATGACACAATCTCTTGTTCACCTTCTGAGTCAGTTTTGTCTGATACTTCCTCAACATCAGTGACCACTTCCTCCACTTGAACTATACTTTCCAATGACACAATCTCTTGTTCATCTTCTGAGTCAGTTTTGTCTGATACTTCCTCAACATCAGTGACCACTTCCTCCACTTGAACTATACTTTCCAATGACACATTCTCTTGTTCACCTTCTGAGTCAGTTTTGTCTGATACTTCCTCAACATCAGTGACCACTTCCTCCACTTGAACTATACTTTCCAATGACACAATCTCTTGTTCATCTTCTGAGTCAGTTTTGTCTGATACTTCCTCAACATCAGTGACCACTTCCTCCACTTGAACTATACTTTCCAATGACACAATCTCTTGTTCACCTTCTGAGTCAGTTTTGTCTGATACTTCCTCAACATCAGTGACCACTTCCTCCACTTGAACTATACTTTCCAATGACACATTCTCTTGTTCATCTTCTGAGTCAGTTTTGTCTGATACTTCCTCAACATCAGTGACCACTTCCTCCACTTGAACTATACTTTCCAATGACACAATCTCTTGTTCATCTTCTGAGTCAGTTTTGTCTGATACTTCCTCAACATCAGTGACCACTTCCTCCACTTGAACTATACTTTCCAATGACACAATCTCTTGTTCATCTTCTGAGTCAGTTTTGTCTGATTCTTCCTCAACATCAGTGACCACTTCCTCCACTTGAACTATAATTTCCAATGACACAATCTCTTGTTCATCTTCTGAGTCAGTTTTGTCTGATTCTTCCTCAACATCAGTGACCACTTCCTCCACTTGAACTATACTTTCCAATGACACATTCTCTTGTTCACCTTCTGTGCCAGTTTTGTCTGATACTTCCTCAACATCAGTGACCACTTCCTCCACTTGAACTATACTTTCCAATGACACATTCTCTTGTTCATCTTCTGAGTCAGTTTTGTCTGATTCTTCCTCAACATCAGTGACCACTTCCTCCACTTGAACTATACTTTCCAATGACACATTCTCTTGTTCACCTTCTGAGTCAGTTTTGTCTGATTCTTCCTCAACATCAGTGACCACTTCCTCCACTTGAACTATACTTTCCAATGACACATTCTCTTGTTCATCTTCTGAGTCAACATCAGTGACCACTTCCTCCACTTGAACTATACTTTCCAATGACACATTCTCTTGTTCACCTTCTGAGTCAGTTTTGTCTGATTCTTCCTCAACATCAGTGACCACTTCCTCCACTTGAACTATACTTTCCAATGACACAATCTCTTGTTCACCTTCTGAGTCAGTTTTGTCTGATACTTCCTCAACATCAGTGACCACTTCCTCCACTTGAACTATACTTTCCAATGACACATTCTCTTGTTCACCTTCTGAGTCAGTTTTGTCTGATACTTCCTCAACATCAGTGACCACTTCCTCCACTTGAACTATACTTTCCAATGACACAATCTCTTGTTCACCTTCTGAGTCAGTTTTGTCTGATACTTCCTCAACATCAGTGACCACTTCCTCCACTTGAACTATACTTTCCAATGACACAATCTCTTGTTCATCTTCTGAGTCAGTTTTGTCTGATACTTCCTCAACATCAGTGACCACTTCCTCCACTTGAACTATACTTTCCAATGACACATTCTCTTGTTCACCTTCTGAGTCAGTTTTGTCTGATACTTCCTCAACATCAGTGACCACTTCCTCCACTTGAACTATACTTTCCAATGACACAATCTCTTGTTCACCTTCTGAGTCAGTTTTGTCTGATACTTCCTCAACATCAGTGACCACTTCCTCCACTTGAACTATACTTTCCAATGACACAATCTCTTGTTCACCTTCTGAGTCAGTTTTGTCTGATACTTCCTCAACATCAGTGACCACTTCCTCCACTTGAACTATACTTTCCAATGACACATTCTCTTGTTCATCTTCTGAGTCAGTTTTGTCTGATACTTCCTCAACATCAGTGACCACTTCCTCCACTTGAACTATACTTTCCAATGACACAATCTCTTGTTCATCTTCTGAGTCAGTTTTGTCTGATACTTCCTCAACATCAGTGACCACTTCCTCCACTTGAACTATACTTTCCAATGACGCAATCTCTTGTTCATCTTCTGAGTCAGTTTTGTCTGATTCTTCCTCAACATCAGTGACCACTTCCTCCACTTGAACTATAATTTCCAATGACACAATCTCTTGTTCATCTTCTGAGTCAGTTTTGTCTGATTCTTCCTCAACATCAGTGACCACTTCCTCCACTTGAACTATACTTTCCAATGACACATTCTCTTGTTCACCTTCTGTGCCAGTTTTGTCTGATACTTCCTCAACATCAGTGACCACTTCCTCCACTTGAACTATACTTTCCAATGACACATTCTCTTGTTCATCTTCTGAGTCAGTTTTGTCTGATTCTTCCTCAACATCAGTGACCACTTCCTCCACTTGAACTATACTTTCCAATGACACATTCTCTTGTTCACCTTCTGAGTCAGTTTTGTCTGATTCTTCCTCAACATCAGTGACCACTTCCTCCACTTGAACTATACTTTCCAACGACACATTCTCTTGTTCATCTTCTGAGTCAACATCAGTGACCACTTCCTCCACTTGAACTATACTTTCCAATGACACATTCTCTTGTTCACCTTCTGAGTCAGTTTTGTCTGATTCTTCCTCAACATCAGTGACCACTTCCTCCACTTGAACTATACTTTCCAATGACACAATCTCTTGTTCACCTTCTGAGTCAGTTTTGTCTGATACTTCCTCAACATCAGTGACCACTTCCTCCACTTGAACTATACTTTCCAATGACACATTCTCTTGTTCATCTTCTGAGTCAGTTTTGTCTGATTCTTCCTCAACATCAGTGACCACTTCCTCCACTTGAACTATACTTTCCAATGACACATTCTCTTGTTCACCTTCTGAGTCAGTTTTGTCTGATACTTCCTCAACATCAGTGACCACTTCCTCCACTTGAACTATACTTTCCAATGACACAATCTCTTGTTCATCTTCTGAGTCAGTTTTGTCTGATTCTTCCTCAACATCAGTGACCACTTCCTCCACTTGAACTATACTTTCCAATGACACATTCTCTTGTTCACCTTCTGTGCCAGTTTTGTATGATAGTTCCTCAACATCAGTGACCACTTCCTCCACTTGAACTATACTTTCCAACGACACATTCTCTTGTTCACCTTCTGTGCCAGTTTTGTCTGATACTTCCTCAACATCAGTGACCACTTCCTCCACTTGAACTATACTTTCCAATGACACATTCTCTTGTTCATCTTCTGAGTACGTTTTGTCTGATTCTTCCTCAACATCAGTGACCACTTCCTCCACTTGAACTATACTTTCCAACGACACATTCTCTTGTTCATCTTCTGAGTCAACATCAGTGACCACTTCCTCCACTTGAACTATACTTTCCAATGACACATTCTCTTGTTCACCTTCTGAGTCAGTTTTGTCTGATACTTCCTCAACATCAGTGACCACTTCCTCCACTTGAACTATACTTTCCAATGACACATTCTCTTGTTCATCTTCTGAGTCAGTTTTGTCTGATTCTTCCTCAACATCAGTGACCACTTCCTCCACTTGAACTATACTTTCCAATGACACATTCTCTTGTTCATCTTCTGAGTCAGTTTTGTCTGATTCTTCCTCAACATCAGTGACCACTTCCTCCACTTGAACTATACTTTCCAATGACACATTCTCTTGTTCACCTTCTGAGTCAGTTTTGTCTGATACTTCCTCAACATCAGTGACCACTTCCTCCACTTGAACTATACTTTCCAATGACACAATCTCTTGTTCATCTTCTGAGTCAGTTTTGTCTGATTCTTCCTCAACATCAGTGACCACTTCCTCCACTTGAACTATACTTTCCAATGACACATTCTCTTGTTCACCTTCTGTGCCAGTTTTGTATGATAGTTCCTCAACATCAGTGACCACTTCCTCCACTTGAACTATACTTTCCAATGACACATTCTCTTGTTCACCTTCTGAGTCAGTTTTGTCTGATTCTTCCTCAACATCAGTGACCACTTCCTCCACTTGAACTATACTTTCCAATGACACATTCTGTTGTTCACCTTCTGTGCCAGTTTTGTCTGATACTTCCTCAACATCAGTGACCACTTCCTCCAGTGCCAGTTTTGTCTGATTCTTCCTCAACATCAGTGACCACTTCCTCCACTTGAACTATACTTTCCAATGACACATTCTCTTGTTCACCTTCTGTGCCAGTTTTGTCTGATACTTCCTCAACATCAGTGACCACTTCCTCCACTTGAACTATACTTTCCAATGACACATTCTGTTGTTCACCTTCTGTGCCAGTTTTGTCTGATACTTCCTCAACATCAGTGACCACTTCCTCCACTTGAACTATACTTTCCAATGACACATTCTCTTGTTCACCTTCTGAGTCATTTTTGTCTGATTCTTCCTCAACATCAGTGACCACTTCCTCCACTTGAACTATACTTTCCAATGACACATTCTCTTGTTCACCTTCTGAGTCAGTTTTGTCTGATTCTTCCTCAACATCAGTGACCACTTCCTCCACTTGAACTATACTTTCCAATGACACATTCTGTTGTTCACCTTCTGTGCCAGTTTTGTCTGATACTTCCTCAACATCAGTGACCACTTCCTCCAGTGCCAGTTTTGTCTGATACTTCCTCAACATCAGTGACCACTTCCTCCACTTGAACTATACTTTCCAATGACACAATCTCTTGTTCATCTTCTGAGTCAGTTTTGTCTGATTCTTCCTCAACATCAGTGACCACTTCCTCCACTTGAACTATACTTTCCAATGACACATTCTCTTGTTCACCTTCTGTGCCAGTTTTGTATGATAGTTCCTCAACATCAGTGACCACTTCCTCCACTTGAACTATACTTTCCAATGACACATTCTCTTGTTCACCTTCTGAGTCAGTTTTGTCTGATTCTTCCTCAACATCAGTGACCACTTCCTCCACTTGAACTATATGTGGCAGGTCTAATGAAATATATCCTGCCTGCAGGTGGCTGATTAATTCATTTGAGCTCGTCCTATCAGTGAGCTGTAATAGCGCATATAAACAAGCTGGTTAGAGTGTATGGTGTCATGAGGCACCGCCCCTTCCCGTGTCGTCATTCAGGTATGTTGGGTGTTGTGAGCTGGCCGATCAATGGCATACTGTAGCTAACATTAGCTTATTTTCAGGGCGACATGCAAGCTTTCGCGGCTGGCATTCGGCTGAGGTTGTACCCTTGATGGTCAAAGTATGGTTGTTTATACTTCATGTCCGGAATGCTTAGTTATTGCCGACGCGCACGCTGTCCACCTGATAGATGGGATGAGCCCACATGCATGTTGTCTGCCTGACTGAGTTGGTCCTCAGAGATCGCACCTAAAAGATGTAGTACGGACCAATGGGTCGCATCTGCACCGCCGATTAGTTTCCGTGCGGTTGACTGCGTGGGACTACTTCTGGAGGCGCTGTTGCTTTGCTGCTTTTGCTGTTGCTTTGCTGCTTTTGCTGTTGCTTTGATCCGCTGTGGACAAAGGACTGAAAACACTGTCCTTTGTGTTTATTTTAGTGTGTGTGCCTCCATGTGAGCCCTTTATTTCGGGGTTGTCTCTGTGTCTTGTGACACCAGGAAAGTTTTCTTTTCGTTTGTATTAGTTTTTATTTTGTATTTTGACTCAGAATTTTGTAATATGTTTAACGTGAAACTGAACATCTCTACTCCAATCTCTGTCTCTTGGAGTGACAGTTCTGAGTGTTTCAACAGTGACAATTCTGAGTGTGTTTCAACAGTGACAATTCTGAGTGTGTTTCAACAGTGACATTTCTGTTCCAGGAGCTGAGTGCACAAAGCAGGGGCGGATTGTTGGTGGTGGTCTCCCTCACGAGTGTGGTGTGCTGAGTGGTGTGAGTGTGTGTGTACTGGTGTGAGTGTATATGCACAGGCGTACGGAAAAGGTGACTTGTCGTGGAGGCCTTATGTGCCCTTATCCACTGCTCTGCCTCGGCTCCTGTCCTGCTGACTCAGGTCGCTCCATGTGTGCTTGTGGAACCACAAAATTGTCTACATTGAGTGCTGTTGATGTTTGTGCATTTTATATTGATTATTTATCTTTAATAAAACAAATTTATATTTTTGTACCCACGTCTCCTGCCGCCTTACTGTGGACGAACCTGTGTTTCCTTAAATAACAAACTATATTTTATTGTCCCTGGCAAGATTCCAGGGTGGCGTAGTCGTTAGCAGAGATCATTTTATGCTTAAAGTCATTCTATCCCATCCTCGTGCCGCTACATTCACTTTCCAATGACACATTCTGTTGTTCACCTTCTGTGCCAGTTTTGTCTGATACTTCCTCAACATCAGTGACCACTTCCTCCAGTGCCAGTTTTGTCTGATTCTTCCTCAACATCAGTGACCACTTCCTCCACTTGAACTATACTTTCCAATGACACATTCTCTTGTTCACCTTCTGTGCCAGTTTTGTCTGATACTTCCTCAACATCAGTGACCACTTCCTCCACTTGAACTATACTTTCCAATGACACATTCTCTTGTTCACCTTCTGAGTCAGTTTTGTCTGATTCTTCCTCAACATCAGTGACCACTTCCTCCACTTGAACTATACTTTCCAATGACACATTCTCTTGTTCACCTTCTGTGCCAGTTTTGTCTGATTCTTCCTCAACATCAGTGACCACTTCCTCCACTTGAACTATACTTTCCAATGACACATTCTGTTGTTCACCTTCTGTGCCAGTTTTGTCTGATTCTTCCTCAACATCAGTGACCACTTCCTCCACTTGAACTATACTTTCCAATGACACATTCTGTTGTTCACCTTCTGTGCCAGTTTTGTCTGATTCTTCCTCAACATCAGTGACCACTTCCTCCACTTGAACTATACTTTCCAATGACACATTCTCTTGTTCACCTTCTGTGCCAGTTTTGTCTGATACTTCCTCAACATCAGTGACCACTTCCTCCACTTGAACTATACTTTCCAATGACACATTCTCTTGTTCACCTTCTGTGCCAGTTTTGTCTGATTCTTCCTCAACATCAGTGACCACTTCCTCCACTTGAACTATACTTTCCAATGACACATTCTCTTGTTCACCTTCTGTGCCAGTTTTGTCTGATTCTTCCTCAACATCAGTGACCACTTTCTCCACTTGAACTATACTTTCCAATGACACATTCTGTTGTTCACCTTCTGTGCCAGTTTTGTCTGATACTTCCTCAACATCAGTGACCACTTTCTCCACTTGAACTATAATTTCCAATGACACATTCTCTTGTTCACCTTCTGTGCCAGTTTTGTCTGATTCTTCCTCAACATCAGTGACCACTTTCTCCACTTGAACTATACTTTCCAATGACACATTCTGTTGTTCATCTTCTGAGTCAGTTTTGTCTGATACTTCCTCAACATCAGTGACCACTTTCTCCACTTGAACTATACTTTCCAATGACACATTCTCTTGTTCACCTTCTGTGCCAGTTTTGTCTGATTCTTCCTCAACATCAGTGACCACTTCCTCCACTTGAACTATACTTTCCAATGACACATTCTCTTGTTCATCTTCTGAGTCAGTTTTGTCTGATACTTCCTCAACATCAGTGACCACTTCCTCCACTTGAACTATACTTTCCAATGACACATTCTGTTGTTCACATTCTGTGCCAGTTTTGTCTGATTCTTCCTCAACATCAGTGACCACTTTCTCCACTTGAACTATACTTTCCAACGACACATTCTGTTGTTCACCTTCTGTGCCAGTTTTGTCTGATTCTTCCTCAAACATCAGTGACCACTTCCTCCACTTGAACTATACTTTCCAATGACACATTCTGTTGTTCATCTTCTGAGTCAGTTTTGTCTGATACTTCCTCAACATCAGTGACCACTTTCTCCACTTGAACTATACTTTCCAACGACACATTCTGTTGTTCACCTTCTGTGCCAGTTTTGTCTGATTCTTCCTCAACATCAGTGACCACTTCCTCCACTTGAACTATACTTTCCAATGACACATTCTGTTGTTCACCTTCTGTGCCAGTTTTGTCTGATACTTCCTCAACATCAGTGACCACTTCCTCCACTTGAACTATACTTTCCAATGACACATTCTCTTGTTCACCTTCTGTGCCAGTTTTGTCTGATTCTTCCTCAACATCAGTGACCACTTCCTCCACTTGAACTATACTTTCCAATGACACATTCTGTTGTTCACCTTCTGTGCCAGTTTTGTCTGATACTTCCTCAACATCAGTGACCACTTCCTCCACTTGAACTATACTTTCCAATGACACATTCTCTTGTTCATCTTCTGAGTCAGTTTTGTCTGATACTTCCTCAACATCAGTGACCACTTCCTTCCTTCCTTCTTCTGTCCCACTGTCTTTAGTACATGCTTCTGGAACATGACTCTCTTCATTAGTTTTGTCTGTGTTGCATACTGATGGCTCCTCAGTTTTACAATCAGTTGTTTTTTTATCTATTACCTGAGCATCATTCATCTGTGTTTTACCAAATCTCTTACTCCATTTCGATTTGTGGTCCACTTGAGCCATAGCCAATTACGGTTTTTATTATGATCTTGACCAAACAGAGTCTGAGAGAGTTCAGACCAGATTTCTGAGGAATAGCCTGTATCTCTCCTGAAATGTTAATACTCTTCATTGTTCTGACCAAAGCATCCATTCCACCAGCCATTACACACAAGTTTTTCCTCTGAACTCTCTGTCTTTTTTTAACGCTACCCATTTGGTTTCAAATTGCTTTTCGAAGCTAGGACAAAGGGAACAGACACAGCTTCAACCTTTTCATGAAGATACAGTCAGTTCGTCTAGTAAAATATTTTGGCAATAAGACAAGTAGGCCCTATGTAAGTAATCAACATGATTACATTACATGATTACAATAGCATATTGATATTTGCTAAAAGAACGTCCCAAAATATGTTACATTGCCTTATTGTTGCAGACAGATTCATTTAGATACCACAAAAAAGCCTATTAATAAGTTAATACCAAATGTAATAATAATAAATCATAACTGCAAGGACCTGTTCATACATAGGGTGATCATATGTCCCTTTTTATATACTTATAAATGCACGTGTATTTATCAATATGCAGAGCAAAAAAAAAAATGTGATTCATTTTGAGAATCCAGTAATTTATTTATATTTTGAAAATGCATTTTCAACATTAAATTCCACTATTTAATTATGAATGCATTCATGCACTTTTAATGGTGTACCTCGGTTATGTTTTCTTTTTTTGTATTATTTTTGATGGTTTATTTTTGATGGTTTAATATCTCATTTATTAAATCATTTTAAATGTCATCTTTTTATTATCCATTAAAATATCCAGACATAAATTACTTTGTCACTAAGTACATTAATGATTAATACATTTACTAGTCAACACCTTTTAAATTCCTATTTTTATTGTACAATTAGTTATTTATGAAATGCCTATTTACGAGACACTGCCTCGCAAATTGTTGCTATTCATTCAACTGAAAAAAAAAAAAAAACTGCTTTCTTACTAACATTTTTTTTTTCCGTTTGTTTGTCAACAAGACAAATGCCCGGCAGGAATTTATGTGGTACGCTAAGGTCGCTGTCCCTGTTCACAAAGTGCTGAAACGTCAATCAATTCATGGTACTCCTTTTCACGAAGTGCCAATGTCAATGAAAATGTCAATCACTCTTCATTAACTTGTTAAGAGCATGCAAATGACAATAGATAATTTCCCTTTAAATATAATATTCCCACTCCCTCTGAATTGCTTAAACGCATTAATTTTTTAGCGAGTTATTTTGTTCATTTTGTTATTTTGTAACTAAATGAAAAGTAGATGGACAGCCCCGATTCAAGTATATAACTTGATTAATAACTAAAGGTATGATAGGTTAGACAAAACATGTGTCTAAGTCTGAACAGGTATATAAGAATCATTCAACTAACTACATTAATACATAGGCTACAAAAACAAAAGATTACTTACATGTAACGATGGAACTTGACTGAAATGTCAGAAATCAAAATTTCTCAATCAGATGTCAAAAAAATAAACAAATAAATGTCAGACGATTCAAAATGTATGAAAAGATTCTTTCCCGAACTTATACAATTATTCACTCTAATATACAATATTATGTATTTATTTATTTATTTAATTTTTATTTGTAAATATATTGAATAAGGAATTTCCGCTTTTCATATATTGAAAAATATGTGACAATATATTTACTAATATATCATAATGTATGTAATTTTATTTTCAGTAATACACTTCATAATATATAGATGTACATGTGATAAGATATGGTACTGCATGTGTATAAATACATTGCAGATATATTTACTCATGCAGTATAAACACACAGAAATATATAATGTAACATTTTGTATATTTTATAATCATATATATTATATATGTTTATTTTGGCTATTGCTAGTGATGTTACGTTCTGTGCCGAGGCTTCGGAGCATGTATCAGAAAATCTTAATGTCTTCAGTTGATTTCATCTGGAAGTCAGTTGCCGTTCATATGTTTCTCTTTCCTTCTGTGATTCTGCTTGTTAACAGCAGGTGTTCATCATTTATGCTCAATTATCACTTAATAGCGAATCACTGAATTATCTCATTAACTTTAACTCTGATTCAGAGTTACTTTAACACTCTTTAGAGTGGAACCAATTTTTTTCTGAGCAGAAAGCAAACAGGATTACCAGCTTCACTTATACTAACCAGATTGGTCACACCTTTATTTTGCAATATCTAGTATTGCATTAATATTGCATAAGTATTATTAATATATAGCATTAGTACGAGTTAAATCTTTTTTTCCATTTTACCTGTAAAAGAAAACCTGCTTAATAATTATGCACACCTAAATATAAGGCGTTTTTCACTTCCAGTCTTTCTTAAAAATTATACATCACTTATAAATGATAAAATACAAAATGAATAGTAGTTAAGACGTTTAGTTTTAAAAAGCATATAAATGTTAATCCTACAAGAAAAAAGGAATGTTATGATTAATAAAAAAAATAATTCACAGGTTTCATGTCTTCATGTTTGAACTTAAAAAAATCTAAACTTGTTTTGGTTTTCATTGCTGTGCCAGCTTAAAAATAGGTTTCCGACCCCAGATGTAAATGATTGAGCTGAAACAGAGTCCCATGTAGAATTCGAAGTCACAGTAGATCTGAGGGAGCACAGGCCACAGCAGCACAAAGCAGAACAGATGGCATATCCTCCACAAAATCATCTTAGGGAGGATGCTGAAATATACATACAAACACACACAATTTCTGACTTGTGAATGTTGAGTATAAAGTGATTTTCTCAATATGAGGTGTAAACGAAATCATTAGTGTTTTAAGATATTTTCTGGTGACCTGATTACAAGTGGTCTGCAACAACAACATCTACACATTCAAAACATTTGTGATCGAATCACACAACCACTTGTAACCACATTGCAAACACAGTACGTCAATGTAACGTCAGGAAGACGTTGGACTCCAACTAATCCAACGTCAGTCAGACGTCATATTTTGGTTGAAAATGAAAGTCGGGTTGACGTCTAAACCCAACGTTTGTTTGACGTCAAGCTCCAGTGTCAGACAGACGTTGAATTTTGGTTGGAATAAGCGCCACAATTTGTCTTGTAGTAACAAACACAGTTACAGCAGCAAGAGATAAACAAATGTTAAAAAGTCAAGAGGCAAGCTGGACAACTAAAGCAAAACTGATCACGAAACGAAACATCTTCAACCAAACATCAACATCTAAACCTCTGTTAATTCTCAATAAGAACTTCTGTAGACATCTGACAGAAATAAAGTAAATCTGGTTAGTAATAAGTGAAGCTGGTAATAAGTGTAATATTTCACCTTTTTAGAAAAAAAAAGAAAAGAAAAAAGTGTGTTTATTCCAATTTCCAACCAAAACTCAAATCCTGTCCAACGTTTGAGCTTGACGTCAAACAAACATTGGAATTAAACATCAACCCGGCTTTCATTTGTCTAACCAACGTTGGAGTTTACATCCTGTGCCTGCTGGGATATATGTACAGTACAGTATGTACTGTATACGATATATGGTAAATGTATGTGTGTACCTCATCTGTCTTCTTTTCCATAGTATCCAGATATAAAAGAACTCCAATATTGTCATTAACATGGCATTAACAATGACAATCCATGACATCCAGTAATGAACGCTCATCCATTGCCGCGCAAAGTTAATCAGTAGCAGGTAGGGCAACAGACAGACCTTCACCCGAAACTCCATCCACTGATGCTGTCTTGGCTCCTGCTACATAGACACAATCACTCTGTTTTCTTATATTTCAACTGTTGTATGTTAACAATGGGGAGAGTTCTCAGACACAAACCAGCATGTAGTCGCATGTAGTCACGTTGGTTGTGTGTGCAGGGCAGCAGGTGTGTATGAAGGGTAGAAAGGTGTCTTGATAATCAAACAAGTACAAGTAGAGAAAAGTGAGACGTGGAAATTCTCTCAGACCAAACTGGAGAAACAGGGATTTTCCAAGATTTGTAGCCTTGGGTAGGAAAGAGAATTATTCACAGACATGAGATAAATACTACGGTGAGGCATTGCTGGCACATACATATTATTTTTCCACTCAATTCTGTCGTAATAACGAGATATGTCGTTAAAACGACATCTTTTTCTCGTAATAACAAGATGCTATGTCGTTAAAACAACATATTTTCTTAGCCTTATGAGGACATGTGTAGTCATGTTCAAAATATGCCTTTATCCACATAAAATTTATATAGCCTATCACGCCTTTATCATACTTCTACGTTCAAGGTAAAGAAGGCAAAAATATTGTAAAAATATTTTATATAGGCCCATACGTTTTTTTTAAATATAATATATTGATATATTTATATTTGTTAATAGGCTATATCTTCATTACCTAGAGATGTAATTAAACAGAAAGTAGTCAAAACACATCTAACAGAAATTAGCCTAAGTTGTTTATTTTTTTACAACATCGTGTTCTTTTTTTAATTTTTTTTATTAACGAAATGTCAATCTTCGTCTTTATAACAGAAGATACGATACAATACAAAAATATTCAAGATACAGCCTACAATCATCACATGGATTGTCACCTTGTAAACCTTATTGTGGTGGAATAAGCAATGCAACTTTATTTTATTAGTTCATTTTTCTAAATCAGTGTAGGCTGCAAACATATCTCCATACATCTCCGCTGTAAAGTTGATGCGCCTTAGAAATGCACCTTTCATACGGACAGGATTGCATAATCAGTGGTACCGTATTTGTTTTCGATTAGATTTTTTTCATTGGTGGACATTTCAAGCTTTATATAGTTATATTTCTCATGTCTGTGAGGCTAGTCTATACGCTGTTTTTCAGTTCATTTCTGAGACACACTCCAATTCACGGAGACCATGAAAACGCTTCCTGTTCGTTTTCTTTTCTTTTCTTTTACAAAAGCACAACGTTTTCTTGTTGTTGTGAGTTTACACAAATAAAAGTAGTTGCGACTTATGTATTATTATTTTCTTTATGACCAGAAATGATGGGAGTATTTTAAGTTGTTTCCACTGTTGATAGGAAAATGCAAGTGATGGCACCGGCGCCTCCATGTCATGCAGTGCGCGCTCCACACTCCGCACAAACACTTGGATATGCGCCTAATAATAGCGAACATTTATCTAGATTAACGTTAGAGCGAGCGGCCATGCCAGATGGATAATCCTCTTCATGTTTAACACATCAAATTATGTTGCATTTTCTTGCGCCAGTTTGAAAAGGTCGGCTGAAACACAACACTTATACAGATAAACGCCCAACGCTGGTGTTTTTCTTTAAATAAATTAGTTTAGGCTTTAAAATAAATGTTGTTTGTGGGCTAATTAATGCCACAATAATTTGTTTATTTTATTGGCTACTTATATTTTTAATTTTTGTTTTGCATTGAATGCCATTTGAAGGATTTGTTGTGCACCGCAATGCCATCCTCCCATAGAAAGCCACGTTAAGAGTTTTCTTTATAATAAAGGGTTTCTATGGGAGGAAAACGCTTAATGTGTAATTAAATGCATTGCGTTCATAATCTGGCCTCATCTGCTTTTCTGTAGGACAGTATGGTTTATTAATAAGGTGTGTACAGAATTTGATCTTTTAACATTCTTGTCCATTGGGGGCTGCTATTGCATCAGCTTTTTGAACGTAGAAGTATGATGAAGACATGATACATTTTATATACATTTTATGTGGATAAAGGCATATTTTGTACTATACATGTCTTTATAAGGCCTAGAACATATGTCGTTTTAACGACATAACATCTCGTTATTACGAGAAAAATATTTAGTTTTAACGACATAAGATATCGTTATTATGAGAAAATATGTCGTTTTAACGTCGTTATTACGACGTAACTGAGTGGAAAAATAATATGTATGTGGCAGCAATGCGTCTCCATAAAATACAAGTGTTATTATCCATGAAAAGAAAAGACAGTAAAAATACTTAACCGACTCAGACATGAAAATTGGAGCTTGTAATGGAACAGAAATAAAACAGCAACTAAAGACTGCATGCACTACAAAAACTATGAAAACTAAATAAAATAAAAAATGTGTTTATGTTTTTGGGAATGTGAATCGACCCCCTCATTCCAACACTAAATATAAGGACTGTTATTATGGTTGAGGTCTCTGTAAAATTTTGTTTGGGGTACCAAATTTAAAATAAAAGGATGAAAATCAATAACGACTTTTGGGTAACACTTTTAAGCCTTTATGTATAATGCATTATAAAAGTATTTTAATGCATTAATTATGCCTTGTAATGCACCTTATAATGCATTGCGTGGTCTCATGAATAGTTGTAACCAGTAACATTATAATACACCTTTAGAAAGTCTAATGCATTTAAACACGACAAACAGTTTTGATTTGAAATGCCTAACGGGAACAGAAGTGCTGATGATGTGTGTACATCGGGTGTCTGCTAATTGTCACACCTTTAGTATGGTGGGGGATGCTATAATCTGCTGATTGGTCAGTATTAAATGTCTCAAATTTGTTTTTGTTTTTGTCACATGTTCAAGGAAGGGAAAAAAAGAAGATTGTAACTTCTGCATCTACACTGTAAAATGTGAAAATGTGCAGTTGTTGCTTTAAGGAGGTATATCTACCTGATTCTACCTATACATTTTTATTTTGTTGTTGTAACCTAATCCAATCAGTTTGGTGTAACATAAAACAAGGGAATGCCATTTTAACTTAATTGAGTTACACTGACCCAACATGCAATTTCCATTAAAGTTCCGGATGGACACATTCGACACATGCACACCTGCTCCTTGCTGATCGGCAAATGTTACTTAAAAAATAAATTGTGATTTGGGGTTATTAAACATTATATTGCATCAAAGTGAAAATCACAATTGGCACTACTCTTCACCACATTGGTAACCACACCAGAAACTCCTAAATGTTCAACTTAACTGAACATTAAATATTAACATAAACTACCAACATCTTACTGTAAAACACATAACATAACAATTGATCCCTAAATTTACTCTCCTAATGTAGTCCCTTGCAAAGCATGCTGGGAACTACAGATCCACTGTCCAGGGCTGCATTTCTTAAAGGCATCATGACCATGTCAAAGGCTCTACGATCTACTTGCCTTACAATGCTTTTGAGAAATGCAGCTCTGGGCAGTGGATCTGTAGTTCCCAACATGTTTTGCAATGGCCAGTATTCTAGAGCTACAGGGAGCTTGAAAGGGAGTCTGAAATCAATATCCATTGATGCCTTTACCCGTGTCCCCCTAACTCCACGGGCCATCCATGATCGAGCTGAGACATACTAAGTATATGTGAGTATAAAGGGGGTTTCACCATTATGGTTGCACCAAACCCTGATTCATCAACGCTTGGTTTAACCTGGTACAATACATTTTTGGGAATGTTCGCTGGTGGTATGCAACATGCTGTGAATGTCAGCTGGTAAATCCTTGGGAAGGACATTTTATCAGTAAAAATGAACAAAGCTCCATGCATTCAGTCAACTGAAGCAGGAGAATGTGCACCAGGCTCAAGAACGTCAGAGCCGGCTGTGGTAATTTGAACTGGCAGACAAAGTCGAGCTCTAAATTACTCACCAAGTGGCAAGTCACACGGCGAGTTGGGGAACTCAACTATGAGATTAAGTTAACAAATAGAGGTGTGTAAAATTAACGAGTTGCTAGAAATAACAGCTCTTTACTGTTTATTTGCAGTCTTTTTGCAGATGTTTAGTGACTATTTAGAATTCTCAGTCAAAACTTTGATTTGACTAGGCTCTCTGCAAAATGAAACACAGACAATTTATCAGAAAAACACAACACACACCTTGTACTCCCAGAGATTCTGTGGCAGTTTAACTTTGAGCTCTTTGATTTTCTGGATTTCATCCAGTATGATTTGTCTGTGTGATGGATTCTCAACCCTGAATGGAGCAGCAGACAGTTCTTCATCTCTGAGGCGAGCCAACAAACTGACAAACACACAAAGAGGAATAGTGATAAATGCACATTGACTGCTGTAACAGTGTGTACATCAAGCATCGGACAGCCTTTAGCGTTGATTACAGCATGCATTAGTAGTGGTAATTTTTCGACAACAGCATGGCCGTACTTAAGGGTTTTAGAAATACAGAGGTCCGCATACGATCTACACATTTAAAGGTCCCATATTGTACACCTTTCTGAAGATTTATTTTAGGTTGTGATGTCCTCAAGAATATATATTTGCGGTATAAGTACCAAAAACCATCCCAATATATTTTTATAGCTTCTTTCTCAGGAGCTCTGCTAAGAACAGGTTGATTTTGTAGCCTGCTGTGGCTTGGTGATGCTCACAAGTAAGGTAAATAAAACACCTGTAATGATGGACATTGCTGAGGGAAATGTTATCCGGCCTTATATGTTCGAGCCGGACGACAGGAGACAAACAACCACCTCCTTACTTTCGGCGTTATTGTAAGAGTATTATAATTACCACTACACCAATGCTGCATGCAGATTTAACGTTAACGCTAATTTAAACTGTCTGTAAACAAACTCAGACTTTTTTTGGTCAAATTCGATTTAAATCTCCAAAATATTTATAGCTAGTTATGCACTGATTTTGAAACACTTAACCACTTTATAATATGTAACGTTAGCAGACAGACACCGAATGCAATAAGCTATGTAACTAATTGCTTCCCTACTGTTACAGTAAGTTGACGTGCAACAATTTATTTTACAATGTTACTTTTTTCTGTAAAAGGTGTACTTGTGGTAAATGTGCACAGAACGCGAGAACATATGCTGCAATTGACGCCCAAGGTAAACTTGTAAAACTATGAACCGTAGGGACTGCAGCATCTTTGAGGAGTAGCTTCTTTAAAAACCGGCATTGAGCTGTTCCTGATTGATGAAGCAGTCACTTGTGAAATATGCAGAACAGACGGTTAAGGTCACACTAAATTGCTGTGTCGTTTCTGAATAAATAAACATTATTAGCCACTGGTCTCTTATATTAATGTTGTTCAGAAGCCTGTGTAATGATGTAGTTTCGTGACGGTGGGCAATGCTCGGGGTGAGACTGAAGGCGGTGACTGAGTAGTTCTGACATCACATTTATACGGAAGTCACAGCGGCTTGTGAAAAGGCACAGCTATTTTATGCAGGCTGTGTGAATTTGTCTGTGGATCGACAGTTTTGAAACGTATATTGTAGTTTCATTGCCCCTAGACCTCTATTATCATGAAGAAAAGCCTGGAAATTTCAGTTTTGACAATATGGGACCTTTAAGACATCTGGAGGGCAAGATTGGATAACTGGATATCTTTAAAACATCTTTATTTTTTAAATAAATATCTGTAAGGGTCTGTCTTTTTTAATTTTGTCAATAATAAAAAAAGAAAGTAAACACAATGGTCAATAAATAAATAAATAAAAATTGAGCATTTGGCCTTGGAACACCAGATCTTAGGTAAATGATAACAGAGTTTTCATTTTTATATGAATAAAACCCTTTTTTGAGAGTAGACCAGCTATGAACAATACAGCTATGTATTTTTTTTTATTTTTATTATTGATTTATTCTTATTCTGAAGTAATGCATCTTCAGTTGATTTCATCTAAGGTTGTGGCTGGAAGTCAGTTGTAGTTCTTGTGTTTCTGCTTATCTCTTCTCTTTTTTCTGTTCTTGTTGTTTCTCTAAATTGGCATTCCCAGCATTCCCTGCATTTAATGTTATTTCATTTAAATAATTTGTTTCTTCTTAGTTTTTTGTTATCATTTATGTACATTTGGGGTTTATATTATCATATATTGTTGAATGAATGTTTTATGGCATTATTTGGAGTCATGTGTGTGTCACCATGATGTTTTTTTGTATTTGTGTGTATGACACTGTGCACCTTCTTTATATTAATATGTGCCTCAGCTTGTGGAAAACTAATGGTGGTGAACTTTGAATCATCATGTGGTTTTCTTTTTTACCGACTGTATTATTATGGTGGTTATTAAGTATATTACAAAGGAATAGAGCATATTTTAATACTTAAGTGAAATTGAATGATAACACTAAGCGGTTAATGAAATATAAGGGTTGTCCCGTAAAAACGAAAAGGTTTCTACTGTATTTATTTTGTTACTACTAAAATACTGACAACCACAGCTGCCGTTTTGTTTACCCTAAATTTCACCGTTTACTAGTGTTACTGTTTGTGTAATTATTGCCCACCTGCCATTCATTTGTTCTCTGTGGAACACTGCACTGTACTGATTGGTCCAGGGACCCAGATGCTTCACCCACAGACTGACATCATCAGCGTTCCACCTGTAGATTGGCTTCTGGACCAATATGTCATAATCAGAATCAGTACTGATCCAGTGATACCGTAACAACAAAACCTAGAAACATTCACAGAGTGCTTATTACGACCTGTGCACAACCTCACCTCATCATCAATCGCTGGGCAAGTGTAAGAAAAAGAGCATCTCACCCCCACACAGATCAATGTCATAATGGCTCCAAAAAAAAAGCTGTTTTGTATAGCTTGCTGAAGGACTTCTGATACAGGTATTTGTTGGGTTTGCATCTGTCCGTACTGATGGAACATCTGGAGAAAATAATTGAACCGCGGGTCACTCTGGACAGCCTTCCTCCGTCTGCTTATCTCAGTGGGAAACTTCTTCTCCACTGCATCCCTAGCACACACACATAAACATATCCTAACATAAGCACACACAGAATATCAGAGGGTTCATTGGTAACAATTTATAATAACTGCATGCTATTAATCATTAGTTAAGCATTAGTAAACAGTTAATTAATCATTTATAAAGCATTAATAGACATTTACAGCTATAAATGCTTTATTCTTGATTTATAAGCATATAATGTGTTTAATAATTGTATTTTCATACTTTATTAATGATCAATTTATCATTTCTAAATTAAGTATTGCATTATTTACAAACCAGTTGTTAAGGAGTTGTCAGTGGTTCATAAGATCACTTAGAAAGTGTAAGTAAATGATTAATAAACTATTTAAATGTGCATTCATACATCTTATTATTCATACATATAGTAATAGTTACTTAGTGTGTTAATAAATGCTTTATTAACATGTATGTCTACTGTAAATCATTGGTTAATTCAGGTAGTTATAAAGCATTTAGTAGTGGTCAGTTAACTATTTTTGTGAGCTCATCTAAAGTGGGGACTAATTATGCCTTGTAAAGCTTTTACAAAGGAGATTTAAAGACTCAGTTATCTTCTAAACAGAAAAAGGAAACAAACAACACTGTAAAAAATTGTGTTGTAAAATAACAGTAATCTACTGGCAGCTGTGGATGCCAGAAATGTACAGTTAATTTACAGCTCTCAACCGTTAATTAACAGCTCTCCTTTTTTACGGAAGATAAAGGCCCTTTCACACCGGATGCGTAACGAAAAAGCGAAACGAAAAAGCAACTAGTTCGTGTGCGAATAGTTCGCGTCAAAACCATTCACATCAGCCGCGACGCGAATTTGCGACGTTCAGAGCTTCAACATTCCAAAACTTTCGCGCCGACAGCTGAGAAAACATGGACACTTCATCATCATCATCCAGTGAAGACGAGCTTTTCATTTTCTTTAAAAGACAGAAAAGAAGGTTTTGGGTGCACCCAATCTTAAAGAACAGAGAGTCTGAAGGGGATTTTGCTAATGTCCACTTTTAGTTTCCTTTTCCTCTCTCCTTTTTCTCACATAGGTGTCCCTGAGGTTGCGCCTTCAACTAAACACAGTGTGTTTTGTAATGTCACTACACATTACATGTAACACACAAAGTAACAAGTTAAAATCATTCGACTAGAAACTGTAGATATCACACAAAGAATGTATAGTATACTAAAAGCAGCCCTAAATAGTCTCACTACATTTTGTTACATGTTCAAAGTAAACACGGTCTCTGTAGTGTTATAGCTTTCTATCCCAAATGTATAGCCTGCTAGCCTACACAGCACAGGACTATTCAACAACTACAATCACACAACATATACACAGTCGTGCTAACTGAGTTGGTTGGCAACGCCACACATTAGGTGTCTTTCAAATCGTTGTCCTTGTAGTATGTGATCGGCTGAAGCCTTTTCTGTCGCCGCAAAAGTAAAAAAAAATCGTCATCGAAGCAGAAAAAATAAAAGTCTTTTTTCCGCCGCAGCACATTCGCGTTATAATTTATTATAATTTGGGAAACCGATTGCTTCAAACAGTTCAAGTTTAAAAAAACTACTATTTATACTGATAGTGCTGTGAACTTTTTTCATTTGAGTCCACTGAAAATGAATATCTCTTAATATAAAACTTCAAACACCTAATGTGTAATAGTGAATTAATTAAAAACATGACTTTAACTAAAATATTTGCAGTTCGCATTTAGCAAACATTAGCATACACGTACTGTATGTGCTAAAGCAGTGGTTCCCAAACCTGTCCTGAAGGACCCCCAACACTGCACGTTTTCTTTGTCTCCCTAATCAAACACACCTGATTCAACTCATCAGCTCATTAACTCATGTGATAATGAGCTGATGAGTTGAATCCGGTGTGTTTGATTAGGGAGACAAAGAAAACGTGCAGTGTTAGGGGTCCTTCAGGACAGGTTTGGGAACCACTGTGCTAAAGTACTTAGCAAGAAGATTATCATTGCATCAGCAACAACAGAGTTACTGCTTTTTAAAAAAAAGCAACCGGCAGTGTAACATCAGTGTATTTCTGCTCATCTTTGACTGAAGCACAGGCTCTACTCTCCAGCACAATGGTGACCCACAAAACTAATGAATTAAACTAACAGATCTCTACTGTATCATCTTGTGCAAAAACACATAAAACAGTTCAGTTTAATATTTACTTTCCTTATCAGTTATTGACTTCGCATAACTTTTTTCTATGAACTTTCACTAATATTTCAGTGAAATTAACTTCTTTCGTTTAGTAAATCTGACTGTTTCGTTTTACAGTATATTACTGTTTTTCCTTGATTTTACGGTAATCTACTGGCAACTGGGTTGCCTTTAAAATACATTTGCTATGGCAAAAAAGCTGAAAGAAAACAGGATTAGATGCACTGTTAACCTAGCCTGACTACGTCAGACTTCTTACTTCCGTTCAATTTCATTTTGCTTCTGTAGTCAGTCTGATACAGCGTAATAGCTTTCCGTTTGCCTCCGGCCTGAAAACAGCCGGGCCAATCAACGAACAGAGGGCGGGCTGAGAGCCGTGACGTAGACGCTGATTGTACCGTGGATGCGTTGATTTTTACTTCACATAATCTGCAAAAGTCACGCACAGCCATGTTCACTCCGGTATTTCGCTCGATGGTTTTGTCCGATGGTGTAGCAGAGTTTGGTATTACCAGGCTACTGTTAACCCTTGCTGTAAAAAAAGGGCCAAATTCTGACAATATCATACCATTTTCCATTAAAACAGTAATATACCGTAGAAAACAAAACTAGCCTACAGGAATATTCTGTGAATTAACAGAGCTCAAAGTCAACACTCAGAGGCTGTTTTCCCAATCATACCCTATACTCTCATTCACTATTCCCTAGTTCACTAATAAAGTCAACTTGAATGAAAAGAAGTGAGTGAATTGAGACACTGATGAACACCTGATAAGCAGAATCACTGAAGGACAGAGAAACAAGAACAGAAAAAAGAGAAACACAAAAACTACAACTTACTTCCAGCAACACTGAGTGTGAAACCAGTTTACAAACCAGTTTACGATTATTTCTTTCATACATGTACAAAAGTTCTTGTTGAGAATTAACAGAGATTTAGTTAATTTTAAAGTTTGTTGTCACCATGATGGAGATCAGTATTTGCTTTAGTTGGTCTCTTGTCCCTTGACTTCTTACCATTAATCTCTCTCTGGCTGCTGTAACAGTGAGTTTATAAAACACATTTGTTATGGCAAGAAAAAGTCAAGAGGAAGTTGATCAGGTGTTTTTATTCTTTTGTGATGATGTCACAATCATCCTGGACATGTCTGATTTTCAGATTTTTCCTGTATATATTCATTGAAATTATGGGTATTTCATATTTAGCGTATATCTGTGAATCTACAAAATGAAATCAATATTTCTGTAATCAGGTCTTCTGAAGAATATCGTAATCATATAGTGCATTCAATTTTGTTTTACTCCTGCTTGGCTCAGACTCACACAGATATCAACAATCAGCATATGAATCTCAACAATGGTGAAAAGTTTCATGTCGCAATGCATGCTGGGTTCCAGGATAATATAAAACTCCCAGCATGCACTGCTGCATGAATAATAATAAAGAAAAAAAGAAATATTGCCACCATTGTTGAGATTCATGTGCTAAATTGTGATATCTCTGTGTTTCTAAAGACAGCATAGCTCTGTTTATTTTGGTTTATGCATGATGTGTTAAAAAAAGTGAGTTATAGTAATTTATTGCTGTGGTTCCACAGTGGTGCTAATGTAACACTTTTGATTGAGGATTAAATTCTGAATGAGTAAGAATTAATTCTGTAGTGAATAAACAGGCAATATGATGATTTTGTCATCATAAGCATTACAACCACAATCATTCATAAACTGTGTGTGTGCACAAGTGTGACTTGCAAAAACACAGCTCAAGCAGCAAAAGAAAAACTAATGTTTTAGCATCAGCATCCCAACTAAAGCAAGCACTGATCTCTATAATGGTAACTTCAAACAAACATTTTTAATTAAACATCTCAATAACAACTTCTGTATGACAGAAATAAAGTCATACTGGTTAATAATCAGTGTAATAATGTGTAATGTCGTAGTTCTTGTGTTTCTCTATTTTCTGTTCGTGTGTTTCTCTTTCCTTCAGTGAATCTGCTTATTAACAGCAGGTGTTCATCACTGATGCTCAACAATCACTTAAATATTCCCTTAATTATCTCACTGCAACACTGTCAATGTTACTTTTAAGGCTTGTTCGACTTGAACCGGCGCTGCACAGACCGATCGGTGAATGACATCAAAGTACCGCGAGAGCGAATAGAAAGTAGACGGCTCCTATATGCTTTTGAATTGCTCTCGCGGTACTTTGATGTCATAAACCGATCGGTCTGTGCAGCGCCGGTTCAAGTTGAACAAGCCTATTATCTTTGTAGTGTGGATTTTCCTGTGGGGTTGAAAGGGTTAACACTGTAAGATAAAAAGACACACCCACAAAATGTATTTTAACAGTAATAAACTGTAAGTTATAAAACAGGTTTATACTGGCAACACTGTTGTCAGTAGTTTACTGTAAAATCTTGTTTTTTGGGTCACCATTGTGCTGAAGAGTACACTGTTAGACCTTACCGTTTTTTTTTTACAGTAAAATACTGGCAACACTGTTGCCAGTAAAATACTGTTAATTGTACAGTTCTTTACTGTAGTCTAGTTTGTTTCTGTAAAAATGCACTAAATTCTAACTCAAATGAACTAATTACACTTGAAGAAACCGACTGCCTTAAATTGACCAACTGTCATTTAAATGTATTAACTAAAATTTATAATGCATTAATAATGTGAGCAAAGTAAAACTGTGAACTTCTTTCATTTGAGACCACTAAAAAACTATTGTACATAATAAGATTTCCACTGGACCAGCAACTACACAGTCACCGTCTGCTAAATAAAGCAACATGCAGCATATCATCAATGTTTGTAGATCTTCTCCTGGACTGGAGCACAGGCTCTACTCTTCAGCACAATGGTGACCCAAAAAATTAATTTTACAGTAAACTACTGGCAACAGTGTTGCCAGTATAAACCTGTTTTATAACTTACAGTTTATTACTGTTAAAATACATTTTGTGGGTGTGTCTTTTTATCTTACACTGTTAACCCTTTCAACCCCACAGGAAATCCACACTACAATGAGTAAAAAGTAACATTAAGACAGTGTTGCAGTGAGATAATTAAGGGAATATGTAAGTGATTGTTGAGCATTAGTGATGAACACCTGCTGTTAACAAGCATAATCACTGAAGGAAAGAGAAACACAAGAACATAAAATAAACACAATAACTACGACTGACTTCCAGCCATTACACATTATTACACTTATTATTAACCAGTATGACTTTATTTCTGTCATACAGAAGTTGTTATTGAGATGTTTAATTAAAAATGTTTGTTTGAAGTTACCATTATAGAGATCAGTGCTTGCTTTAGTTGGGATGCTGATGCTAAAACATTAGTTTTTCTTTTGCTGCTTAAGCTGTGTTTTTGCAAGTCACACTTGTGCGCACACAGTTTATGAATGATTGTGGTTGTAATGCTTATGATGACAAAATCGTCATATTGCCTGTTCGTTCACTAAGGAATTAATTCTTATTCATTCAGAGTTTTATCCTCGATCAAAAGTGTTACATTAGCACCACTGTGAAACTACAGCAATAAATTACTATGACTCTTTTTTTTAACACATCATGCATAAACCAAAAAAAGAAAACAGAGCTACACTATGTTTTAGAAACACAGAGATATCACAATTTAGCACATTAATCTCAACAATGGTGGCAATATTTCTTTTTTATTATTATTCATGCAGCAGTGCATGCTGGGAGTTTTATATTATCCTGGAACCCAGCATGCATTGCGACATGAAACTTTTCACCATTGTTGAGATTCATATGCTGATTGTTGATGTCTGTGTGTGTCTGAGTCAAGCAGGAGTAAAATAAAATTGAATGCACTATATGATTGTTATTTTTCAGAAGACCTGATAACAGAAATATTGATTTCATTTTGTAGATACACAAATTTATGCTAAATATGACATACCCATAAATTCAATGAATATATACAGGAATAATTTGATAATCAGACATGTCCAGGATGATTGTGACATCATCACAAAAGAATGATTGTGACATCATCACAAAAGAATATAAACACCTTATAAACTACCTCTAGACTTTTTCTTGCCATAACAAATGTGTTTTATAAACTCACTGTTACAGCAGCCAGAGAGAGATGAAAGGTAAGAAGTTAAGGGACAAGAGACCAACTAAAGCAAATACTGATCTTCATCATGGTGACAACAAATTTTATTATTAACTAAATCTTTGTTAATTCTCAACAAGAACTTTTGTACATGTATGAAAGAAATAATCGTAAACTGGTTTGTAAACTGGTTTCACACTCAGTATTGCTGGAAGTCAGTTGTAGTTCTTGTGTTTCTCTTTTTTCTGTTCTTGTTTGTCTCTCTCCTTCAGTGATTCTGCTTATCAGGTGTTCATCAGTTTCTCAATTCACTCACTTCTTTTCATTCACTCTGTCAAGTGGACTATATTAGTGAACTAATGTAGGGAATAGTGAATGAGGGTATAGGGTGTGATTGGGAAAACAGCCTCTGAGTGTCGATTTTGAGCACTGTTCATTTACAGTATATTCCTGTAGGCTATTTTTGTTTTCTACGGTATATTACTGTTTTAATGGAAAATGGTACGATACTGTCTGAATTACGCCTTTTTTTACAGCAAGGGTTAACAGTGTAGAGTCTGTGCTTCAGTCCAGGAGAAGATCTACAAACATTGATGATACGCTGCATGTTGCTTTATTCAACAGGAGGTGACTGTGTAGTTGCTAGTCCAGTGGAAATCTCTTTATTTACAAAAGTTTTTTTGTGGTTTCAAAAGAAATAAGTTCACTTTAATACTTTGCTCACATTATTAATGCATTATACATTTTAGTTAATACATTTAAATGACAGTTGGTCAATTTAAGGCAGTCGGTTTCTGCAAGTAAAATTAGTTAACTCAAGTTTTAGTGCATTTTTACAGTAAAGAACTGTACAATTAACAGTAAATTACTGGCAACAGTGTTGCCAGTATTTTACTGTAAAAAAACCTGGTAAGGTCTAACAGTGTGTCAATGGCTGTTTGTTAATGGTCACAATCATCATCCAGTGACCCGATTCACTGATCTCATTTATTGTCTAATGTGCTTATATGGGTGATGTTTTGTATTTTTGATCATGGTATCACTGTGATTTTACAGATCTATATCTACCGGAGTATTGACAGCTAGAAAATATGAAAGATTTAAACATTAACATGCCTAAGACTTTTGCACAGTACTGTATATCTTTATTCCTTTCCCTTTGTAGACCACACACATCCACACACCTATAACCCTGTAAAGCCTGTGTACTTCTGTGTTGTGTACAGACAAAAAATGTCAACAATAAACCTCCTTTGCATGGAACTGATCGAATCCAGTGTGTTCTTGACCGACACCCCATTGAGGAAAGCTAGATATGAACCATCACATATTACAGTCCTACCTATTCAGTCCTACAATCGAACAGGGTTATAATCAATATAATACATTATGTATATTTTTTTATCATACCCTCATTGGGGTCTGAGATTAAAATCCTAGAATCACCCCTGAGCAGATGTCCAGCAGATAGCCATGGTTCTCTCACCTGAGGAGAATGTTGACTTTGGGAAACCCCTGCCAACTCTCTCTGCATTCTGGGCATTCGTTCCGTTTAGAAGAATGCAACCACTGCGCCACACAATGCCGACAGAAACTGTGGCCACAGTTGAGCGTAGTGGGATCTACGAGGACTTCATAACAACAGTGGCATGTGAACTCAGGTGCTGGCAGTTCATCAGTGTCCTCATCTGACTCGCTGAGGTCTGATTCTATTGTGATGCATTCATCTGTCATCTTGCCAACGTACAGAACTGAATAGAAAAGAACAGAAAACTATTCTGAAAGTGGTTTAGGCGATGATAGAAAACCAAACAATCTCTCACTTAACTAATTAGTTCAGTTGTTCCAAGTCTATGAGATAACATTGTTCAGCATATATACACAACACAATTTGTGCTGTGATCTTTGTACTTCCATTAAGTGTGTTCTTCTCCTTCAGTCACAGTAACAATCAAAACAATAACACCACCACATTTGTTCATTGACTTAATTGTGTATGAATGATTTTCTAAGTATATAATTATTAGTGTGTTATTATTATTATCTTACTGTCAAAATCGTAGCTGATTTTCAGATCTTCCGGTCTCATCAGGTGACTGTAACTGAGATTAAACAGAAACAGAAAGTCCTCTGCTTGTGCACATGATCAAACAGAAACACACCTAACCTGACAGAAATACTTTCGGTTTTAGTTTTCAGTTTTAAGGTGCATGATTGCCATGACAATAACTGTACATTCAACCAGCACTTAGGGTTTGATGGGATGGAGATTAGCAGATGTCAGTGAAACATCAGGACTGAAGCTCTTTTGAAGGAGGGGACTGTTTTCTAGCGATGAATGTTTTTACTTATTTAGTGCATTTATGACACTACACTCAAAGTTGGCCAAGTCATTTTTCTCAATGAAAATCAAGGAAGCCTCACAAAATGTTTCAGTCACATTATGTTGTAAAAATATCAGGAGATGAGGGAGTAATAAAACAGCTACTAATAAAGCAAACTCACCTGAACCGTCCTCTCATACACTGTTAGACCTTACCAGGTTTTTTTTACAGAATAATACTGGCAACACTGTTGCCAGTAATTTACTGTTAATTGTACAGTTCTTTACTGTAATGCACTAAATTAAAACTCGAGTTAACTCATTTCACTTGCAGAAACCGACTGCCTTAAATTGACCAACTGTCATTTAAATGTATTAACTAAAATGTATAATGCATTAATAATGTGAGCAAAGTATTACTGTGAACTTATTTCATTTGAAACCACTAAAAAACTATTATACATAAAAATATTTCCTCTGGAGCAGCAACTACACAGTCACCGCCTGTTAAATAAAGCAACATGCAGCATATCATCAATGTTTGTAGATCTTCTCCTGGACTGAAGCACAGGCTCTACTCTTCAGCACAATGGTGACCCAAAAAAATAATAATTTACAGTAAACTATCGGCAACAGTGTTGTATGTTGTAGTGTTGTAAAACCTGTTTTATAACTTACAGTTTATTACTGTTAAAATACATTTCGTGGGTGTGTCTTTTTTTCCCTTACACTGTTAACCCTTTCAACCCCACAGGAAAATCCACTCTACAAGGAGTAAAAGTAACATTGAGACAGTGTTGCAGTGAGATAATTAAGTGAATATGTACGTGATTGTTGAGCATTAGTGATGAACACCTGCTGTTAACAAGCAGATTCACTGAAGGAAAGAGGAACACAAGAACAGAAAAAAAGAGAAACACAAGAACTACAACTAACTTTGAGCCATTACGCATTATAATTAACCAGTTTGACTTTATTATGGTGACAATTTTCAATAAAACATCAACATCTAAAATTGTTAATTCTCAAAAAGAACTTCTGTAGATGAATGACAGAAA
The DNA here is from genome assembly GCA_021464565.1 of Rutilus rutilus. Lineage (NCBI taxonomy): Eukaryota > Metazoa > Chordata > Actinopteri > Cypriniformes > Leuciscidae > Rutilus > Rutilus rutilus. The sequence continues at coordinate 5,307,779 of JAJAQA010000008.1, read as the reverse complement.
TAAGATCAAACTGGTTTGTAATAAGAGAGATTTCATATTTTCAGTTGATTTCATCTGAGGCTACGTCTACATTAATCCGGATACATTTGATAACTGCGTTTTCGTTTATAAACGCTCTCCGTCCACACTAGTGTTTTCAGGCGTTTTTGGACGTTTCAATGTGGATGAAAAACTTTTGAAAAACGCCTGAAAACTCTAAATTCACCTCACTGCGCATGCGTAAAACCCCACAAAAGATCACTGATATGATTCAGATGGAAAAAAGTTATCGCGCAATTCTTCTGACAGGATCATTTTATTTAGTAAAATATCTCACCATTCACTGATGCGGTCCAGGCCGCACGCAGTCGCCATATGTTTGGTCTAAAACGCTCTCATGTATTGCCGCAGGACAGCAAATGTGAGTAAATTCTGTCATCTTTGCAGGACTGTGATATGAAGAGTGTGCAATGTAGAATATTTTTAGCAACAGTGTGAAAGTGAATAGCACATAACAGGCACAATACTGGTATAAACATGAATATCTATTGGTACAATATGCGTCACATGACTAAATTTACGTCATCGTTTTTAGTACCACCGGTTTCACAGTCCACACTACAACGCGAAAACGGTGGAGTGTGGACGTCTCAGTGTGGACGGAAGCCAAAACGGAGAGAAAAAATATACGAAAACGAAAACGTATTAGTGTGGACATGGCCTAAGGCTGTGTCTGGAAGTCAGTTGTAGTTCTTGTTTCTCTTTTCTTCATTTAATCTGCTTGTTATCATCAGGTGTCTTCAATAATCGAACAATCATCACTCAATTAATCATTATCTTATTAACTCTAACACTGCTTCAGTGCACTCTGCTGGTGGTTCGCATATAAACACAGAGCGGTGTTAATTTAACATCGGGGAATTTACTGTGTAAGTGATTTTTGAGCATTAGTGATGAACACCTGCTGTTAACAAACATAATCACTGAAAGAAAGAGGAACACAAGAACAGAAAATAGAGAAACACAAGAACTACAACTGACTTTCAGCCATTACAGATTATTAATGGGTACATTAATATACACATTATAACTACAGCAAAGAATTTCAATTATGTTTTTTTTTTAACACATTATGAACAACCAAAAAAAAAAAACAGAGCTGTCATGTAGAAACACAGATGTCAAAAATTAGCACATGAATCTCAACAATGGTGGTAATAATTGTTTTATTTATTTATTCATGCAGCAGTGCATGCTGGGAGTTTTATACTATCCTGGAACCCAACATGCATTGCTACATGAAACTTTTGATTGTCACCATTGATGAGATTCATGTGCTGATTGTTGATGTCTGTGTGTGATTAAGTGTGTGTGTGATTAAGACAAATAGGAGTTCAAAATGTTTTAATGCACTATATGATTTAATTATCCTTCAGAATAACTGGTTAAACACCCATCGCATTTTATGTTGTTGATTACAGAGATATGATACATTTTAAGAAACCATAAATTCAAAGCTTGTACACAGGATGAGATCAGAGGATCAGACATGTCCAAAACGATAATGGCATCATCACAACAGCCAAAAACACCTGATCATCTTATTCTTGACTTTTTCTTGCCATAACAATTTTAGAAAATTGTATAATGTTTTATAAACTCACAGTTACAGCAGCCAGAGAAAAACTAATGCCAAGGAGTTAAGTGTCAAGAGACCAACTACAGCAAATACTGATCTCCATCATGGTGACTACAAACTTTATTATATTCAATAAAGCATCAATAACTAAATATCTGTTGATTCTCAACAATAACTTTTGTACTTGTGTGAAAGAAATAATGTTAAACTGGTTTGTAAACTGTTTTAACACTCAGTGTGGCTGGAAGTTTCTCTGTCGTTCAGTGATTTTGCTTATCAGGTGTTCATCAGTGTCTCAATTCACTCACTTCTTTTCATTCAAGGGAACTATATTAGTGAACTAATGTAGGGAATAGTGAATGAGGGTATAGGGTGTGATTTGGAACACAGCCTCTGAGTGTCGACTTTGAGTGGTGCTAATTCACAGTATATTCCTGTAGGCTATTTTTTCGAAAAGGACAATTATCACCCAGAATGCATTGTTTTCTACGGTATATTATTATAGTTTTAATGGAAAATGGTATGATACTGTCAGAATTTGGCCATTTTTTTTACAGCAAGGGTTAACAGTGTAAGATCGTACTGGAGCCCGACAACATTATCCATTCCAGTGGACGTGTTGGTAGAATATGAGGGAATGGAGTGGAGCTCAGACCCTACTGCCAAGGCTGATGTGAGTGTGTTGACTCTGAACCCCTTTAGTGTGGAGTTTGCAAGAATAAACGCCATGCCTGTTTAGTAGCCAGACTCCATGCCTGTTTTATCGCAGAGCACCATGCCTGTTTCGTCGCCCTGCATTGAGTTAGAATTGTCTGTGATGTTCCAACCCTGCCTCCCACTCCCACTCCCACTCCCACTCCCACTCCCACTCCTCTACCCTCTACCAGAGCCCGTCTACGGAGAGCCTACCCACTCCCTATTAAGCCCTATTGTACCGAATTTTGGTTGTAGTACCACCAGAGTTCCACTGGGGGCGATCGCCATGAGTGCAAAATGAATGGGAGTCAATGGGGCTAGACAGCTAAATTTGTCTCTTTCACCCGATTGCCGTTGAGAAATCTCAGATCTGATTGTAGATTTTGCAAGTTCAACATGGGTTTTAGGTCGAAAGTTGAATGAACGAGTACTTATGTCCTTTTGATTTCTTACAGGTTGAGTTGTTGTTGCCCATAACACGCTAGCATTCTGCTAATGAACGCTGATTGGTCAGTGAAGGACTGATTACGACCTGAGATTACGCTTGATGGCATCGTGTCATCCGCAGCGGGACCAGAAACAAACAAAACAAAAACTCTTCTAGCACGTGTGTTTACCTGTGTCAGCTGTGTTGTCGATGCCTCGAGTGAAAAGAAAGTGCAGAGCGCGTACGCACCAGAGTGAGTGAAGGATTGCCGTTAAGCAGTATCTCTGGTCGTACATGTGTATGACATCATTGACACTTTAAAACACTTTTTAAAGCAAATAAGTGACTCAAAAAAATCTAACACCAAGCAATGTGTAATTTATTTGCATCTCCTTTCGAATACAACATTCAAATTACTAGACAAAAAATTTTATCCTGAGAAAAGTGGATTTTTATTGGTATAGCGCCATAGACCTCCATTCATTCTGCACTCGTCCTGTGAGCGCCCTCATATGGAATCAGAGAGGAACTGCAACCAGTTCAGAAGCCAGAAGTGTACTGAGAGTGAAACTTCTCGCCATATTAGACATTCTCTGCCTATACCCTCTACCGTCTACCAAGGAGGCAGTTCCTGAATTATTTGCCTGTCCCATGTCAGCCAAGGTGGCCACTTTTAAACTCTCTTTCTGCCCTGTATTGGCCAAGGAGGCTGTTTTGTAAACCCCTGCCTGTGCTACCCAGTTTTTTTGGCCCTCTCTTTGCTAGCTCCTTACTCTGCCCTGGAGTGTTGACCCTCTAGGTCTGCCTAGAACCTCCAAGTTGACCAGTTGGCTCCACCTTGGTTACTCACTTCCTCAGCTCCACCTGGGACCATCGTCCCTACGACTTCACCAGGCTTCCTCGTCCCTGTGGCTCCGCCTTGTTCAGTCGTTGCTCTGCCGTCGCCATGGCCTTTCTGGGCATTATATGATGAACAGATTGGGGCTTTTAATCACATATCATCCTTAGTCAGTGAACATAAACAGAAGTTCAACTGTACATGCTTGACAAGTGAGAACAAACCTCACTGGTTCTTGCGGAAGCTCAAACCCAGATACTCGAGAATGAACCCCACTGGTTCTTGCATGCTTGAGCTTCCATTTACCATAACTGATGTGTGCATTGATCAATGTTTATATGTGAATAAAAGCCTAAATTAATTCTGTTCATCATATAAAGCAATCGTGTCTCTTCAGACAGTTTGGAATAAACCACTCAATTCATATGGATTTATTTTACAATCTCTTTATGAACTTTTTGAAGCATCAAAGTGGTAGTTGCATGGACTGTCAATGGAGGTACAGAAAACTCACAGATTTCATTAAAAACATCTTAATTTTTGTTCTTAAGATGAATGAAAGTCTTACAGGTTTGGAACGACATGAGGGTGAGTAAAGGACAGATTTTTTTATTTTTGGGCGAACCACCCTTGATTTTTATTTTTTATTTTTATTTTTTTATTGACTTCATATTCATTTTTACGTAATTCAAACATACAAAAATTGTCTGTGATATTTATTTTTCATATGATACATTTTTATTTGGTGATTTGGTGATGTTATTGATGAAAAACAATCAGAATCTCAGCAATGTTACAGTACATGTTAGAGTAAATTGACAAATGTGCCCCCTTTTATATTCCAAATGCTCTTTCTATTAGTTCATCCTGGTGTTGACTGCAGACTGCTGAGCTATTTATTAATGGAGCATTTGACTGACACCCAGGAGCAAGTAACAAACATATATAAGAATCAGAAACAGACTCCAGAAAAAAATACTTTCCCTCAATCTCTTCACAACAACACTCAAATAAGCCTGTAGATTCTGAAATAAGAACGAGAACATTGCTCACAGCATGCTGACACATTTTTCATTAATTTCATCTAAACAAATTATATACAAATCTAAACTGATCCAGCTTCAAAGAACTTGTAATTAGTATGAATTATGGTCATGTTTCTTTGTTCAGCGGGGGGAGGCAATGAGCTCATAGAATCGAGGCATGTTGGTAAAGCTGCTGAGTTCAGGACTGGGGTCTATGCCATCTGGACCCTTTGGACTACTGAAGCTGAACTTCTGAAGCAGAGACACGATGAACAGAAAGAGCTCCATACGAGCCAGAGACTCACCCACACAAGCGCGTTTACCTGCAGAGATAGAATGCAGAAGAGATGAACTTGTGACATGTCACAAAAACCTTTTCTAACAGGCAGTTGTGCTAAAAAAAAATAATATAAAAATAACTCGAAATACATTTTTATTTATTTATAAATAATTACTTATCATTTATTTTTATATAAAAATATTTAGTTTTGCATTTAAGTGTTTAGCATATTGTTAAGTATATTGCGTCAGTCAGACAGGCCACATCAGTTAAGCTTCACCAGTTGATTCTCAGTATCTGATCTACTTAGGAATACAATGCCTATCATGTCGCTCCAATTTAAGTTACAATTTCAGTTATCCTTCAGCTGTTTTCATTGCATTGCTCAATAAATGCTGTCTAGAGTTTTGCGTGAGGCATTCGTTCCCTGTGTGGATGTCTGTGACGGTCACAGATTGACCGCACATTTAACATGGACTTGAGTTAATAAATGCACTCACACACACAGAGAGACTATTTACTGACATAAGAGTTTATTATGATTATCGATCGAAATGAGTGAATTAAATACCTGGGGCCTGTACCATGATGCTAGTTGAACAAACTCAGGGTTACAGGATTAGTTTCGAGTTGACAAAACCAAACCAATATTTTAATTGAGGATGGGTGTTTCAGGGACAACGCAGCCAAGTTGCTTCTGTTATTTCATGTTCAGTGTATTGTAAATGATATCAACTGTTGCATAAGAGAGTATATTATCTATCTTGAACAGTATGACAAAATGTTTATTCTAGACTCTATATTTATGGGAAAATGTGTAAAGTGTTGAATGTGAGTTTGTCCCTCCTCATGGGGTAATGGTGCTGGCCGCCAGTATAAATGTGCTCGTCTAGTTTTTAATGGAGTTAGTCTGTGTTGGTTGCTTCAGTGGAGAGTGTGATTTGTTGATTTCTCTTTTTTGATTTCTCTTTTTGCAGAAGATATTTTTTGGAAAATTAGCATTTGCCATTATTGCTTATAAGTCTAATTTGGATAAGATTCTTCCCTTTTTGTTTAATTTTTCCATTAATGTTATATATTTGGGTTAGGATTTTTCATGATTTTGCACGTTTGGATAAATAGTCATTTATATTTCAAACTTTTTGTATTCACTCTGCCTCTGTTTAATTGGGCCAGACATTTTTTTGGTGCCCATTACTTGGTTCCTATTACAATGTCACATCGGATTCAAGCTTGTTGAACTTGAACAAGTGTTGAACAAGAATTAGCCACATTGACTGAAGGAATTTTCGAAACAAGCAGCTTAAATTAGAGTTACTTCATATAAAGTTAAACTGCGTGAAGAAGCTTTGTGTACATCTGGAGCTATTCTATACTGCTATAGGTCTGGGTTAAACATTATTTGACTCATGCTTGATTTTAAGGACTGATTTTCAAAAGAGCAAATTTTAATAATGCCTTTTTTATGTTAAAATTAAAAAGACATTTAACCATCTTCACAATATGTGATTTTATTTTTTAAATTAACAACTTTAAAACTTTTGTTTGGTGTGAGATTGTAGACAGTCCAGAGTTTACCTGCAGAAAAGGGGATAAAGGCTGGATTCTTTTTAAAGTTGCCGTTGGCATCCAGAAAGTGCTCTGGGTTAAATGTCCAAGGGGTTTCCCACTGTAACTCATCCCTGAGGACAGAGTGCAGCAGGGGAATGATCACTGTATCCTGAAAGAATGAAAGCTTATTTCAAATTATATGAATATTTCCAAACTCAACAATACTCAACAGCTATACAATAAAATAAACAGCTGAGTATTGTGTGATTAATCGTTACCTTTGGAATTACATAACCTCTGAATGTGATGTCTTTCATGGCATAATGGGGAACATTTAGTGGGACAATATCCAGAAAACGTTGTACTTCATGAATCACAGCATCAGTAAAGGGGAGGGACTTCCTGTCTTCCATTGTAGGGACCCTGTTCCTTCCAATAACTCTGTCAATCTCCCTTTGCATTTGCTCTTAAGCAACATAATAAAAAATGTTTTTGTAAAGATCAAACATGGGAATAATTTTCCCTCTTAATTCCCAGATAACAACATTGTTTCGGCCCAGATCCAGCCCACATCTGGCACATGTGGAAAGATGATCTGGCCCACATGCAGCCTGGAATGACGGCCCTTGGGTGGCTCACTCCTGTTTGCCAGATCTGGGCCACAAGCAGGCCATAGCAATGCCACATGTCAGCCAAGAGCAAAGAAATAAACCAGAAATAAGACCTTATCTGAGCCACAAAGTCTGTGTATATTAAATATGGAGTCATTTCAGCCTTAATAAGCCTGTTAACAAGCAGAATCACTGAAGGAAAGAAGAGAACAGAAAAAGAGATGAGCAGAAACACAAGAACTACAACTGACTTCAGCCACAGCCTAAGATGAAATCAACTGAAGAGAAAAGAAGACATTAAATCTCTGAAGATCTCAGCAGAGGAGGATTAAACAACTACACAAACAGCATTACCAGCTTCACTTATTACTAACCAGACTGACTTTATTTCTGTCAGACATCTACAAAATTTTTTATTGAGAATTAACAGAGCTTTAACTCTAATGTGTTTCATTTGAAGTCACCATAACAGTGATTAGTGTTTCCATTAGTTGGGCTCTTAACTCGTATTATATTTTTTGTCTTTTTTTAACCGCTGTGACAGTGTGTTTGTCAAACACATTTGCAGCAGCAAAGAAAGCACAAGTGAAACGAGATCAGGTGATGATGGCTACCTGTTGGTGGTTTATAATCATCATGAAATAACCTGTTTCACTGATGTCTTTAGAATCTAACAATTGTGTTGATCCATTCATATTTTCACATCACAAACCCTGTGTTTCTGTAGCGTGAGATCTAGCAATATTATATTGAAGTCTTACGGAATTGGAACAACATGAGAGTGAGTAATTACTGACAGAATTTACATTTTTGGGTGAATTAAAAGCAGTCATTAGGGGGAGCGTTATATCATTTTGTGCTTATGAAAAGAAATTGAAGCAATTAAGACTAATGAATCTCAATAATGAACTAAAAGATCTTGAGACCCAACATTAAAAAGGAACAAAAAACAAATCTGATGACTAAAATAAAGAAAATTATAAATTAAATAAATATATTGTATTCACAGGAAACTGAAAGGAAGATGTTTTTTACAAAACAGAAATAATGAATAAGGCTCCAAATCAAATAAAATTCTGGCAAGGAAACTGCAAAAACAACAAGCTGATACAAAATAAGGGAACAAATAAGCAACAGATCGGAAAACTCCTTGATTCCCTCAATTTACCAGTTTTATCAGAAGAACACAATCAAACATTAACAGCTGCAATAACTCAGACAGAGTTAAATAGCGCCATCTCTGGGCTCAAGGCCAATAAGTCTCCCGGCCCGGACGGCATCCCATCGGAGTGGTATAAGGCCGTCCGACCTGAATTAATACCAAGCCTCCTTTGGGCTTGCAATACATCTTTAATGCAGGCCAAAATGCCTCCATCATGGACTGAGGCAGTGATCTCAGTTATCCAAAAAGAGGGAAAAGATACATTGGAAAGCAGTTCATTTAGACCAATTTCAGTGCTGAACGTTGATTACAAATTACACACAGGCATCCTTGCCAAAAGACTGGTAAAGATTCTCCCCCAACTTATACATAACGATCAGACTGGGTTTATTTCTTAAAGACAAACCCATGATAACATCAGGCGGTCACTACACATTAGGGTTGCACACCAGTGTGGCAAAATAAGGTACACCCATCTTAATCTTACACTAAACCATGTCAAATGATCCATGTTATCTCCATGAATGAAAGTTAGAAATGTGGGTCTTTTATAAAGAGAATTTGACATAAAAAGCTGTTTTTGTATAGGCTATATAAAAAAAAAAAATTACATTTATTTATATTAAAAAAATAATACAATTAAATCCTCCCCAAACTGCACACCTGTGAAATAAAAACATTAATAAACTGAGTAATAAAATTACATTTGTGTAAAAAAAAAAAAAAAAAATTGTTGCTTGGGCTCTCTGGAGACCCCAAATAGCACAAGTGTGACTTTTTTACTAACATAAAAAACAGATATCATTCCAATTATTATTATTATTTATTTATTTATTTATTTTTGTAGATCTAGAAAGTGTTGACAACTGTACAAAGTCTCAAACCATTTGGACAAAGAGAATGTTTTTTTTTATTTCAGCAAACGTCATTTGGGGTCAAAAAGACCCTGAACAGCGCACAAGGGGTTACATTTTTTTGCAGGTTTACAGCGCATGTTCACAAAACTGACTAAAATGCAATCACACGAAAATGAGCTTCTCTACTACTTACTGTGAAATTGATTTATGTATATTTACTATTAGTATCCTCCACACTGCAAAATCCTTATGTTTTTATTCAACTATGTGTGGGCCTATGTAAAATACGGGACTAAAATCTTCTAACTGATTGTTATAATATTGTTGGACCTCACGCTGCAGTAACACAGGGTTTGTGATGAGAACATATTAATGGTACAACACAGTTGTTAGATTCAAATTACCTCAGTGAAGCAGTCTATTTCATGATGATTATAAAACCATCAACAGGTAGGTCAGGTCATCACCTGATCTCGTTTCACTTTAGCTTTCTTTGCTGCTGCAAATGTGTTTGACAAACACACTGTCACAGCCACCAACAAAGACAAAAGATATAATAAGAGTTAAGAGCCCAACTAATGGAAACGCTAATCACTGTTATGGTGACTTCTAATGAAACACATTAGAGTTAAACCCCTGTTAATTCTCAATAAAAACTTTTGTAGACGTCTGACAGAAATATAGTCAGTCTGGTTAGTAATAAGTGAAGCTGGTAATGCTGTTTGTGGAGTTGTTTAACCCTAAAACCGTATTCTGGACAAATGTGGGCAAAATAATTTTGATTTATTTTTAAAAAATACTTCCCTTGATCTGAGCGGTACAAGACGTGGCTACTTTTCCTAAGTTTGCCTCCTGAACACACACAAATTTTTTGGACTCAATTCTACAATGTTAAGTGGGTGAAAAAAATAACTCCTTAATCCTGTATTTGGGTCAAAAATGGGCACCCATAGAAATGAATGGGAAAAACTGTAATTTAGAGCATTCTTCTTGTTTTTTTGTAAAAATAAATCAATAGATCCAATACAATGCATATCTAACATACACACAAATGAAGGGCTGATCCTGTACAACATTCTCATCATGGCAAAAACTCACACTCATACACACACACACACAAACAATGCATTCAATGAGCCGAGCTGGGCTTTTATATATACATATATATATATACATATATACATATATATATATATATATATATATATATATATATATATATATATATATATATATATATATATATATATATATATATATATATATATATATATAAACTCACACATACAAAAACAAGTAATTGAATGAGCCAATGTCTGACCATGTTTTTTGGTATGATCCAATCATCCACCTGGCTCATCACCCTCTCTCTCTCTCTCTCTCTCTCTCTCTCACACACACACACACACACACACACACACACACACAAAAACAATGCATTCAATGAGCCTATGACAGAGCTGGGCTTTTTTTTTTTTTTTTTTTTTTACTAAAAAATATTTTACTAGTTATTTTATGTATGTTCTTACCTGTTTGGTACTAATTAGTTATTTAAATTTGATGTTTTGTGTTTGAAATAAATGATAAATGATCTACTATTTTGTCTTTTCCTTATAGCATGGTCATATTTATCTAAGCATATTTTGGCATCTTTGTATAGTCTCACCTAACACAGATATATATTTTTTTAAATTACAATTTTAACTTGTGATAGTCAAAAACTTAAGAGGTCAAATTCATTTTATACAGTGGTTCATAGAGTTCAGCCTCTATATGCAGCCATTAAGTACTATAGCCATCTAGTGGCTATTGATATTATTGTTTTTTTGTTAATTTAATACCAAAATAATACACCAGGTGACAGCAAAGTCACTTCATCTTTAGGTTTTAGCTCTAAGAACTTATTGGAATGATATTTTAATGTAGTTAAAAAAATATAAAAAAGAAACCATAAAAATAAGCATAATTTACATAGAAAATATGGTACTTTTTTAAGTAAATAAATTCAAAAATACCCCCAAAATTTAAAAAAACACCATAAATGGATGGATGGATATAATATTATCGAAGACAGTGATATAACATTTATAATACATAAAAAATAGGATCACACCTGAGTCCTCTGTGCCCACATTTGTCCACAATTACAGGATTAAGGGCTATAAAGTGAATACGTTTTGAGGGTTAATGAAGTTGGAGCCTGACATCAAATGTTTAGATGCCTAATTTTCATTTTCAACTAAAATGTTCAAATCCAATAACATTTATAGCTGGGGTGACCTCATATTGTGGCCAAAAAATGAGCACACAGCGAGTGCGCTGTGAGGTTACACTTTTAGCTCACTGTGAACTCACATTGTGGTCATATGGAGAGATCACTGTGAGATCAACGTGCTGACTGGGTTATGAGAAGCTTGTAGCTTGTCAAACTACTGTTTCAAAATAGCTTCTCCAACACTGTCTGTTGTTGTAGTGACATTTACCCACCACTAAACATGACTTTAAACAAGGCAAACTGTTACTGATCGCTTTACATGCCAGTCAGAATACCTCTAAGTGGGTGGTCCCTGGCCAATTGAAGCAGCTAAAGAGCCCAGAGCTATCACTCAAAGTTCTGGCTATGTGAGGCTACAAAGTGTGGAATTTATAAGTATGAACTTATGAATGACAGGTGCAACCCTACCCAGACTTTTTGTCATGATTCAAAGATCTGGCTACGTGAGACAATGTAGACCCCAACAAATAATAGCATCACAAGGTTTGACATTAATTGTGTAACCTTTGTCTTACCCTGTATGTGGGGGTGTTTGATCAACAGCATCAGGGCATATCTGAGAGTTGTGCTGGTGGTCTCCGTACCAGCTAAGAACAGATTTAAAACAGTCGCCATCAAGTTATTTTTGTGGAATTCTGTGTCATGATTGTCTTTTTCCTGTTGTACCACACAAAGAAACAGTAGAACAGAAATTATATGTAGGCTACAGTCCTTCAATGTACCACTAACTTGTGCTGTACATTTCTTCAATTTATTGTTCTCACACACACACACACACACACACACACACACACACACACACACACACGCATACATGCACACACACATATACTGTATATATTTATTTATTTATACAACAGTTCGTTCTGGTTCTCGAATCTGAGAGAGCCTTTCCAGCCATACGATACTCTACCAGTATCACCCATTTAGCCATTTGTATCACTCCACTTGCAGCATTTCTCTCAGCGAGTGTCATGGTTGATGAGCAAACTCACCAGAATTTTACAAATACTACTGTTGCTGTGTCTCAAAATGTAGTTTTAAGAATTTATTAGGTGAGAATGTAGTTATTTAGACCTCAAATATGCGACATATATATAAATATAGCTGTGTGACAGTTTGTCCAGACGTTGCCAGAGATGTGATCTCCAGGCCGTCAGCGGCCATTCAGCACTCATACCGTCAAGAACAGCTTTATTTCGACCAGTCCTTCGGGAATTTTCCGCTTATGTAGATAGTGTTTAAACATAAGGAATAATTCATTTTGGGTATATCAAATGGGCAATCTTTGGTCTAATTGATCTATTACTTGTTCTAGAGAAAATGGATTTAGTTAAGGGCAAAGTTAATTTTAATAACTTTATATTTTTAACTAAAATCCTGTACCTTAATTAGCGCTGTTTTTGTACTTGTAACTGTTTGCTTGTGTTTATTTACTATTGTGTAAACTTCTTATACTTTTATAATGGCTAATATTTTTTATTTGAAAATTATTTTTCAATAAATAATATTATATGTAAATTTGGTGCCATCCCAGCCAACATGTCCATGTGGTCCCCATGTGGGTTTTTAATGGACTGTCACTTGGGTCCTGCTTGGGCAACCCAAATGTATGTTTGCCCATAGGGGCACATGATGGGTCCATAGTGGGCTCTCAGTGGGACCCATTTAGATGTTCATTATATGGGCTCACTTTGGTCGCAAATGGGTGCTAATGACGGGGCCGAGGTGGGCTACACACAAAACCTTTTTGGGGCCCACATGGGTGATCACACTGGACCCACTAATGTCCCCATTAAGTTTTTATTGTGGGAACACAGTGGGTGAAAACTGGGCCCTATTATTTAATTTCTTTAAGGAGTCCAGTGAATACAAATACAAAATAAAAAACGACTGCCTTAAATTGGTCAACTGGCATTTAAGTTATAAACTAATATTTATAATGTGCTAATAATGCGAGCATATTAATACTGTAAACTTATTTAATTTTAATCCACTAAAAAAGTATTTCTTAAAGTCAGGGTATGTTTACGCGACAACGATGTGCTTAAATCTGAGAAGTTTTTCCTTTGAGTTTTCCGCGTACAGACAACATCATTGTCAAAACGATCCCCATTCACGCGAAAACGACTAAAAACACTGTATTCTGTGCCAGGCCATTAGATGGCGATGAAACACTATAGACTGAACACGTAATACGCACGTGCATGACGTCATCGTCTTCAGAGATTTGCTTGTTTGTTGTTTACATGGAGACTGCTTTCAGAAACTTGCACTTTGAAAACCGCTTTCAAAACTTTGCGTTTTCAGCCAAAACACTGTTGTCATGTAAACGAATGGCCAAAACACATAAAAAGTTTCATGTTTTAGTGTAAACATACCCTAAAATTAACTGAATTAAACAAAATCATTAAAACTAGATACATCAAATTAATTTAAATATCTCGCAAACAACTGCTAGCTAACAACAGGACACATGCACGTGCAACTAGAACTAGCTAATAGATTTTTGCTGCATCAACAACTCAGTCACCGCCTTTTAGATAAAGCAACATGCAGCATAACATCAATGTTTCTTGGTCTTCTCCTGGACTTAAGCAAAGGCTCTTCAGCACAATGGTGACTCACAAAACTCACACAACAGAAACCCTATAAATCCCTACAAAACATTAAACACTAACAGATCTCCACTATATCTTTATATGCAAAAACACAAAATAACAGTTAGTGATGAACACCTGCTGTTAACAAGCAGAATCACTGAAGGAAAGAGGAACAACAAGAGACAAGCAGAAACACAAGAACTACAACTACATCACAGCACAGCCAAACTCATCCGATTAATTTTCTCTTTCCATTACAATGTGCCTTGTACATTGTAAACATCACTATCTAAACATCTGTTAATTCTCAATGAGAGCGTCGGTAGGCGTATGACAGAAATAAAGTCAAACTGGTTAGTAATAAGTGTACTAATAAGGTGTGCTGGCTGGAAGTCAGTTGTAGTTCTTGTGTTTCTGCTCATCTCTTTTTTTTTCTGTTCTTGTTGTTCCTATTTTCTTCAGAGATTCTGCTTTGTTGACAGCAGGTGTTCATCACTAACACTCATTATCACTAACATATTCACTTAATTATCTCACTGCAATGAGTCAATAGGTAACTGAAATTACCAGGAAAAATTTGTCCCTTGAACTTTTGCTGTCTGTGTTTCCTTTGCAGTCTAAACTACTGTGAAGATTAGGCAAATTAGTCCGGTGACGTAGGACTGCGCGTGACTCTCCAGTTCCCGCTGGATTTCGTCCACTGCATATGAGCTTAATAAAGCCGGAACCTTGTCGTCTGTCTATCGGTCGTATTTTTTGGAGCACTTGCTCCAACAACTCCATTGTTGATTTGAATAGCAAACAACTCTTAATGCACGCACCACAACAGACTTTTAAAATGGTGGTTGAAATAAAATGCTGCTTGTAGTCAACCAATCAAAATTCTGCGTGAACTCATCCAATCAGCATGTTCAGCGCCCAAGTCCCACCCCTGAAATTTCATGTACTTTGAAAAAGTACTATCTTGCGAGCAGGGTCTTTCTAGCCGCGTTTCCTCCGCAGGAACTTCCCCCAGGAACTAGGGTCTTTGGATTGTACTCTGTGTGTTTCGACCACAGGGACCAGGGTCTAAATGAAGTTCCTGGTAAACATTTCCCCCTCAGAAAGTCCCTGCTAGCAAGGTAGTACTTTTTCATCAACGGACATTCAAACTGATTTTGTGATTATGAATATAAGATTGACCTGACACTCCATTGTTGTTTCGTATTTATTTACACACTTGTGCTGTATATAAACGCTATATATATATATATATATATATATATATACAGTGGGGAGAACAAGTATTTGATACACTGCCGATTTTGCAGGTTTTCCCACTTACAAAGCATGTAGAAGTCTGTAATTTTTATCATAGGTACTCTTCAACTGTGAGTGATGGAATCTAAAACAAAAATCCAAAAAATGACATTGTATGATTTTTAAGTAATTAATTTGCATTTTATTGAGTATTTTTATTAAGTATTTGATACATCAGAAAAGCAGAACTTAATTTTTGGTACAGAAACCTTTGTTTGCAATTACAGAGATCATACGTTTCCTGTAGTTCTTGACCAGGTTTGCACACACTGCAGCAGGGATTTTGTCCCACTCCTCCATACAGACCTTCTCCAGATCCTTCAGGTTTCGGGGCTGTCGCTGGGCAATACGAACTTTCAGCTCCCTCCAAAGATTTTCTATTGGGTTCAGGTCTGGAGACTGGCTAGGCCACTCCAGGACCTTGAGATGCTTCTTACGGAGTCACTCCTTAGTTGCCCTGGCTGTGTGTTTCGGGTCATTGTCATGCTGGAAGACCCAGCCACGACCCATCTTCAATGCTCTTACTAAGGGAAGGAGGTTGTTGGCCAACATCTCGTAATACATGGCCCCATCCATCCTCTCCTCAATACGGTGCAGTCGTCCTGTCCCCTTTGCAGAAAAGCATCCCCAAAGAATGATGTTTCCACCTCCATGCTTCACGGTTGGGATGGTGTTCACGGTTGGGATGGTGTTCTTGGGGTTGTACTCATCCTTCTTCTTCCTCCAAACACGGCGAGTGGAGTTTAGACCAAAAAGCTCTATTTTTGTCTCATCAGACCATCATCCAGATGGTCATTGGCAAACTTCAGACGGGCCTGGACATGCGCTGGCTTGAGCAGGGGGACCTTGTGTGCGCTGCAGGATTTTAATCCATGACGGCGTAGTGTGTTACTAATGGTTTTCTTTGAGACTGTGGTCCCAGCTCTCTTCAGGTCATTGACCAGGTCCTGCCGTGTAGTTCTAGGCTGATCCCTCACCTTCCTCATGATCATTGATGCCCCACAAGCTGAGATCTTGCATGGTGCCCCAGACCGAGGGAGATTGACCGTCATCTTGAACTTCTTCCATTTTATAATAATTGCGCCAACAGTTGTTGCCTTCTCACCAAGCTGCTTGCCTATTGTCCTGTAGCCCATCCCAGCCTTGTGCAGGTCTACAATTTTATTCCTGATGTCCTTACACAGCTCTCTGGTCTTGGCCATTGTGGAGAGGTTGGAGTCTGTTTGATTGAGTGTGTGGACAAGTGTCTTTTATACAGGTAACGAGTTCAAACAGGTGTAGTTAAAACAGGTAATGAGTGGAGAACAGGAGGGCTTCTTAAAGAAAGACTAACAGGTCTGTAGAGCAGGAATTCTTACTGGTTGGTAGGTGCTCAAATACTTATGTCATGCAATAAAATGCAAATTAATTATTTTAAAATGATACAATGTGATTTTCTGGATTTTTGTTTTAGATTCCGTCTCTCACAGTTGAAGTGTACCTATGACCTATGCAGACCTCTACATGCTTTGTAAGTAGGAAAACCTGCAAAATCAGCAGTGTATCAAATACTTGTTCTCCCAACTGTATATATATATTCATACAGCAAAAAGACAATGACAAAAACTGATATACAATCATTGTAAACATTACATACCTGATTGAATCTGTTAAGGAAGCAGTCAATAAAATCCTTTGGGTCATTGAAGTCTAAATTCTGCTCATGCTCCTTAACCTTATTCATAATGAAGGATCTGATGTCGTCTATCTCTCTTAACATGGTGTTATGTCTCCCTGGCAAGTGCTCCATTAGTCGAGGGAAGATGTTGCACAGCTGTTGAGAATGAGAAAATTGAGTTGTAATACATTTTTAAAAATGTATTTACACTACAGTCTGTCTCTTATTTGACTCCTTATTTTAGGTATTGTTAGATACACTGTTAGTTTTACAGTAAAATACTGGCAACACTTTTGCCAGTAATTTACTGTTAATTGTACAGTTCTTTACTGTAATCTACAATATGTTACTGTAATGCACTAAATTAAAACTCGAGTTAACTCATTTCACTTGCAGAAACCGACTGCCTTAAATTGACCAACTGTCATTTAAATGTATTAACTAAAATGTATAATCCATTAATAATGTGAGCAAAGTATTACTGTGAACTTATTTCATTTGAGGCCACTAAAAAAATATTGTACATAAAAAGATTTCCTCTGGACCAGCAACTACACAGGCACTGTCTGTTAAATAAAGCAACATGCAGCAATTCATCAATGTTTGTAGATCTTCTCCTGGACTGAAGCACAGGCTCTACTCTTCAGCACAATGGCGACCCAAAAAAACACATTTTTTATATATATATTTTGTTTATAAATGAATATATATATATATTTATTTATTTATTTTATTTTATTTTTTTATGCAGCAGTGCATGCTGGGAGTTTTCTACTATCCTGGAACCCAGCATGCATTGTGACATGAAACTTTTGATTGTCACCATTGTTGAGATTCATGTGCTGATTGTTGATGTCTGTGTGTGTCTGACTCTGAGTTAATGAGGAGCTCTAAATGTTTTAATGCACTATATGATTTCAATATCCTTCAGAATAACTGGTTACAGAAATATTGCTGTATTTCATGTTGTATATTAACAGATGTACGATAAATATTAAATACCCATAAATTCAAAGCTTATATACTGGATGTGATCAGAGAACCAGAAATGTCCAGGATGATTATGGCATCATCTCAACAGCCTAAAACACCTGATCATCTTTCTCTTGGCTTTTTCTTGTCATAACAAACATGTTTTATAAACTCACTGTTACAGCAGCCAGAGATAAACTAATGTTATAAAGTCAAGGGTCAAGAGACCAACTAAAACAAATACTGATCTCCATTCATGGTGACAACAAACTTTATTATTTTCAATAAAATATCAACAACTAAATATATGTTAATTCTCAACAAGAACTTTTGTACATGTATGAAAGAAATCGTAAACTGGTTTGTAAACTGGTTTCACACTCGGTGGCTGGAAGTCAGTTGTAGTTCTTGTGTTTCTCTTTTTTCTGTTCTTGTTTCTCTGTCCTTCAGTGATTCTGCTTATCAGGTGTTCATCAGTTTCTCAATTCACTGACTTCTTTTCATTCACTCTGTCAAGGGGACTATATTAGTGAACTAATGTAAGGAAATAGTGAATGATGATTGTGAAAACAGCCTCTGAGTGTCGATTTTGAGCACTGTTATTACAGTATATTTCGGTAGGCTATTTTTTATTTCTACGGTATATTACTGTTTTAATGGAAAATGGTATGATATTGTCAGAATTTGGCCTTTTTTACAGCAAAGGTTAACAGTGTAAGGTAGACAAAATGTGCAGAGATGGGACTTTTCCAGGACTTGGATTGGGAAACTGGTTTAGAGAATAGCTTTAGCAATGCCAGGTTATGGGTTTGATGGTCTGGAAGTGCACATGATAGTAACAAATTTGTATCTTGAATGAATTGCAAATCACTTTAGATAAAAGTGTCTGTTAAATGGACAAAAGTACATGTAAAGTTCAACCTGCTGCAACTGTGTATATATATATATATATAATCGATATTGTCTAAGCTAAGAGGTTTGAGGCTTAGGGTTTAACTTGTAGTTCGGTTCGCTTGGTTCGGTTGGTCCGGTTTTGTAGACGTCTAACAGAAATAAAGTGAATCTGGTTAGTAATAAGTGAAACTGGTAATGATGTTTGTGGAGTTGTTTAATCCTCCTCTGCTGAGATCTTGAGAGATTTAATATTTTCTTTAATCTTTAGTTGATTTCATCTAAGGCTATGGCTGGAAGTCAGTTATAGCTCTTGTGTTTCTGCTCGTCTCTTACTGTTCTCTTCTTTCCTTCAGTGATTCTGCTAGTAACAGGCTTATTAATGCTGAGATGACTCCATATATTTTATTATACACAGATTTTGTGGCTCAGATAAGGTCCAGTTGTGGTTTATTTATTTACTGTTGGCTGACATGTGGCATTGCCATGGCCTGCTTGTGGCCCAGATCTGGCAAACAGGAGTGAGCCACCCAAGGGCCATTCTATTTCTCCAAATGTGATTGTAGTCTGGGATTTTAACATCCATATTGTTAAGACAAGTGCCACTGACTAACAGCTTTGGACTGAATCAATAAATTGATTGTCCTACTCATTCAAAAGGTCACATACTTGATCTTATTTGTTGCACTGGAATAATACATTTTAATTGAATTGCACGAGACCTGTCTATATCTGATCATAAACTGGTGTCTTTTAGTGCCAATTTAGTGGTATCAAAGAATGTTCAAAGTCATATTATCTCATTTTGTAACATTAAGAATATTGATTTATCTGTTTTTTTTCTAACGAAGTGGATAACTTATTGAACACAGATGGACTATTTAGCCTGGATGAATTGATCTCACATTATAATGACCAATTGCAGAATATAGTGGATGTTGCTGCGCCTGTGAGAGCTCAGACTGTTTCCTTAATAACTCAAATCATACATTCTTCCCTTAATACTGCACTGTAAAATCCAACAGTGATTCTAACGAACATTTTTTAGTTAACATTACTTAATGTCTTACCTTAATTGTAAAAATCTAGTAATCTGTACTATTCACATACTATGTTTTGTTTACTAAAAAAAAAAGAAGTTAAGATTAATTGATTGGTTTGAGTGTGGTTTTTGAGGCGAGGAAAATCTTAATGGAAATCACTCATTTCCTCCACTTCTGCAGTTAATTTTCTCTGTTTGCATTCACTCATTTCCCAAAGTCATCTTGAATGTGGAAAATGTAATACAACTGAAAAATTTGAGAGAACATCGCATAAGCTGACTTCATAAATTGATGTTGATTTTCCTCAAAATGTTTTTAGTCACCATTATGGCGATAAGTGATACCTTTGGTTGGCCACTTGGAATTTCATTTATACTATTGTTATTCTCTTCCCATTGATGCAGCGAATGCAACAAGAAATCAGTTATTCGGGTTAAAAGGAAGAAAAGTAATATATGAATTATAAAACTTTTAATTGGGTTTATATAATCCCTCTATATTTGTGACAATCTTGCAATTGATCATACTTGAGTCACACAGACTTCAACATTCAGCCTGCAAAACACAACAATGGTAACAATTATATTTTATTTGAAGTAAATTATCAAGTACTCTTTACAGGTCTTTTTTAGTTACAAGAACTCTTGTGTAAGTGAACTATACTAACTAGCATTTGTCAGTACCACATACTATTCCTATTTCACTTTACTTGCTTTTTTAAGGCAATCGGTTTGCATGCTTTTTTTTAAGTAAGCCCAACTAATTAGATTTTACAGTATGGTATTGTTACTTCATCTCTTACCTAAGAAACCTGGCGTGGATCATAATAACGCTGAAAATTTTCGACCCATTTCTAATTGACCTTTTCTTTCTAAATTATTGGAAAAAATAGTTGGTCGACAGGTACATTATAATTTAATAGTGAATAACCTCTTTGAGCAATTTCAGTCTGCCTATCGCTCATTTCATAGCACGGAGACCGCACTTATTAAAGTCACTAATGATTTGTTGATGGCTGTGGATTCTGTACTTTTATCAATACTAATTCTTCTTGACTTAAGTGCAGCTTTCGACACCATTTCTCATAGTATTTTAGTTAAGAGGTTGCTTTCCATTGGAATTACTGGTATTTCACTTGATTGGTTTAGATCTTATTTATCGGGTCGGACTCAGTTTGTTCAAATTAAAAATGTTAAATTACGGGCATCTCAAATTACTAGTGGCGTACCTCAGGGCTCAGTTTTGGGCCCTCTTCTGTTTATAATTTATATATTGCCTTTAGGACAAATTGTACATAAATTTGGTTTAAATTTTCACTGTTTTGCTGACACCCAGCTCTATATGTCTTCAAAGCCCAATTAAAAGTTACCACCTTCCTCTCTTTTGCTGTGTTTATCTGAACTTAAATCATGGTTTACATGTAATTTTCTTAAGTTAAACAGTGAGAAAACTGAAATTCTATTAGAAGGCACTAAATCAAAATAGCAAAATTGTTTAACATTGACTATTGATATTGATTGTCTTTTCTCCTTCCCTTCAGGTTAAGAGTTTGAGTGTCATCCTTGACAGCACCTTATCTTTTGAGGCACATGTAAATAACATTACACGGTCAGCTTATTATCATCTGAGAAATATTAATTGTCTTCGACCATCTCTTTCCGCTAACAGTACTGCTGTCCTCGATGGATAATTGCAATAGTCAATACGAGATGTAACTAATGCATGTAGCATTAGTTACATCTCGTATTGACTATTGCAATTATTGTGCTTCACAGAAACTTCTTCACAAATTTTAAATGGTCCAGAATTCAGCAGCCCGGATCATTACACGAACACCGTTCATTGAGCACATTACTCCAGTTTTAAGGCAACTCCATTTGCTTCCAGTTAGATATCGCATTCAATTTTAAGTTTTACGTCTTAGGTCTTCTTCTACTACGACTCTAGTTATACCATCTGTACGTCTGACCACCATGGGATGTAGAGCTTTTAGTTGTACTGCTCCGAGTCTTTGGAATACCTTACCTCAAGACATACGAAATAGTTCTAGTCTTTCAATTTTTATATCATGTCTTAAATTATTTTTTTTAGATGATCTTATTCTGATTGACATAGCCTATGTGTATTTTATTTACATTTTTGTTCATGTTTATATTCATTGTTAATGTATTTTACTGTTTGTAATGTGTCCTTGAGTGTCTTGAAAGGCACCCATAAATAAAAAGGAATTATTATAAAAAAAGGAATTATTACATATTTGTTACACCGCTGCGTTTTCGCTAAAATTTACCTTTGTATTTGCACATTGCTTTCTGTTTGTTTGCGAGGTGAGTTTTCCTTTCCAAAGCAGATCGAGTTTGTTTGCAAAATGCTGGATTCCTTTGTTTAATTATGGCACAAAATTTACTCCATACAATCGTCACCAGGGTTTGTTTCAATCGAACCAAATATGCCAAGTATGAACACACCCTTGCAATCAAAACTAGTGTGTGTTCACACTTGACATGTTTGGTTTGATTAAACGAATCCTGGTGTGATTGCTCTGTTAGTGCGGTTCATTTTAACTTGTGTGATCGCTGCCATACGGACCAGACCGAGAACGCTGAAAGGATTTTTTTTTTGGTCTGGACCAAATGGACCAAGCGGACTGAACTACAAGTGTGAACACACCCTTACAAACAGTTTTTGCAACAATCTTGTGTTATTCATGTGAGAGCATAAGAGTGACTGCTTACCTGGCCCCAAGGGCTGCTGATAAAGCGCACAAGTCTGGAGATGATCTGGAGCAAGTGCAGAAAGCTTTTGTCATCATAATCAAATCGCTGCCCAAACACCAGGGAACAGATCACGTTGGACACAGCCCGGCTCAGGAAGAAGGTTGGGTCGACTGGTTTAGCTGAAGGAGAAAACCTTACCATTATCATTTTTAGCGCGGAACTGTCAACATATACAAATCCTAGTATATAATAAATGGATTGTGTTCATCAGTTCCTCACATCTGGTTTCTTCAAAACTCTTCAGCAAATGCTCGCTCTCTTCTTGAATCCACTGTTCCATTCTTTTACGGCCCATTCCAAAATCCCTCAGTGTGGTGAGAGTGAACCGCCTCAGTTGACGCCAGCGTTCACCATTACTGACGATCAGACCTACAAACATTTAATCTAGACTAAATTACTTTGAACTGATAGTATGTGTTTATAAAACAAAAGTAAACCAGCATCACTTGTACCATAGCCTTTCATAACTCTGTTTAGAAAGGGAATGGGGAATCTGGATGCAAAGTCATCTGCCTGGTCCACTAGAGCCTCTTTTACGGTATTATAGCCAACCAGAACCACAATTCTTTGAGGCCCAAGGTACACCGTCATCACAGGCCCATATGTTTTGCTCCACTGTTGAGAAAACAGACTTTGCTATGACACACCAGTGCAAGGTTGGATAATTCATTACATTTACATTTATATAGTGGAAGGGGGTAATCTCATCAAAACCACCAATGTGCAGCATCCACCTGGATGATGCACCGGCAGCCATATTGCGCCAGAACGCCCACAACACACCAGCTTATCAGTGGAGAGGAGAGAGAGTGATTCCAGCTAACAGAGTTTTGTTACAAGAACGTTCTCCAAATATTCAGTGTTGTCTCGGGGAACGTAAAAAATGTCCAGTTTTCTTGACGTTAGAGGAACGTGTTTTTGAAGGTATGATGTTCCTCAAACATTCTTTCAACTTAATTTTGATTAACAATTAAACATTCTAGGAACGTTGATTTGTAGCATTCCAAGAACATAAAAATGTCCAGTTTCCTAAATGTTAATAGAATGTTATTGAAAGGTTAGTATGATGTTCCTGAAACATTCTTTCAATCATTCAAACACCTGCTGTGAACAAGCACTGAAAGAAAGAGAAATAAGAACACAAACTACAAATTTTATTCAGCCACAGCCTTAGATGAAATCAACTGAAGATAAAAGACATTAAATCTCTCAAGATCTCATCAGAGGAGGATTAAACAACAGCACTACCAGCTTCACTTATTACTAACCAGACTGACTTTATTTCTGTCATACGTCTACATAAGTTCTTATTGAGAACTAACAGAGGTTTAGATGTTGATGAATGATTGGTTCGTTTGACGTTACCATCATGGGAACATTCTTATAACAAAAATCTGTTAGAAAAGCCTAAAAAGAAAATGAAAGTCATTGGTGAGAAATATGCGTATATATATTACAGGGGTTGTAACGGGTCACATAACAGAAAATGAAATAGCTTTGAATATCTGGAAAAAATTTTCAGAAATACAGTCATGCATTGCAAACTGTAAGATAACTGTGTTTAAACAATTTTTTTTTGGATAGCCTATTTAAAGTTATGTTAAGTCATTGGGTCAAATAAGCAGGAATCTGTGTATATACACTGCATCAACAAGTCATATATATAAATATATATATAGTTGAAGTGTTAGTAAATAAATTACAGGTGGTGTGACATCATCAGGTCACATGACCAGAAGTTATATAGATTTGTATTTTTCAAAAATGCATTAAAAATAGACAAAATAAGATTTTCAAAATCCAAGTTGGTATGATGTGTCACAAGGGTTAGTGAATAAATTACAGGTGGTGTGACATCATCAGGTCACACATGAGCAGGAAGTAATATAGATTTTTATTTTTTTTTTACAAATCTAAATTGTGTATTATATGCTGCATGTGTGTATAAATACACTGTAGGTCAATCGAGGTCTTTACATAATACAACCACAAAGTTAAATAGATGTATTTCATTAAAGACATCCAGTTTAATTACATAACAGATATCATATAAAAGTTAAAAATGGGCTTAATCTATTTTTAATCTATAGATTAAAAATAGATTAAGCCCATATTTACTAACATCAACTACATGTAAAAGGATCACGTTTTTAGTGTTTTTGTGGAATAATGCACATACTTAAACAACTTTGTTGTCGATTTGGCACTTTTGAGACACTCCCTAACTTGAAGTGCGCAAGTGTGGATCGTTGAAACTGAAAGGGCTTTTTCACTTCCAATTCCTAAAACAATTACTTCCTCGATTAATATCAAAATCACTTTTGATATTATGCTTTACAATGTTACCTAGACGAGATACAGCATCATCCACGACTATTAAGCCATCACATATCAATTAATGCTGAAGAAAAGATCGGATGTCTAACGAAATGTCCAACATAAAACCTGCTTTACCGCACCCGCTTGGGTGAGGCACACACGCACACGAACACACACACACACACACGCACACGAACACACACACACGCAAGGTCTCTCGCTCCCTCTCCCTCTCTGCTGTGCGCGCGCGCTACACGATTTTTGGAGCAGTCTCTGTCTCCCATGCGCGCTCTTGCTCGCTCGCTCTAGATTCCGGGAGATTTTAACTCATTTGCGGGCATCAGGGAGCCGCTATCAATATGCGGGAGACTCCCGGAACTTCCGGGAGACTTGGGGTGCCTGGACACTGCAACATCCTTACGATTGTTATTATGATACGTCTCACATGATTCTATTTAAAACATACAATTCAGACACAGCGTCCTGCCTTCTCTCTTACCGTCATGAAGCTTTTAAAGGGTGCACGCTTGTCTATTATTGGCAAGTTTCCAATCAGTGGCAGTGCCAGCGGCCCTGGGGGCAAAGAACGTCCACTTGGCTTTCTTTTCCATCGGAATAATACCAGCACAGCCAGGACTAAAACCAGCACCAATGAGCTAGAGAGTTCCATCCCTCGTCTCCAAAATGTTATGTTCAGTTCAGTTTTTTTCTTTACATCTGTTTTTGCCAGTGGCTTTAAATGTTTTTATATGCACAGTGGGAGTAGAGCAAGAAGGGGCAGGATCAAGCCGGAATGGGACAGAGGTTTTGAATACGCCTTATTCAGCCTGCAGCTGTTTTGATTCCAGAAGAAGCTGTGAGGGGAGGACATAACAACAGGATATGGCCATGTGGACGAGCAATCTAACGTTTCTTCCTCCTCTTACTATCAACCTAGTGGAGTCATGGGCGGACAAAGACTCAAAAATACCATGGTCCATCCTCCTGAAGGGATACAGTAGTAGTTGGATTGAGGGGTATATCCACGATGTTGAAGGTAAAATCTACTTTTTTTCGGCTTTCTTGTGCGGTTAGCTTAGCGAGCTGACAGAACTAATATTGCCGAACGGGCTAGTAAAATTATGCTGAAAGTATGTAGGCTACCGATTGTATATGTGATGATGACTATATTAGCCAATTCAAAAACAGTTAACTGTAGTATTTGATGTATGTGATACCTGTGGTTTACAGTGAAGAGAAACGAAGGAGGCTGTAGTGTTTGGGCTCGATGCGAAAGAACGAGGTACCGGCTTACACCATGAAGGTATTCTGTATTTTTGTTTGCAATGCTCTGCAACCTCCATGTTCAGGATGGTTCATATGAAGTTCAAGGTTTTAGTTCGTTTTTTGCAATGTTCTGCACCCTCCATATGAAGTTCAAGGTTTTAAGTTTGTTTTTTCAACCTTTTGTGTTGGTTACTAAATACCAGGTGTTTCGGTATAACGAGTCATTGCAGAGTGTACAGGTGATATGAATTTAGGTTATTTATGATAAGTGGTTGTTCCAATTTAAGTACATTGGTTTATACAAGTATTATAAGGAAGTTAGTGGAAAAAACAGGTTAAGTTTAAACCTGCTAACGTTACCATGTTCCAAAAAATAAACTGTCATAAACATACATTTCTCCATTAAAATTATAAAAAGTCGCACATTTGGATAATAGCATTATGACATGTCGTTTTAATGTTGGTTAGAACTGAAGTATCTTCAACTGTTGTTTGGAAAACAAACAGGAAATGTTCATGGGTTAGTAGTGAAATCACAATTTTATTAGTAGCCTACGTTATTACTCTGAAAAACACTGGTATTTGGCAAGTCCTGAAATGTTTCAAGAATCCACCCCTTCAGTGCTAATACTGACTTTGTTACTAGCAATGTTTTTTGATGTTTTTTTTGCAGGTGGATCTGTCTTTAGAAAGCCCATATATCCAAGACACCCACTGCACTTGTAAAGCAGGATTGGGGCACTGCACTTACTGGGACTACTGTACACACTGGCTCACTACCTAAAAATGGGGCACAAATCTGTACTGCTCCGGGACAAGTAAAACCTCTTTGCCTCAAACATGGCATGTGCCATCAAGAACATTAAGTTGGACTGAAGCCAAAGTCAATCAGCAGAGTATCAGTTTCCAAAGTAAAACCACCAAATGCAAATCCCCAAAGAGTTAACCGGACGAGTGCTGGAATTCTCCCAAATGTTTATTGCCCAGTCCCTCTTCCATTGCCCTGTGGTGAATTTGAAGATAAACTGAGGGAAAACCTAAAAGCTTTAGGAAGCAGAAGCCACATGTAAAAGGAACACTCCACCGTTTTTTGAATTAGGGCTTATTCACCTTCTTAACTACATTTAGATAGGTGGGCAAATGCATTTTTGTCTCAGTGCATGCGTTGTTTTAGTTTGACAGGGTCGGCGCTAGCTTAGCTTAGCACAATGAATGGAATCCTTTGTTGCCAGCTAGCATGTCCTGAGTAAAAGTGCAAAAAAAAATTTTTTTAAACCCACCTAATTACTTCTTGTGGCCTGCGTATTCACAACAAGTACAAATAGCGATGCAGATTAACACTAGGCGATTTCCTAGGCAGATATTGACTTGGGACTATATTAGGGGGAAGCACAGGCGAAGCACTGCTGCTTAGGCGAAGCACTGCTACTTGGGCGCAGAGATATCACGCAACACATGAAATGTCAACATACCGGCGTGAATAGTAGCTGGCTATTTTTCCTACAGTACATGAATGGCAATGAACATGGCTAATTTTGTGAGAGACGAAGAGGGTGACTTCTCAGACAGTCAAGAGCCAGAGCCAGAACCATACCTGAGTTTTCAGAAGATGAGCTGCGTGCTTTGGAAATAGAATGACAGGAGGAGGAGGTTGCGATTGCTCAACAGCTGGAGGACGTGAGGATGAGAGCCAACACGAACTGGTGGTGTGAATCTGGGGGAATATGCCAATCTATCCCGACTGAAATAGTGTCTGTGCTGTAGAGAGTGGGACAAGTTTCTGCCATCCATCGATGACCAGGCTCAGCGCGTCAGATCAAGATGAGCGTGCCGGCAGTTGTGTCACAGCTACCGAGGATTTCACGGCGTTGATCCATTCTGCAGTAACTTTTACTCTATTTTTTTTCCCGGTGTGATAAAGTGAACTGGAAAAAAAGCCCCACGCCGAATGGACCAAATGGACAACTGTCCACAGAGTAAGTGATTATTTTAAACATGACGCATGTATAGATCGAAAAGTAAATGTGGATATGAGCAGGCTTCACTCAATGTGTACACTTGTCAATTTTAAGAGTGCTGGCCTAGATAATTATAATACATGAAGTGGGAGAGAGGCCGCACTATGCTTAAATATATTTTTATTTTTATTTGCACAGACGCGTTTCGCCGTGTGCCTTCTTCAGTGTGCACACGAAAACGCGTCTGTGCAAATAAAAATATATTTAAGCATAGTGCGGCCTCTCTAGATGTATAGATCGACCCATATTATACCTGTATTCACATTCACATATTATACCACATATTCACATTTCATGTGTTGCGTGATATCTCTGCGCCCAAGTAGCAGTGCTTCGCCTAAGCAGCAGTGCTTCGCCTGTGCTTCCCCCTAATATAGTCCCAAGTTAATATCTGCCTAGGAAATCGCCTAGTGTTAATCAGCATCGCTATTTGTACTCGTTGTGAATACGCAGGCCACAAGAAGTAATTAGGTGGGTTTTTTTTTTTTTGATCACTTTTACTCAGGCCATGCTAGCTGGCAACAAAGGATTTCATTCATTGTGCTAAGCTAAGCTCGCGCCGACCCTGTCAAACTAAAACAACGCATGCACTGAGACAAAACTGCATTTGCCCACCTATCTAAATGTAGGAAAGAAGGTGAATAAGCCCTATTTCCAAAAACGGTGGAGTGTTCCTTTAAGATTATTAACAGCTGGAAAGCAACAGAAAGAACTGGTCTCCACAGCGTTTGGTGAGCTACCTTTATAGTCCATGAGCCAGGGCCCCAAATTTGGTCCATCGGTATCATCTGGGGGGGCAAATGCTATCATTGTTTTTTGGCAAGGTATACACCCCTAGTATTAGAAAAATCACGATAGCAGTGCAGCGGTGGTAGCGAAATCACTTTTTTGAGCTCATGAAGTTACTAACCCCCTAAAATAAATTCCGTTTTTGAAATCTGGTATATATCTGGTTTAGGCTCATGCTAGGGATATTGTCAGTATTCTATAATATGGTGCTTGGTATCGTTGGAAAGGGGACCTTTTAGGCTTTCATTTAAGCTCAGTACTGAATCTGTCTGACAAACACAGAGGTCACAAGACTTCTTTAAACCAGAAATAACACACATTTTTTCACAATTTCCGCCTAAACTGTATGCTTTCTTTTGTCCCTGTGGCATGAAAGAACACCACGGACACAAAACTCAACAACTTCAATACTCAAGGCACTCTGATGACTCAGAAAATGTATAATATACCCATACTATTTATTTGTGAGAGCCTTAAATTAGACTTCTGCAGCCAGCACAAGTCTTCAAAATAGAATAGAGCCAATAGAATGGACAAATAGAATACCCTATTAGTCCAGGGCCAAATGGCCTATTTATTCATGTACAGTTGTAATAAAAAAGTAATTGTTTCAATAGTGTTGTCAGCATAACACTTGTAAGTGGTTTAACAAAATGTTTCTATCATGTATTTTGATATTCACCCACTTTCAGTTAGAATATCAGAAAGTAGCTCATGCACGGAATGTTGATGGATTTTGACAGTTTGACAAGGTTTTGCCAGTATTGCGAAAAGATTGTTGGTTCAGTTGACTGGTTATAACAACACTACCAACTATGCCATCTTCAATCAACTTCCATTGAGTTCCAAGGGTATTAAATGTAAGTACAAAATACTTTTTCTCTTGTGCTTGTGAAATGGTGGGGAATAGTAGCAGAATAGTAGCAGTAGCTAATGTAAGCTTGGTGTTTTTCACACTTAGTATACTTCTTTTAAACTTAAAATAAGAAAGTATACTTTCAGTCTACATTTTATGTACTTCTCAGAAATATAATTAAAATTACACTTCAGTGTACTTGATTTATACTGAGAGAAAAGTCCAGGGCCCGTATTCATAAAGATTCTAAGAATCCTCTCAGAAAACTCTTAATGTAGCTTAAAAACTTTTACATATAGAGTCTTAGCTTAAGAGCGATTCGGGACCGATCTGAGAGCAACTCTGAGTAAGGAAAAGACAAAAACTTTCATCTTAGCGAGGAGGCGGGGTTGACCCCGTTGCTATGTATGACACAATCTTTTGAAGACTGTGATTGGCTGGTTGTCCAAGAAGGAAAAAAAAAAGAGTGATTTTAAGTATAGGGTCTATTCTAAGCCTTCACTTAGAAATTACATGCGACTGTGTACAACATTACACACTGCTGCATTGTTGCATTTTCCCAGTTGCCAAATATCGTAATGTAGTGATTACTTTCATTTCTGGCGCTATGGCATTACTGCGTGTCGGAGATGTTTGCACGTCTCTAATAAGATCAGTCACAAACATGATCCCTGCACGATCTAATCTATAGCGTCTTATTAACTCACTGTCATTGAGTCCCATTGTCTGCAACACATTTCTTCTCCCTCTTCGTCTTTCTGCCATGTTCTCCTCTGCTAATCTCTTCAGCCTCTGAAAAGTCCTCGTCCGTACTCCTAACAATTTTGACCTTAAGACCTCTTTTAAGGGTTAAGATGCTTTCTGAATTACTTTTTTCTTTACTGGGATTTGTTCTTTAATTTTAAGAGTAAACGCCCACATTTCTAAGAATTTTCTTTGAATTTTGTCACTAGGAGCTACTCTTTGCATTAAGATTCTTTATGAATACGGGCCCAGGTATATTTGGCCTGTACTTGAACTCAATCTTTTGATCCAGATATACTTAAAAGAATAATTAAGAAATCAAAGTATACTTGGCTTGTAGTTGTGTTAACTCTTTTGATTGAGTAGTCAATTAAATATATATTTTTTTACATAGTTTTACAGTCTTATGAAACTTACATTGTTTGAAAATATTGATTAGAATATTGATATAAAACAGATATGTTTCTAATTCTGCATATCTGAATTTTTGTGTAGGCTAGTCCACTGGTAGTGTATAACAATTTACTCTAATTATACTTTTTTGTTTAAAATGTTGCCTTTCTTTATGAAACTTACTGACATTCAAGTGTTGATTAAAAAAGGATGCATGAGAAACCTAGTTGTGTACTTAGTTTACTACTCTTACAAATACAAAAAATACTAAAAGTGGGCCAATTTAGTCCCAATCAGTATTGAAATAGTACACAAGTTTACTACAAGTACACATTGGTATTAGTATACTTACTACATAAAGTATACTTAAAAAATATACTTAAATTACTTAAGTATACTTCATAAAATTAACATGAAGACATGCACTTTTATGATGAAGAGATGCACTTTTATGATGGATATATGCACTTTTATAATGGATATATGCACTTTTATAATGGATAGATGCTCTTTTATAATGGATAGATGCTCTTTTATAATGGATAGATGCACTTTTATGATGCTCTTTTATAATGGATAGATGGACTTTTATGATGTGTAGATGCACTTTTATGATGTATAGATGCACTTTTAAAATGGATAGATGCTCTTTTATGATGGATAGATGCAATTTTATGATGGAGAGATGCACTTTTATGATGGAGAGATGCACTTTTATTATGGATAGATGCACTTTTATAATGGATAGATGCTCTTTTATAATGGATAGATGCACTTTTATGATGTATAGATGCACTTTTAAAATGGATAGATGCTCTTTTATGATGGATAGATGCAATTTTATGATGGAGAGATGCACTTTTATGATGGAGAGATGCACTTTTATTATGGATAGATGCACTTTTATAATGGATAGATGCTCTTTTATAATGGATAGATGCACTTTTATGATGTATAGATGCACTTTTAAAATGGATAGATGCACTTTTATGATGGATAGATGCACTTTTATGATGTATAGATGCACTTTTATAATGGATAGATGCTCTTTTATAATGGATAGATGCACCTTTATAATGGATAGATGGACCTTTATAATGGCTAGATGCACTTTTATAATGGATAGATGCACTTTTATGATGGATAGATGCACTTTTATGATGTATAGATGCACTTTTATAATGGATAGATGCACTTTTATGATGGATAGATGCACTTTTATGATGTATAGATGCACTTTTATAATGGATAGATGCTCTTTTATAATGGATAGATGCACCTTTATAATGGATAGATGGACCTTTATAATGGCTAGATGCACTTTTATAATGGATAGATGCACTTTTATAATGGCTAGATGCACTTTTATAATGGATAGATGCACTTTTATAATGGATATATGCACTTTTATAATTGATAGATGGACTTTTATGATGGAGAGATGGACTTTTATGATGGAGAGATGGACTTTTATAATGGATAGATGCTCTTTTATAATGGATAGATGCACCTTTATAATGGATAGATGGACCTTTATAATGGCTAGATGCACTTTTATAATGGATAGATGCACTTTTATAATGGCTAGATGCACTTTTATAATGGATAGATGCACTTTTATAATGGATATATGCACTTTTATAATTGATAGATGGACTTTTATGATGGAGAGATGGACTTTTATGATGGAGAGATGGACTTTTATAATGGATAGATGCTCTTTTATAATTGATAGATGCACCTTTATAATGGATAGATGGACCTTTATAATGGCTAGATGCACTTTTATAATGGATAGATGCACTTTTATAATGGCTAGATGCACTTTTATAATGGATAGATGCACTTTTATAATGGATATATGCACTTTTATAATTGATAGATGGACTTTTATGATGGAGAGATGGACTTTTATGATGGAGAGATGGACTTTTATAATGGATAGATGCTCTTTTATAATGGATAGATGCACCTTTATAATGGATAGATGGACCTTTATAATGGCTAGATGCACTTTTATAATGGATAGATGCACTTTTATAATGGCTAGATGCACTTTTATAATGGATAGATGCACTTTTATAATGGATATATGCACTTTTATAATTGATAGATGGACTTTTATGATGGAGAGATGGACTTTTATGATGGAGAGATGGACTTTTATAATGGATAGATGCACTTTTATAATGGATAGATGCTCTTTTATAATGGATAGATGCACTTTTATAATGGATATATGCACTTTTATTATGGATAGATGCACTTTTATAATGGATAGATGCACTTTTATAATGGATAGACAATAATAGATTTTTACAGCGATTGATTCCTGCCGGTTCCATAATGAGACTGGCGCGGCCAGAGACATTTTGGGCGCTGCGGCATATTAAATATATTATAAATAGTTTTTCCGCATGAGAAATACAATGTGTGGCGAAAGGGCGTGACAAAAGACCGAAATGAGTGACTGTCATGTGACACTTGAGAGCCCTGACTGCACTGTAGCAGTTACTGTTACACTGTTTCATAGATTAATCTATGCCAGTCTATGATTAATCTATGACAGCCAGTTTAACCTGCAAGCTAGCTAGCCTGCTAGATAGCTAGCCTGCTAAAAACGCCAAGCTTACATTAGTCATTGCTACTATTCCACACCAATTCACAAGCACAAGAGAAAAAGTATTTTGTACTTACATTTAATACCCTTGGAACTCAATGGAAGTTGATTGAAGATGGCATAGTTGGTAGTGTTGTTATAACCAGTCAACTGAACCAACAATCTTTTCGCAATACTGGCAAAACCTTGTCAAACTGTCAAAATCCATCAACATTCCGTGCATGAGCTACTTTCTGATATTCTAACTGAAAGTGGGTGAATATCAAAATACATGATAGAAACATTTTGTTAAACCACTTACAAGTGTTATGCTGACAACACTATTGAAACAATTACTTTTTTATTACAACTGTACATGAATAAATAGGCCATTTGGCCCTGGACTAATAGGGTATTCTATTTGTCCATTCTATTGGCTCTATTTTGAAGACTTGTGCTGGCTGCAGAAGTCTAATTTAAGGCTCTCACAAATAAATAGTATGGGTATATTATACATTTTCTGAGTCATCAGAGTGCCTTGAGTATTGAAGTTGTTGAGTTTTGTGTCCCTGGTGTTCTTTCATGCCACAGGGACAAAAGAAAGCATACAGTTTAGGCGGAAATTGTGAAAAAATGTGTGTTATTTCTGGTTTAAAGAAGTCTTGTGACCTCTGTGTTTGTCAGACAGATTCAGTACTGGGCTTAAATGAAAGCCTAAAAGGTCCCCTTTCCAACGATACCAAGCACCATATTATAGAATATTGACAATATCCCTAGCATGAGCCTAAACCAGATATACACCAGATTTCAAAAACGGAATTTATTTTAGGGGGTTAGTAACTTCATGAGCTGAAAAAAGTGATTTCGCTACCACCGCTGCACTGCTATCGTGATTTTTCTAATACTATGGGTGTATACCTTGCCAAAAAACAATGATAGCATTTGCCCCCCCCGTTGATACCGATCAACCCCCCTGGCTCATGGACTATTAGGGTCTGTTTTAACCTACCATTTACCCCAGCAGACAGTGTCCTTTGAAGAGCACCCTACACTGCCTCTGCCTCCACAACCACGCTCCTACACAACTGTTTTAAACCAGAGAGAACATGATTTCTATGGAGGTTTGATAATTACACCAGAGGAATCACTACACCTGGAAAGTGGAACCAGAGACCAAAGCAGCACCACTTGGCATCGACTAGGTGCAGAGAGGATTACATCAACATCTTTCAAGCAAGTCTGTTGTAGAGTAAAAGACTTTGAAAAGTTAACTGTTAACATGACTGCTAAACAAACAGTTCAAACAAAAGCAATGAAAAGAGGCATAGATCTTGAACCTGTTAACCACATTGATAAAATGATAACCACATTGAACGCATCTACTTCAACAGAAATGAATTGGGAGGAGATGAAGAGTAAACTTGATTTTTTCTTTTTCAGCTGTTTCTTACCTGCTTTGTGCAACGAGAGGTACAAGAGAGAACAACATGAGGGTAAGTAAATGATGACAGGATTTTCATTTTTGGGTGAACTATCCCTTTAAATGTAAATTATATTGTTGTATTTTTTATTTTTTATTTTAAAGTACATGATTTTTCATCTTTTACTTATCAGCTTTACAGTGTAAATGTGATCAAACAGTCAAGTAAAATGCAGAAATGTTCTTAATTGTTTTAAAATATATATTGTTGTATTCTTTGTCAAATACTCACCTTATGTCATTAACTTCTGTCTGTGAAACTATTTTTAAAGGAGTCATAATGTAGAAATTTCACTTTTCCACGAGAATCAATGTATGTTATGATTGCATAATGATTGTACACTGGCCGGGAAGCCGATATTTAAAAGTGAAGCGTTTGTTTACCTCGGGGTTTGTAAAATAGGCCACGTGCACGTGCACGAAAAAACGAGATTTTGATTTCTTCCCCTTCTTGACGTCAAGACGGGGGAGGATATACCAAATATGGACACCGCAAACCTATGCCGCGGGAAGCCCGCCCCTCTCCCCCTCAGATTCAGTTTAGTTGACTCGAGAAAGATGGAGAAATCGAGTGCACACTAGAGGCTGACATTTTTTCGGGAATCCCACGGGTCACGGGATTCCCGTGGGATTCCTGCAGGATGGGAGTCATCTTTGCTATTAATCACGGGATTTGGACGGTACAGGATAAATGGTTAACGGGAGCAGACGGGAGCGGGAATTAACCAATAGCAAAGATGACAAAAAAAGAAAAAAGTAAATGCACCATTTTGTAGTTTCCTTTTAATACGCCTACAATGTAACGCAATTAAAAAATAACTGAAAACTGATTATAATTTAACCAACAGTAATTCTGGATTGCGTCCACCAACAAGTAAATAGGAAATAAGCGAATCAGAACACTGCGCGCCAAACCAGCAGTATGTGGCAAGCGTGAACCACTAGTGTTTCTGTCTCACTCTGGATATGCCACTGCATCACATTTCTCTCAGCGTGGCGTGGAGTGTCCGTTTTTATGTCGGCTCTCATGTTAACTGGTTAGAGCTTGTGTTAGAGCACAATGCCTGCGTGACACACACACTTCTCGAGCCGCGCCGAAACCGCGTGCTAGAAATAGAACCGCAACCGACGCCTATTTTTCACGCGACAAGCAAGAGTGTTGGAAGTTTTCAGACAAAATAGAAGGCGCAAATACATATTAATAAATTACATTTTGATGCTTGAAAGTCTCTCGGTTTTGACAAATGCATATATAATTGCAATTTAAAAAATAGGCCTAATTATCGATTTTCAAATATTGCCCCTGTCAATAGGCCTACAGAACGAAATATTCTGCCGACGTTGTCTTTGCTGTATCAGGCTATATATATTATGTTTAACATCCAAATGTAGATGGTCTGTCGGCGCACAGAGCCACGCAGTCGCAGACAGCACGTGAAGTTCGTGAACACCGAATTCCCATTTCTGTCTTATCTATTTGTGTTTGAACAGACATGTGCACGAAAAAATAAGCCAGTGTCCGTCTCAACGAGTTTCCCCGTAAACGCAGTCAAAATAAAACGGATGCGTGTCATTACCGGTATTAGATACGTGCATTCGTCTTAAAGGGACAGCACCCAATATACCTGCAGCTGTTTGTGTCACCAAAGTTAATCAAACAACAAAAGAGAAAGAGAAAAATCATGTTTTGTCAAAAGATAAACTGTATTAATATTTAATTATGTATTAAAATTTATATTTGTATTATGTTTATTAGTTTCTATGCAGATGCACTAGGCCTACCCTACACAATTACCCCAATCATCCTAGAATTATTCATTCTTTACAAAAAGAGCTATTCAAATCATCAGGTGAAATTGTTTTCAGGAAGTAGCAGTAAAGCAAGAAGAAGTGCAAGATAGTTTTTCTAAATTTCATTTGACTCTATGTGCCTATAGGGGTGGGTTGGGGATGGTGGCAATGTAGTATCTGGATATTTGCCGCGGGACGAGGGCTTCGATTACCTCTATCTTTTTTGACCATACATGTGTTTGCACCCCTGTATGTATTAACTAAACACTAATTGAAGAAAAAAATATATGGGAGCGGTACAGGAGCGGGAGTCAGTTTAAACAGGAGCGGGATGGGACTGGGAGTCAATTTACCAGGAGCGGGATGGGATGGGATTATTTTTTAAACTTTGGTCTGGGAGTGGGACGGGACAAGATTTCTTTCTATGGGAGTGGGACGGGACAGGAGTGAAAATCCACTCCCGTGTCATCCTCTAGTGCACACCTGAGATGCTCTGTGGGTGACTGCCACAAACAACATGCAAATGTGTTTTATCTACCAAAAACGGACGAAACTATCAGGGAACAGTGGAGGAAATTCATTTTTAATGACGCTGTCCCAACAACTCTTTCAAGTGGCGTATCGTTAGGTGTGTGCGCTAAACATTTTACACCGGAATCATTTACAAATTTGGGGCAGTATCAGGCGAACTTGGCCTCGAAGCTCCGTTTGGGAAAAGGTGCCATCCCAACCATCAGGGACTTGCCAGAAATTGAAAAGGTAAGACTGTGTTTTTATTGCTCTACTGTGGTTAACAAATAGCAGCTAACTGCTAATGCGGCTATTGTATGTAACGTTACCTTCGAGGTAAACACGGGGAATGGACTCTACGAATGCTAGCCACATCTTTCCACTTTGTTTTACACTAGCAGCTACAGTAATGACGGTACAGGAGTCCATGCTCAGTGGCTAAAACTGTTTAAATGCAAGTATGAAAACAATATACCACTAAACATTATTAGCCAAACTCATGCAAAACATGCAGTTTGAAAATAGCTTTCAGTTAGTGGGGCTTCTGTAAGAATGTATATGGCAATGGTGTATTTTTTCTTTTTTCTTTGGTTGTGATTACAATTTCACTAACAATAAGTACCGTCACATTTATTGAGCTATTGCAGTATTTTGTCTATGTTTTTGTACCGCTTGGAAGTAGTAAAATACATTCCTGCAACCAATCAACGCGCCCCTCATTTGCATTATTATAATGACCGTCCATGACAGCCAAAACATCGCATCAGATCTCGCGAGACAATAATGCCTTTAGAAATAAGGGTCTGAGGGGCTCTGTGTTGATTTTTTTTCCACTTTTCTTTTTTAGAAGTGCCTAAAATACTATAATAGAGCATTTGGGTATCCAAGGTAACACAACATTATGACTCCTTTAAGTGTACATGATTTTTCATTTTTTACTTATCTGCTTTACAGTGTAAATGTGATCAAACAAATCAAACAGTCACGTTTAATGCAAAAATACAGTCAGAAGCAAAGCATGCTGGGAACTAGAAATCTGTTGTAACGCATTCCTTGAATGTGTGTGTATATACTGTATTTGTGTGAACTTACATTCACATTTATATAGGAACATGTATGGGCAATATATGTACACAATAAAGGATCAAACTTTGTGAATATTACATGTAATGCTATTTTTGTCTTCATTTATAAATATTATATATGTATTAATAAGCACTAGTTTTCCATTTATGGAAATGTATTATGTAATATATTGCATTATAATTTGCAGTATATTCCCATATATTTTTGTTCCGTAAGGGATCAAAACATTTAGTCAGTCAAATACACTCATGCAATTCAGCCCTTGCCGTAATATGCTGTTAGCTGCAGTTATTTCAGTGTTTGTGATGTTTTAAGTGCAGAGGGTATTCAGAGGTATAGGTAAAACGGATATACGGTGTATAAAGGATTTTTTACATTTCTACATGGCACAAGTTTAGACATAATATAGTATAATATAATTAATATAATATGGTGCAATGCTTGGATCAGGATGTGTGGGGATCTGGTAAAGCATGGAGGAGCTGAACACGCAGCGCCATCTAATGCCGCATTCATAAAATACCCTAGTGAAAAATAAACATACCAAAATGTATTTGAAATAAATGTATTTTATGCTAAGTATACTACAAATACATTCACATATTTATGTGCTTAATATAAATACCCTGCAATTGTACTTTTGGTAGACTAAATTGATATACTTAAGTGTATTTGATGGGGCTAAAGTGGAACTCTTGCAAGTAGGTACACTTTAAATATCTTGCATTTAAAGACTGACAGAGATCATACAATCCTTATTAATAATGATATTGAAAGACATTTTAGGCTTAATATTAAGAAATGTGCATTGTGCAAAAAAAAAGTACATTTTAATTATATTATTTATATCAGTAAGTCTCAAGCAATATGTCAGTAAATATGGTAATGGATTTGAAGTATACTTAGTATGAAATAAATGTATTTTAATTAAATTTTGGTGTAGGTTTTGTTCACTAGGGTAGTCTTCTGACCTTGGCAGACCATCGTTATTGTAGAATATAGCTAATAGGATATAGGTTACAAAGTACTATAGGTGGCGCTAATGCTCCTAAGAGTGAACAGCCATTAACAAGAAGTTAGATTTGTTTGGAGTTAGCAGCATGGTTCATGGTTTTGAGTGACACTCCTGCTCAATCGATGCAAGATGCGGTTTTCTTTTTCATGTTTCATATGTGGTTATTTATTGCCTATGTTTATTCACATGTATACTGATGTAAGTTTACACTTGTTTGTTTTTAGAAGGGCCTGACTATTGATGCCAGGAAGGTTGACTCTCAAGAAAAAGAGTTACTTAACATAAGGACTCCGCCCTTACCACGTACCATCTTGTGACCTTTTTGTATCCTCACAAGGATTTACAAATTGTTTGTGGGATATTTGGTGGATTATTTCAACCTGCTACAGCTTACCTCATCTAAAGATTAGGCTTCATTCATCTACTGAAAGGACTTTATACAGGATCTCCACTGTGTGTGGACTAACCCAGATAATACATCATCATTTAAATTACATTTCCTTTGGTATATTTGAATCTTCCACCCCATTTGAAAATTGCAACTTTTTGTATATATATTTTTTTTATCCCATCCAGTAGCGGCATCTGACCATACATTTTGGTAATCTGCCCGACCTAAATTTACAGTATATATATATTTACAAGACATAATATTTGTTGCAGAATGTTGAAAACATTTACAATTTATTATTGATTCAGTTTCTATAGAGGTCTATGTTTTGCTTTTGAATATTTTACAGACGAGCCACGGCTGATCTCATGTATCTATGTAAATATTCTTTATATTTCTCTTCTACAGATTATTTCTTGTTGCATATTTTTATTTGTACGGTTTTCAGTTATATTTTAGCCGGCGGTACCCTCCCTAATATAGATCTTGTGCCATGTGATCTGGTTTTAAATTTTAGGCATTGTTACAAGTTCCTTGGTTCTCTGACAAAAACACTTCCTTCCCTCTCAGTTCTGCAAAAAATACAATATATGTAAGTAGTTCTTGGCTACAAATCAAATACGACAGTTACGAGTTTGAGGGTGTATAATGTGCCCAAGTAGCAGTGCTTCGCCTGTGCTTCACCCCAATATAGTCCCAAGTCAATATCTGCCTAGGAAATCGCCTAGTCTTAATCTTCATTGCTATTTGTACTCGTTGTGAATATGCAGGCCACAAGAAGTAATTCTTTCTTTTGTTACATTTTTTTTTATCACTTTTACTCACGACATGTTAGCTGGCAACAAAGGATTCCATTCATTGTGCTAAACTAAGCTAGCGGTGGCGCTTCCAAACTAAAACAATGCATGCACTGAGACAAAACTGTGTTTGCCCACCTATCTAAATGTAGGAAAGACGGTGAATAAGCCCTATTTCAAAAAACGGTGGAGTGTTCCTTTAATCCACCCCTGCTGAGATCGTGAGAGATTTAATGTCTTCTTTTGTCATTTGATTTCATATAAGGCTGTGGCTGGAAGTCAGTTGTAGTTCTTGTGTTTCTCTTTTTTCTGTTCTTCTTGTTTCTCTTTCCTTCAGTGATTCTGCTTGTTGACAGCAGGTGTTCATCATTAAAGGTCCCGTTCTACGTGATCCCATGTTTCAAACTTTAGTTAGTGTGTAATGTTGTTAGAGTATAAAAAATATCTGTAAAATTATAAAGCTCAAAGTTCAATGCCAAGCGAGATATTTTATTTAACAGAAGTTGACTACAAAAAACAGCTGGATTGGACTACACCCCTCTACTTCCGTCATTAGTGACATCACCAGAACCGTGTTTAGACTAACCTCCGCCCACAGGAACACAGGCGTATTGATGGCGAAATGTCAACAGATGGTTGATGTTTATCTATAATCGGAGACCGCAAAAGTTTAATTCGAAGTTGTTAGTTTGCTCTGTCCATTTCACCACGGACTGTTTTTCTAACCTGGGATAATATCAAGCAGACTTCTCTCAGCGTTTCATACTGACGAAGGGGACAATTTCAACTATATTCCAGCAAGCGGTAAGTACAAGTAGTGATTTAATATGGAAGTAGCGATCAACTTCACATCGTTTCTCATAGTAGGATGAAAATAATCTAACTTAAACTGTGATTATACAGAAAGCGATCAAAGAACAATCCCTTTCCAATCGTCCAAGCTGTCAATCACACAGCGCGAGTTTATATGGACACTTGCCAATACTCCTTATGAAATCAATGACGCTGTTACACTGCACAACGAAGCTCTTACTGTATTTATATGCCTCATGTTTGCATTGGTGAAATCATTAGTGAGTGCAGAAACTGCATTGCAATGATAAGATCTTTTTTCACGCGATCAACAGGCTGTCATCTGCTCAATGCTCGTCACTGCAATTTTTTATGTGATTGAAAGAGATCTAAATACTTAAACTTCTCACGATTCGTTAATCCCGATAGCTGTAATAGTAAAAACGTATAATAGCTGTAATAGTAAAAGTTTTCCAGATAGTTCCACATGTAATGCCAGATATTTCATATGCAAGCATTTCAGCCAATCACAGCAGAGGGCGTTTACACTGAAGTCTCTTAGCAGACACGCCCCTTCAAACAGAGTGTTCAAACCAGGGAATGAAATCAGGCTAGGAAATATGCCTTTTATTTCTAAATTATAAAAAAAATTTGATCTAAAAAACATACTAACATTATAAGGGCACCCCTGGAAACATGATAAAATAATAAAAATAATCCATGGAATGGGACCTTTAATGCCCAATCATCACTTAATTAATCACTTAAGTATCTCATTAACTTTAACTCTGATTCAGAGTTATTTTAACTCTCTGTAAGAGGGACCAAATGTTCTCTGAGCAGAGTTAATAAAATTTTGCTGTGTATATACCATTATCATCAAGAACAGGCAGTGGCTTCATAATTTCACCTGTGTTCTCAGAAGAATCTACTATGGAGCTGATTCATTATTTACAGGTCCCCCCTCCCCCTTATAAATCTATTTTACGCACCCTTCTATAGGCCTGAATGTATGTGGTGATTTCATGGAGTAGAACATGTTTCTGGATCAACATTCCAATCAACCAATCAAATTTGAGGGATAGTTTTTTTTAGGTAGTCAAGTTCCCTTTCAAAAGCTTCACTCTATGCTGCGCTGATAGCGCTTTGGGAATATCTTTGATTGACCAGCTGTGAAGTAACATTTCAATGAAATTGAACTTGGTAGGCTCAGACGGTGGCGTCATTGGAATGCGCGCTCGTCAGAGGTTATAATTAGATGTGACTCAGGTTTCTTTGTCTTCAGACCATACTGTGTGTGTGTGACAAGCTCTCTCTTTCTGCCTCTCTGCTAGGAGTTAGTTTCACTAGGAAGTGTGCAGAAAATTCTTTCTTTCTTCTCCCGTTCTAGTAAAAAGAAAAAAAGAGAAAAAGAAAAATGAGCGACGTAAGCGGTGTGTGTCTCCATGTTCACGGCCCATGCCTGAATGCGATTCACACCAGTTTTGTTTCGTTTATTTGGGGGAAGAGCATGCTGCCCTTGCGTTGAAGCAGGGCGAGTGTGAGCACTATGAGGGCTTTCCGGCTAAACTGCTACACGCTCATCTTGCTTACTTCCCAAGGCCAGCACCCACTCTACCATCGTGGGGCTCTCGTATGGAACTGGCTGAGGAACAGGAGACGGGTCTGTCCCTATCGCTTGCTCTTTCTCCAGATCTGAATGTCCTTTTGCGCAATCCTAAAGCGTTCCCCGGTGTATACAGCGTATCTCTTGCATCCGCTATGGATTTTGAGATTCCTGTCTCTGAGTGTTACTCATGCAATGATCAAGCATATGAGGAACTACTCACACAGTGGCCAGGTTACAGCAAGACCGACCACGTGAGCAAGAGACCCCCAAACGAACCATGTCAGTGTTGCAGGCGTACCAGGCTGACCTGCTGAAGGGCCTGGGTACGGGAGGTTCCATCGTCAAGGAGGCGTTCTCTGAGCTTCCTTGAGCCAAAGACCTGTTCCTCTGTGTGACCAAGCAAACGGCACGTGCCATCGGCTGTTCACGAAGACTTGCACCTCCAGAAATACTTCCTCCAACAGCTCAGAGGCTGCCATATCCTAGTGCGGGTGGACAACACAGCGGCAGTCTCTTACATAAATCACCAGGGCGGTCTGCATTCACGCACTGGAATGCGCCTGTACACATTTCCAGAGTTCTAGCGAGAATTCGTCAACAAGGGTCTTGCCTCTTACTGATAGTGCTGCGTTGGCCAAACAGAGTTTGGTTCTCTGAGATAATATCTCTCCTCGACTGCTCACCCTGGGTAATACTGGAAAGGAGGGACCTTCTGTTTCAAGCGCAGGGGACAATCCCTGCCTCAGGCCGTCATCCCCGGCCTGAGTTGTGGAACTTTCATGTTTGGCCCCTGAAGGGTACCAACTGAGGGACACTGGACTTTCACCCTAAGTCATGGAGAACTTTCTCAGTGCTAGGGCTCCCTCCACTAGAAGAATTTACGTCAGTAAATCTGGTGTCTTTGAAAGGTGGTGCACTGCACATCATGCAGATCCAGTTAACTGTTAAATTGTTTCAGTTCTGGACTTCCTGCAGGAAAAGTTATCAGCAGGCACATACCCTGCCACTCTCAGAGTTTCTGTGGCCATTTTATCGGCTTGCCACAGCTTGATTGACAGGGTACCACTCGGGAAGCATCCTCTGCTTGCTCACTTTATCCGTGGGGCCAGGCGGCTGAGGCCTCGCTCTAGAACCAAGTTTTCTTCATGGGACTTAGCTATAGTCTTTGAGGGGCTGGTAGAGACCCCCTTTGAACCTCTAGAGTCAGTGACTAACAAGCTTTTGACTCTAAAAATGTTTTTTCTTATGGCTATCACCTCACGTCTTTCTCGCCATCATGCTTAGACTTTGCCCCTGGAATGGTGAAAGCAATTTTGCATCCTCATCCTGACAACCTGCCTAAGGT
Source organism: Rutilus rutilus (assembly GCA_021464565.1). Classification (NCBI taxonomy): domain Eukaryota; kingdom Metazoa; phylum Chordata; class Actinopteri; order Cypriniformes; family Leuciscidae; genus Rutilus; species Rutilus rutilus. The sequence continues at coordinate 5,263,397 of JAJAQA010000008.1, read as the reverse complement.
TCCTTTCTCGACCGTACATCCGGTCACTCTTGAAGCCTTCTGCCCTCCACTGTTCTCAGGAGAAACTTCACCGACTGTGTCCATGCCCGTACGGAACAAAAATATTTCACATAATATGAATGATCAATATATTACATGGTTTAACCGTATATTTGAAAATATACAGAATAATATATTGTGTTAATATATTACAATATATTGAATAATACATAGGGAATTGTCGCTTTTCATATATTGACAAATATGTGACAATATATTTACTAATATATCATAATGTATGTAATTTTACATCCAGTAATAAACTTCATAGTATATAGATGTATATGTCATCAGATATGGTACTGCATGTGTAATATATTGCAGATAAATTTACTCATGCAAAATAAACACGCATAAAAACACTTCTCTTCAGTTGATTTCATCTAAGGCTGTGGCTGGAAGTCAGTTGTCCTTCTTGTGTTTCTCCTCGTTTCATTTTCTGTTCTCTTCTTTCCTTCAGTGACTCTGCTTGTTAACAGACTTATTAAGGCTGAGATGACTCCATATTTAATATACACAGGTTTTGCGGCTCAGATAAGGTCCAGTTCTGGTTTATTTCTTTGCTCTTGGCTGACATGTGGCATTGCTATGGCCTGCTTGTGGCCCAGATCTGGCAAACAGGAGTGAGCTGCCCAAGGGCCGTCATTCCATGCTGCATGTGGGCCAGATCATCTTTCCACATGTGCCAGATGTGGACCGGATGTGGGACGTCACAATGTTGCTATGTGGGGAACTGAAAAGGTGGGTTAAGCAACAACTACATGTCCGACTACATTGCAAATCCCAGAGTATTAGTAGACTGCAGTAGACTGTTAGTAAACTGTTAAGTTAGGGTTAGTTGTTAGGGTTTGGTTTAGTATAATAAAGACTTGACATGTAGTTGCAAAGTTACTTATAGTCAGTAGAATGTCAGTTGGGGGACCATCAATAAAGTGTATTTATCACTGTAATTGAATGTTTAAATATGCAAATTAGGCATTATCTCATCAAATATGTGCAAATTTGCACAAAACAATAAAGTGTTTACACAACCGCAAGACTTTTAAACAGTAAACAAGCTAAAAAAAAAAAAAAAAAGAAACAGTAATGTACTGGCAACTCCGATGTACCTGAAGGGACCTTTGTAAAAATAAAACATATACAGACTTTCGCGTGCGCACGAGAAAACTATCGCGTACTCACAAGAAATGATCGCGTGCTCATGCGTTACAATTTCTGGTTTGAATTATAGTGTCATTACTACAAATGTGGGAATAGGGATGAGAGTGTGCTTGGAGCATGCCTCCAGATATTTGTTTTATTATAGGGAGATGAGAGAGTGTCTCTTACCATCGGAGAAAGCGTTCTGCTTAAATGGATCACACGAGGCACCTCAGCCTATATGTAATGGCAGTGACGTCAGTGCACGCAGTTCAAAGTTTTATGACAGTCAGTTTCTTGTGGAATATTAGCGCTTTGGTCTTGTGAATAAATTTGGTGTTATATCGCTAGTAAAGGTACAGTAGGACTGCATTGTTTGTGGACTGTGGGACTTTACTGTAGGAAAAAAAGCATGAATATCTCTATTAGCTGCAAAGTACTAGTCATTGCAGGCTGCAAAAAAATACATTTAAGATTACACTAAACTAACTTAATTGTAATTTAATACATATTTCATTCGTTAAAAATATTTTTATACCATGACAACAAAGCGTTATATCATCATCATGAAGCTCCATCCACACACAGAATAGAATGAGCATATTTTAAGCCGATACATCAACATCTCTCATCATTGGGGTGGGGGAACGGATTTCGACAGCTGAACTATTTGCCGTCGGATTCTGTTCCCCCTATGTTTCTTACACAGTAAGGCTCTAATATTTATCAAATTGCTTTAACTTGTGATCTTCAATAGCCTAGTGGTCAGTTCCTTCATAATTTTTTTTTTAGCTTTGGGCAACCCGAGTTCAAGTCCTGGGTCGTCGAACTTTCTTGATACTATACTTTCCTATCATAATAAAAGGCAAAAAAATATATTATTTAAACTGATGCAAGTTAAGCTCCATCCACACACAGAATAAGCATATTTTAAGCCGAAACATCAACATCTCTCATCATTGGGGTGGGGGAACGGATTTCGACAGCTGAACTATTTGCCGTCGGATTCTGTTCCCCCTATGTTTCTTACACAGTAAGGCTCTAATATTTATCAAATTGCTTTAAACTGCTAACTTCAATAGCCTAGTGGTCAGTTCTTTGACAATATTTTTTTTTTTTGCTTTGGGCGACCAGAGTTCAAGTCCCGGTTCGTCGAACTTTCTAGATACTATACTTTCCTATCATAATAAAAGGCAAATAAATATATTCTCTAAACTGATGCAAGTTAAGCTCCATCCACAAACAAAATACAATCAGCATTTTTTAAGTCATTATATCATCACCTCTCATAATGGGAGTGGGGGAACGGATTCCGACAGCTGTTTTTTGCCGTCGGATTCTGTTCCCCCCATATTTCTGACACACTGAGGTTCTAATATTTATCAAATTGATGCTGTTTAAGCTCCATACACACACAGAATAGAATAAGCATATTTTAAGCCGATACATCAACATCTCTCATCATTGGGGTGGGGGAACGGATTTCGACAGCTGAACTATTTGCCTTTGGATTCTGTTCCCCCTATGTTTCTTACACAGTAAGGCTCTAATATTTATCAAATTGCTTTAAACTGCTAACTTCAATAGCCTAGTGGTCAGTTCTTTGACAATATTTTTTTTTTTTGCTTTAGGCGACCCGAGTTCAAGTCCCGGGTTCGTCGAACTTTCTAGATACTATACTTTCCTATCATAATAAAAGGCAAAAAAATATATTCTCTAAACTGATGCAAGATAAGCTCCATCCACAAACAAAATACAATCAGCATTTTTTTAAGTCATTATATCATCACCTCTCATAATGGGAGTGGGGGAACGGATTCCGACAGCTGTTTTTTTGCCGTCGGATTCTGTTCCCCCCATATTTCTGACAAACTGAGGATCTAATATTTATCAAATTGATGTTGTTTAAGCTCCATCCACACACAGAATAGAATAAGCATATTTTAAGCCGATACATCAACATCTCTCATCATTGGGGTGGGGGAACGTATTTCGACAGCTGAACTATTTGCCGTCGGATTCTGTTCCCCCTATGTTTCTTACACAGTAAGGCTCTAATATTTATCAAATTGCTTTAAATTGCTATCCTCAATAGCCTAGTGGTCAGTTCCCTCATCATTTTTTTTTTAGCTTTGGGCAACCCGAGTTCAAGTCCTGGGTTGTCGAACTTTCTTGCTACTATACTTTCCTATCATAATAAAAGGCAAAAAATTATATTATTTAAACTGATGCAAGTTAAGCTCCATCCACACACAGAATAAGCATATTTTAAGCCGATACATCAACATCTCTCATCATTGGGGTGGGGGAACGGATTTCGACAGCTGAACTATTTGCCGTCGGATTCTGTTCCCCCTATGTTTCTTACACAGTAAGGCTCTAATATTTATCAAATTGCTTTAACTTGCTAGCCTCAATAGCCTAGTGGTCAGTTCTCTGACACTATTTTTTTTTAGCTTTGGGCGACCCGAGTTCAAGTCCCGGGTCGTCGAACTTTCTTGATACTATGCTTTCCTATCATAATAAAAGGCAAAAAATATATATTATTTAAACTGATGCAAGTTAAGCTCCATCCACACACAGAATAAGCATATTTTAAGCCGATACATCAACATCTCTCATCATTGGGGTGGGGGAACGGATTTCGAATGCTGAACAATTTGCCGTCGGATTCTGTTCCCCCTATGTTTCTTACACAGTAAGGCTCTAATATTTATCAAATTGCTTTAAACTGCTAATTTCAATAGCCTAGTGGTCAGTTCTTTACCAATATTTTTTTTTTTAGCTTTGGCCGACCCGAGTTCAAGTCCCGGTTCGTCGAACTTTCTAGATACTATACTTTCCTATCATAATAAAAGGCAAAAAAAGATATTCTCTAAACTGATGCAAGTTAAGCTCCATCCACAAACAAAATACAATCAGCATGTTTTAAGTCATTATATCATCACCTCTCATAATGGGAGTGGGGGAACGGATTCCGACAGCTGTTTTTTGCCGTCGGATTCTGTTCCCCCCATATTTCTGACACACTGAGGTTCTAATATTTATCAAATTGATGTTGTTTAAGCTCCATCCACACACAGAATAGAATAAGCATATTTTAAGCCGATACATCAACATCTCTCATCATTGGGGTGGGGGAACGTATTTCGACAGCTGAACTATTTGCCGTCGGATTCTGTTCCCCCTATGTTTCTTACACAGTAAGGCCCTAATATTTATAAAATTGCTTTAAATTGCTATCCTCAATAGCCTAGTGGTCAGTTCCCTCATCATTTTTTTTTTTAGCTTTGGGCAACCCGAGTTCAAGTCCTGGGTCGTCGAACTTTCTAGATACTATACTTTCCTATCATAATAAAAGGCAAAAAAAGATATTCTCTAAACTGATGCAAGTTAAGCTCCATCCACAAACAAAATACAATCAGCATTTTTTAAGTCATTATATCATCACCTCTCATAATGGGATTGGGGGAACGGATTCCGACAGCTGTTTTTTGCCGTCGGATTCTGTTCCCCCCATATTTCTGACAAACCTGAGGATCTAATATTTATCAAATTGATGTTGTTTAAGCTCCATACACACAGAATAGAATAAGCATATTTTAAGCCGATACATCAACATCTCTCATCATTGGGGTGGGGGAACGTATTTCGACAGCTGAACTATTTGCCGTCGGATTCTGTTCCCCCTATGTTTCTTACACAGTAAGGCTCTAATATTTATCAAATTGCTTTAAATTGATATCCTCAACAGCCTAGTGGTCAGTTCCCTCATCATTTATGTTTTAGCTCTGGGCAACCCGAGTTCAAGTCCCGGGTCGTCGAACTTTCTTGATACTATACTTTCCTATCATAATAAAAGGCAAAAATATATATTATTTAAACTGATGCAAGTTAAGCTCCATCCACACACAGAATAAGCATATTTTAAGCCGAAACATCAACATCTCTCATCATTGGGGTTGGGGGAACGGATTTCGACAGCTGAACAATTTGCCGTCGGATTCTGTTCCCCCTATGTTTCTTACACAGTAAGGCTCTAATATTTATCAAATTGCTTTAAACTGCTAACTTCAATAGCCTAGTGGTCAGTTCTTTGACAATATTTTTTTTTTTAGCTTTGGGCGACCAGAGTTCAAGTCCCGGTTCGTCGAACTTTCTAGATACTATACTTTCCTATCATAATAAAAGGAAAAAAAAAGATATTCTCTAAACTGATGCAAGTTAAGCTCCATCCACAAACAAAATAGAATCAGCATTTTTTAAGTCATTATAATCATCAACCTCTCATAATGGGAGTGGGGGAACGGATTCCGACAGCTGTTTTTTGCCGTCGGATTCTGTTCCCCCCATATTTCTGACAAACTGAGGATCTAATATTTATCAAATTGATGCTGTTTAAGCTCCATACACACACAGAATAGAATAAGCATATTTTAAGCCGATACATCAACATCTCTCATCATTGGGGTGGGGGAATGTATTTCGACAGCTGAACTATTTGCCGTCGGATTCTGTTCCCCCTATGTTTCTTACACAGAAAGGCTCTAATATTTATCAAATTGCTTTAAATTGCTATCCTCAATAGCCTAGTGGTCAGTTCCCTCATCTTTTTTTTTTAGCTTTGGGCGACCCGAGTTCAAGTCCCGGGTCGTCGAACTTTCTTGATACTATACTTTCCTATCATAATAAAAGGCAAAAAATATATATTATTTAAACTGATGCAAGTTAAGCTCCATCCACACACAGAATAAGCATATTTTAAGCCGATACATCAACATCTCTCATCATTGGGGTGGGGGAACGGATTTCGACAGCTGAACAATTTGCCGTCGGATTCTGTTCCCCCTATGTTTCTTACACAGTAAGGCTCTAATATTTATCAAATTGCTTTAAACTGCTAACTTCAATAGCCTAGTGGTCAGTTCTTTGACAATATTTTTTTTTTTTTAGCTTTAGGCGACCCGAGTTCAAGTCCCGGTTCGTCGAACTTTCTAGATACTATACTTTCCTATCATAATAAAAGGCAAAAAAAGATATTCTTTAAACTGATGCAAGTTAAGCTCCATCCACAAACAAAATACAATCAGCATTTTTTAAGTCATTATATCATCACCTCTCATAATGGGAGTGGGGGAACGGATTCCGACAGCTGTTTTTTTGCCGTCGGATTCTGTTCCCCCCATATTTCTGACACACTGAGGTTCTAATATTTATCAAATTGATGTTGTTTAAGCTCCATCCACACACAGAATAGAATAAGCATATTTTAAGCCGATACATCAACATCTCTCATCATTGGGGTGGGGGAACGTATTTCGACAGCTGAACTATTTGCCGTCGGATTCTGTTCCCCCTATGTTTCTTACACAGTAAGGCTCTAATATTTATCAAATTGCTTTAACTTGCTAGCCTCAATAGCCTAGTGGTCAGTTCTCTGACAAAATTTTTTTTAGCTTTGGGCGTCCCGAGTTCAAGTCCCGGGTCGTCGAACTTTCTTGATACTATACTTTCCTATCATAATAAAAGGCAAAAAATATATATTATTTAAACTGATGCAAGTTAAGCTCCATCCACACACAGAATAAGCATATTTTAAGCCGATACATCAACATCTCTCATCATTGGGGTGGGGGAACGTATTTCGACAGCTGAACTATTTGCCGTCGGATTCTGTTCCCCCTATGTTTCTTACACAGTAAGGCTCTAATATTTATCAAATTGCTTTAAATTGCTATCCTCAATAGCCTAGTGGTCAGTTCCCTCATCATTTTTTTTTTTAGCTTTGGGCAACCCGAGTTCAAGTCCTGGGTTGTCGAACTTTCTTGCTACTATACTTTCCTATCATAATAAAAGGCAAAAAATTATATTATTTAAACTGATGCAAGTTAAGCTCCATCCACACACAGAATAAGCATATTTTAAGCCGATACATCAACATCTCTCATCATTGGGGTGGGGGAACGGATTTCGACAGCTGAACTATTTGCCGTCGGATTCTGTTCCCCCTATGTTTCTTACACAGTAAGGCTCTAATATTTATCAAATTGCTTTAACTTGCTAGCCTCAATAGCCTAGTGGTCAGTTCTCTGACAATATTTTTTTTTAGCTTTGGGCGACCCGAGTTCAAGTCCCGGGTCGTCGAACTTTCTTGATACTATACTTTCCTATCATAATAAAAGGCAAAAAATATATATTATTTAAACTGATGCAAGTTAAGCTCCATCCACACACAGAATAAGCATATTTTAAGCCGATACATCAACATCTCTCATCATTGGGGTGGGGGAACGGATTTCGAATGCTGAACAATTTGCCGTCGGATTCTGTTCCCCCTATGTTTCTTACACAGTAAGGCTCTAATATTTATCAAATTGCTTTAAACTGCTAACTTCAATAGCCTAGTGGTCAGTTCTTTACCAATTTTTTTTTTTTAGCTTTGGGCGACCCGAGTTCAAGTCCCGGTTCGTCGAACTTTCTAGATACTATACTTTCCTATCATAATAAAAGGCAAAAAAAGATATTCTCTAAACTGATGCAAGTTAAGCTCCATCCACAAACAAAATACAATCAGCATTTTTTAAGTCATTATATCATCACCTCTCATAATGGGAGTGGGGGAACGGATTCCGACAGCTGTTTTTTGCCGTCGGATTCTGTTCCCCCCATATTTCTGACACACTGAGGTTCTAATATTTATCAAATTGATGTTGTTTAAGCTCCATCCACACACAGAATAGAATAAGCATATTTTAAGCCGATACATCAACATCTCTCATCATTGGGGTGGGGGAACGTATTTCGACAGCTGAACTATTTGCCGTCGGATTCTGTTTCCCCTATGTTTCTTACACAGTAAGGCTCTAATATTTATAAAATTGCTTTAAATTGCTAGCCTCAATAGCCTAGTGGTCAGTTCCCTCATCATTTTTTTTTTTTAGCTTTGGGCAACCCGAGTTCAAGTCCTGGGTCGTCGAACTTTCTAGATACTATACTTTCCTATCATAATAAAAGGCAAAAAAAGATATTCTCTAAACTGATGCAAGTTAAGCTCCATCCACAAACAAAATACAATCAGCATTTTTTAAGTCATTATATCATCACCTCTCATAATGGGATTGGGGGAACGGATTCCGACAGCTGTTTTTTGCCGTCGGATTCTGTTCCCCCCATATTTCTGACAAACTGAGGATCTAATATTTATCAAATTGATGTTGTTTAAGCTCCATACACACAGAATAGAATAAGCATATTTTAAGCCGATACATCAACATCTCTCATCATTGGGGTGGGGGAACGTATTTCGACAGCTGAACTATTTGCCGTCGGATTCTGTTCCCCCTATGTTTCTTACACAGTAAGGCTCTAATATTTATCAAATTGCTTTAAATTGATATCCTCAACAGCCTAGTGGTCAGTTCCCTCATCATTTATGTTTTAGCTCTGGGCAACCCGAGTTCAAGTCCCGGGTCGTCGAACTTTCTTGATACTATACTTTCCTATCATAATAAAAGGCAAAAATATATATTATTTAAACTGATGCAAGTTAAGCTCCATCCACACACAGAATAAGCATATTTTAAGCCGAAACATCAACATCTCTCATCATTGGGGTGGGGGAACGGATTTCGACAGCTGAACAATTTGCCGTCGGATTCTGTTCCCCCTATGTTTCTTACACAGTAAGGCTCTAATATTTATCAAATTGCTTTAAACTGCTAACTTCAATAGCCTAGTGGTCAGTTCTTTGACAATATTTTTTTTTTTAGCTTTGGGCGACCAGAGTTCAAGTCCCGGTTCGTCGAACTTTCTAGATACTACTGTATACTTTCCTATCATAATAAAAGGAAAAAAAAGATATTCTCTAAACTGATGCAAGTTAAGCTCCATCCACAAACAAAATACAATCAGCATTTTTTAAGTCATTATATCATCACCTCTCATAATGGGAGTGGGGGAACGGATTCCGACAGCTGTTTTTTGCCGTCGGATTCTGTTCCCCCCATATTTCTGACAAACTGAGGATCTAATATTTATCAAATTGATGCTGTTTAAGCTCCATACACACACAGAATAGAATAAGCATATTTTAAGCCGATACATCAACATCTCTGATCATTGGGGTGGGGGAATGTATTTCGACAGCTGAACTATTTGCCGTCGGATTCTGTTCCCCCTATGTTTCTTACACAGTAAGGCTCTAATATTTATCAAATTGCTTTAAATTGCTATCCTCAATAGCCTAGTGGTCAGTTCCCTCATCTTTTTTTTTTAGCTTTGGGCGACCCGAGTTCAAGTCCCGGGTCGTCGAACTTTCTTGATACTATACTTTCCTATCATAATAAAAGGCAAAAAATATATATTATTTAAACTGATGCAAGTTAAGCTCCATCCACACACAGAATAAGCATATTTTAAGCCGATACATCAACATCTCTCATCATTGGGGTGGGGGAACGGATTTCGACAGCTGAACAATTTGCCGTCGGATTCTGTTCCCCCTATGTTTCTTACACAGTAAGGCTCTAATATTTATCAAATTGCTTTAAACTGCTAACTTCAATAGCCTAGTGGTCAGTTCTTTGACAATATTTTTTTTTTTTTAGCTTTAGGCGACCCGAGTTCAAGTCCCGGTTCGTCGAACTTTCTAGATACTATACTTTCCTATCATAATAAAAGGCAAAAAAAGATATTCTTTAAACTGATGCAAGTTAAGCTCCATCCACAAACAAAATACAATCAGCATTTTTTAAGTCATTATATCATCACCTCTCATAATGGGAGTGGGGGAACGGATTCCGACAGCTATTTTTTGCCGTCGGATTCTGTTCCCCCCATATTTCTGACAAACTGAGGATCTAATATTTATCAAATTGATGTTGTTTAAGCTCCATCCACACACAGAATAGAATAAGCATATTTTAAGCCGATACATCAACATCTCTCATCATTGGGGTGGGGGAACGTATTTCGACAGCTGAACTATTTGCCGTCGGATTCTGTTCCCCCTATGTTTCTTACACAGTAAGGCTCTAATATTTATCAAATTGCTTTAAATTGCTGTCATCAATAGCCTAGTGGTCAGTTCCCTCAAATATTTTTTTTAGCTTTGGGCAACCCGAGTTCAAGTCCTGGGTCGTCGAACTTTCTTGATACTATACTTTCCTATCATAATAAAAGGCAAAAAATATATATTATTTAAACTGATGCAAGTTAAGCTCCATCCACACACAGAATAAGCATATTTTAAGCAGATACATCAACATCTCTCATCATTGGGGTGGGGGAACGGATTTCGACAGCTGAACAATTTGCCGTCGGATTCTGTTCCCCCTATGTTTCTTACACAATAAGGCTCTAATATTTATCAAATTGCTTTAATCTGCTAACTTCAATAGCCTAGTGGTCAGTTCTTTGACAATATTTTTTTTTTTAGCTTTGGGCGACCAGAGTTCAAGTCCCGGTTCGTCGAACTTTCTAGATACTATACTTTCCTATCATAATAAAAGGAAAAAAAAGATATTCTCTAAACTGATGCAAGTTAAGCTCCATCCACAAACAAAATAGAATCAGCATTTTTTAAGTCATTATATCATCACCTCTCATAATGGGAGTGGGGGAACGGATTCCGACAGCTGTTTTTTGCCGTCGGATTCTGTTCCCCCCATATTTCTGACAAACTGAGGATCTAATATTTATCAAATTGATGCTGTTTAAGCTCCATACACACACAGAATAGAATAAGCATATTTTAAGCCGATACATTAACATCTCTCATCATTGGGGTGGGGGAATGTATTTCGACAGCTGAACTATTTGCCGTCGGATTCTGTTCCCCCTATGTTTCTTACACAGTAAGGCTCTCATATTTATCAAATTGCTTTAAATTGCTATCCTCAATAGCCTAGTGGTCAGTTCCCTCATCATTTTTTTTTTAGCTTTGGGCGACCCGAGTTCAAGTCCCGGGTCGTCGAACTTTCTTGATACTATACTTTCCTATCATAATAAAAGGCAAAAAATATATATTATTTAAACTGATGCAAGTTAAGCTCCATCCACACACAGAATAAGCATATTTTAAGCCGATACATCAACATCTCTCATCATTGGGGTGGGGGAACGGATTTCGATAGCTGAACAATTTGCCGTCGGATTCTGTTCCCCCTATGTTTCTTACACAGTAAGGCTCTAATATTTATCAAATTGCTTTAAACTGCTAAATTCAATAGCCTAGTGGTCAGTTCTTTGACAATATTTTTTTTTTAGCTTTGGGCAACCAGAGTTCAAGTCCCGGTTCGTCGACCTTTCTAGATACTATACTTTCCTATCATAATAAAAGGCAAAAAAATATATTCTCTAAACTGATGCAAGTTAAGCTCCATCCACAAACAAAATACAATCAGCATTTTTTAAGTCATTATATCATCACCTCTCATAATGGGAGTGGGGGAACGGATTCCGACAGCTGTTTTTTGCCATCGGATTCTGTTCCCCCCATATTTCTGACAAACTGAGGATCTAATATTTATCAAATTGATGCTATTTAAGCTCCATACACACACAGAATAGAATAAGCATATTTTAAGCCGATACATCAACATCTCTCATCATTGGGGTGGGGGAACGTATTTCGACAGCTGAACTATTTGCCGTCGGATTCTGTTCCCCCTATGTTTCTTACACAGTAAGGCTCTAATATTTATCAAATTGCTTTAAATTGATATCCTCAACAGCCAAGTGGTCAGTTCCCTCATCATTTATGTTTTAGCTCTGGGCAACCCAAGTTCAAGTCCTGGGTCGTCGAACTTTCTTGATACTTTACTTTCCTATCGTAATAAAAGGCAAAAAAATATATTATTTAAACTGATGCAAGTTAAGCTCCATCCACACACAGAATAAGCATATTTTAAGCCGATACATCAACATCACTCATCATTGGGGTGGGGGAACGGATTTCGACCGCTGAACTATTTGCCGTCGGATTCTGTTCCCCCTATGTTTCTTACACAGTAAGGCTCTAATATTTATCAAATTGCTTCAAAATGCTAACTTCAATAGCCTAGTGGTCAGTTCTTTAATAATATTTTTTTTTTTAGCTTTGGGCGACCCGAGTTCAAGTCCCGGTTCGTCGAACTTTCTAGATACTATACTTTCCTATCATAATAAAAGGCAAAAAAATATATTCTCTAAACTGATGCAAGATAAGCTCCATCCACAAACAAAATACAATCAGCATTTTTTAAGTCATTATATCATCACCTCTCATAATGGGAGTGGGGGAACGGATTCCGACAGCAGTTTTTTGCCGTCGGATTCTGTTCCCCCCATATTTCTGACACACTGAGGATCTAATATTTATCAAATTGATGCTGTTTAAGCTCCATCCACACACAGAATAGAATAAGCATATTTTAAGCCGATACATCAACATCTCTCATCATTGGGGTGGGGGAACGGATTTCGACAGCTGAACAATTTGCCGTCGGATTCTGTTCCCCCTATGTTTCTTACAAAGTAAGGCTCTAATATTTATCAAATTGCTTTAAACTGCTAACTTCAATATTCTAGTGGTCAGTTCTTTGACAATATTTTTTTTTTTTAGCTTTAGGCGACCCGAGTTCAAGTCCCAGTTCGTCGAACTTTCTAGATACTATACTTTCCTATCATAATAAAAGGCAAAAAAAGATATTCTTTAAACTGATGCAAGTTAAGCTCCATCCACAAACAAAATACAATCAGCATTTTTTAAGTCATTATATCATCACCTCTCATAATGGGAGTGGGGGAACGGATTCCGACAGCTATTTTTTGCCGTCGGATTCTGTTCCCCCCATATTTCTGACACACTGAGGTTCTAATATTTATCAAATTGATGTTGTTTAAGCTCCATACACACAGAATAGAATAAGCATATTTTAAGCCGATACATCAACATCTCTCATCATTGGGGTGGGGGAACGTATTTCGACAGCTGAACTATTTGCCGTCGGATTCTGTTCCCCCTATGTTTCTTACACAGTAACGCTCTAATATTTATCAAATTGCTTTAAATTGATATCCTCAACAGCCTAGTGGTCAGTTCCCTCATCATTTATGTTTTAGCTCTGGGCAACCCAAGTTCAAGTCCTGGGTCGTCGAACTTTCTTGATACTTTACTTTCCTATCATAATAAAAGGCAAAAAAATATATTATTTAAACTGATGCAAGTTAAGCTCCATCCACACACAGAATAAGCATATTTTAAGCCGATACATCAACATCTCTCATCATTGGGGTGGGGGAACGGATTTCGACCGCTGAACTATTTGCCGTCGGATTCTGTTCCCCCTATGTTTCTTACACAGTAAGGCTCTAATATTTATCAAATTGCTTTAAACTGCTAACTTCAATAGCCTAGTGGTCAGTTCTTTAATAATATTTTTTTTTTTAGCTTTGGGCGACCCGAGTTCAAGTCCCGGTTCATCTAACTTTCTAGATACTATACTTTCCTATCATAATAAAAGGCAAAAAAATATATTATTTAAACTGATGCAAGTTAAGCTCCATCCACACACAGAATAAGCATAAATGATGAGGGAACTGACCACTAGGCTGTTGAGGATATCAATTTAAAGCAATTTGATAAATATTAGAGCCTTACTGTGTAAGAAACATAGGGGGAACAGAATCCGACGGCAAATTGTTCAGCTGTCGAAATCCGTTCCCCCACCCCAATGATGAGAGATGTTGATGTATCGGCTTAAAATATGCTTATTCTATTCTGTGTGTGTATGGAGCTTAAACAGCATCAATTTGATAAATATTAGATCCTCAGTTTGTCAGAAATATGGGGGGAACAGAATCCGACAGCAAAAAACAGCTGTCGGAATCCGTTCCCCCAATCCCATTATGAGAGGTGTTGATGTAATGACTTAAAAAATGCTGATTGTATTTTGTTTGTGGATGGAGCTTAACTTGCATCAGTTTAGAGAATATCTTTTTTTTGCCTTTTATTATGATAGGAAAGTATAGTATCTAGAAAGTTCGACGAACCGGGACTTGAACTCGGGTCGGCCAAAGCTAAAAAAAAAAAAATATTGTCAAAGAACTGACCACTAGGCTATTGAACTTAGCAGTTTAAAGCAATTTGATAAATATTAGAGCCTTACTGTGTAAGAAACATAGGGGGAACAGAATCCGACGGCAAATTGCATCCCCCCATATTTCTGACAAACTGAGGATCTAATATTTATCAAATTTATTGTGTTTAAGCTCCATACACACACAGAATAGAATAAGCATATTTTAAGCCGATACATCAACATCTCTCATCATTGGGGTGGGGGAACATATTTCGACAGCTGAACTATTTGCCGTCGGATTCTGTTCCCCCTATGTTTCTTACACAGTAAGGCTCTAATATTTATCAAATTGCTTTAAGATGCTATTCTCAATAGCCTAGTGGTCAGTTGCCTCAAATTTTTTTTTTAGCTTTGGGCAACCCGAGTTCAAGTCCTGGGACGTCGAACTTTCTTGATACTATACTTTCCTATCATAATAAAAGGCAAAAATATATATTATTTAAACTGATGCAAGTTAAGCTCCATCCACACACAGAATAAGCATATTTTAAGCCGATTCATCAACACCTCTCATAATGGGAGTGGGGGAACGGATTCCGACAGCTGTTTTTTTGCCGTCGGATTCTGTTACCCCCATATTTCTGACACACTGAGGTTCTAATATTTATCAAATTGATGTTGTTTAAGCACACAGCAGTTGCCACAACACTTAATGTTTTATTTTAATTAAACATCACACAAATATTTATAATTAAATTCATGTTGTCTTTATTCATTCAAATGCATCATATCAGCATCATATCAGTTACAATTCAAGTATAATCATAACTGGTAAAACCTGAAAGTCAAAGAAAGGAAACATCTGTATTTTATACTTTCTTTAGACCATATACAATGTCACTCAATATTACTATTAAATACTATGGTAATGTCGCAAATGGACCCTACCTGTCGCGACATTACCTTCTTTGCATTCTCTCATTAAATAACCTTTTTATCATAGTAAAATCTACATAGCCTATCATTCCCAACAAAAGTATAGTTTAGCGCAAAACCTGTTGAAGATTGGACAGGCAGTCGATTCATTAAATAAGCTATTTCCTCACAAAAACGGTTCTGTGAAGCCTCTTCTCCATCTCCATTGATATCCATTAAATAAAAACAGACTCTGGTCTCCTTTCCTTTTTTTGGCTGAAGGTTGCAGGCTTGTCTTCTAGTGGCTTTTATGCATCCAACTGTATCCATACACTCTCATCTCATCCCTTTTCCCACATTTGTAGTAGAGACACTATAACGCAAACTGGAAATTGTAACGCGTGAGCACACAGCTCGGGCCTCATCACTGAGCTAGCCGTAGGCAGGCTGCCCAGCCTGTGTCAGATCTTGCCAAATACAGGCCACTCAGGGTTGGGGACGAAGGTTTCTCTGGTGGTTGTTGTTCCACCATTGTCTCTCCGGAGTACAGCGGTTTCCGAATCGCCAAAGGAACCGAAATTCTCAACCCTGGGTTTCAAGAGGTTCGGATTATCAGACACCCCAGATCAGTCTGGTCTGCCTCAATCCCCTCTTGTGTCGCCAGTTGGCAGACGAGTACGGTTCAAGGACCCAGGTTTGCCTCCTCCCGTACTCAATACCACCAAGTGGAGGCAGGTTCGTGTGATACATACACAGACCCCCCTCCGGACCGCCTTAGGGCCCTCCGGGTTGGGTCCCTGCCCTCCACTTCGCTGCCCTCCTCCTGGTACGTCAGTGGTGCCACGAGCCACCCTGGTACGGTTTCTGCAAGCCTGGAAAGATCTCTGCGGACCGTCCAGCTGGCTCCTGAGCACCATTGCATGCGGCTACATGATTCAGTTCCACCGGCACCCACCCAGATTCGCTGGCGTTCGCTCCAAGGTTGTGAAGAGCAGATTTGCCCCAATCTTGCGTGCAGAGATTGCTGTCCTACTGGCGAAGGATGCAATAGAACCGGTGTCTGTAGCCGACATGAAGCGGGGGTTTTACAGCCCTTACTTCATTGTGCCAAAGAAAAGAGGTGGATTAAGACCTACGCATCTTGAATCAGGCCCTTTACAAGCTCCCGTTCAAGATGATAGTACTCAAGGGCATATGCAGATGTGTCCTTCCAGGAGATTGGTTTGCAGCAGTAGACCTGAAGGACGCGTACTTTCACGTCTCCATCCTGCCGCGACACAGGCCATTCCTGAGGTTCGCGTTCGAGGGTCGGGCGTATCAGTACAAAGTCCTACCCTTTGGACTGTCTCTGTCCCCCCCGCGTCTTTACGAAGCTCGCGGAGGCGGCCATTTCTTCCTTGACAGAACAGGGCGTTCGTGTCCTCAACTACCTCGACGACTGGTTGATACTGGCTCAGTCGCGGGAACAGTTGTGCAAACACAGAGACTTTTCTGCTCCAACATATCAGTCTATTGGGTCTTCAGGTCAACTGGGAAAAGAGCAAGCTCACCCTCGGGCAGAGCATCTCTTTTCTCGGTATGGAGTTGGACTCGGTCAAACAGACGGCACGTCTAACGGAGAATCATGCCCAGTCGATGCTGAACTGCTTGGATACGTTCAAGAGCAGGAAGGTGGTTCCACTGAAATACTTTCAGAGTCTCCTGGGGCATATGGCTTCCGCAGCGGCAGTCACACCGCTGGGGTTGTTACATATGAGACCACTTCAGCATTGGCTTCTTGGCCGGGTCCCATGGAGGGCATGGAAAGACGGCAGGTTCCCGGTTGCGATTTCTCGAACTTGCCGGAAAACCTTCCAACCTTGGTCAGACGCTGTGTTTCTCCATCCGGTATGTCCATGATACATGCGTCCAGGCATGCGGTGGTGTTCACAGATGCCTCCAAGACAGATTGGGGGGCCACACACGACAGGTATGCAGTAGCAGGACGTTGGACACTGCTCGGCAAACATGTACTGGTCAGATCAGACAATACCACGACCGTGTCGTACATCAACAAGCAAGGTGGTGCACGTTCACGTCATCTGACACAACTCGCCCGTATCCTCCTTTGGTGGAGTCAGAAGCATCTGAGGTCGCTTCGTGCCATTCATATTCCAGGTCTGCTCAATCGTGCCGCCGGCAGGCTCTCACGACAGCAAATAAAGCCTACGGAATGGCGACTCCACCCCCAGTCAGTTCAGCTGATCTGGGATCGTTTCAGGGCCGCACAGGTAGACCTGTTTGTCTCTCCAGAAACGACCCACTGCCAGTTGTTTTATTCACTGACCAAGGACTCTCTCGGTGTGGATGCACTGGCACACAACTGGCCGACGGGTCTACGCAAGTAAGCGTTTCCCCCGGTGAGCCTAATTCCACAATTACTGTGCAGAGTCAGGGAGGAAGAGGAGCAGGTCTTGCTAGTTGTCCCTTATTGGCCCAACCAGACCTGGTTCTCCGAACTCATACTCCTCTCTTCAGCCCCTCTCTGGCCCATCCCCCTGAGGGGGGACCTTCTCTCTCAGGAGCAGGTCACCATTTGGCACCCACGTCCAGACCTGTGGAGACTCCAGGTCTGGTCCCTGGACGGGAAGTGGAGGTTCTGAGGGGTCTACCACAAGCTGTCGTAGACACTATCACCTCTGCTAGAGCCCCCTCCATGAGACTGGCTTATGCATCGAGGTGGAACCTGTTCGTCGATTGGTGTTCTTCTCACGGAGAAAACCCCCGAGTTTGTTAGGTCGGATCTGTGCTTTCTTTCCTGCAAGAGGGGTTGGAGCGAGGGCTGTCTCCCTCCACCTTCAAAGTGTATGTTGCCTCTATTGCTGCACATCACGATGCAGTTGGTGAGAAATCCCTGGGGAAGCACGATCTGATCGTCAGGTTCCTTAAGGGAGCAAGGAGGTTGAACCCTCCTCGCATCTCTTCCATACTCTCTTGGGACCTATCTCTGGTGTTAACAGCACTTCAGAGACCTCCCTTTGAGCCCCTGCGGACAGTGTAGTTAAAAATTCTGTCTCTCAAGACAGTTCTCTTGCTTGCACTGGCTTCTATCACTGGACCTGCACGCTTTCTCGGTAGACGAATTGTGCCTGGAATTCGGGCCGGCTGACTCTCAGGTGACACTGAGACCTCGGCCCGGATATGTGCCGAAAGTTCCCACTACTCCCTTTCGAGATCAAGTGGTGAACTTGCAAGCGCTGCCCCTGGAGGAGGCAGACTCAACCCTAGCTTTTCTCTGTCCAGTCCACGCCTTATGGACTTTTCTGGATAGAACGCAAAGCTTTAGAACCTCAGATCAGCTCTTCATCTGTTTCGGAGGCCTGCAGAAAGGGAAGGCAGTCTCTAAGCAAAGGCTGGCCCACTGGATAGTGGATGCCATCATCTTGGCGTACGATACCCAAGGTGAACCTTGTCCCCCAGGGTTGCATGCCCACTCCACCCGGAGTGTTGCTGCTTCCTGGGCGCTGGCGCAGGGTGCCTCGCTGGCAGATGTTTGTAGAGCTGCGGGTTGGGCGAAACCTAATACGTTTGCTAGGTTTTATAGCTTACATGTTGAGCCAGTAGCCACTATTACTGGACCACCGCTGACCGGGTTCCGCTCGGCTCCTCAGCGAAAAAAATGAACGGTGGGTGCATCCACTTCCCTGTTATACCCGTACTGCAGGGCGGGGCGTGGATTGCGCACCTGCCAAAGCTCATTTGGCTTGATTTGTATACTATATCGAAGACATCTGGCTCCCTGGCGTGATCCCCATCAGTCGGTACGATCGACTAAGTCTCCGTTCCCTCCTTCAGGGAACGAGGGTTACATTGGTAACCGAGACGTTTCTCGTGAGCATGCGATAGTTTTCTCGTGCTCACGCGAAAGTCTGTATATATATATTTTTTTGCAAAGGTCCCTTCAGGGATGCCAGTAGTTAAATAAAATAAAATAAAATCATGAAAAATAGTACAAGCAGTTCACACTAAATCTAAATTGACGCCACGGTATTTTGGATAGTTTTATGTGTTGCCATGCGAACAGTGTGCTGTCAGAGAAATAAAAGGTCCAAAACACAGGCAAACTTAAATTTAGGGTCTTTTATTTCCGACTGTGACCATAGGGACACAGCATTAACAATAGCTTTGGCTTTTTGGGGTTGAAAATATTTTAGGAACCAGAGCAGGACAAAAAAAAAACTGGAAATATGGTCAAATATGGACAATGGTAGTAGCCTTTACACCCTGTGTTTAACAAGAAATATATCACTTAACTGTTACACAATAAACAGTTATACACATAATATTACTCATTACAGAACAGGTAAATAAATAAAACAAGCTTACGCTCTATGATTAGTCAATAAACTGTGTTTTTGACAAGGAGAAACATTTCACATGGATCACGATCAGTTGTCATCAATCGTCACACATCACAACGTAATAGCCTCGATGTACTTCTCACCAGTTCAATATTGGGCTAATACAAGTGAATATTTTTCACCATTTTGGTGTTTTTATCCAGTTATCACTTGTATATTTCCAAAGCACAGATAATGCAATACACACTCTGCAAACCGCGCCACTTCAACTCTAACTCTCGAGAGACTAACTCCCAGACGAGATCTCACCCACCGAAGTTTTAAAGGGCCAGCGTCATAATTTAGCAGAATTGAACAGGTATCTGTATACATCATTCATGCATTACTAGTACTATATGACATTGATCCCAATAACACATTTACATGTAAGATATTTTTTCTTCCCCTGGTTACACCTGGTTTCTTCCCCTGCTGATAGTCAACGTCCTCGGTGACTACTAACACTGCTCATTCCTCAAGCCCCCCCTGGAGTCTTCCTGAAGTGTAAAGAACCATACCCGCCAACACCTGGGAAAGCACATCAGGGCTCAAAGTCATTGAATAACAAGCTGACTTATGTAATCTCTTTGGATTACTGTGTACCCCAGCTGTTGCTCTCTGTGTCTTACGCGGCTCAGGACATGCTACTTTCTTTTTTTCCTTCTAGGTGCAGGTACAGGCTCCAACACAGACGCTTCGACTGGTAAGTCAATATCTTCTGACTCTAATTCAACAGACTCAGGCTCTACTTCCAGAGTTTCATTAGGAGCCTCGTTACTCTTGAACCCCGAAACAGAAGCCTCATCAATTTCCTCCCTCTGATCTCCAGTACTACTACTAGGTTCAACAACTTGTGGTTCTTGTACTTCCAGTGTTGGATTAAGCACTGGTTCTTCCCTTGGACATCGGACTTCTTCCATCAACACACACTCTACATCCAACGATGGCATCTCTATCTCCAAAACTGGGGTAGGTATATCCTTAACAAGTGGTTTCCAAATCCTTGGTGCTGTGCTTATTCATGTAAGGTCTGAGATTGGATCAGTGTACCCTTCTTATCGGTCCTCCTTCTATAGCAGGGATAGGCAACTCCGGTCCTGGAGGGCCACTGTCCTGCAGAGTTTAGCTTCAGCCCTGATAAAAACTCACCTGCCTGTATCTATCTAGTAATCCTGAAAACATTGATTGCCTTGTTCAGGTGTGTTTAATTAGGGTTGGAGCTAAACTCTGCAGGACAGTGGCCCTCCAGGACCGGAGTTGCCTATCCCTGTTCTATAGGCTCTACCGCATACGTTGATCCTTGGACCTCTATCACTTTATAAACAGTAGATGACCAGGCGTCTTGGATTTTGTTCCTCCCGGGAGGTCGATGGCGCAGGTACACACCTCTCGCACTGTGGGTTTCCTTGAGGGTGATGTGGTGTGGTGCGAGTTTTCTTTACTCTATAGAGCTTGCAAAGCTCAGCAATGATAGCGCTCTCAAAATGTCTACCCTGGTCGAAATTGTGGCACTCCATACTTCAAAAACCATTCCTTTAGGAGGATCTTAGCAGTAGTTTCTGCCTTTTGGTCACGAGTTGGAAATGCCTGACTAAATTTGGTGAATACGTCCGTCACCACAAGGACATTTTCACGGCCATCTGTAGCTGGCTCTAGAGTGGTAAAATCTAAGAATGGTGTTCAGGGTGCTTGGATTTTAGGCTGCGGCATCTTTGCCAACACACACCGCTGACAATTTTTCACCCACTTTTCCACATCCTCGTACATACCCCCCAAAAACACCTCGGTTTTAACAAGCTCAGGGTTCGTTCTATGCCTTGATGCCCCAATTGATCATGGACGCTTTTCAGAACCTGCTCAGTCAAGCATGTAGGTAACAGTATCTGGTGGCACTCCCCATTGTGAACATCTTCAACTACACGATACAGGAGTCCTTCTTTCTCCTTGATTTTCTTCCACTGTTTCAATAGGGACAGCACGGGTTTGGACAACATCCAATCCTGGTCTCCTAGAGAGTGCATCCGCTGCTGTGTTGCATCGCCAGAATTTCACATCGAAATCGAAAACAGCAAGTTGAGCTGCCCATCGCTGTTCAATGGCCCCTAGCTTGGCAGTTGTAAGGTGACAGAGGGGATTGTTGTCAGTGATGATGCTGAACCTTGATCCCAACAGGTAACTCCGGAATTTTTCTGTCATCGCCCATTTGAGGGCCAACAGATCCAACTTTATACTGCTATAATTATGATCATTCCGCTCCGCCCTGCGTAGCCTCCTGCTCGCATATGCTATCACACTCTTTTCCCTTTCTGATGCTGGTATAAGACAGCACCTAACCAAAGCTTGCTAGCATCCATCTCCAAAACGAACGGGAGGGTAAAATCAGCATATCCCAGCGTCGCGCATTAGTCAACTTTTCTTTGAGCTGCACAAAGGCCAACTGGCAAAGCGGAGACCAAGAGTCCTTAACCCTCTGGGGTCTGAGGGGTTTTTGGGGTCCTTGAGATGTTCTGACATGCCCTGACATTTGTGGCTTTTTCAGTTGCTTATAAACATATTAATGGCAAAGGTGTAAATTCACTCTATTTAGCACAAACAGGGCTACCATAATATGTGAACAACTTGCATGTACATGTTTGTATTTTTGAGAGAATAATGTTTATGCATAGTTTTTGAAAAAACAAAAAACTAAAGTTTCTGAAATAAGGCCACAAAACACATACTAAATATGTGCCAATAAGACTTTTGACTAATGGATGTCGTTGCCTAGAGTTTTTTCTACAAAATGATGTGAAAATCATCCTGCCTAATCATTCACATAACACAATACATTGATTTAAATCTTGTAAAACATTTTTTGTTTGTAAAGGCAATATGCGCAAGGGGCGTCAACAATCCAACACCATCATGCATATTTAGTGGTTCACACCTGAGGAGACAATGGGGCCAGCATACTTAATGAGCCATTCATTCAGGTGTGTCACCTATAGCCACAAGAAAGAATGCAAGAGCAATATATATATATATTCTACCAAATTGGTTCACAGTTGGAAGCATCTCAATTTTTTTTTTTTTTTTCAAAAATTGTGCTTGCAAATTGTATAATATCCAAGAAAAACATGTCTAGTAATTGTGCAGTTAATTCTCATACTGTATTTTCAGTTTTGGAATATGTATCCTCTCCCCAAATTTGTCAATAATAAAACACAATAAAAATTATTAAAGAAAAGGCTTATATTTACCTTTTAAAATTTGTTTACATCTACCTTGTAAATATATTTTTTTATTAAAAAGTTTACAATTACAACAACAATTCAAGTGTAATCTTTCTTTGTAAAAACTAAAGTATACATTTTATCATACATATTTCAAAGTTAAGGATTCATTACTTTGAGTATAGCCTTCATTGACAAAACATACTATATTTAACATATTAGCAAAAATTGGCAAACAAAAGCTTATTTGAGGTGGCAGATATTTTACAGTAAAAATGTGTAATCGATCCAAAACTAGTCAACGAAATGTTGTCTTTCATATGTCTGTAACATAGGTCTTTCGTTTTTATTATAAGGAATATAAATGTTAATTTGCAGTTTAATACGTTGCTTATACAAATACATTTTATTTCAACATATTTCAGTCGATTTTTACTCAGTATAGCAATACAGTTTGCTAAAAGCGAAAACTTTCATTCACAAAAAGAAACGCAATTCAAATTTAAACCGTCTTTTTGCGAGCTGTGGTAAACAGCGCACATCTCTGCCGTTCATTCATTCACACACAGAAACGCGATTTACTTGAGAATGAAAAAAACTTACTACAGTATTCCATCCGTTGCTCCTCGAAATACCAGCACTTCTGAGGTACATTTTCCATTATTATTATTCCTCACAGCGCTGCGAGACAGTGTAAACAAGTACAATGATCTGAATAAGCTTGATGTGTTTTCTCGAGCTGATATGGGGGCGTTCACAGGTTTGCATGGATTGCCTCATTCATTTGCGTTTGAATAGCGTGCGCTCTCCGTGGGCGGGGCAGATTAAAACGTAATTAGCTGAGATAAGAACGACTGAAATCTCTCTCTTTTCATAAAGATTACATAAACAGAGAATATTTTTTTATAATAAAAATTACTTCATTTAAAAGAAGAGAATTCAAGCTTCATGCCTGTGTGTCTGTATGTCTGTTTGACTGAGTATTCGCTGAGTTATGGTTCATTTTCGGACGCGTTTCAGAATGAGGCAGAACTCGCATCATGTTTATTTTTCTTTATTTGGCGAAAAGCACAACACTTTGTTTTTATTGTGAGTATACACAAAAATAATACACACTTAACAGGATCGATTGATGTATAACACAAGCATATAAGATAAAAAGTTTTTTTTTTTTTTTACTGATAAGGAAAAAAACGAGCCTATTGCGCCGGCGCGATAGCCGACCTCAGGGGGTTAAACAACTGATCTGACCTGCAAGGACTATTCCCTCGGAGGCAAGCATTGACTGTGTCATGCAGCGGACCAGCCACCTGGGAAAAACCCTCTATAAATCTTCGATAATAACTGCAGAAACCCAGGAATGATCTGAGATCCTTAAGGGTGCTAGGGGTTGGCCACTGCTTTACCACACTTACTTTGTCCGGGTCCGTGCTCACTCCCTGAGCTGAGACTTGATGTCCAAGAAACCTGACCTCCGACTGCAAGAAATGACATTTCTCCACCTTGACTTTTAGCCCAGTATCTCTCAGCCTTCTGAACACCGTTTCCAGTCTCACCAGATGATCTGAGAAGGTAGATGAGTACACTAACAAGTCGTCTAGGTCAGTGGTTCTCAATCCTGGTCCTGGGGACCCGCTGCTCTGCACATTTTATATGTCTCCTTTATCTGACACTCCCAGTTCAGTTCATAGAGCTCTTTCCTAACGAGATGATGATCTGAGTCAGGTGTGTTAAATGAGGGAGACATGCAAACTGTGCAGAGCTGTGGGTCCCCAGGACCAGGATTGAGAACCACTGGTCTAGGTAAACAAGGGCGATGTGAAACACTAGGGGCCCTATCTTGCACCCAGCGCAATTGACTTTATACACCGACGCATGTATCATTCCTATTTTGCACCCACGCAAAGCGGACTTTTCCCTCCACAGATGCACGTCGGTTAACTAAGAAATACACTTGCGCTCCCCGGGGCGGTTCAGCGCAAAGAGGAGGCGTGTTCCGGCACAAACGTTCCCTCATGCTATTTTACAGGTTTAGAAAACAATTGCGCCACTGACCGAAAAAAAACTGTTTAAAGTCAGTGGCGCGTTGCGCATGTTATTCATATGCTATTTTAAGGGCGCATGCTTGGCCTTAATCAATGTAGCGTGTGCACAACGCGCATGCACTTTGATTCTCTCATCTACACACAGACGCAGCAGTTATTTTTGCAAATCATACATTATTACGATAGATAGATAGATAGATAGATAGATAGATAGATAGACATTTTATTATAAAAGCATACATCTAGCTTACACATTTACCCAAATTATCATACGCCTGTTTAACCGAAGTTAATTTGGGTGTGTTTCTCCATCCCCAACGTCCCTGACGAGAACGTCGGTCTCCTCGGCCTTGAACCGCTCCTGTCGTGCGCCTGGCAAATCCGCCATTATAATAGGAATCCGCTTTAGAACAAGCGCGCCTGCTCTTAAAGGGAATGTGAGATGTCGCTCTGATTGGTTTATTTCACGTTACGCCCAAACCACACCTATGAATAATGAAGCTACTTCAGACCAACCCCTTTTAGATTTGCGCCAGGCGCAAGAGTCATTTATCCCGCCGGGAAAATAGCAACAGCGCCAAGACCCGCCCACAAAGTTACTTGCGCTTTGCGCTTTGACACTTGCGTTTCAGATCGTTAAAATATGGCCCCAGGTCACTAATGATAGACTGCATGAGGTGCTGAAATGTTGCGGGTGCATTGCAAAGCCCGAAAGGCATACGGTAATACTCATATAGCCCGAACGGAGTTATAAATGCGGTTTTGTGGCGGTCTTTCTCATGTACAGCAACTTGATGATAACCATTGGCAAGGTCTATTGTCGAAAAAATCTCTGCTCCCCCAAGGCATCCAGACTCTCATCTATGCGTGGTAATGGGAAAGCATCACGTCTGGTCTTTGCGTTTAACTTCCTATAGTCCACACAAAGTCTGAGACTCCCATCAGTCTTGTGCACCAGCACAATCGGTGAGGCATAAGAACTGGAACTCTCGTGTATGACACCTTTTCTGAGCAGCTTGGAAATATGTTTCCTGACTTCTTCAATCTGATTCGTAGGTATGCGTTGGTACGGTTGGGCAACTGGAGTATCATCTACCAAAGGGATCTCATGCTTCACCCTGTCCGTGTACCCAAGGTTGTCTTCACAGACTGCAAACACATCAGCATTCTTTAAAAGTTCACCTAGCTCTGTCTGTTCCTCTGACGTACCTCCTATCCATAGTCTATCTAGCAGGTGTCCCATGTCACTGTCAGGCTCTTGTCTAACTTCTTGATCAACGCTCATTTCTTCTTGATCAGCGGACATGCATTGAAACCTCACTTCACAGGGGTTACTCTCCATGCATTGACAATGGCTAAGTACACCCACCGGAGTCTTGAGAAGCAACCAAACATCATCTGGTTTACCACCGGGACTGGAAACACATGACTATATGAGGGGGCACTAAGGTCAGAACTGGGACCAACTCACCAGGCAAGGATCTGTTTCCTGGCTCTAACAATGCCCAAGCATCATTGTCTGCTGGTCTCCTGTGGACTCTGACATAGATTATTCATTATCTCATAATATTCATTCCTATTATGTCAGGTGGGATCGAGTCTGGCTCTGGAACACCCTCATCCTTGACTATTAGGAATCCACATTCCGGTATGGTCAGTCCCATAACTTGGATATCTAATTCCACATATCCAAGGTACGGTAAAGGTAGCTTGTTTGCTGCAGTTATCTTGAGCCACTTAGCTGTACAGTGAATATCTTGATCATCACCATGAAGATGCTCTCTGAAAAAACTCTCAGTAAGTGTGCTCGTGTTACTTCCTGTGTCCAATAAACAACAAGCAGGCTCATCACCAATGTAGATATTTACCTCTGGACATGTGCCTACTGCACACTCAAGAAACCTTTCCTTAGTCAATGGCCTACTGTTTGAGCCTTCAGGCTTACCTCGCATTACTCGGCTCACTGCAATGGAGGGACCCCGTTTCCCGGTACTGCAGACATTGAGGCAGAACCGGACGCAGCTTTTGAGCCATGTGGTATTTTGCAGTTCTGAGCTAAGTGTCCTATTCCTTCACATCTTAGGCAGATTGGCTGACCATCGTCGGTATACCTTGGCTTAAATTTGGGCTTTGTGTTCTTGTCGGGAACAACATTGGCTTTCTGCATGGTAAGTTCATGTACTGCAATGGTAAGCTCACCGATAGCTTTGCCTTACTGAGTGATAACTTTAACCACTTCCTGCAGAGTTGCAGCTAGCTCAGTGGGCACTGTACTGCCGGGGTTAGCCTGCTCTGATATCTCAACCGGCCCTGCACCCACAATTTTCCTACTTCGAGCAACATTGGCACTGCAAAGTTTGTCTTCCACGCACCACATCATAGCCTCATCACGGACGTCAAACAACGTACAGTGTGGCCGCTCTCTCACAAACCTGTGCAGTTCCCTGCAAAGGGTAGAGTCTCACACCCCTTCAATAAACTAGTCTCTGAGAGTTAGCTCTGGGTCAGACACAACATGAGAGGACTGTTGGAGAGCAGCATTTAAAAGCTGAGACAAATCGAATGACTCGTTGACTCGTTCAATTTCATCAATAAACTCATCAACAGTTTGGTTATCCTTACAACAATCACCACTGAAAGGAACAATTTGACGCTCTCATGGAATGTATACATAAGATCTGGTATTAGCATTACTCATGTTGGCAAAAGCAGACAGTACTTGGTCATGTTTTTGCCCCAGCTCCAAAATCTGTGACTGGAGCTGTGTCACCGTGCCAAGGCGAACAGCGTGCTGGAATAAAAGGTCCAAAACACAGGCAAACTTAAATTTAGGGTCTATTATTTCCGACTGTGACCATAAGGACACAGCATTAACAATAGCTTTGGCTTTTTGGGGTAGAAAATGTTTTAGGAACCAGAGCAGGACAAAAAAAATTTAAAGACAGAAAAAAAACCTGGAATTAATTTCCACTCTTAAATCTAGGAATCTACAAAAGTGTACAAAAAAAACAAAACATAAATGTGTCTTTTCTTTAAGGATAACAAAAGACAACGGTAGTGGCCTTTACATCCTCTGAAAATACAAACAATACACAATAATTCAACATGCATGTCAAAGTTACATAAGTTTCACAATACTTATAAAATGTATAGAAAACTTCCATATCAAAGATATAATCAACTCACTCTGTATTGACAAACTCAATCTGGATCTCACAGAGGGCCTATTCAGCACTATTTCTCCCCTGTGTTTAACAAGAAAACATATCACTTAACTGTTACACAATAAACAGTTATACACATAATATTACTCATTACAGAACAGGTAAGTAAATAGACAAACTTACGCTCTATTTTGACAAGGAGAAACATTTCACATGGATCACGATCAGTTGTCATCAATCGTCACACATCACAACGTAATCACCTTCTCACCAATTCAATATTGGGCTAATACAAGTGAATATTTTTCACAATTTTGGTGTTTTTATCCAGTTATCACTTGTATATTTCCAAAGCACAGATAATGCAATACACACTCTGCTAACCGCGCCACTTCAACTCTAACTCTCGTGAGACTAACTCCCAGACGAGATCTCACCCACCGAAATTTTAAAGGGCCAGCGTCATAATTTAAAAGAATTGAACAAGTATCTGTATACATCATTCATGCATTACTAGTACTATATGACATTGATCCCAATTACACATTTACATGTAAGATATTTTTTCTTCCCCTGGTTACATATGTTTGCTTGTTTGTTGTTTATTATCGTTTGATTTTTTAGAGATTGCCGTTGTTTTGTCTGAATCTGCGATCAGGATCTATTCAGGACCTGATTTTCGGGCTTGTCACCTGATGCTGGGTCAGCTGCTCGTTTCTGAATGAAATCTAAGCAGCTCTTGGTTTGTGAAGGCACTGAACAACATGGAATGAATTGAATTGCATCCCTTTTTCTGGATTATAGAGTGTGTCTGCAAACAGGCTGTGGCCTGGTGCTGTTTGGAATCTGATTCCTGGATCAAGTTCATCGAATTGCAGTCTTAGAATTATGTGGTTGTAAGGAACAATGCTGCATGGACTGTCACGGGTGATCAGTTCTTGTTTTTTTTTTTTGTTTCGGGTTGTTCTGGCTAGAGCTTAGATCGGGCCCAACAAATCAAGCCCGACCCTACCCGAGCCCGAGCCCGTTGTGTCCGAGCCCGGCCCGGCCCGACACGTTCACTGTAATTATGAGCCCGAGCCCGATTTAAACCCAACCATTTTTAATATGTGGGCCGTTATAACCAGGGGCGGCGCCAGAATAATATATTTTTTTAATGTGCTATCATTTAGGCTACAGGGGGGAGCTGCGCAGTTATATAGTCCTATATTATTATAAAAATACTATTAATAAATGAGCAAAAATTGACCAACACTCAATATTAAATATTCAATTATTTTAATTATCACAATTAAAGCTTTAATTTGATTAAATTGAACAAGCACAACATTCAGCATTCGACTCCATGTCATGATTATTTGTCTTCTAAATTGCTTTTTATGTATTAAATCTATAGGCAATTGGTTGATGAAAAATGTATTAAAATTAAAATACAATTTATACTAAACGAAATTCACTTTAAAGAAAAGCTTTCTTCAAAACAAAACTTAAACTTGAAACTAAATGTGCTTATTCAATGGCTAAAACACGTAGGCTAGACTTTCTTTTTGAACAAATTGCAGCACATTCATTTAATTCTGAATTTTGCACATGTAAGTTGAAAGGCATTTGTTTGTGCATAGTAAAACATGCTATCTGTAACATTTATCACGTTCATAAGTGTGCGTGCATTTATTAATTATTATCTCAATGAATAATGCGACAAGGAAGAAACATGTAAACTGCGTTGTTTGTTTATTCAGAAATAATTGAATGGATCGGAAAAGTAACAAAAGAGGACATTGAGGACTACTATCATAATTTATTTCTGTCATGGCAAGACTGCTTAATGTGTCTGTTCATCGTCGAAGTCCCCGTTATTTTGCTCTCATAGGCGAGCAGCGTGCCGCATTTAATGCACGAGACAAAGCCAACACATATGTTGTCACTCCCCACAACTAGTTTAAAATGTTGCCATACCTCCGATTTTCCTCCAAACTTGCTCAAAGTTAATTCTCCAGTTAAAATTTTTTTCTTTGCTTCTTCAAGCACTTAAGCTACAGAATAGTAGGCTACAGCACGCACAGCAGGAGTGATGCGTCACGCGTGCGAGTGGACGAGACGCTGCCTGCGCATGACACGTGACGTGCTTTATCAAGGGCCCGACCCGACCCGGCCCGAGGACAGTGGCGGGAAATATCGGCCCGGCCCGGCCCGCGGGTCGGGTCGGGTCGAGTCCGGGCTCGGGCTCGGGCAGAGAATCTAAGCTCTAGTTCTGGCACATTTCTTAGTTCAGTGTCTTGTGTTTTGATAATTTTTTTCTTTGGTTTCTGATTGATCGGATTATGTTGTTCACCTGATGCTCGTTTCTTTTATCAGTTTGTGTGTTTTGTTACCGGTTGTTTTTTGTTTTTGTTTTTTCTAGCCTGAAGTATTCTGAGTGTTATATTTCTCTAAGTTTATAAATCTACACAGCAAAATCCCCAGTGTTGAATTAACACTCAGTGTACATATGTGTCTGTGACGGTCATGCATAGGTGTTTAACTGTGTGGTGTTGGGCAGTTTACAGTCTCCTTTTGTCCCTGAAGGTATCAGTGCCCGTAAACCAGATTGGGAGCACCTGCACTAGAGCCAGATTGGGAACACCTGCGCTAGACGCTGTGGGGAGGATAAATACTCTGGCTCTTTTAATCTCGCGCTCTCTCTGATTTGGTTCCACTCCTGCCAGCAGCAGCAACACATCTTTGTTTTGTTATATTATATTTTGTTACCGCTTCTGAACACCAAAACGTCACTCTAGTCACTCATCCACATTTACACCACTGATGCCACTGACTAACACACTCTACATTGTTAATTGTTAGTTTATTGTTTAAGTTGTTATAATAAATATGTTTACTTTTGGCAATCCTCCGTGTCCTCTTCGCATTTGTCATGACCTTTGAGCCGGTTTATTACATGTCCAACTACACTGAAGCAGTGTTGAAGTTAATTAGATAATTAAGTGATTAATTAAGTGATGATTGGCCATAGTGGTGACACCTAATGTTAATAAGCAGAATCACTGAAGGAAAGAGAAACAACAAGAACAGAAAAAAGAGAAACACAAGAACTACAACTGACTTCGAGCCATTGCGCATTATTGCACTTATTATTAACCAGTTTGACTTTATTATGGTGACAATTTTCAATAAAACATCAACATCTAAAACTGTTAATTCTTAAAAAGAACTTCTGTAGATGAATGACAGCAATTAGATCAAACTGGTTTATAATAAGAGAGATTTCATATATTTTCAGTTGATTTCATCTAAGGCTGTGTCTGGAAGTCACAAAGAAAGTTTTTCTTCAGTTTATCTGCTTGTTATCATCAGGTGTCTTCAATAATTGAACAATCATCACTCAATTAATCATTTAATTATCTTATTAACTCTAACACTGCTTCAGTGCACTCTGCTGGTGGTTCCCATATAAACACAGAGCGGTGTTAATTTAACATCAGGGAATTTACTGTGTAAGTGATTTTTGAGCATTAGTGATGAACACCTGCTGTTAACAAGCAGAATCACTGAAGGAAAGAGGAACACAAGAACAGAAAATAGAGAAACACAAGAACTACAACTGACTTCCAGCCATTACAGATTATTAATGGCTACATTATATATTATATATTATTATATTAATAAACACATTATAACTACAGCAATGAGTTTTAATTATGCATTTTTTTAACACATCATGCACAACCAAAAAAAAAAAAAAAAAAAGCTACACTGTATTGTAGAAACACAGAGATGTAAAAAATTTGCACATGAATCTCAACAATGATGGTAATAATTGGTAAAAATATTTATTTATTCATGCAGCAGTGCATGCTGGGAGTTTGATACTATCCTGGAACCCAGCATGCATTGTGGCATGAAACTTTTGATTGTCACCATTGACGAGATTCATGTGCTGATTGTTTGATGTCTGTGTGTGATCAAGTCAAATATGAGTTCAAAATGTTTTAATGCACTATATGATTTAATTATCCTTCAGAATGACTGATTACACACCCATTGTATTTTATGTTGTTGATTCAAAGATATAGGATACAATTTAAGCAACCATAAATTCAAAGCTTATACACAGGATGAGATCAGAGGATCAGACATGTCCAAAACGATAATGGCATCATCACAACAGCCAAAAACACCTGATCATCTTATTCTTGACTTTTTCTTGCCATAACAATTTTAGAAAATTGTATAATGTTTTATAAACTCACAGTTACAGCAGCCAGAGAAAAACTAATGCTAAGGAGTTAAGTGTCAAGAGACCAACTACAGCAAATACTGATCTCCATCATGGTGACTACAAACTTTATTATATTCAATAAAGCATCAATAACTAAATATCTGTTGATTCTCAACAATAACTTTTGTACTTGTATGAAAGAAATAATTTTAAACTGGTGTGTAAACTGTTTTAACACTCGGTGTGGCTGGAAGTTTCTCTGTCCTTCAGTGATTCTGCTTATCAGGTGTTCATACTTATCTGACCGTTATCAGTTTGTAGCAGTAAATGAAGAGATGTCTCATCGATCACAAGTTCAGTATGGCGTACCACAAGGCTCAGTACTAGGACCGCTGCTGTTCACTCTGTACATGTTACCATTAGGAGATATCATTAGGAAACATGAAATTAGCTTTCACTGTTATGCTGACGATACTCAGCTGTATATTTCTTCAAAACCTAACGAAACTTATCAATTCACAAAATTAACGGAATGCATAGCGGATATAAAAAATTGGATGACTCATAATTTCCTACTTCTTAACTTGGAAAAAACAGAGTTTCTAATTATTGGACAAAAAACGTCCTCACGTAATAACCTAGAATACTGTCTAACACTCGATGGCTGCTCTGTTAAGTCTTCGTCGTCGGTTAGGAACCTGGGTGTGCTCTTTGATACCAATCTTTCATTTGAAAGTCACGTCTGTAAAACTGCATTTTTCCATTTTAAAAATATATCTAAATTACGCCATATGCTCTCATTGACAAATGCGGAACAATTAGTCCATGCGTTCATGACCTCAAGGCTAGATTATTGTAATGCTCTACTGGGTGGTTGCCCTGCACGCTTAATAAACAAACTACAGCTGGTTCAAAATGCAGCAACTCGAGTTCTTACCAGAACCAGGAAGTATGACCAAATTAGCCCAGTTCTGTCAAAACTGCATTGGCTCCCTATTAAACATCGCATCAATTTTAAAATATTGCTGATTACTTACAAAGCACTAAATGGTTTAGCTCCGCAGTACTTGAGTGAGCTCTTAACGCATTATAGTACGTCACGTCTATTGCGATCTCAAAATTCCGGCCAGTTACTAATACCTAGAATATCAAAATCGACTGCTGGCGGTAGATCCTTTTCCTATTTAGCACCAAAACTCTGGAACAGTCTTCCTACCATTGTCCGGGAAGCAGACACATTCTGTCAGTTCAAAGCTAGACTAAAAACACATCTCTTTGACCTAGCATTCACATAATACATTATAGACTTCTATAATTTAATGTTAGGCTGCATAGATTAGGTCAGCCGGAACCGGGAACACTTCCCATAACTCCTGATGTACTTGTTACAACATGAGAAGAATGGCATCTACGCTAATTTTAGTGTCTTGTGTTTATCCCGAGGTTTTCCTGCACTGTAAAAAAAAATCCTAATTTTACAGAAAATAACTGTGATTTTTTTACGATCATTTTCTTTCATTTTAAATTGTACTCAAAACACTGTAAAATTACAAAAAATATCTGTAAAATAAAAATTCAGCTGTCATTTTAGATATTGTGACATTAATGACAAATTACAGTAATTCACACTTTTTATACAGAACATTTGTTGTATTTTTCATACAGTATTTTTTCTGTTTTCTTAAATTACATAAAAATGTATGTAAAATTACAAATATAATCTGTAATTTAACAGAAAGAAAACAGTTAAATGATAAAATGGTCAAATGACTGTCAGCTCCCCAAAAAACTGTAAAACATCCTAAATTAAATAAACTGAAAAACACTGTTATTTTACAGGTATTTCCTGAATAATCATGATCAAAAACCTTCATTGTAAAAAAAATCGTAAAAAAAGGGTCAAATGACTGGCAGCTGCGGCTGCCAAACAAAAACCTTAAAATTAAAGTCAAATATGGTAATTTAAATAAACCGAAAAAGCACTGTTATTTCACAGGTATTTCCTGCATTATTATGATCAAATACCTTCATTGTAAAAAAATCGTAAAAAAAGGGTCAAATGACTGGCAGCTGCGGCTGCCAAACAAAAACCCTAAAATTAAAGTAAAATATGCTAATTTAAATAAATTGTAAAAAAACTTTAAAATAAATTTGATGTCACCATGATTGAGATTAGTGTCTGCTTTAGTTGGGCTCATGACTTCAATTTTTAACTTACGTTTTTCTTTGGCTGCTTTAACTGTGTATTTGATGCACATTTGTTATAGCAATAAATGCTGGAGAAAATTTCAGATGATTTTGGTCATTCTTTGATGATGTCATCATATGATGGCTTGATTCTCTGATGTGACAGTCAAAAATATGAATATATTAGCTTAGAAAAAGTCTAATGTAGATGGAATTTAGCTTTATACAAAGTCTATAATGTCATAATTTGTCACATGCTCCTTGGCAACAATATTGTAATAATCTGAAATTTAAAAAGATATGTATTATATGGAAAAAGTTTTGAGCTGGTTAATTTTTTTTTTTTTTTTTGTAGTATAGACATCAAGAATCAACATATGAATCTCAACAATGGTGACAACCAACAAAGGCTTTTTGTGACTTTATAGTAGTTCAGATTTATTTTTCATTGTCACCATTGTTGCGATTCATACGCTGATTATTGATGTCTGAGTGAGTCTATATGATCCTGTCACAACATTTTCTGTATAATGACTGCATAAAATCTGAATATCACAGCACTGCAGGATCTTATATTGCAGTTTTATCATGCAAAAATTAACAACTAATATTTAATTAATCAGATATTACACTTTAGGTGGTATCAATGAAGCAGGACACTACATGATGACTATTATCACTAAAAATAGACCAACATCATCTGATCTGAGTTTCTCTTGGATTCCTACCATATCTAACATGCATCAGAGACACACAGTTAAAGCAGCCAGAGAACATTTTAAGTTAAACACTAAAAGGTCAAGAGCCCAACTAAAACAAACACTAATCTCCATCATGGTGACATCAAACTTTATTCTTTTCAATAAAACTTCAACTTCTAAACCTCTGTTAATGCTCAATAAGAATGTTAGTATGAAAGAAATAAAGTCTGGATTGTAATAAGTGAAGATGCTGAGATCCTGATAGTGTTTAATGTTCTGTTTGGGTTTAAAGTGTTTCTGTATGGTGTGTTTCGTGTGTCACCATTGTGTTGAAGAGTAGAGCCTGAGCTTCAGTCCAGGATGAGCAAAGAAACACTGATGAAATGCTGCATGTTGCTTTATTTAACTGACAGTAACTGTGTAGTTGCTGATGTAGTGA
The DNA here is from genome assembly GCA_021464565.1 of Rutilus rutilus. NCBI lineage: Eukaryota > Metazoa > Chordata > Actinopteri > Cypriniformes > Leuciscidae > Rutilus > Rutilus rutilus. The sequence continues at coordinate 5,227,896 of JAJAQA010000008.1, read as the reverse complement.
CGTATAGTCACAACAAATCATGTATATAATTAACTGCATGTTTTTCAGTAAAAAATCAGAAGAAATGTGAATTAACTGTGTGTTTCTGTTAAAAAAGATTAATGAAGATTTCTGTAAAAGTATTTTCCACTTATTTAAATTAGGATATTTTACATAAATTTTACGGTTTTTGTATGGTAGCCATTGCTGACAGTCATTTGACTGTTTTTTATGGGATTTTTTTACAATGAAGGTGTTTGATCGTAATAATTCAGGAAATAGCTGTAAAAAAAACACTGTTTTTCCGTAAAACATTTAAGGAAAATTTCTGTAAACGTTTTTTGCACTTAATTTAAATTAGGATATTTTACTTTATTTTTACGGTTTTTGTTTGGCAGCCGTAGCTGACAGTCAATGACTGTTTTTTTACGATTTTATTTTTTACAGTGTGCAGCCTGCCGGATCCAGGCCGTATCCAGATCTGACGAAGGACCTTCGCCTGGACCGATGACAACGCAGTGCTGAAGTGCCAACTAGTCTCTCCCTATGGAGGATCCCTCTACCACTATACAGATCAGGCATTGTCGGGAAAATTTGTTTCGCGTTCCTACCCCAAAGCAACAAAATAAAATAAAATTCTTTATCAAAATTTATAAGGAAAGACAAGTACTTTGTTTAGGCTTGGCTTGTAGGGAATTCCAAACCTGCGTATTTTCAAATGCACATAACTATAGAACCCATTCTAAATGCGCATGTGAACGCCATCAGCGTTTCTCACAGGTTCGCGTTTAAAGTCTGTGTAGAGGGAATGGTGTCGTCTTAGCGGCCCCTAATTTAATAACAAATGATCGTTGCGACGGAAGCAAATCAATCAAAACTAACTTTAGATGGAAAATAACTTAACTCTGCTATAAAGCCAAAACAATCTCTGTTACCCTAAATTATACGCTTATCTCTGTGAAGCTGCTTTGAAACAATCTACGTTGTTAAAAGTGCTATATAAATGAAGATGACTTGACTTGACTTGACTTCATCAGTGTCTCAATTCACTCACTTCTTTTCATTCAAGGGGACTATATTAGTGAACTAATGTAGGGAATAGTGAATGAGGCTATAGGGTGTGATTTGGAACACAGCCTCTGAGTGTCGACTTTGAGTGGTGCTAATTCACAGTATATTCCTGTAGGCTATTTTTTTTTTTAAAGGACAAATATAACCCAGAATGCATTGTTTTCTACGGTATATTATTGTTTTTATGGAAAATGGTATGATACTGTCAGAATTTGGCCTTTTTTTTACAGCAAGGGTTAACAGTGTAAGATCGTACTGGAGCCCGACAACATTATCCATTCCAGTGGACGTGTTGGTAGAATATGAGGGAATGGAGTGGAGCTCAGACCCTACTGCCAAGGCTGATGTGAGTGTGCTGACTCTGAACCCCTTTAGTGTGGAGTTTGCAAGAATAAACGCCATGCCTGTTTAGTAGCCAGACTCCATGCCTGTTTTATCGCAGAGCACCATGCCTGTTTCGTCGCCCTGCATTGAGTTAGAATTGTCTGTGATGTTCCAACCCTGCCACCTCCTCTTCCCTACACCAAGGAGGCAGTTCCTGAATTATTTGCCTATCCCATGTCAGCCTTCGGCTCTGCCTGGGGCTTCCAGTTCGCCAGCTCTGCCCTGGAGTGTTGACCCTCTAGGTCCGCCTAGAACCTCCAAGCCCCTAACTCCACCTCGGCCCGTTGACCAGTTGGCTCCACCTTGGTTACTCACTCCCTCAGCTCCACCTGGGACCATCGTCCCTACGACTTCACCAGGCTTCCTCGTCCCTGTGGCTCCGCCTTGTTCAGTCGTTGCTCTGCCGTCGCCATGGCCTTTCTGGGCATTATATGATGAACAGATTTAATTTAGGCTTTTAATCACATATAAACCTTAGTCAGTGAACATAAACAGAATCTCAACTGTACATGCTCGACAAGGGAGAACAAACCTCATTGGTTCTTGCGGAAGCTCAAACATGCTGTGTGATACTCGAGAATGAACCCCACTGGTTCTTGCATGCTTGAGCTTCCATTTACCATAACTGATGTGTGCATTGATCAATATATATGTGAATAAAAGCCTCAATTAATTCTGTTCATCATATAAAGCAATCGTTTCTCTTCAGACAGTTTGGAATAAACCACTCAATTCATATGGATTTATTTTACAATCTCTTTATGAACTTTTTGAAGCATCAAAGTGGTAGTTGCATGGACTGTCAATGGAGGTACAGAAAACTCTCAGATTTCATTAAAAACATCTTAATTTTTGTTCTTAAAGGGATAGTTCACTTTGAAATTAATTTTTTATATGTTTTAGCTTACCTCAAGGGCATCCAAGATGTAGGTGTCTTTGTTTCCGCAGTAGTTTCAATTTTGATATTTTTAGGTCAAACCGTTCTTGTCTGTCAGTCATATAATGCATGTCGATGGTCACTGTCTCAAAACACAAGCACAGAGTCCAAATTAAAACAACCCACTAAGCAAAATGATGTCCGAAAGATGTCTTTTCAATGTCTTTGTTACAAAAATCGGACGTTGAAATGACGTCCACTGAGGAGCCAGAATGAAAGTTTTTATGACGTCTTTTTTTGACGTGTTCTGGACGTCCGATATAGACGTTCATCGAACCTTTGTACAAGGTTAAAAACTAGTTCAAATGTGGCCATTGTGGCCATATTTCAACATCATTTATGGTCTCATTTAGACATAATTACTTTGACTATTGCTGTCAGATGATCTTAGTGAGAATTAACAGAGGTTTAGATGTTGATATTTGTTTAATTTGAAGTGTCACCATTGTGGTGATCAGTGTTTGCTTTAGTCGGGCTCTTGGTCCCCTTTCTTTTTACTTTAACTTTTATTTGGCTGCTGTAAAAGTGTGTTTGTGTAACACAATTGTTGTGGCAGAGAAAGCCTAGAAAAAGTTTGAGGTGTTATCAGCTCAATGTTGATGATGACATAATCATCACAAAATGGGCCTTTAATATTGTGTTTAAAGTTTTGTGTTTATATTTGGCATTCATAACCACCAACCTTGTGGAACTGCATTATTGGTGCCAAAAGCATTAAAATGATCACTTATTTGAAGGTGTATAAAAAGCATGTGCACATGATGTTTTGAGCGAATCTATCATATAGTCACACACAGACATCAAGATTTTGGATATGAATCACAACAACGGTGACATTTAAAACAAAAAAGCTTGGGAATTAAGGATGAGTTTTGTACTACGAAAGCTACCCATCATGCATTGCAGCATGAAGCTTTTTTTTTTAAATTGTCACCATTGTTGTGAATCATATGCACAATCTTGATGTCTGTGTGTGACTATATGATACATTTGCTCAAAACATCATGTGCACATGCTTTTTATACACCTTCAAATAAGTGATCATTTTAATGCTTTTGGGACCAATAATGCAGTTCCACAAGGTTGGTGGTTATGAATGCTTAGTGCGTCACAGCCCGTCATTAGGGGTGTGGCTTAGCGTATATAAGCAAGGAACAGAGGCTGCTTCGCTGATTTCTGTCTCTTCAGCGAAGCTCTTCGCATCGCTGATCTCCGAGGAAGCCGCCGTTGAATCCAGCGACCAGCACGCCGAGGATCTCAGCCTGAGGACGCCGGCCGCTCGCCGCCTTCAGCCTTCCCTGCCTGCTGCGCCATCCGGCACATATATCCTTTTCTGCTCTGTGTTGTGTGTGTGTGTGTCCGCCGCGACACACTTGCATCTAAAAGAGCGCGAGGCGTTGTTTCAAATGCCTCGCACATCCTGTGGCTCGTGCAGAGCCTCGCTCAGCGACGGAGACCGCCACGTGCTGTGCGCTCTCTGCCTGGGTTTTGACCACGCTGTTCGCGCTCTCTCCGAGGGCGGCTGCGAACAGTGTGAGGAGTTACCGATGTCGACCCTACGGGCTCGACTCGCTAAACTTGAAGAAACTCCATCTTCTCCGGCCGCTTCTTCCGGGCCACGTAAGAAGAAACGTCGCTCTCAGAGGCCGCCGGAACTGGACGATACAGCTGAGCGCTCGCCGGAACCTCTCCCGCGAGCCTCGCTCTCTCCTTCCCCCCCACCCTTCTCCGGCCACTGCCCGCACTGCCGTCGCCCTGGGGGACGATGCAGATGATGCCGCTGACAGCTGCTCTCTGCTCGCGTCTGACAGCGAGGAGTGGTCGGGCTCGCACCGCTCCGCCCCCTCGACTCTGGAGTCTTCTCGAACCCGCGCTAGTGTCGACGCAGAGCTTCTCCGCCTCCTCACTTTAGCGGTCGAGAGAATGGGACTGGATTGGTCCCCACCTAAGGAGCCGGAGCCCAATCGCCTTGACGGGTTTTTTCTGCCTAGCCGCCGCCCTGCGCCTGCCTCTAGGTCAGCACCCTTCCTGCCTGAGCTCCACGCCGAGCTCTCTAAGTCCTGGAACGCTCCGTTCTCCACCAGACTCCGCTCGCCAGTCTCCTCGGCTCTCTCCCAGGTGGACGGAGCCGCCGAGAACGGCTATAACGGCATCCCCGCCGTTGAGGATGCTGTGGCAACGCACCTTTGCCCGCCGTCTGCTAGATGGCGCTCAAAGTCTGCCCTGCCGTCTAAAGCCTGCAGGACCACCTCAGCTCTCGCCGGCCGCGCTTTCGCCGCCTCCGGCCAGGCTGCTTCCGCCCTGCACTCTATGGCTACTCTTCAGATCCTTCAAGCCGACCTCCTCCGTGAACTGGACGAGAAGGGCTCGGGTCAGTCTGCCTTGACCGATCTGCGCAGCGCTACGGATCTCGCGCTGCGCGCTACCAAGACCGCTGCTCAAGCCATCGGCAGATCCATGGCCGCGCTCACCGTCATCGACAGACATCTCTGGTTGACGCTCGCGGACATGAGTGAGTCAGAGCGCGCTGTGTTTCTCAACGCACCACTCTCGCCCTCCGGACTCTTTGGCCCTGCGGTCAGCGGAATTGTGGATCGGTTCTCTGAAGTACAGAAGGCTTCGCAGGCGATGGACCTCTTCCTGCCCCGCCATTCGAGCTCAGCCACAGGCCGCCCTCAAACTCAGCCTCCTGTGCGCAGCTCTAACCAGCGCTCTTCCAAGCCTCCCAGCGCTTCGCAGCGACGCCAGGGCAATCGCCCCAGGTCGCGCTCGACCAGCCGTCACAGACCGCCGCCCCCACGGGGCCCGCGGTCCAAGATCGCGTTGAAGCCCGAGCCCGCGAAGTCCCGCGAAAAGATGGTTGAGTCCCGCTACGGCCGGACCGCCATCAAAACGCACAGCTCTGTCAGTCCCCTATGTTCAGGCTACTGCAGCAGCACACACCGCAGCCAACGAGCCAGTATTAACACTCGCTCGCCTGCACACAAACGCCGTTTTCACGGCGACCCAGATAAATCTCAAAAAGAGTATAAGTGCTTTAAGTGTAGAAAATGTGCCCACACCCATGTGCTCACTGCTCCACACAAGTACAATCCCCATGGTAACGCGCCCAGAGCGCTCTCTCATAAAGCGGCCACACACCGCTCGAGTTCTAAATGTAGTGAATGTGCCCACACTTCCGTGCTCACAACTACTCGCTGCTCGCTCTGTCACTCAGTTACCTCAATTTGCCACGGCTCAAGCCGCAGGGGTATTAAGTATACAAAAAGTGCCCACTCCCGTGTGCTCACTGCCTCACACAGACCAGGTTCCCATGGCAACGCGTCCAGAGCGCTATCTCTTAAAGCGGAAACTTTCCGCTCGAGCATCAAGTGTAGGAAATGTGCCCACAGCCCTGTGCTCACACCTGCCCACTGCCCGCTCTGCCAGACAGGTTGCAAACCTCATAAAGCCCCCAAACACTGGCCGTGTCATAAGTGCAAATCCCGCGCCAGCTCACGAGCACGCGCGCCCACTTTCAGACACCATAATCCCCACGCCGCTCTCGCGCCTGGGATGTTTGACAGCAGTTCACGCTCCATCGCCCGAGATCGAGCTACTAAATTCTGCACAGTCGGCCAGCCCTGTTCTTCTGCCCTCGTGTCCGAGCATCGGCGGCGCGTGCGTCGCCCGGTCTTTTCTGATACAGGTTCCCCATCCCGCGCAACGCGGCGATCTGAACCCAGAGACCATTCGACCCCTAGCCATGCATGCAAAAGCATGGGAGGCTATTCAGGGCGCGTCAGAATGGGTGCTCAACACCATAAGACACAGTTATTCGCTCCAATTTGCTCGTCGCCCTCCGCGCTTTCTAGCGCAGACGGAAACGAAAGTGAGTTTGGAAACAGCACATCTGCTTCAAGCAGAGATAACAAAGCTGCTGCGAAAAGGGGCCATAGAACAGGTACATCCTTCCCTGAGCGAGTCAGGCTTTTACAGCCGTTACTTCCTCGTTCCCAAGAAGGACGGAGCATTAAGACCTATTTTAGATCTGAGACATCTGAACAAGGCTCTCATGAGACGGCCGTTCAGGATGATTACAACCAGACAGATCCTCGCGCAAATTCGCCCAGGAGACTGGTTTATCTCTCTAGATCTGAAAGACGCTTATTTCCAGATCCAGATAACTCCCCGTCACAGGCCATTTTTGAGATTCGCCTTCGACGGTCGAGCTTATCAATACACAGTCCTGCCGTTCGGCCTGTCTTTAGCACCCCGTACATTTACGAAATGCATGGACACGGCTCTCGCTCCCCTGAGGAGTCAGGGAATGCGAATTCTGAACTACTTGGACGATTGGCTCGTTCTAGCGCAGTCAGAGACAGAACTTGTGTCTCACAGAACAGCGTTACTCGACCACCTGGAGGGTCTGGGTCTAGCGGTCAACTGGACCAAGAGCTCGCTCTCGCCCCGGCAGTCGATTTCCTTTCTCGGAATAGAACTGGACTCGGTGGCGATGACGGCCAGATTGTCGGAGCAGCGCGCGCGCCGCATCCAGCGCCTCGCTGCATCCTTCAAAGAAGGCAACCGGGTTCCCCTGAAGGCATTTCAGCGCATTCTGGGGCATATGGCCTCAGCTGCAGCGGTGCTTCAGCTGGGTTTACTGCGCATGCGCCCGCTTCAACGCTGGCTGAGAACGCGCGTATCCCATCGAGCCTGGGCGACCGGCGGCTCGCTAATCAGAGTGACTCAGGTCTGTGTCTCAGCCCTGCAGCCCTGGCTAGCAGCCGAATGGTATCACACAGGAGTGAATATGGGAGTGGTTTCACACCGGAAAGTTGTCTCGACAGACGCGTCCAACCTAGGTTGGGGAGCGCTCTTCGAAGGCAGACCGGTCTTTGGCCACTGGTCAGACCAGGAGAATCTCCTACACATAAACTGTCTAGAGATGCTCGCGGTCGAGAAAGCGCTCATGCACTTCCTCCCTTTCCTCCATGGTCACCATGTTCTAGTCCGCACGGACAACACTTCAGTAGTGGCCTATGTGAACCGCCAGGGCGGTGTCAGATCAAAGCAACTCTGCGCCCTGACGGAACGCCTCCTCGTATGGGCTCAGCACTCTCTGCGCTCTCTGAGAGCATCGCATGTGCCTGGCCATCTGAACGAGGGCCCCGACAGACTGTCCAGGGACAATGTTCCCCCTGGGGAGTGGTCTCTACACCCCCAAACAGTCCAGTCGCTGTGGCGCCGCTTTGGCAGAGCGAAAGTCGACCTCTTTGCGTCAAAAGACAACGCGCACTGCCCAGCGTTCTTTTCAAAGAGCGAGGACGCGCTGGCCCAGTCTTGGCCCAGCGGCCCGCTATATGCCTTTCCACCAGTCTCTCTGCTGCCTCAGGTTATCGCGAGAGTCAGGAAAGCGCGCCACACAGTGCTCCTCATAGCCCCGTTCTGGGAGAACCAAGCTTGGTTCCCGGAACTCATACAATTGGCAGACTCAGCCCCTTGGCCGATTCCGGTGCGGAGAGACCTTCTCTCTCAAGCCCGCGGCTCGATTTGGCATCCCCACCCAGAGCACTGGTCTCTGCATGCGTGGAGCCTCAACAATTACATGCTGATCTACCAGAGGGGGTGATGAACACGATCATACAATCACACAATCATACAATCTAAATGATCACAGACCATTTACACGTCTAAATGGTCTGTGTTTAACAAATGGTGCACTACCAAAGGGCTCAATCCACAGACATGTGGGGTCTCACAAGTTTTGTGCTTCCTTCAAGAGCTACTGGACGCGGGCAGGTCCCCCTCCACGCTCAAAGTCTATGTCGCGGCCATTTCAGCGCTCTCTGTTTCAGAGCCGGGCCGCGCATTAGGAAGGAACGAGTTTGTCATCCGCTTCCTTAAAGGAGCGAGGAGGATGAACCCCCCGCGACCCCCTTCGGTTCCTATGTGGGATCTTTCACTGGTCTTAGACGCACTGAAAGCACATCCCTTCGAACCCCTAGAAACTGTGGATATGAAATACCTCACGCTCAAAACCGTTTTTCTGATAGCACTGTCTTCAGTAAAACGTGTGGGAGACCTTCACGCGTTATCCACTAACGCTGCGTGCCTCGAGTTCGGACCCAATGACTCTAAAGTTATTCTCAGACCGAGGCATGGGTACGTCCCAAAAACTTTGGGCACTCCCTTCAGAGCGCAGGTCATCTCCCTTTCAGCCCTGCCGAATACTGGCTGCGAGGCAGATAGCCACCTCCTCTGCCCAGTTAGGGCGCTGAGAAGCTATATTTCGCGCTCCGCCGCCTTCAGGCGTTCAGAGCAGCTTTTTGTTTCGTTTGGTGGGCGCACCAAGGGTCTCGCCGCCTCGAAACACACTCTGTCCAGATGGATAGTCGATGCTATCGCAGCTGCTTACGCATCTAAAAACCTGCAGTGCCCCTTGGGCATTCGGGCACACTCCACCAGAGGCATGGCCTCATCGTGGGCGTGGTCCAGTGGGATTCCCATTCAGGACATTTGTGCAGCGGCAGGCTGGGCCTCCCCCTCCACATTTGTTAGGTTTTACAACCTGGAAGTTCCCGCCTTGCAGGCCAAAGTGCTATCAGTCTAAGTCTCGCGTAAGCCAGCCCACTGTCTGTGCGCGGGCTACGCTGCTGATTTAGCTCTACTGGTTGAGCTGCACTATTTGGAAGTGTTAGTTGGACCGGCTGTGCCGCTCCCTGCCCCATATTATGTGCTTGTGTACTGTGGTATCTTGGCCGCCCAGCTCCGCTTCGCGTTCCCTGGGCTCCCCATGGGACTCATTCAGGATGCTGGGCGCGCGCACGGCGTTGACAAAGGTGTTCCCGCAGCGTAAGCTAGCTTACGCAATACGAGAGAACCTCTCGTAAGAGAACGTACTCGGTTACTAACGTAACCTCGGTTCTCTCTAGAGAGGGAACGAGTATTGCGTAACCCGCCGTGCTCTCGCCACGAGCTCATTTTCGCTTCATGCGACAGAAACCAGCGAAGCAGCCTCTGTTCCTTGCTTATATACGCTAAGCCACACCCCTAATGACGGGCTGTGACGCACTAAGCGCGCCAAGCGCGCTCATTGGACGTGACGTCACGCGCAAGGCTCAGCCATAGGCTGCTGCAGTTGCCGCAGAGCAGCCAATGGGCACGCGATTCGCTTGCCCTAGGTCTGCAGGCTGCCGCACTGCGTTGACAAGTTTTAAAAAATTAGGATAATTTTTGGCTTCAGTATCTCGTGAAAGGAGACTTTCCCGCAGCGTAAGCTAGCTTACGCAATACTCGTTCCCTCTCTAGAGAGAACCGAGGTTACGTTAGTAACCGAGTACGTTTTCAAGAGATAACAACGATATAAATACTGTTAGTTTTCTCACATAATCCGCTCGTTTCGTGTCTTAGACCATCAATGTGTACTTATGATGGGGAATTGTTTCATTTGGACGTGGGGAATTGTTTTAATTTGGACTCTGTGCTTGTGTTTTGAGCCAGTGACCATAGACCTGCATTATATGACGAACCAACCCTTGATTTGTTTTTCTTTAGTAAATATTGACTTCATATTCATTTTTACGTAATTTAAACTACACAAAATTGTCTGTGATATTTATTTTTCATATGATACATTTTTATTTGGTGATTTGGAGATGTTGTCGATGAAAAACAATCAGAATCTCAGCAATGTTACAGTACATGTTAGAGTAAATTGACAAATGTGCCCCCTTTTATATTCCAAATGCTCTTTCTAGTAATTCATCCTGGTGTTGACTGCAGACTGCTGAGCTATTTATTAATGGAGCATTTGACTGACACCCAGGAGCACGTAACACACATATATAAGAATCAGAAAAAATACTTTCCCCTCAATCTCTTCACAACAACTCTCAAATAAACCTGTAGATTCTGAAATAAGAACGAGAACATTGCTCACAGCATGCTGACACATTTTTCATTAATACCAATTTTTCAGTTTTCACTGTAACTATTTCGCTGAAAATTTGGAAATAATGTTTTTTTTTCAAAATTTCTTCAATAAAAGATCTAAACAAATTATATACAAATCTAAACTGATCCAGTTTCAAAGAACTTGTAATTAGTATGAATTATGGTCATGTTTCTTTGTTCAGCGGGGGGAGGCAATGAGCTCATAGAATCGAGGCATGTTGGTAAAGCTGCTGAGTTCAGGACTGGGGTCTATGCCATCTGGACCCTTTGGACTACTGAAGCTGAACTTCTGAAGCAGAGACACGATGAACAGAAAGAGCTCCATACGAGCCAGAGACTCACCCACACAAGCGCGTTTACCTGCAGAGATAGAATGCAGAAGAGATGAACTTGTGACATGTCACAAAAACCTTTTCTAACAGGCAGTTGTGCTAAAAAAAAATAATATAAAAATAACTCGAAATACATTTTTATTTATTTATAAATAATTACTTATCATTTATTTTTATATATAAATATTTAGTTTTGCATTTAAGTGTTTAGCATATTGTTAAGTATATTGCGTCAGTCAGTCAGGCCACATCAGTTAAGCTTCACCAGTTGATTCTTATATCTGATCTACTTAGGAATACAATGCCTATCATATCGATCCAATTTAAGTTACAAGTTCAGTTATCCTTCAGCTGTTTTCATTGCATTGCTCAATAAATGCTGTCTAGAGTTTTGCGTGAGGCATTCGTTCCCTGTGTGGATGTCTGTGACGGTCACAGATTGACCGCACATTTAACATGGACTTGAGTTAATAAATGCACTCACACACACAGATACACTGTTTACTGACATAAGAGTTTATTATGATTATCGATCGAAATGAGTGAATTAAATACCTTTATGCATAGACAGTATATAAACTGGACACAGCGACCCCATTGGAATCAACGGAGACAAGTGAAGTCAATTAGAAGCTCTTCTAATTGCGCAGACAATTAGTGCTATCTACTGCGCAGACTCAAACTGAGCTTGACGACGTAGATGTGACGTGAGCAACCCGTCTGTCTTCTAGTAGCTGTGCCAAGAGAAATCTGAATCATTCCCTCCCGAAACTTGCAGAGACGGAGAGTGTGAGTAGGAGCTGTCCATGAGCTAGGAGCAGGAGAAACTTTTGCTATGTATTCTGATTAATTATTTTGTCACTTTGCCTCCACGTCCCCACGATTGCCCGCGAGCTTCTCCTCCTGTCAATACGGTAATTCTCTACCGTGCGACAGAGAGTCGCGTGGTTATGACGCAATCGTTAGCCTATTTTTACAAAAATTGCTTCTACGGGGCCATAACGGAAGCTACAAGGTAATGGAGCCTTTTATACATTTTCGTGTTTCTTTAGAAATAAATAATGGACAAATGGAGTCTTTAAACGCCTCAGATGTGAAGTTATTCGCTGTCAAAGTGACGCCAAAATGAATGGGAGTCAATGGGATGCTAACAGCATGCAGCGTTTATACGCCCACGTATAAATATTATTAATTATTATTCATAACGGAATATGACCAATAATTAATATTTTAATTATGTTTAATTATCTTCAGAATTTACTGTAGCAGAATCAATAGTATGATCATTTTATCAGTTCATCCAATGAACAGAAAGCATAAACAAGTATTAACTCTAGGAAATATAATATCTTCCTGGTCAAGAAAGGCTTAATCCCAGCTAACAATAAATTACGAAGTAAATTAAGGGTAACAGCATAGGTAACTTAAATCGAAGTTCAAGACAATAAATCTGATAAGCACATACACGAGTAATCTCTTTTCAAATACAAACAATACTTTATTGATTATATAGACTACTAACACATAAAGCTAATATCTAACACAAACACACGCACACACACACATACACATTCATACGCGTTGCAGAAAGGGATAGAGTGAGGAAAGAGTGGGTTTAAGAGTGAAAGGATGAAATCTCACGATTCCATATACACTAGACATGACCTGAACGAACCATCAATCATTAATTTAATCCTTCTATCGTTTTAGGCAGGTTATTAAAGTTATATAAATACACCAGTTAAGATTTTAGCCTGCATGGAGGTACTTGCGTATTTGCTTTTGGGGATTCCCTTTTTGTTGCGTGAAATGGGTTTTCCCGGTCCGTTCGGTCTCCTCGTGCCTGATGTCTGGATCACGTGGTCAGTCACGTGGTGTGCTGGCGGAATGAAAGTCTTTGTTTGAAGCTGGCTTTGCAGAAGAAACGTGGCTCGAAATCTTGTCGCAAAACTTAACTTAGAACCGACACTCACAACGAAAAGAAATGAAACTAAGAAAAGAAAGGAAATTGAGAGTAGATGATGATGGCTTGAATGAAGCTATTTAACCCATGTTCTTCAGATCTTGATTTGGGTTATTTCGTTTGCGCGTTTACATGGTTCCTATAGAGAGAGAGAGAGCTTCGAGAGCAGCGAGAGAGAGAGTGAGAGAGAGCAGCGAGAGAGAGCGCATTGTTTTTGGGTCTAAGGTTTTAAACTAAAACTTTGTCCAACCTCCAGGATGAGTTCTGGCCAATTAGACACTGGCTGAATTTAGGAGGTGACGTTCTTTTCAGTTCTGATCGTAAATCATGCTTATCTGTGCTCTCCTTACTAACAGAGAGAACAGGGGCCACAGTTTAGACATGATTTCTAATTAAAAGAAGATCAAAACATATTACACCGATATCATTCAAGCCATCTTGCTAGTTGTGTTCGTAAGATAGCATTGATATGAAACAGTACACACTTTCATTCATTCACTCCTTCTAATAGTTAATATAATAACTATTACCTGAATTAAATGGGATCAAAACATATTATCTTATTAAAATATACATATAAGTGGTGGAAACAACCCAGGATTAGGTAGTTGCATGATTGTTTGATCATGAGTCCATTGAAAATTGTTCTTGAATTATTTTATGTATAGTTATTGATAAGAATCAGTTCTCTGGTGAAGAGGCAGAACTCTGTTTGTTCAGAGGTCTTAATGAGGAAGTGTTCAGGAATGTTGTCGGGGGTTTCAGTAACATCTGCTGGTGTCGATTCTTCTTCTAAAGGGTCTTTTGCAGACTCTCTGGCACCGGGATGGGTGACTTATGGCTCTGGTCTTGGTGATTTGACTCTGGAATGTGCGGACACTGTCTTTATCTTAACCAGTAAGATAGTAGGCCACAAAGCTAGCCATTGACCAGTTATGTGTTAGTGCTGGGGGGAGGCTCTTTTAAATAGCCTGAATGATGACGATCATGAGACGTTCTGAACAAATCTTCTCTTTTGGTTCGGCCGGAAGTAGAGAGTTCTAATTAATTTTCTGGAAGAAAATTAGTCTGTGGTTGGTTTCTCCTCATTTTCGTTACATATCCCCCCTTCGGTCGCCGATGTGTTGAGTAGAAGACATCGGTGAACGCTAGAGAAATGGGTAGAGGAAGCAAACACAAACAGCAAACAACAAGACAACACCTCCATGACTGGTCACTTTACTGGTGCAGGGCATTAGATTACCTAGGCATAAACAGGTTCACTCTCTCAATGTAGTTAATCACGTTGAATAAAGTTTAGTTCAATCTTAGGACCGTTATCCTAGTTCGTTTTGGGACGGTGATTAATCAATTTTGTGATTAAATTTGATTTGTTTGTTTTATTCTCTTCTAAATTGTTCTAGGTTTGGACCAATTTACCTTTCAATTTGTGATACGAATGATGCAGGGAGTTCTCTGGCTCACATTCGTTTTAAGGTGACTTACAAATATTAGGCGTGGTGTGTCAATCCTATTATTGCGACCTTGACCCTTATAGGGTGGACAGGCATTTTACCTAATAAAAGAAGAAGGAAAGGAAGGAAGAGGTAAAACAAAACAAAGCAGTTGAGTGTTCCTGGTATGACTTATAACTACTGTTGCGCAGCTAAGGTGTCAGGTATCACGATGTAATGAGAGGTGTTCTCAGGTGTACTTGTTGGATGGGTAGTTACCATGTTTCCTATGGTAAGTGTAGCTACGTTGTTAAGCTAGTTCCTGAAGTTAGTTTTTACCTGTGGGAGAAAACATGTTTGTTGCGTGTTTTGCACGGTAGAGGTGGTTAACTTCTATATGTTAGTGAGTATGTTAGGGGTGTTGTGTAGTGTATGCATGTATGCATGCATGTATGTATGTATGTATGTATGGTCAGATCTGCTGGGGTCTGTTTTGCTCCCCCCTTTGCTTGATGGCTTAGCTTTGATGAGCTTGTTGCCTCTTTGCCTTGGAGAAAGGATCTTCTGTGATCTGCTGGGGGTCAAACCAGTAAGGCAGGAAGTTCTCTGGCAGACATGGGGAGGTAGTTTGGCATGGATGCGTGAAGCTGTAGTGCGAAACTTGGTCTCCGTTGTTGCATTCCTCCGATGATGCCTTCTGGTTGTGACAGCCTTTCTGATCTTCTGTGCTTACTGTTGTTGCTGTAGCACACACATGGTTCTTGAGTTGGAGCTCGTTTGGTGGTTTCTTTATGAGTGATGGGTAACCAGGATGGTGTTTTCTGGTACCTCTGGGTGTTTGTCAGTGGTTGACTGTGAGAGACCACTTTGTTCTGTGTTGTTGTAGAACAAGTGGTTGTCATCTTCATTATGAAGGTGTATCAGATGAGTCGTGGGTCTTCCGTTCCATCGCTAGTCATAGCAAATTTGACTCATCTTGTTGGTCATCCGTGTTCAGCCTGCTTTCTAGGAACACTTCCCGTTGCCTCATTAGTGGTTCCATGTCTTTTCCATGCGGTTGGTGTGGTAGCTGTCATCGGCATGGGAGTCACGTTCTCTGTGCTTCTTACGAAGAACTGTGGTGTTGTCATGCCACTGGTTGTCTTCCAGTGCAAGGCTTGTGTCTTGGCTGAAGGAGTTTGAAATTGTGGATGTTTTCAAACCTTTCTTTGAGGACATCTTCTGTTTGATGTGGGCCTTGTGTGTCAGGTCACGCAGCTGTTGAATTGTCATTGTGTCTGCGCAGGCCTCGAGACCAAGATAATAACTCAATCCGGGGTGCAGATTTCTCAGGAAGAGGTTTTTGAAATTCACATCCTCTTCATGTTCAGGTGAGTTATGTGCACCAAAGAAGGCTTGTCGAAAACGGTGGTAGTAGGCTTGAGGAGTCTCTTGCCGACCTTGTTTGGTTTCCAAGGCGATTAACACACCATGTTCCGACTCTGGGCCTGTGAATTCTTTAATCAGTGTCTCACATAGCAGCTGGTAGTTTGACTTGACATGAGCAGGTTGTCGGTCTAGGAAGCTTCGTACCTTGGGAGTGGATGTCGATCTGAGGATGTAAAACCTGTCTCTGTCAGTCACATGTGGTCTCACCTCTAGGTGGAAGTTGATATCTCGGATGTGGGCCTGGATGTCTGGGCCCTCCGTGGAGTTCAGGTTGAACTGAGTGATACTCTTAACCAGCTGGTTGAGATCTTTACAGGTCATCCCCTGTGCAGCTTTGGAGTCTGCCTGAATGAGCTCTCTTTGTTTGTTGGCAGTGAACAGTTCTGTGGTGAAGGCTGGTGACCTTTCGGGTTGTGGCCATTCACTTCTTTCACTGTATGCCAGTTCTTGGATGGAGGACTCTGTTCTGCTCAGCAGTGGTGATGCTGAGGGAGGTCTCTCCCTTCTTGGCTCTGGTTTCTGTTTGAAAATGTGCTGGAGTTCATCTCTGACCGCGTAGAGCTCGTCGTTGACGTCATCTCGCTGTTGGGTCAGATGGTCGATTTCAGCACTGCACCTTTCCAGGTGGTCTTTCAGAGCAATGATCTTAGAGTTCTTGACTTTAATGTCAGCTTTAGCTTTCTCTAGCTGGTGTTCAGCAGACTGGAGTTGGTTTACCAGGTGCTTCTGGACAGTCTTTAATTCTTGTTTGTCACGTTCAGTGACTGCAAGGGCTTCTTGGAGCTTGTAAACTTGCTTCTTTGTTTCTTGCTTCACTTTGTCGGGCACTTCGAGTTCGACTTGAGCTTTCACTTTGAGCTGGTCAGTGCAGAGTTGAGTGTGCATCAGCTCTCTCAGGAACTCAGTGGTCTGAAGCTTGAAGTCGTCCTGGACTTTCACTTCCAGCTTGTCTATGCGGCTCTGGGCACGTGTCAGCTCCTCCTGAAGGTGGGTGATGTGCTTGTCGCTTAGTGTCAGCTGGGCTGTGAAGGCATTGCTTAGGGAACAGATAATCTTGGTTAGTTCCGTGTGGTTGTGGTTCTGATTCTGGCTTGAATCATGTGTCAGGAATCTTCTCAGCGTTATGATTATTATTAAAAATAATAACAGTTCAAATGTCTTTGGTGTGAGGCAGTCTGCAATGCCTCCGAGCCAGGCGTCCACGTCAGTGGGGTTTGTTGTCCACGACATGTTGGCACGCTGGGGTGAAGAGACTGACACAGATCTGTGTGGGGTGTAAGCCTATATGTGGTTGAACAGCTAAGTGTCGTTTCAGTGACTGTACAACAATAGTGAAGTGTTGTAATGTCTAAGTGTTGGTCTCAGTGTAGACAGGTAGGTTAGTGATGTGGAAACTTTGTCACTCAACTAAGTGAGGGAAAGAGAGAAAAAGGTTAAAACAAATCTCAATTGAAAGGATTTTTTTTTTTTGAAAAGCTGGTTTAAACTCGTGATGTGTCACTCAACTGAGTAAGGGGAAAAAGAGAGAGAGGTTAAAACCAATTTCAATAAAACAAGAAAGAAAATTCTTAAGTAGGAGAAATATTATTTTTCTCGTAAATGCTTCCTATCGGTGAGAATCTGTTTCCAGAAAGGTAAACAATATTATTGCTTATGTTTACAAGGAAAAATAATACAATAATAATGCTGATACCTTTTTCCGAGTTTTACAGGATTGACACCACACACCGTCAGTTGGACCGCTTACAGCTGGGATGCTATGAAGGCGACGGTTGCTCAACACTGGTCTCTGTTAATTGATCTTGGATAAGATGTTAAATTGTAAATTGCGTTTACAAAGACAGAGAGAGTATGGAGAACAAGAGAGGGTTTGATTACAAATCAAATACCTAATAATTGTTTTCTTTGGAAAAATTATCTTTCTCTTTCTTTAGACTCGATTGATGGTTCTTCCAGGTTTGTTTCCTACAAATGTGAAGGATGGGAAATCAGGACAGAACAGGAAGGATGTAAGAAGGAAAGGAGGGAAGGAGATTGGATCCACAAATGGCTCTGGAGCCTTTGTCGAACTACAAGTATAGAATTGATAGTTGCCAACCAACTAAACCTTCAAAAATAAAGCTTTGTAAAGAGAGGGTTATCTCTGATTTATTTGAAACTTGTAGTGAGATACCAATGTCTCCTATTGAGGCTCAGGTGTGTCGCTCCACAGCGACAAAAAGAGGTAAATGGGTAAAATAGAATGGTTAAGTTTATAACCACAACTTGAGAAGGAGGTTACAACGCAATAACAATAAATGAGCAAGTAGGAGTCTAACAATATTTGAAATAGGGAAATGTGGGTTGAATAAGTTTACTTAACTTTCAAAGTTCAAAACGTATTCACCTTAAGTGATTAAATCTAAAAGAGTAATTTAGAAATTATGAAAATTATGAAATTAGATTTATTAAAAATAAATCTATAAATCATTAGAAATTACTTGTTTAGAAAAATAGATTTTCAATTTTAATTTCCTTTTTTAAATCAAATTAGAATTTGACAATTAATAATCATAAACCAGTATTTTCTTTTTCAAGTAAAATGCAGGTAAACGAAATTAATAATTGCAAACGACATTTCCTTTTCACGGAAAATATGGGTAATTAAAATATTAGACAGGTAAAATAAGAAAGAAGAAAAGACCAACAGGTGTAAAAATCAAGGTGTTTAAATGGTTAAATCACTTTAACGTTGTTCAAACAGACACTGTATTTAACCACTGATGTTAATACAAATGACAAACGTAAATAATGCTTAAGGCTTTAGCATATAGGCCTCACTGTAAACAACTGCCTAGGTTAGGTTAGCTTAGCCAAGGGTTAGCAGCTAGCTTAGCCACCAAAGGGTTTGTTTACACTGTGGTCAGGGCTTTGCTGTGGCTCTGATCATGCGAGGGTCAGAGTTCCCCCGGAAGCGTTGGTTAAGACTTCCGTGTCACGATTGTAACTATGGCGACAAAACAACGCTAGTGGGCAAACATGTGAATTGCAGTTTGTAAACAGTAATGCATGTTACATGAAATGTCGGCACATTTCAACAATGTTCAAAGAATATACACGTCGATCATATTACGTGAAATGTCGGCGCATTTCAAAAATACAAATAAAGGACACCACTCGTAGTTTTTACGACGTGGGGCTTCACTCAGTTGTTTAAGAGTGAGATTATCTTTAAAGGGCAGCTTTGCGCTGTAATAGATGGAACAATAGCGATCTCGGCGGATCGTCTCTGTGCAATGTTATCTGAGCACACAAAAACAACAGGGTTCCTAACTGTTGGTTAAGTTTCAACGTCAAGCTTTACTTGAACACAACTTTAAATACTTCCTATTCAACTACACTCGGACATACGCAGTGTTTACGCGAGAATTAATTGAACTGACACAGATAAGCTTATAGTTTATCACGGGGATTGCCGTGGGACACGCACGGGCACCTGATAAATAAAGACTAATCTGTGAGGAGAATATTCGTCCTTGCAGTGGAACACGCACTGAGTGACAATCAGATAAATAAGGAACGTTAGACGAGGAACACGCTCATCCGTCCTTTACATGGTTATTTTAATTACTGCAGTTTTAATTTCATTCAGCTCTCTGACTGATACAAACACACATAACGTTATAGCTATTTGAAAGACTCTGGAACACGCAGACGTCTTAAGCTATAAGTATTTCAGAAATTGAGGGACACGCTCAATCCTTACCTTATCATTGTGTGAGATCTTATATCTTGGGTTATTTTACTGCAGTTTAAAATAAAATAAAAATAGGCAGGCAGCCTAGACTAGAGTAACAGCTCTCTCTGTGTATTCACTCAGCAGACATTCATTCAAACAGGGCGCGCGGCGCTCGCTGCATACGTCATACACACAGACTCGGAGGTTCGGATCTCTCCTCCGCATACTATGAAAATATAATTACTTCGTATATGCTTACAATTTAGGTTAAACTTCCCGCATTCTTCTCCACCATTATAATGCAGCGTTTATACGCCCACGTATAAATATTATTAATTATTATTCATAACGGAATATGACCAATAATTAATATTTTAATTATGTTTAATTATCTTCAGAATTTACTGTAGCAGAATCAATAGTATGATCATTTTATCAGTTCATCCAATGAACAGAAAGCATAAACAAGTATTAACTCTAGGAAATATAATATCTTCCTGGTCAAGAAAGGCTTAATCCCAGCTAACAATAAATTACGAAGTAAATTAAGGGTAACAGCATAGGTAACTTAAATCGAAGTTCAAGACAATAAATCTGATAAGCACATACACGAGTAATCTCTTTTCAAATACAAACAATACTTTATTGATTATATAGACTACTAACACATAAAGCTAATATCTAACACAAACACACGCACACACACACATACACATTCATACGCGTTGCAGAAAGGGATAGAGTGAGGAAAGAGTGGGTTTAAGAGTGAAAGGATGAAATCTCACGATTCCATATACACTAGACATGACCTGAACGAACCATCAATCATTAATTTAATCCTTCTATCGTTTTAGGCAGGTTATTAAAGTTATATAAATACACCAGTTAAGATTTTAGCCTGCATGGAGGTACTTGCGTATTTGCTTTTGGGGATTCCCTTTTTGTTGCGTGAAATGGGTTTTCCCGGTCCGTTCGGTCTCCTCGTGCCTGATGTCTGGATCACGTGGTCAGTCACGTGGTGTGCTGGCGGAATGAAAGTCTTTGTTTGAAGCTGGCTTTGCAGAAGAAACGTGGCTCGAAATCTTGTCGCAAAACTTAACTTAGAACCGACACTCACAACGAAAAGAAATGAAACTAAGAAAAGAAAGGAAATTGAGAGTAGATGATGATGGCTTGAATGAAGCTATTTAACCCATGTTCTTCAGATCTTGATTTGGGTTATTTCGTTTGCGCGTTTACATGGTTCCTATAGAGAGAGAGAGAGCTTCGAGAGCAGCGAGAGAGAGAGTGAGAGAGAGCAGCGAGAGAGAGCGCATTGTTTTTGGGTCTAAGGTTTTAAACTAAAACTTTGTCCAACCTCCAGGATGAGTTCTGGCCAATTAGACACTGGCTGAATTTAGGAGGTGACGTTCTTTTCAGTTCTGATCGTAAATCATGCTTATCTGTGCTCTCCTTACTAACAGAGAGAACAGGGGCCACAGTTTAGACATGATTTCTAATTAAAAGAAGATCAAAACATATTACACCGATATCATTCAAGCCATCTTGCTAGTTGTGTTCGTAAGATAGCATTGATATGAAACAGTACACACTTTCATTCATTCACTCCTTCTAATAGTTAATATAATAACTATTACCTGAATTAAATGGGATCAAAACATATTATCTTATTAAAATATACATATAAGTGGTGGAAACAACCCAGGATTAGGTAGTTGCATGATTGTTTGATCATGAGTCCATTGAAAATTGTTCTTGAATTATTTTATGTATAGTTATTGATAAGAATCAGTTCTCTGGTGAAGAGGCAGAACTCTGTTTGTTCAGAGGTCTTAATGAGGAAGTGTTCAGGAATGTTGTCGGGGGTTTCAGTAACATCTGCTGGTGTCGATTCTTCTTCTAAAGGGTCTTTTGCAGACTCTCTGGCACCGGGATGGGTGACTTATGGCTCTGGTCTTGGTGATTTGACTCTGGAATGTGCGGACACTGTCTTTATCTTAACCAGTAAGATAGTAGGCCACAAAGCTAGCCATTGACCAGTTATGTGTTAGTGCTGGGGGGAGGCTCTTTTAAATAGCCTGAATGATGACGATCATGAGACGTTCTGAACAAATCTTCTCTTTTGGTTCGGCCGGAAGTAGAGAGTTCTAATTAATTTTCTGGAAGAAAATTAGTCTGTGGTTGGTTTCTCCTCATTTTCGTTACAAGCAGGTGGGGGTCCGCTAGCCAATGGCGGCGCCTGGGGAAACTTCAAAATAATATGAAACCCTGCCCCCCTGTCTTTATGCAGTATTGTTTGTCCCATAATTTTAAAGGTCCGATGGGGATACGGTGGCGGGAATCTTTGGTTCCGCTAAGGATTGGAATCTACCAATCTATTAATTGAGGATGGGTGTTTCAGGGACAACGCAGAGCAGTTGCCTCTGTTATTTCCTGTTCAATGTATTGTAAATTATATCAACTGTTGCATAAGAGAGTAGATGATCTATTTTGAATAGTATGACAAAATGTTTCTTCTAGACTCTATATTTATGAGAAAATGTGTAAAGTGTTGAATGTGAGTTTGTCCCTCCTCATGGGGTAATGGTGCTGGCCGCCAGTATAAATGTGCTCGTTTAGTGTTTAATGGAGTTAGTCTGTGTTGGTTGCTACGGTGGAGAGTGTGGTCTGAGTGCTGCAGGTATTTTTGTACTTTGTTGATTTGTCTTTCTTGGTTTTCTTTTTGAGGAAGTTATTTTTTGGAAAATTTGCGTTTGGCATTATTGCTTTTAAATCTAATTTGGATAAGTTTCTTCCCTTTGTTTAATTTTTCCATTAATGTTATAGATTTGGGTTAGGATTTTTCATGATTTTGCACATTTGGATAATTAGTCATTTATACTTAACTTTTTGTATTCACTCTGCCTCTGTTTAATTGGGCCAGACATTTTTTTGGTGCCCATTACTTGGTTCCTATTACAATGTCACATCGGATTCAAGCATGTTGAACTTGAACAAGTGTTGAACAAGAATTAGCCACACTGACTGAAGTAATTTTCGAAACAAGCAGCTTAAATTAGAGTTACTTCATATAAAGTTAAACTGCGTGAAGAAGCTTTGTGTACATCTGGAGCTATTCTATACTGCTATAGGTCTGGGTTAAACATTATTTGACTCATCATGTGTGATTTTAAGGACTGATTTTCAAAAGAACAAATTTTAATAATGCCATTTTTATATGAAAATTAAAAAGACTCCAGGGTCCATTTTCACAATATGTAATTTTATTTTTTAAATTAACAACTTAAAAACTTTTGTTTGGTGTGAGATTGTAGACAGTCCAGAGTTTACCTGCAGAAAAGGGGATAAAGGCTGGATTCTTTTTAAAGTTGCCGTTGGCATCCAGAAAGTGCTCTGGGTTAAATGTCCAAGGGGTTTCCCACTGTACCTCATCCCTGAGGACAGAGTGCAGCAAGGGAATGATCACTGTATCCTGAAAGAATGAAAGCTTATTTAAAATTATATGAATATGTCCAAAATCAACAATACTCAACAGCTATACAATAAAATAAACAGCTGAGTATTGTGTGATTAATCGTTACCTTTGGAATTACATAACCTCTGAATGTGATGTCTTTCATGGCATAATGGGGAACATTTAGTGGGACAATATCCAGAAAACGTTGTACTTCATGAATCACAGCATCAGTAAAGGGGAGGGACTTCCTGTCTTCCATTGTAGGGACCCTGTTCCTTCCAATAACTCTGTCAATCTCCCTTTGCATTTGCCCTAAAGCAACATAATAAAAAACTTTTTGTAAAGATCAAACACAAAGTTTTTTTTTTTTCTCTCTCTCTCTCTCTCTCTCTCTTAAAAGTTCAATGCAATTAATGAAGAAAAAGAAAAGTAACACAAAAGTAACGTATACATACAAAAAGTACACTAAGTGAGCAGGCTACCTCTATGCGAAACAATTATTATAATTTGTTTTCTGCATTTTTATCAAGAATTATTTTGAAGGTTGTCTCACATTGGACATTTGATTCAAAGCAGAGGTAGGCAGTCTGTGGGCTAAGAATTGTGGTTGGTCACTTTATCAATACGACAGTCTTTTTCTTTCTAAGTGTCCGGTTCTTGACCAGAATAAGCTGTGAAAAGGACCAGGGGCCAGTTGCACCAACTATACGCAAGTTGTGGCATAAAGGGGCACTAAGTTACAATTAATGCACTTCTTATTATTTGTGTGTTGCAGCATTAAAATGAGCAGAAACACAACTTTGCATTAAAACTAAATATTACAGAAGCCTCCGTCCTAGGGGTAATGGTTAGAATACAACTGCATCATTAAGCTCATGTTTTAAATGAGACTTCAGTCTCTTAGTCATATATGATGTTGACATTTACACTTCTTTACAATTTAGGAGAGAGAACATTATGTCATGAATTACTTCAGCACAAAGCACTAAAAGACATATTTATTGACATCACTTAAGACTTACTGAAACTTATAATTAAACTTTATTTGGAGTATTTATTTTATTGCACACTGAACATTTCTTAATATTATGCCTAAAATGTGTTTCAATATCACTATTAATAAGGATTGCATGATCTCTGTCAGTCTTTAAATGCAAGATATTTAAAGTGTACCTAAAGTATACTTACAATAGTTCCACTTTAGCCCCATCAGATACACTTAAATATATCTTTAGTTGGACCTTAGAACTACTTCTGCACAATTAAAGTGCATTAAGTAAAAAATAAGTCATTCTAATTTAGGAGACTTTAAGCATACCAGTTTGGTATACCAAAAGTTCAATTGCAGGGTATTTTTATTAAGCACATAAATATATAAATGTATTTGTAGTATTCACCTTATTTTTGAACGCGGAAGTAAATATGGGTCCAGTATCCGGTTTTTGTGCGGCACTTCCGTTTCCTCGCTTCCCTGGGCTAACTATAACGATATCAATCGCAAAGGATTATGCAGAATTGACAGAAAAATGTTACACATAACGTAGCAGATGAATACAACAAATAACTAAAGCCCCGCCTCACCCAGTTCGGGTACCGGACCTGGTTGAAAACACTCATGTATTTAGCTGGCAGAGTGCTAAAACTTCGCACTTCGCCGGCGCCTTCAGCACCGCCCTAAACACGGTCGAGCCAGCGCTGGACTAATATATATAAGGAGGTATTTTGTGATGTTAAATGTATTACTAATGCCATCAGAATGCAACCAAAGCACAGGATAGCAATAAGTAGATGGATGTAAATAATTGTAAATCAGACAAAATAAACGCCATGATCATGCCATTATGACTAGATTATTCTACTGTATACAGGGGTTACTATAATGATTTTGTTTCTCCTCAGAGTTTTTATTGAAACTTTTAGCCCAGCCACTTTTCTGGTTTCGGGTGGTCTTCTGTAGGTCTTGTGTTCACGAAATGAAAAGAACAAACATACGGTCGTTTCGGTGGTTTCTTCAAATGTAAAGCTTTTAACCACAGGCGAAGGGATTCCTCAGGCCGGCGACACACTGGCTGCGTGGCGTGTCCGTTTTTATTTCGGCTCACATGTTAACAGGTTAGAGCTTGCACACTGCCTGCGTGACGCGCGTCTCAGGCTTGTGCCGCGCGGAAAACTCGTGCATGCTAGAAATAGAATCGACGCCTATTTTTCACGCGACACGCAAGCGTTTTGGAAGCGTTTCCAGGCAAAATAGAATAGGAAAATATATTTGTATGTCATTGTGAGATGAATACATGTTAATAAATGACATTTTGATGTTTGAAAGTTTAGGTTTTGACAAATGCAGATATAAATGCAATTATAAAAAAAAATATATTATTTTGATTTTTTAATATTGCACCTGTCAATACAGAGCAAATATTCTGTAGCCTATTTTGCCATCAATACTGCCGACGTTGTCTTTGCTGCTATATATTTATGTTTAACATATAGGCCTTCCACAACTCTCTCCCCATATGTCGAATATATCACCAATGCAATGAGGCTTATCATAATGTCACCTAGCAGCAGAAGCGCCGCGTCAGACAAGTTTCTGGTGTGCAAAGACATAGAAAACACCACGCAGCCAGTGTGTCGCCAGTTGTAGGGCGTCTGATGATTAAATCACTCATGCTCCAAGTAAATCTTTCTTTTGTAGCAGTTATATGACAACCTCTAACTGCACAAACAACCCCGGTCTTCCTCGAAGCCATAACGATGAGTTAGTTGTTATGAATATTTGTTTGATAAATGCTACGGTGAAAAGTGAGTTAGCTCGCCAGTGACCGGAAGTGGCTTACCGGAAGTCTCGCACAAAATACCGTCAACTGGCTGCGTCCGTATTTCCGTTAAAAATAAGGTGGATACTTAGCACAAAATAAATGTATTTCAAGTAAGGGAAGGCTGCTATCATATTATGCGACTAAGTCCTTAATTTCATTGATGAATCAAATAGGCTGTGTAGATCCCTGGTGCTTCTTCCATCCCTCTGACAAGGTATTCTCTTTCTTCTCTAGTGTACACCATGTTTACTCACGTATTGATTACTTTTTTCTTGACAAAACCCTTCTTTCTTCTTTGATTTCCTCTGATTATTCTGCTATTGTTATTTCTGATCACGCTCCACATATTAGATATCTCTCTTTTGCCCGCTTTTAAAAGCCGGCCCCCTTGGAAATTTGATACAGGGCTTCTAGCTAGAGCTGATTTCTATGAATTTTTATCTAAAAATATAGATTTTTTCATTGAGACTAACAAAACAGATACCATTTCTGCTTCTCTTCTATGGGAAACATTTAAAGCGTTCATTCGTGGCAGGATCATTTCTTATAGCGCCCATTTAGTTAAGATGACGAAATCACAGCAGCAAGAGCTTATCCGCTCAATTTTAGAGGTTGATAATCAGTATTCTTGCATGCCCAGCCCCGAACTTAAACTGAAACGCTTAAAGCTACAAACTGAATTTGATTTGCTCTCAACACATAAAGCAGAATATTTACTTTAAAGAACCAAAGCCACCTATTACGAACATGGGGACAAAGCAGGCCGTCTTCTTGCCTCCCAGCCTAAACACCAGTCTGCATCACGCTACACAACACACATTTTTGATGACTCTTCAGACAAGCTTGTTTCTGACCCTCATAAAATGAATTCTGTCTTTTCCACATTTTACTGTAAGCTTTACACCTCTCAATCTCCTTCTGACTCATCTTTAATGGTTTCATTTTTCCATAATTTAAATATACCAATTGTTAATACAAACACTGCAAAGACCTTGGACGAACCTATCAGGTTAGATGAAATGATCACTTGTATTAGCCTCATGCAGTGTAACAAGGCTCCAGGGTCCAATGGTTTCCCTTTAGACTTTTATAAGAAATTCTCTACTCAAATAGCCCCCTTACTGTTTGATATGTATAATGAGTCATTTCAACAGGGCTGTCTTCCAGCCTCATTAAATCAAGCATCTATTTCCCTTCTATTAAAAAAAAAAAAAACAAAGCCCCTACTTTATGTAGTAGTTATAGGCCCATTAGTTTATTAAATGCTGATGTAAAAATCTTAGCAAAGGTGTTGGCAAGGCAAATAGATTTATGTCTACCTGATATTATATCTGAGGACCAAACTGGGTTTATTAGGGGACGTCAAATGTCATCTAATATTCGTCGTTTGCTAAACGTAATTTTTTATCCATCCCCTTCTTTAGCTTCAGAAATGATTATTTCCCTTGACGCTGAAAAAGCTTTTGAATGGAATTATTTATTTGCTGTATTAGAAAAATTTGGTTTCGGGCACAATTTGATTTCATGGATTCTGCCCCTTCTGCAAGCGTTAACACCAATTTTGATAGTTCTTCTTTCTTTCCTCTCTCCCGTGGGACAAGGCAGGGATGCCCTCTGTCCCCTCTTCTTTTTGCCCTGGGAATTGCACCGCTTTCTATTGTTTTAAAATCTTCCCCATTAATATCCGGCATCCATAGGGGAGGCACTGAACATAGGGTCTCCCTATACGCCGACGATCTGTTGCTATATCTCCTGTAGGCTGTGCTGATGAGGTTATGCGCCTGCTTGACACCTTTGGCTCTTTTTCTGGTTACAAATTGAATTTTGCAAAAAGTGAATGTTTTCCCATAAACAATGCGGCTAGGAAAATTCCTCAAAGCACCCTACCATTTCATTTGTCTTCTATCGGGTTTCATTATTTAGGGGTTAACATTTCTCACTCTTTCAGTTCTCTTTTTAAGAATAATTTCACCAACTTGGTTGAACAAATTAAACTTGATTTAAAACGTTGGGGCAGCCTACCTCTCTCTCTAGTAGGAAGAGTGGAGACAATTAAAATGGATGTTCTTCCACAACTTTTATTTCTCTTTCAATCTCTCCCTCTTTTTCTTCCTAAATCTTTTTTCAACTGTCTTGATAAAACAGTCTCCTCTTTTATTTGGGCAGGTAAGATTCCTAAAGTAAACAAAACTATTCTTCAACGCCGTAAAAGCGATGGTGGTTTAGCTCTGCCAAATTTTTTATTTTATTACTGGGATTTCTGAAATCCCATTGTGTTATCAACGTTAAAAATTTGGAAACAATTTCGACAACATTTTCATTTAAAATCACTCTCTGTTCTCATCCCTATTTGCAACAATCACTTGTTTTTGCCATCTGTTATTGATCACACTTTTAAAAGATGGCGTGATTAACAGCATTGTTTGTTTATCAGATCTTTTCATTGATAATTATTTTGCTACTTTCAAGAACCTCGTATCCAAATATAATTTACATACTACAGGCTTATTCAGGTATTTTCAACTTCGTAATTTTGCAAGAACTCATTTCCCCAGTTTCCCCCAATTGCCAGAAAAATCCCTGATCGTGAATTTACTGTCAGTCCCTATAAATGGTAACCGTATCTCTTCTATCTATTTCATGTTGATTTCATCTAGAATTTCATCTCTCTCCTGTCTGAAGTCAACATGGGAGAAAGAGTTAGAGCTCAGCCTTTCTGAAGAGCTTTGGTCCGAGGCTCTTGTTAGAGTTAACTCTACTTCTACATGTGCCAGGTTAAGTTTGATTCAGTTAAAAGTTTTGCACCGAACACACTTTACCAAAGCTAGACTCCATAAATTGTTCCCAGAAACAGATGATTCTTGTACTAGGTGCTCTTTTTCCCCAGCTGATCATGTACATACATTTTTCTCTTGCCCCAAATTGGCCTCATTCTGGGCTTCCTTTTTTGATTTTCTTTCAGGGGCTTTGCATATTTCTCTCCCTCCATGTCCTATTGTTGCCACCTTTTGGTGTGTCTGTTTTCTCTTCTCTTTTAACGAAACAACAATCAGACGTTATTGCTTTTGCCTCGCTGGTTGCTAGAAGATGTATTTTGCTACATTGGAAGTGTCCAACTCCACCCCCAACCAACTCTTGGCTAAAAGATCTTATGTCATTCCTTTCTCTAGAAAAACTAAAGTACACTACCCGGGGCTTAACTGTTAAATTCTACAAAACTTGGAACCCCATTCTAAATTTCTTTGATTCTCTGACCTCACTAGATTTCGATTAAGTTTGTGTGAGCATGTTAACATTTTATGTACAGTACAGTATGGTTGTGTGCGCATGCATGTAGGTATGCTTGTGTACGTTTGTATGTGTTTGTTAATCCTCCTGAGGGGTTTATGTGTGTGGGGGGTGGGGGTGTTTGTCTAGTTCTTGTCTGAGTTAGATGTGGGGATAAAAACTTTTTTTTTTTAAAAAGGAAACCGTGCAGATAATGTTTCCTTGACTGTATTGTTACTGTCTGTGCAATAATAAAACTTGTGGAAATATAAATTACCATTACACATACGCAAATATGTGTTTTAGTCAGGCCATCCTTAAAAATATTCTTGTTTGCCGTAACCCGACCGACCCTGTCAATTTAGGACCGACTCAATTAAATTTTTTTTCACCTTTTAGTCCGACTGACTTGCCGGTTGTAAATTTGCGTTAAGACCGACCGATTTTTTTTTTTTACTCTTCAAACAACTAATACAAATACAATAAAATGATATTAATTATATTTTAGTAAGTATTGTGTATATAAATTGCCCATATATAGGCCTACATACAAACGTAGGCTACGCTCTTTCTTTTAAATAAAAACCTGTGGCGTCATATGATTATAAGGGCTGTAGGCTATATGCGAAATGAAACCAAAATCGCGACACTCAGGGCCACGAACCTACAATTAAAACTTTCACAGAGATCTCAAACAGGCATTAAAAACACCAAATATTAAGAATTGGCATACAATATTCGATGATTGATCGAAAATCGTATCTCTCCCCCCACATGCTCACCGGCAACGCTCCAACATTAAATTTCTCTGTAGGCTACTGTAGGCTAATAGGCCTATGTGTTGTAGCCCAGTCATTAAAAAACGATTTAGTTTCATATTCATGTTTAAATAAAATAATATATATTTTTTTATTTCATGTTGGTTATATGGAAAGTGAAAAGCATGAATAAGATAAGATGATCCCGAATATCGGGAGACAAATGGAGTGGGCAGACATGATTTTGACCACTTCATTAAGTTTGTTTTTGTAGAAAACCTTTCTTTAAAGTGAATTTCATTTTGTATTAATTGTATCTTAATTTTAATCAATGTTTCATCAACCAATTTCCTGGATTTAATAAATTTGAGGCTATTGTGATGTTGAGAGAGGTGCGAGATAAAAAATAAAGCACTTTAATTGGAATGTTTTTAGCTTGTGTGTGATTTATCGCGGGCACGGGTCGGGTAACGGGCCAAATATTAACGGGTCTAGGCGGGTGCGGATTTAATTTTGATATTATCACGGGTGACGGGTTGGATCTGGTGCTAAACTTTGCGGGGACGGGCGGGGGCGGGTCTCCAAAAATGGACCCGTGCAGGACTCTGCATAGAGGCGGCGGCTTGCCCACAGGCTCCATAAGCCGTGTCTGAAAAAGCAGACAACGACTCCCGACCCTGTGAGAGGAAACACGGTTCTCCAGAGCCGGATGTAGCGGCCGCTGGACACAGGTGTGCCAGAACAGACCGCTCCACTCCGTATAGCCGTATAACCACTCGTAGCGCCGCACTCAAGGGTAGCGAGGGGGGAGGAGCCATCCTGGTCACTTAAGGCAGTAAAGGGTGCCTTCCATGACCTGGTTAGCTCCCCATGCATCTCGGGAAAGAAAGGTACTGAAGCGGTGGGCAGAGCCCGACCCGCTCCAAGAAACCAATCATCCAGCCGAGACTGAGCGGACCCGGGCGGAGGATTCCACTCAAGCCCGACAGCCTCTGCGGCCCGTTTCAGCATAGCTGACGACTGTGGATCTGACTCAGGCCATGCTGTACAACCCAGGGGGGGCAGCACAGGGGAATCGTCCCCAACAGTATACAGCTCGCACTCCAAATGTAGTGGTCGGCATCCTATCCCCCTGGTGAATTTCCAATGGAACGTCTAATTCACCCATTACAGATGAATGAGTCCACAGGGAATAATCTCTGGGCGGAGCCTCAAACACAACTCTGCGATCACCTGACTCACACCACCCGCGAGGGAGTGGCGCAAAATCAGGGACTCTACATTCGCGAGCGAACGAGATCTCAACACCGAGATATTTTCACACAGAAAACATGCACCATCCACAAAAGCTGCCTCAGCATGTTGTATGCCCAAACACGCGACAGAAATTGTGACCACAGAGGGCTAGGGAACGACCACATTCAGCAGCGCACAGGTGGAAAGACATCCTTCTTCCGGAGAAGAAAGATGAAAAACTCACCCGTGTTTACTACCTTGGAATAACGCCCTTCACCAGTGCTGGAGCACACAGGGATGTCCGCGGCGACACTGATGGGAAACCCTGTCAGTGAATCACTCACTTTCCTCGCCCTTAAACCGACCGTCAGCCAACCAACACAAAGGTTGCTGTGAGAACAGCAGTTAAGAGATTCAGAAGCTTGAGATCACCTTCCGGGACCAGGTGGTGAACTTGCAAGCAAAGCCCGTGGAGAACGCAGACCCAGCCCTTGCACACCCCGTTCGAGCACTGCATGTTTACATGGACCGCACTCAGAGCTTCAGAAGCTCAGAGCAGCACTTTGTCTGCTTTGGAGGTCAAGAGAAGGGAAAGGCTGTCTCCGAGCAGAGGTTGGCCCACTGGATAGTGGATGCTATTGCCTTGGCTTACCAGTCCCAAGGCGAGCCGTGCCCCCTAGGGGTGAGAGCTCACTCCACTCGGGGTGTTGCTTGCTTAATAATCCTGCTTTATTGCACTCTATTTCAAATTTCTATTTCTGATTTAATTACAATAATGATCCGTCACAGTTTTTTTCTGTCCCACCACAGTTTTGTAATAAAATGTTAGGTCACTAATTGTGTTTTGCACCATTGCTTTGGCATAGCATCTGTCAATCGAACAGAAAACAAAATCGCAATGTAGCTTAGTGCGCTTGTCACACGGCAAAGGCTGTGATGTAATTAAATAGGTTGTGGCTGGTTTCAGAGTGAAGCGCACTGTGTTCACACAAGCATGATTCGCATCTCAGAGCGGCTCCATTCACAGTAAATGCTGCGAGCTTAATCACTGCATGTGCTGTGAGTTTATCGTGCATTTTGGACTACTCCTGTGTATCCAATTTAATTTGCTTACATTTTGTACTTGCATTTATTCTTGCAGTCAGTTGAGATAGTTTACAAAATTAAACAATATTCTTTGGGATCATAATTGTATTGCATTAAGTTGTTTAAACCCCAAATCTTACCTTAAAACATTCTTCTTTAATAATTATTCACTTATTTGTAACATACAATGTCATTGTAAAATAATAGTTTTAATGGAGCTAGCTACTTTTTAATAGTAACTTTTAAAGTAGTTAACTACTTTTTCAATAGGGTAGCTTGACTGTATCTTAACTACTTTAACTTATGAGAAGCTTGTAGCTTGTCAAACTACTGTTTCAAAATAGCTTCTCCAACACTGTCTGTTGTTGTAGTGACATTTACCCACCACTAAACATGACTTTAAACAAGGCAAACTGTAACTGATCGCTTTACATGCCAGTCAGAATACCTCTTTCTATGTAAGTGGGTGGTCCCTGGCCAATTGAAGCAACTAAAGAGCCCAGACCATGCTATCACTCAAAGTTCTGGCAATGTGAGGCTACAAAGTGTGGAATTTACATTACATTTTAAATTTCATTATAAGTATGAACTTATGAATGACAGGTGCAACCCTACCCAGACTTTTTGCCATGATTCAAAGATCTGGCTACGTGAGACAATGTAGACCCCAACAAATAATAGCATCACACTAGGTTTGACATTAATTGTGTAACCTTTGTCTTACCCTGTATGTGGGGGTGTTTGATCAACAGCATCAGGGCATATCTGAGAGTTGTGCTGGTGGTCTCCGTACCAGCTACAAACAGATTTAAAACAGTCGCCATCAAGTTCTTTTTGTGGAATTCTGTGTCATGATTGTCTTTTTCCTGTTGTACCACACAAAGAAACATTAGAACAGAAATTATATGTTGGCTAGAGTCCTTCAATGTACCGTTAACTTGTGCTGTACAGTTCTTCAATTTATTGTTCACACACACACACACACACACACACGCATACATGCACACACACATATACTGTATATATTTATACAACAGTTTGTTCTGGT
Source organism: Rutilus rutilus (assembly GCA_021464565.1). Lineage (NCBI taxonomy): Eukaryota > Metazoa > Chordata > Actinopteri > Cypriniformes > Leuciscidae > Rutilus > Rutilus rutilus. The sequence goes on along the minus strand of JAJAQA010000008.1, from coordinate 5,195,045 downwards.
TCTCAAATCTGAGAGATCCTTTCCAGCCATACGATACTCTTCCAGTATCACCCATTTAGCCATTTGTATCACTCCACTTGCAACATTTCTCTCAGCAAGTGTCATGGTGGATGAGCAAACCCACCATAATTTTACAAATACTACTGTTGCTTTTTTTGTGTCACACAGCAAAAAGACAATGACAAAAACTGATATACAATCATTGTAAACATTAGATACCTGATTTAATCTGTTAAGGAAGCAGTCAATAAAATCCTTTGGGTCACTGAGGTCTAAATTCTGCTCATGCTCCTTAACCTTATTCATAATGAAGGAGCTGATGTCGTCTATCTCTCTTAACATGGTGTTATGACTCCCTGGCAAGAGCTCCATTAGTCGAGGGAAGATGTTGCACAGCTGTTGAGAATGAGAAAATTGAGTTGTAATACATTTTTCAAAATGTATTTACACTACAGTCTGTGGCTCTTATTTGACTCTCCTTATTTTAGGAGAGTCAAATAACACACTTCACTTATCAGGTGTGTTAGATAAGGGAGACAAAATGTGCAGAGATGGGACTGTTCCAGGACTTGGATTGGGAAACACTGGTTTAGAGAATAGCTTTAGCAATGCCAGGCTATGGGTTTGATGGTCTGGAAATGCACATGATAGTAACAAATTTGTATCTTGAATGAATTGCAAATCACTTTAGATAAAAGTGTCTGTCAAATGGACAAAAGTACATGTAAAGTTCAAACCTGCCGCAACTATATACATATACAGTTGGACCAAGTGAACCGAACTACAAGTGTGAACACTCCCTTACAAACATATGGAAGTAAAATAATGCCAAATGTTTTTGAAACAAAAAAGCCTGTTGAATTGCACTACTTGGAAAAAAATAGGCATTGCATAACCATGCTTGCATTTTAATGCATTGTATTTTTAGGGCTTGCATTTTTATGGGCTGAAATTCAACATGGTTGAAATTAAATAATCCATATTCACCTTTCATATTTCACTTCCAAAATATTCAAAACTGTTTAAAAATACAACCTATAATATTCAACAGGCAATTTTCGGTCCATTTTATTTTGCTTTGCAAATTCGCTTCCAAAAATTCAGTGGTTCAAATTCGACAGTAAATTCAACATTGACATCAAGGAACTGCAGGAACAGCAGTAGACTGCCGAGCATACTCTCCATCTGCTGTTAGTCAACCCCACCAGCAGGTGGTGTAAAAGCGTGTGTTGTTGACGAAGACCAGCAACAGTTAGAACAAGCCATTCATTCATAAAATGAAAATGATTATCTGTGTCAGTATATATGCGGAAAAGATGATAAACACACAAAAGCTGTGTTTATGTTTCATTCAATAACTTCATTGTTACTTTCCCTGTGTAGCCTACATGTTATCAGCTTTCTCTACCATGAACGGGATTATAATCGGTTTTCCTCAATACCTCATACTCAAGGATTCCCCTTCCATCGGGACAAAACGCTTAACGTAGCTTAATGGAATACAGTGATATAAAAGACCAAACTCGCACCTTATTGGGGAAGTAAGGCCTAGTCCACACGGACACGGGTATTTTTATAACCGGAGTTTTTCCTCAGCATTAAGCTTTGCGCGTTATTCTGAGTCCATATGCTTGCCTGCGAGTTTGGTCTTTTTATATCACTGTAATTAAAGTGAAAGTGAAAAGTGTGAAAGTGAAAGTGACACGTGACACGTGAATTAGTCCATTAAGCTACGTTAAGCGTTTTATATGTCCAGCATGCATGTTGGCTACACAGGAAAAGTAACCGTGAAGACACTGAATTTAACATAAAACAGCCGTCATAATAATCACAGATACACTTACGTGGTTGTAAATGAGTTTTATGAATGAATGGCTTGCTCTAACTGTTGCTGGTCTTCGTCAACAACACTCGCTTTTGCACCCCCTGCTGGTGAGATCGACTAACAGCAGATGGAGAGTATGCTCGGTAATCTACTGCTTTTCCTGCAGTTCCTGGATGTCAACGTAGTATTTTCTGTTGAAATTTGAACCACTGAATTTGTGGAAGCGAATTTGCAAAGCGAAATAAAATGGACCGAAAATTGCCTGTTGAATATTTACCATTTTTTTAAACAGTTTGAATATTTTGGAAGTGAAATATGAAAGGTGAATATGGATTATTTAATTTTTAACAATGAAAATGTGTTTGAAATGTTTTGAATTGAAATATTCACAGCTTAAATATTCAACCATTCTGAATTTCAGCCCATAAAAATGCAAGCCCTAAAAATATAATGCATTAAAATGCAAGCATGGTTAATGCTATGCATATTTTTACAAGTAGTGCAATTCAACAAGCTTTTTTGTTTCAAGAACATTTGGCATTATTTTACTTCCATACAAACAGTTTGTGCAACAATCTTGTGTTAATCATGTGAGAGCATAAGAGTGACTGTTGATGAAGCTGCTCCTTATGAAGGGCATTTCAAATCAATCATACAGGATTTAAATTTCGGTTTGGGTGCTGTCTGTCAAAATGTTAGGATTTTGACGATAGATCTGTGCTAGGAAAAAAAAAAATGTTTAGAAGAGGTTTAGCTAATTTACTCTGTTCAATCTTTCCTCCGTTCTCGATCTTTTTATTTATGTTTCTTAAACATCAAGTTCTTTGTTCCAGGGCACTGCTGCAGTGGTCCTAAACAGAATTTGAAATAATACTTTCCTGTTCTTTTAGTTCTCTTGTGTCCTGTCTCTTCTGCTTACCTGGCCCCAAGGGCTGCTGACAAAGCGCACAAGTCTGGAGAGGATCTGGAGCAAGTGCAGAAAGCTTTTGTCATCATAATCAAAGCGCTGCCCAAACACCAGGGAACAGATCACGTTAGACACAGCCCGGCTCAGGAAGAAGGTTGGGTCGACTGGTTTAGCTGAAGGAGAAAACCTTACCATTATCATTTTTAGCGCGGAACTGTCAAAATATACAAATCCTAGTATATAATAAATGGATCGTGTTCGTCAGTTCCTCACATCTGGTTTCTTCAAAACTCTTCAGCAAATGCTCGCTCTCTTCTTGAATCCACTGTTCCATTCTTTTACGGCCCATTCCAAAATCCCTCAGTGTGGTGAGAGTGAACCGCCTCAGTTGACGCCAGCGTTCACCATTACTGACGATCAGACCTACAAACATTTAATCTAGACTATATTACTTCCAACTAATTACTTGTATGTGTTTATAAAACAAAAGAAAACCAGCATCACTTGTACCATAGCCTTTCATAACTCTGTTTAGAAAGGGAATGGGGGCTCTGGGTGCAAAGTCATCTGCCTGGTCCACTAGAGCCTCTTTCACGGTATCATAACCAACCAGAACCACCGTTCTTTGAGGCCCAAGGTACACCGTCATCACAGGCCCATAGGTTTTGCTCCACTGTTGAGAAAACAGACTTTGCTATGACACACCAGTGCAAGGTTGGATAATTCATTACATTTACATTTATATAGTGCTTTTCTGGGTACTCAAAGCACTTTTACACTTTTATATCTCGTCAACCACCACCAATGTACGCCAGAACGCCCACCACACACCAGCTTATCGGTGGAGAGGAGACAGAGTGATTCCAGCTAACAGAGTTTTGTTACAAGAACGTTCTCCAAATATTCAGTGTTGTCTCCTGGGAACGTAAAAATTTTCCAGTTTTCTTGATGTTAGAGGAACATGTTTTTGAAGGTATGATGTTCCTCAAACATTCTTTCAACTTAATTTTGATTAACAATTAAACATTCTAGGAACGTTGATTTGTAGCATTCCAAGAACATAAAAATGTCCAGTTTCCTGAATGTTAATAAAAAGGTTAGTATGATGTTCCTGAAACATTCTTTCAATCATTCAAACACCTGCTGTGAACAAGCACTGAAAGAAAGAGAAATAAGAACACAAACTACAGCGTTCTTCAGCCACAGCCTTAGATGAAATCAACTGAAGATAAACGCCATTAAATCTCTCAAGATCTCATCAGAGGAGGATTAAACAACAGCACTACCAGCTTCACTTATTACTAACCAGACTGACTTTATTTCTGTCATACGTCTACATAAGTTCTTATTGAGAACTAACAGAGGTTTACAGTAGATGTTGATGAATGATTGGTTCATTTGACGTTACCATCATGGGAACATTCTTATAACAAAAATCAGTTTGCTGGGATAGAGCCAATCAGTATTTATGGGGATGATTAGGAGGCCATGATGGACAGAGGCCAATGGGTAAATTTGGCTAGGAATTTTTTTTTCCAAATTTTCAATGACCACAGAGAGTCAGGACCTCGGTTTAACGTCTCATTCATATGGTGATGCAAAAGTGTGTAAAATTCGATGTAGTATGCAGACTTTTGCGTTTTTACCCCTTTTTTAGGCCCTTGCACACAGAGTCCGAAATTCGCGTCTGAAATTTTCGCACGTTAAAAAATAAATACGACCTCACGTTATGTCAATCACGCTTGTACACTGCCTCCGAAACTTTCGTCCGTCAAAAAAAAAATCGACTCAGGTTCGATTTTCTGCGTTTTTCACATCCGTAGCAAGCATTTTGAATGGTGTTTTGACAATTCAGAGCCACCGAATCAAGAAAGCGAAAAAATGCATGCGATAATTTCGGACTCAGTGTGCAAGAGTCAAGAGTAGACGGGAACGCGACGGTGGAGCGTTTTTAAGATTTCCACTCTGGAGGGTGGTTTCACTTTTTTGCGTTTTTAAGCCCCAAAACGTCGCCGTCTAAACGAAAGGCACATCTGATAAAATATTTTTACGTTTTCTCCCGCGAGCATTCTCGTGTAAACAGGACCTGAGTGTGGACTCATATAAACTCTGAGAGTGTTAGTTTAACACTGGCGATTTTGCTGTGCAGTGTGAATATAAGAATTTGGAGAATTTTTCCCTGATCAGACCCCACATTATAAAAATTATAATAATAATAATTTTGTGAGTTATTGAGAATTGAGTGTAGTAATAATAAAAATAATAGCATCTTTATATCTCACAAGTCTTTATCGCTGTGAAACTACATCTATACACTTTTATGGTGCAGACAAAAGCCACCAAAGTTAGATGGAGCGGCACAATTCATTTTCAAAGACAGGATTGATTAGACTGCCAATCCTATAGTAAAGCACATTTGATGTGTGCAGGGGCAGTGCCTACTTCGCTACCATTTTTCAGTGTTTGTACCCTGGTCATTGAGCACCACCTACAGCACACATTACAGTATGTCTCTCTTATGTGATTCCCCCTCATGTAGACCACATTCTAATGAATCCTACAGTACAGTAAAAGCAACAGGTATAAATCACTAAGCATCTTGAGGTGTAAAAGAATGTTAGCAAAGTTAAAATGATCAAAATTTCAAGTTAATTCATCAGTGCAGATGATTGCACTTTGCATAACATCTGCCTAACACTGCAACATCCTTACAATTGTGATTATGATACGTCTCACATGATTCTGTTTTAAAACATACAATTCAGACACAACGTCCTGCCTTCTCTCTTACCGTCATGAAGCTTTTAAAGGGTGCACGCTTGTCCATTATTGGCAAGTTTCCAATCAGTGGCAGTGCCAGTGGCCCTGGGGGCAAAGAACGTCCACTTGGCTTTCTTTTCCATCGGAATAATACCAGCACAGCAAAGACTAAAACCAGCACCAATGAGCTAGAGAGTTCCATCCCTCGTCTCCAAAATGTTATGTTCAGTTCAGTTTTTTTCTTTACATCTGTTTTTGACAGTGGCTTTAAAGGTTTTTATATGCACAGTGGGAGTAGAGCAAGAAGGAGGGGGCAGGTTCAAGCCGGAATGGGACAGAGGTGAGGAACGTGAAATGCTTATACACATTAACCAGGGTGAACACTAATCTATCAGCCCAGGAATGAAAGAGTGGTTGGGGGTGTGATAAAAAAAAAAAAAAAAACAACAACAAAAAAAAACATTAATATATTGTTTGTATACTATGGTAGGCAGGAACAATACATAGCCTACAATACTAACTATCAAGTCGATCCCTGAATCGTGATTTAATTTCAAATCATTTTTACCTTACCAGATCTTATTAAAATTAATATTATTGTAGAATATCCAAACTTAATATAAAAAATCGTCATTTTGCGTCATCTGAGGATTTTTTGGCCAGAGGTTAGAAACTACAGCCAGTAGTAGGAGCTCGTTCCGCATGTTCTCAACCCGCCCATAGGAGGTGGGATCTCACTCACAGAATGTACAAATAGCTATCTTTTTTTGGAAGGTAAGCCAACAGGCTCTTGTTCTGTGGAGAAAGCTGAGTAGTAGGGGTTACCATCCTCTTTTTCCTGGACATGTCCGGCCGTCGAGATCGTCCAAAATGTCCGGGATTCAGTTTTTGCTTTCTAACAGTCGCCGTTCATTGTTTACATGCACACCTTTTGTTTCAATCTAACTGAATTCATTCCGATTGGTGAATCTGAATGTAGTGTTTACATGAACGCTAAACAAGTGATCGGTTGATGTGCGTTATAGCATTGCTAAGAAAATTCCCGCTCCTCCGTGAGAGATACGAGACCGGTGCGTCTCAGAGGTGTCACTCGTAATCACGCCACCGGCCTCGTGCCGTTCTCCCGCGGCCCTCAGCCTCGTCCTGCTCGCCACAGTAAACATAATGAATGGCGAGTGTAGAACGCAAAAGCCGAATCCCGGACATTTTGGGCGATCTCGAAATCCCGGGCAGAGTCGTCACGGAGACGAAAACGGCATCTTTTCAGTTTCGAGTCAACTAGTAGCTGCCCTCTGTAACCGGTAGGCGTGGCTTGGGAGTGGCCTCGTAGGGCGGTGAAGTAAGTGCATTCTGGGAGTTGTTGTCTTTCATCCACATGAGCCAAAAATATTTTTTTGGGCTTTTCTCAGTCTAGAAGGCTCCAAATTCAAAAATAATTTCACATTTCTACTACATAAATGACCCACTTTAAATACACATTCATCTTTCCAGAGGTGAAGTATCCCTTTAAGATTTACAAACAAGTAAGTGCATTTCTCCAAACAGTTCGTACAAACAGCACCACACAATGGATTATCTGCAAATGGCTGTAATTTGCCTAAAACCCTTAGTCTAAACTCAGTATTTATGTCAATGAACATATCAGTGCTATCAGAATGACAAGTCCTTGTGTCATTGTTCACAAACAAGATAGTCAAAATGCTTAGTCATGCTATCAAAATGACAGTGTACTCTGTATTACCTGATGTAAACTATACGGTTTTTAATGACAATGATTGAAAATGCACAATACTGCACTTTAAGTCAAGTCAAGTCACCTTATATATGGGAATATACTGCAAAATATAATTCAATATATTACATAATACTATGTAATTACATAATACTATGTAATTGTACTGTGTAATACTACCATAATATAATATAATTTTACTCTGCTGTTCTTGCCATAACAAACACAGTTACAGAAACCAGAGAAAATCTAAATTATTATAAAGTTAAGAGTCAAACTGCCCATCTAAATCAAATACGGATCACCATAATGGTGACGCCAAACCAAACTATTATTTTCAGTAAAACATCAACATCTAAACATGTTCATTCTCAATGAGAACTTCTGTAGACGTATGACAGAAATACAGTCAATCTGGTTAGTAATAAGTGAAGCTGGTAATTCTGTTTGTGGAGTTGTTTAATCCTCCTCTGATGAGATCTTGAGATATTTAATGTCTTCTTTTATCTTCAGTTGATTTCATCTAAGGCTGTGGCTGGAAGTCAGTTGTAGTTTCAGTTCTACCAGAAAGACTCGGGAGAATAGATATAGTAACAAGCATACATTTATTAGTGATCCAGCAAGCACAACGTGCAATAAGTATTTGGCGTAGGCCCCGTCCGTAACTCGCGATCCGAGGGTACGGATTCAGCATTTCCTGCCTGAAGATGAAGGCAGCGGCGCAGCCGACCCCCCGTGAGGTATTGGAAGGGACCATCCTGGTGGTGGTGGGGAGGTTGGAGGGGAAGGGACCATCCTGCGGTGATAGAGAAGATAGAGGGACCATCATGGTGGTGGTGGGGTGGATGGTGGTGAGTGGAAGCGTTCAGCATCTGCGAACTCAGACAAGTGTAAGTGCAGGTCCTTTATACTTCTAGTATTGAAACATGATTGGATAGATGAGAAGGTAATAAGTGACGCAACAATTAAGTCTTCCCGGCAGAACTTACGCTAAAGCTTACATTTCTTGTTGTTCCTCTTTCCTTCAGTGAGTCTGCTTGTTATCATCAGCTATCTTCAATAACACCCAGCCATCACTCAATTAAATTGCTTAATTATCTCATTAACCCACTGGGGTCGGGCTCGTTTTTTTCCGTATGAGTGCAAAAAAAAAAAAATATATATATATATATATATATATTAATTTGTATCTTATATGCTTGTGTTATACATCAATCGATCCTGTTTAGTGTGTATTTTTTTTGTGTATGCTCATAATAAAAACAAAGTGTTGTGCTTTTCGCCAAATAAAGAAAAATAAACATGATGCGAGTTCTGCCTACTCTCTGTCAGTGAAGTCAATTCTGAAACGCGTCCGAAAATGAACTGTAACTCAGCGAATACTCAGTCAAACAGGCATACAGACACACAGGCATGAAGCTTGAATTCTCTTCTTTTAAATGAAGTATTTTTTATAAAAAACAAATATTCACAGTTTATATAATATGTATGTAAAGAGAGAGATGTCAGTCGTTCTCATCTCAGCTAATTAAGTTTTAATGTGACTCCGCCTACGGAGACCGCGCTATACAAACGCAAATGTGAGGCGATCCATACAAACCTGTGAAACGCCCACATCCGCTGGATAAGGCCGGTGACACACTGGATGCGTGGCGTAAGCGACTCAGCTGCGTGGCGTGTCCGTTTTTATTTCGGCTCCCATGTTAACAGTTTAGAGTTTGCACACTGCCTGTGTGAGACGCGCGTCTCAGGCGCGGCACGAGCCGCGTGGAAAACGTGTGCATGCTAGAAATAGAACCGACGCCTATTTTTCACGCGACACGCAAGCGTCTTGGAAGCGTTTCCATGCAAAATTGAATAGGAAAATCTGTTTATTTGTCATTTTGACACGAATACATATTAATAAATGTCCTTTTGATGTTTAAAAGTGTCTAGGTTTTGACATAAATGCAAATATAAATGTAATTTTACAAAATATGATCGATTTTCAAATACTGCTGTATTGAATGAACAGCTTTTAGCAAACTCTATTGCTATACTGAGATGAGGAATATATACTGTATGTGTTTTGTCAAAAATAAAGTCATCAACTAACTAATGAATCCTTTACTTTGAAATACGTATGATAAAATGTATACTTTAGTTTTGAAAGACGTTGACTAGTTTTGAAAAGATTATAAAGTATGTATGTGCATGCATATATATATATGTGTGTGTGTATATATGAAGAGTTCAGATGCAAAAGCCTCTAAATGCCATCTGAAATTTTCTCCTAGAATGATCATTTTTATGAAGCTTGTATATTAAAGTTAGCTATAGGTGACACACCTGAATGAATGGCTCATTAAGAATGCAGGGACATTGTCTCACCAGGTGTGAACTACTAAATAGGCATGATGCTGTTGGAGCGTTTACGCCCCATCCGCATATTGGCTTTCCAAACTAAAAGTGTTTCACAAAACTAAAATCAATGTATCGTTTTATGTGAATGATTAGGCAGGATGATTTTCACATCATTTTGAAGAAAAAACTCTAGGCGACGACATCCATTAGTCAAAAGTCTTATTGCCACATATTTAGTATGTGTTTTGTGGCCTTATTTCAGAAACTTTCATTTTTAGTTTTTTCGATAACCATGCATAAACATTATTCTCTCAAAAATGAAAACATGTACATACATGTGGCTCACATATTATGGTAGTCCTGTTTGTGCTATATAGAGTGAATTTACACCTTTGCCATTAATATGTTTATAAGCAACTGAAAAAAGCACAAATGTCAGGGCATGTCAGAACATCTTAAGGACCCCAAAAACACCCCAGACCCCAGAGGGTTAACTCAAACACTGATTCAGTGTTATATTTAACACCCTGTAGTGGGCATACTTAGTTTTCAATTCATCTGGGCTAACCTATGTGAGGCCTACATGAAAACAAAACTGGCTGGGCCCCAGTTAGATAGCCCAGGTCAAACCCATTTGGGCCCCACATGGAATTCTAAGCAAGTTTTTTTTCAGTGTGACACACTTGTGAGCTAAATGTAACATGAAGAAATGAGCATTCATCCCCCAGTTTACTGTCTCCAGCAAATCTGCTCTGTCATCCTGTTTAACTCTTGGCCCAGTCATAGAGAGCACTGTAAACATGATCCTGTTTATATAGCTGAATGACAGATGGATTGACACACTCAATATGATGTAACATTATATTTCCGTTTAATGAACACTCACCTATGTTCTCACTTACACAAACTCTCCATAACACAGACAGAGATAGAATGTGAGCAAAAGGGGACTTAAGAAAGAGGGAAAGAGGGAAACGGTGAATATAACAAATTTTATAGAAATATTGTACATTAAATTCAAGAAATATGCAAAGTTAGCAGAAATCAGAACAGAGCACATGGCAAATTTTCAAAAACGCAAAAAAAAAGCTTTTTTTTTTACAGTGAGAATAGTGATTATGACTATTTTTGCATTTATAAACTAAATGTATCCACAAACGTCTGACAAGTTTTCAATTAACTTTATACAAGATTTTGACTCCTTACATTTGAATGTGATACATAATAATAAAAAAAAAAGGGTTGAGAGTTCTAAGGAACAGCAACATTTGTATTAGTATTATTTTATATGGGAAGATAATGTATATTATATATTAAACAATAACCACAACATAGAGAAGTTAAAAGGGACAAAGTTGGATGAACCTCAGAAAACCTGCCAAGGGCATTTCTTGGTCATATTTCATATTAAAATGAAAAGCAAAATATATAAGATTGTGTATTTGTAGGAGTGCATGGGCATGACAGGAAGGTGCTACATTTACATAAATGTAACACTGCAAAACCCCATTGGCTTTGTTTCCCAAAGTTGCATCTTCGCATATTCTAATTCACATAGTTTACGGTCTTCTACTGTAAAGAGATTATCAAACAAACTTTGTATACAGCATTTGCACATATTATGACCAATGGGTTTGTATGACTTTTCAAGTTGCCCTTATTACTGGGTAACTATTTAAAAATGATTATTTTCGCACTCACAAAAGAGCAATTTAAAATTGAGTACATATTTCTCAATAAAAGTTAAATATATTCACTACAGGAATTTCTGTTACTTTTTAAAGGTTTGGGAATAACAAGTTTCAAATTCCCTAACATTTCCACCATTTTCCATGAATGTGTGGACCGTGTGAATAAGGTAAACATATTCCATTAAAATGCAAACCCTCCACAGTCGAAAGCATCAAAATCAGAGTCTCCCTCAAAGTCGAAGCTGTTAATGTGTGGCGACTCTATGGCTTGGCTGCAAGCATGGTAAGAACTGCCTCCCCCCATCTCAGAGAAACCTGTGGAGTGAGTGATTTCAGGAGCGTGAACAGCCAGGTTAGAGGAGGCTGGTGGACAGGAGTTGAGGTAGCCCAGCGCTGAGGACGCGGCCGCTCCACCCATCAGCAGACAGACGGCTCTCACAGCGCGCGCATCGCTGCTGTTTCCGTGGCGCAGGCAGTCTGCGGAGTGAAGGGGCGGAGCCACTGTGGGGCTGCAGGGAGGCCGCTGGTTTATGCTGCCTAAAGTTCACAACAGAAACACTTGTAGATAAGTGCACATAAACATGTTGACATGTGGATAGTGCATATACAATGATACAATCACAGAGGCTGTTCATTATGTGCCGAGTCAACGTTTGCAGAGATCAGAGAGCAGTTGCGGCACCACAATGGCCTACTTTATTTTATCGACAATGCTGTTCCAGACACAGTTAAGCTGCCACCTTTCTCCTATTAAACATCAAACAAAAAGAAATGACCAGGCTCAGACAATGTAATTACATTTTTTAAAACTCCTAATGGCAAAAGACAAGATCACAAACACTAAAATAACTGCAGCTAACAGCATATTATGGCAAGGGCTGAATTGCATGACTGTATTTGACTGACTAAATGTTTTGATCCCTTACGGAACAAAAATATATGGGAATATACTGCAAATTATAATGCAATATATTACATGATACATTTCCATATATGGGAAACTAGTGCTTATATTTTTCAATATACTGCAATATATGCATTGACCATGTATGATTATATATTAATACATATAAAATATGTATAAATGAAGACAAAAATAACATTACATGTAATATTCACAAAGTTTTATCCTTTATTGGGTACATATATTGCACATACATGTTCCCATATAAATGTGAATGTAAGTTCACAAGTTCACAAGTTTTTCAATATATTCCTTATGTATTACTCAATATATTGTAATATATTACAGAGAAACAATATTATTATAACTCATTTTAATAAAATAATAATAATAATAATACTAATTCTGGAATCACCCCTGATCAGCAGACAGGTGCAAGTATGCATGCAGTAGTGCAGATACTAGGCCTACATTCAGCAGCATAAAGTTTATAAACTAATATAGCCTGATGAGCAGGATGATGATGTGCAGGACACATGCACTGAATATACAGACATTTTCTTTCATAACACACCAGCCCGAATTTCAGTATGAACTCATATAGTCAGCCTTATGGTGCACAGCTTATTAAGCAATCATGAATTATTTATTTATTTAACATGTATGTGTGCATTAAAGTGCCCTTATTATGGATTTTTTTAAATGACCTTTCATGTAGTGAGTAACATAGCTCTAAGTGAATGAAAACATCCTGCAAAGTTTTAAATCTGAAAGTGCACCGTATATAAAGTTATTGTCTTTCAAAAGTAAGAGTCGACTCTGAGTCAATGAAATGAATTGTTTTTCAAATGAGTCATAAGCCGTTTCGTTGTGACGTCAAGACAAAACATTAGCATATTGCCCGCCCACTTATTGCACGCGCAGACAGGAAAACTTGAACCTCAAACCTGCAGCATGTCGAGAAGACACTGTGCTCTACAATGTGAAGGTAAAGCCAGTTTTTTTCCACTGCCCAAGGACAAGCATGTGAAGAATCAGTGGTTAAAATTCATCTTTACCACGATACCACAGCAGTTGCTGTTCCCTTTATTTCACTGACGACTGCTTCTCAAATCTCGGAGTTCAATCCAGGATTCGCAAACCGCTTGCTCTTGAAATATGGTGTTCAAGTTTTGAGTTTTATATTGTTTAGGTCTCCTGCTAACTGGCTAACTCACATTATCACTGTCGAATCAGTTGTGGGCCACTATTACCTAAAACTGTGTCTATTAATGCAGATTGTCTGTCGTTCTCACTACTTTGAGGAAAGATTACGCATGGAGCAAGATTTGTTTTACCAACGTTTATGTTACATCAGTCATTCACGCTACCCATACACAAAAGAATTATATTTGCAATATATTTTCCGGATATGTTTTGGAATATATGCAAATATTTGAAATTGGCCCAATAAATATATTTCATACTTATATTTCATATATTTTTTGTTATATTTCAGAATATATTTCAATGTATTTGGAATATATGCCACATATATTTTTGACACTTTTGGGGACCCGTACAGAAAAAAATACATTGAAATATATTCTGAAATATAACAAAAATATATGAAATATAAGTATGAAATATATTTATTGGGCCAATTTCAAATATGTGCATATATTCCAAAACATATCCAGAAAATATATTTCTTTTGTGTATGGGTAGAGCTCGGCTAATGTACACACTTTTATTGATACAGTTTCCACGTGTTCACTGCAGTAAATTAGAAAAATACTCTGTAAATAAATAAGTACAAGTAAACAAATCGGTTTGTTGATGGACATGCACTTGTTAATGCTGATGGTGAGGAATTACAGTTGCAACATCCCATAATGTACCTCATTAAATGGTAAAATCGATGTCATTGTTTGTTACTGTGTTTAGTTTACGGTGTAGGAAGCCTCAGGACACGCAGAGCTGACGTTGTTCTGGCAATGGGCGTTTTTGTTTTTGACACGCACGCTGTACACAGGTAGACCAATCACAACAGACTGAGCTGTCTGGCCAATCAGATCAGAGTAGCTTGTGGAAAGGAGGGATTTTGAGAGATTAATTCATCTGACATGTATATTATGAGAAAATGAAACGTATTTTGATGCATGTAAACCTGTTGTAGGAGACTCCACAACAACATTAGGAAACTTTAAAATAGCATAATAGAGACACTTTAAAAGTAGCATTTCAGCAACGAGAACGATGCTGAGCCAAAAGAAGATAAAGATGTGTTCTGGCGACTGGAGTGTTTATTGAACCAATCAGATAAGAGTAAATCGAGAGTCAGCGAGAAGCTCATTTGATTGGCTACATGAAGAAGGTGGACTCGTCCTCCTCTTCGCACTTGCAAAACTCAGTGAGTTTCCACCGGCTGCGTTACGGCTGCGTTACGGCTCCGGCACGGCAGCGGAGTCAATAGGTTTCCATTAAAGTCAATGAGTGTATTTCCACTGAATGCGGTACAGCTGCGTTCCGACTCCGGCGATCCGCAGCCCTCCGGAGCAGATACGCAGAGCTTCTATTTTTGCCGGATGCCGGAGAGCTACGCAGCACTACAGGGCAGAATGCGCAGGACAGGAAGTCGAGCAAAAAAACAGAACAAACCAAAACAAAATAAAAGATCCGGTTAATTTTCTAAATAAAATACACCGTGATCATGGCGGATCATATTTCCCTACACTACACCTTGAAAACGTCATAATATGCCATTCCTCATAACGTTCTGTTTATAGAAACTATATATCGCGCGATCATACGTGAATTAGCGAGATCTCGTGGGTCCTCGTGACTTCAGCTGTCAGTCATGGGACGCAGCCGAGCCGTTCCGCAACAAATACGGACCTGGTGGGTATTGACGGACGACGGAACACGGAGCTGTCACGCAGC
This sequence comes from Rutilus rutilus, assembly GCA_021464565.1. NCBI lineage: Eukaryota > Metazoa > Chordata > Actinopteri > Cypriniformes > Leuciscidae > Rutilus > Rutilus rutilus. Next base: position 5,179,961 of record JAJAQA010000008.1, on the reverse strand, counting down.
GGAGCCGTTCCGCAGCCGTTCCGCATCTGGTGGAAATTGGGGGTGAGAGAATCGTGCCAAAACTGTAAGCACAGCTAAAAGAAAGAAACAACTGTACAAATGGGGTGATTTTGGGAGCTTTTATGCCCCATGTAGGGAGACCGGAGATGGTTTTAACATTTTTGACCTTTCCGTCTATATCTTGGAGTACTTTTAAGCCAGTGTGTTCAAAATGTGATTCAAACTAGTTACAAGTGTCTGCTGTCAAATGACATAGCTATTATCTTTGCAACACAAACAGAAAATGCATGGTTTAGTTTCAAACACGAGGAGTGAAATGTTACAATTCACCCCATAGTCTGGGTTAGTTGTAACATACCCTGGGGTGAGATGTACAGTAACATTATGATATTCACGGGGGTGATATGTAACATAATGAAATAAGGATTTTGAAAAAAAAAAAAAAAGGATTTTGAAAGCTTTTTATTCAACACTGACTTTTCAATATAACTGATGTGTGTGTCCGTGTGTGTGTCACTCTCATTCTCAGTGTGTTTGTCACTCTCAGTCATAGTAATTGACCATTATAATTTGAACTTGAACACAAACACTGTTTGTGTGTAAGCATGTTTGTTACTGTGAGTCATAGTATTGGCCATAATAAAAAATTTATTTGAACGTGTTTGTGTGTGTGTGTGTGTGTAAGGTGTTAGGGTTAGGTTGTAACGTTTCATTGTTGTTACAACTAACCCCGAGTCATGTAGCCATGAACTAGCTTACCTTACAGCTAACAGGCAAAACATGAGCACTAACAACTTGCATGGAAAATATCTACACAGACACACAATAAACATAATTTAAATTTGATGAGTTTAACTATAAAGCACAAATTCCCATAACAAAAATAAACAAAGAAAAAAAGTTACTTTCATATCTCAAAATAGTTTTTTTTTTTTTCCATTCTAACATCTGCTGTGTTTGCCACAGGGCTCTACTTTATCACATGTGGAATAAAGACTGAACTGAGCATGTGCGAAGTGAATCAGGTGATTTGTACCTGATTGGACAGATTGGAATGGTTACAATTGACCTGTGTTACCACCCGGTCTCCCCCTACACGACAAGTGATTTAGACATTTGCAACAGTTTATTTTTTACACAAAGGTTTGGTTTTACGAGATCAGTCTGTTTTGCAGTTCCTGACTGTTGTTTTCGCTTGCAAATTGCTGTTCACAGGCTTGCAGTGCTTTTGGCCGTATTTGTGCGGAGAAAATGTGCCAAAATTGTAAACGCGGGAAAAAATGGAAGTCGGAAGAATACAGATCATATTTATTTTGCGTAAGCATGAAGCTGCAGTTTCATAATACATGTATTACACTTACGAATAACAGTACAATGTTGCAAATATCTTTTTCTTACACTTAAGGCGATTTACACCTTTACAAATCTTCTCTTGCACGTGCAAATTTAATTTACGCTTGCAATCTTATGTATACTTTTACAAATCATATTACCTTCACAGAGTTCCCTTTCGAAAGGGAGTACATCAGGGGAACCACTGCACTATAGTATTAATGTAAGAAATAATGATTTTTTGTAACATTAATGCTTTTTATTTTGCATTACAATGCTTTTCAGTTTCATGGTGGTAATTTTCATCAAAAAATCATATATGCAAAAGATATATCCTTTGATCAATTTGTACTCTGTGCTTATTATGGCCACTCTGTCTCCATATATACTGTATATCCATATTCTTGTAAAATTAGACAAGTAGCAATATCCATGTTGCTCAGCGGGGGGAGGCGATGAGCTCATAGAATCGAGGCATGTTGGCAAAGCTACTGAGTTCAGGACTGGGGTCTATGCCATCTGGACCCTTTGGACTTCTGAAGCTGAACTTCTGAAGCAGAGACACGATGAACAGAAAGAGCTCCATACGAGCCAGAGACTCACCCACACAAGCGCGTTTACCTGCAGAGATGCAAGACCAAATACAATTATTCATGTTATTTATGAAATAAGTTTTAGTATCACAATTTTGAGCTTAAAATTTAAAGCTATTCTCTGATTATATTGGTCTGTTTAAAACTTGATTTAAAAGGTGGAAAAAATAAATTCATGCATGGTTATTCATGCTGTGAGTGACTGTGTGGCCCTGGTAAACCCTAGTTTGTCGGGACAATATCAAATTTTTTGGTCCCCATGAGGAAATAAGCTTATTAATAATACAGGATGATGTTTTTTGAAAATGTAAAAATGCAGAAAGTTTTGTGTGATGGGTGGGTGTAGGGGTAGAGTTAGTGTTAGTGTTAGGGGAGAGAATATACAGTTTGGACAGTATAGAAACCATTCTGCTATGGATAGTCCCCACAAAGATAGTAAACCAAACGTGTGTGTGTGTGTGTGTTTGTACTGAAATGTAAATAGGGAGTGCACTCAGTCCCACAATTCCAAACTCATTTGCAAAGCTAGAAAGTTAACTTTGATTAACTCTGGACTGACATGAGAGACTTTACAGAGTTTACCTGCAGAAAAAGGGAAAAAGGCTGGATTATTTTTAAAGTTGCCATTGGCATCCAGAAAGTGCTCTGGGTTAAATGTCCAAGGGGTTTCCCACTGTAACTCATCCCTGAGGACAGAGTGCAGCATGGGAAGAATTACTGTGTCCTGGGGAAATAAAATACATTTAAAATTACACAAAACATCCAGATTATTGGGAAATATTTTATGCATTTGCACAAATCTAGTAATTTCCAAGATAAGAGGCGATGACCATTGTATGTGTTCATTGTTACCTTTGGTATTACGTAACCTCTGAACGAGATGTCATGCATGACATAATGGGGAACATTTAGTGGGGCAAAGTCCAAGTACCGTTGTACTTCATGAATCACAGCGTCAGTGAAAGGAAGGGACTTCCTGTCATCCATTGTAGGGACCCTGTTCTGTCCAATAACTCGATCAATCTCCCTCTGAATTTGCTCTAGATCAAATACACCAAATATTCATTGATTAAAATGATATATGATCAATAATAATAAAAAAATTGAAAAGATAAAAAACAAGACAGAAAGCAAATAATACATATATCATAAGTACAGAATACTATCGCAGCTACACCGTGTCTACACCAGACGAGAGCGGCGTGACAAAATCACATAGAACCCATTATAATCAGTGATGCTGTCTACACTGGATGCGATGCACTTAAATGTCTTTAAGTGAGTAGAACAGTGATTCTCAGTCTTGTAGTTTGACTTAGCTTAACAGCAAGGAGCACAATTAGGGACATCTTACGAACATACCCTGTATGTGGGGGTGCTTGATCATCATCATCAGGGCATATCTGATAGTTGTGCTTGTGGTCTCTGTCCCAGCTATAAACAGATTTACAACAGTCGCCCACATGTTTTCCTTGTGGAATTCTGTGTCAGGATTGTGTTTCTCCTGCCGTAGCACACAAAGAAACAGAACAGGAATTGTATACATTGTCTAAGTAAATGCTGAACAATGTGTATATAGAAGAGATAAGAGAAAAGAAAAGAAACAACCTTTCTGTACCTGTTTGAGTCTGATAAGGAAGCAGTCAATAAAGTCCTTCGGCTCACTGAAGTCCAAATTCTGCTCATGCTCCGTGATTTTTGTCATAATGAAGGCTTTGATGTCATCTACCTCTCTAAACGTGGTATGATGACTACCAGGCAATAACTGCATTAGTTTAGGGAAGATGTTGTACAGCTGTTGGGGTTGAGAAGATAGTTAAGAAGACTTTCACACAGGACATGGTCTTTGCATAGAAAAACAGAATGGCCACTTTTTAAACTTCTGCTCACCTGGCCCCAAGGGCTGCTGACAAAACGCGCAAGTCTGGAGATGATCTGGAGCAAGTGCAGAAAGCTTTTGTCATCATAATCAAAGCGCTGCCCAAACACCAGGGAACAGATCACGTTGGACACAGCCCGGCTCAGGAAGAAGACTGGGTCGACTGGTGTCGCTGAAGGAGAAAAACTTTTTAGCATACAACTCTCACAGCTGTGAGGGCAGAACACTCAATGTATACCACTGCACTTGTACTGAACTCATAGGAGGCAAATGTCAAATGCTCTCTTTCCTCACATTTGGCTTCTTCAAAACTCTTCAGCAAATGCTCGCTCTCTTCTTGAATCCACTGTTCCATTCGTTTGCGTCCCATTCCAAAATCCCTCAGTGTGGTGAGAGTGAACCGCCTCAGCTGAAGCCAACGATCTCCATTACTGATGGTCAAACCTACAAACATTTTAGAGAGATTGAAATCTAGACTGAACTACATTAAACTGACAGCTGTCGTCTTTGACAACAATAAACAATAATCTCACCGTAGCCTCTCAGCATTGTGTTTAGAAAGGGAATGGGGGCTCTGCCTTTGAAGTCATCTGCCTGGTCCACCAGAGCCTCTTTCACTGTCTCATAACCGACCAGAACCACCGTTCTTTGGGATCCAAGGTACACCGTCATCACAGGCCCATAGGTTTTACTCCACTGTTGGGAGAACAGAATTTACTGTTACACACCAGTGCAAACTCATCAGGTGTTTCTGAGTATTTCATACTACATGTAATTTGCTAAACTAAAACCAGTGTTTCACAAACAACAATGAAATCTCTCTATGGCATTCATCAAAGGCAACTGCATTGTGATGCATTGGTAAACATCTGCACAATATCCAAATGCAATGCCTTACAATACCCTGCAATTCATGTTCATATTTGAAGCATAACATTCAGAAGTACATGATTCTGCTTACCTTCATGAAGCTTTTAAAGGGTGCACGCTTGTCCATTATTACCAAGTTTCCAAACAGTGGCAGTGCCAGCGGCCCAGGGGGCAAAGAACCCTTATGAAAAGAAAATATATTTCCCTAATATATGAAATGAACAATATAATTTAAAAGTTTTTAACAGTAAATAACCGAATAAATATATAGGTTAACAATAAATTGAATACTACTTAAGTAATTGCCGCTTATCATATATTGAAAAAAATGTGACAAAACTTAAATAATCATAATTATTAAATTATATATACAGTAATACACATAAATATATAGATGTATGTATATATATATATACTATATATATATAAATATATATAAATAAAAACAAATTAATAAATAAAAATATATATATAAATAATAAATGTGATTAGGAAAATGGGAACTGCTGTGTAATATATTTGCAGATATATTTATACTCAAGCCAGCATAAACACCATATTAAGAAGAAATATCAATGTAATATATTTCTTATATTTTATAATTATTTTACATTATTAATATTTCAAATTTTTAAGCTAGTAACAAAAGCACAAGCACACCAGCATGTACTAAAGCATTTTTTCAAGAGACTATCACTGTGACTGTACTGAGGAGTGTACTGCTATTACCTTTAAAATATAGTAATTATACCCATACACAAAAGAAATGTATTTTAAATATATTTCGAATATATTTTTTTAGGAATATATGCAACTATTTAGATAATGGCCCAATAAATTATAATTTAGATTAAAAATTGTACGTATATATTTGAAATTTAAAAATTCAACATTATCACAAACAAACAGCACATTATACAATTTATTTTTCTTAGATATGAACCACTTCAGCCGTGGATGTGGGAGAGCATGCTCTGCTACAACACCCAACAATTTTCCTATCGTCAGCGGAAATCGAACAAGCAACCTTTCTTACAAGCCCAAAGCCCTAACCAGTAAGGCCCAGTAAAAACAACATAGAATGCAGAGTTTTTTTCCCTATTTTACAGAATTTAATATCAAATATTTAATAGTGTGGTATGCAGGTTAGACACTGAGTTCTATCTAATGTAAAAGTGCACTTCACTGTTGGAGTGTCACTGCTATACTTGCATCATAAAATATCGTAGCATATTTACAATAATTAATTACTTTAGGAAAGATGTCAATAAAAACAACAATACATCTAATCTATGCACTTAGTGTTAGGTACAGTGCCACCTAATATGGCCTAATATCCTAGGAAAGCAACTATCTGTTATTTTACATTGCAGTACAATTAAATAAAGATACAGTATTTATTAATGCTGGTGTGTCTAATAACAGTAGTGAACTATGGTAGCCTACTGTGTGTATTGGGAAAAGTAGAGAATTACTATGATCAAAATACATTTTCGACCCTCTATAGCAAGCTACACATTTACTGACCATATATATTGTCATATAATTTACATTACATGTTATAAAAGTAAAATAAAATATTTCACACGTTTGTAAATTACACCACATATATATTGTTATAATACAGAATATATTTCAAAAAATGTAATAATATAAGTGGACAACACAATGTATTTGGAATAATATCCCACATATATTTTTGAACCACTATAAAATCTATTTATAAATTAATCTTTGTGTAGGGTAGACTTTAATGGTGTTTGGCCACTACAGTCAACACCGCGAACCACTGGCTTTACTCTTCAGCTCAACGGTAACCCAAAAGACTCCTCTCATCAAAACCTTTCATTCCGTGAATGTGTGTGTATATATGTGTGAACATGTAAGAGCCAATATAAGGTACACAAAAAAAGAAGACCAACTTTATATATTACATGTATGTATCTAGTTTGTCTTCATTTAAAAATAATTTATATGATTAATATATAGCCAACATGGTCAAGATATAATGCAGATATAAAAAAATATAAGCACTAGTTTCCCATTTATGGAAATGTATTATGTAATCTATCACATTATATTTTGCAGTATATTCCCATATATTTTTGTTCCTTAAAGGAAAGTCCACTCGCCTTTCTTTTCCATTTCACCAACACCAACGCAGCCAGGACTAAAACCAACACCAATGAGCCAAAGAGTTCCATCCCTTTTCTCCAAAATGTTCCTTACAGCCCACTATGTCCTTCTCTCAGTTTTATGTACTATATAAAGTGGGACAGAGCAATAAGAGGTGGTTCCAGTATGAGTGGGACAGAGGTGAAGCATGTGATCAAATACCTGCTTGTGCACTTTAATCAGAGCGCACCATAGATCTTTCTCATTGGTCGCTTATGCTGTTTGTTTGTTTTTTCATTTATTCTTATGTACACTGTAAAAAGTGAACATGTGCAGTTGTTACTTTAAGGAGGTATTTTGGTAACACTTTACAATAAGGTTCATTAGTTAACATTAGCTAATGTATTAACTATGAACTAACCATGAGCAATACATGTGTTATTGTATTTATTAATATTTGTTAATGTTAGTTGATAAAAATAAAATTGTTCATTGTTTGTTCATGTTAGTTCACAGTGCATTAATTAATGTTAACAAAATTTTAATCAAGTATTAGTAAAAGTTGAAATTAACATTAACAAATATTAATAAATTCTGTACAAGTGCAGTTCATTTCACTAATCCCACATAGCAACATTGTGACGGCCCAGATCTGGCCCCACACTGGCATAGTTAAAATTCTCATGTGTAAAGAGTGATCTGGCCCACATGCAGCGTGGAATGACGGCCCTTGGGTGGCTTCACTCCTCTTCCCAGATCTGCACACAAAGCAGGCCAACAATGCCACAAGTCATTCAAGAAATAAACCAGAACTGAACCTCATCTGAGCCACAAAATCTGTGTATATAAAGAGAGTCATGACGTCGTAAACAGCTATATAGGATTAAAGCCACATTGAATCTGAAGTAGTGTCATGGAGAAGTTATGCATATGCCACCAGAGAGATGTCTATTTATGAATTGTTCGCAATAAGTTCCGTAACAAGAATTTAGAAAGTAGCAAGGATGTATTTCATTTTGCGCAGGCATTAAGTTTATTTTTTACCAAATGAGTGTGTGTGCGTGTGTGTGATGTGGTGTGTGTGTGAGTTTGTGTGTGTGTGTGTGTGTGGGTGTGTGTGTGTGTGTGGTGTGTGTGTGTGTGTGTGCGTGTGTGCAAAACAGCTTAGAAATTATATTATTATTATTTTTTTATATTTTTTTATTTTTTTTTGAAAATGTAACAATTTAGTTTTCTGTGATGGTCGTGTTGGTGTAGGTGTACGGGATAGAAAATGCAGTTACAGTACAAAAATCATTATGGCTATGGAAAGTCCATCCCATCAAAATTGAAACCCAACATGGACAAAAATGCTGATTGAATCTTTTCATATAAATGAGATTTAAGATGACTAAGTACAGTTTTTCTTTCAAATTTTCAATAATCTAAAGTTTGTGAACAGACGTTGTTTAATAAAAATTATACTTTAGGTCACCGTTAAACAAAATCATTACAGTAATCTTCTAGAAGATAAATAGAATATATTAATGTATTAATTTAAATTAATTACGTTTAATTTAAACAATCTTTTCATTTTAATGCTTTGAAATAAATTTAGTATGAACAAAACTTTGGCTCTGTAAAGGCGTTAGGCAGCTAACAATACTATCTTGACATATGCTCATAGGCACATCTGGACTGACACCCTAATATCCTGAAGCTAGCATTAATGATTGTCAAGTAACTTCTTTCTCAGAAGATACGCTGGTGATTAGAAGTACCTTATAAGCAGCCTATCAATGGGGACAGAGGATTCACAGTTTCTAAATGTTTTCATTAGCCGCTTTCCGACCAAGTAGTTACAGGAACTTAGTTATCGGAACTGTCCACTTCTAAACAGTTCTAGAAACTACTCTCCCCCAAACTCAGTTTTGCTGTTTGGGGCGAATCGCACTGGCCAAGTGGCCATAGGAACTGTAGGAGGTAAGGAGGACCAAGCACGGCGACTTTTATTTGGACGGCACGACGAATTACACCTTATCGATTTGTGTGGCGCTGAAAAAATCAAAGCAAACATGCTCCGCAATCTCTGTGTTTATTAGTTAGCGATCTGTCTAACAGTACTGTTTAATATGTTATTATGGAGCTTTTCCACTGCATGGTACGGTACGGCTCGGTTCAGTGCGGCACGCTTTGGCGCTTTTCCACTGCATGGTACGGTACGGCTTTGGGTTCGGATATACGGCTTCTCTTATGGCTCATTTCCCTGCAATGGTACGGTACGGTACGGCTCGCTATGGCCTCGCTTTATAATGGTAACCACCTCTGTTGGAGGTTCCAACGTACCGTACCGATACTAAAATGTTACGTGAAAACACTGCAGATCACTGATTGGTCAGACAGAATCATCACTTGGTCAGCGTCCTTTGTATTACGCACAGACACTAAACCCGCTAGATTTAAATAGCCAGTAGACAACAGCCAACACTGTAGCGCTGTTTAAAAGTATTTGCTTCAAAAAAAAAAAAAAAAAAAAAAAAAAAAGAGTATAAACTTCAAAAAAAGAAATGAGCTGAATCGTGGTCAGTGACGAGGTGCAGAACATTCCACTCGTTGGATGCCGAGGAGTGGATGGGGAAACACAGAATGAAAAATTCGCATTTAATATGATGATGTCATGGCAGTAGAGACGGCAACTATAACGATCAGTCCCACCCAAGGCATTTCATTGCCATTGGCTCGTTTTCTAATTCTCGAAGGTGATAGGCTTTCTAAGCGAAACCCCATTCGTCATCACGACGTAACTCGTAGTGACCACGAAAGGGAAGGTTAATTACTCTAAGCTTTTAACACAATGCGCATTAGTGACATCTGGTGGTCAGACTGTTTTATCCACCATATCTAACAAATCAGAGCAGAAAAAGCATGTGACCAAACAAAGCTTCGGAAGTCCGTGACGTACAATAGTGGAATCAATCTGGGATCAATACAGTTCTATCTAATCTCATCTAATCTCATCTAAATTAAATTCTGACAATGAGACCACGGATTTCACATATTGGTCAATGGTCAACGGATTCACATATTGATCAATAATATAAAATATACAAGTGATCATAATTCGTAATTGACGTGAGTAGCTGAAAAAAAATATTTTTTAATATAATAACTGTTTATTATAGTATGTTGTATTTTTACAGTAATAGAACCTGCACAGTTTAATTATATCAGTGTATAAAGCTAATATATGATAATTATATTCTTATCAAGAAGCTGACTGCAACAAATCACATTTTTTTCTGCTGTTCCTGCCATAACAAACACAGTTACAGAAACCAGAGAAAATCAAAATTATAATAAAGTTAATTGTCAAACTGCCCATCTAAATCAAATACTGATCACCATAATGGTGACACCAAACTATTATTTTTCTAAAACATTCAACATCTAAACATGTATCATTCTCAATAGGAACTTCCTGTAGACAATCCTGACCAGAAATAAAGTCAATCTGGTCATAATAAGTGAGGCTGTAATGCTGTTTGTTGAGTTGTTTAATCCTCCTCTGCTGAATCTTGAGATATTTAAATGTCTTTCTTTTATCTTCAGAGTTGATTTCATCTAAGGCTGGGGCTGGAAGGTCAGTTGTAGTTTCAGATCTCGTTGTTCCACTTTTCCTTCAGTGAGTCCTTGCTTTTACATCAGCTATCTTCAATAACACCCACCATCACTCATACATTACTTAATTATCTCATTAACACAAACCACTGATTCAGTGATATATTTAACACCTGTAGAGAGCATACTTAGTATCAATTCCATCTGGGCTGAACCTATGTGAGGCCTACATGAAAACAAAACTGGCTGGGCCCCAGTTAGATAGCCCAGGTCAAACCCATTTGGGCCCCACATGGAATTCTAAGCAAGTATTTTTTTTTTTTCAGAAAACAAGTCTAATAAAACGTATTATCTAAATTATGCTTTTCAAGTAAATGTGTCTTGATTTAAGAATGGTTAGATGCTTGTACTGAAAACCAAGACATACTTAGGGAGATTTTTTTTTTTTTTTTTTTTTCAGTGTGATTGATTGATTGATTGATTGATTAGCCTTTATTGTCTCCTAGCGGAGAAATTCATCTTGGGCATTCGGGACAACAGATGCAGCACAACATACATAACACATAACATGATTTACTACACAAAACAATGAATTACTACACATAAATTATCACCTTATCACTAGCCTCTATACCTAATTACAGCTTGCCCACACCCTATTTGTTTTTATTCAATATTTTAATAGAGAGTGGCACAAAGGAAAATTTAAACCTATTCAGTTTACAGGTCGGTACCCTGTACCTTCTGCCTGAGGGCATCAACTCATACTCACTATAGAGAACATGATTCGGATCATTAATAATTTTAAAACTCTGTTTTCTCACCGCCACCTCAAAAGCTCATTAAGAGTAGTCGTGGCACTGATCCAATTATCTTCCCTGCCCTTTTAATCAATGTTTTGGAGCTGTGTTTTTTAGTTTAACTGACAGGTAACCAAACCAAGCCAATAATACCATATCTCAATATAACTCAATAACTGTATTGTGAAAAAAGGGCATAATATCTTTATCAACACCAAGAACTCATATCTTCTAAAAAATAAAACGCAGACGACATTTTTTGGAATGAAACATAATCTATCTACATGATGTGACCACTGTAACTGTTTGTCTAAATGAATTCCTAAATATTTATATGTTGTTACTTTTTCAAATCGGTACTCCTTCAATTATAATAGGGCTTTGATCACCTATAGACCTAGGGTCAAAAATCATTTCTTTAGTTTTGTTAACATTAAGGAGCAAGTTATGCTTCTTGCACCACTTCTCCATCTCCTCTATCTCCTGTATATAAGTACCAATGTCTGACTCTTGACACCAATGTGACACACTTGTGAGCTAAATGTAACATGAAGAAATGAGCATTCATCCCCCAGTTTACTGTCTCCAGCTAATCTGCTGTGTCATCCTCTGTTTAACTCTTGGCCCAGTCATTTAGAGCACTGTAAACATGATCCTGTTTATATAGCTGAATGACAGATGGATTGACACACTCAATATGATGTAACATTATATTTCCGTTTAATGAACACTCATAATCAACAGAAAGAGGGAAAAGGTGAATATAACAAATTTTATAGAAATATTGTACATTAAATTCAAGAAATATGCAAAGTTAGCAGAAATCAGAACAGAGATTTCTGTGTTTTTTTTTGTTTTTTTTACAGTGAGAATAGTGATTATGACTATTTTTGCATTTATAAACTAAATGTATCCACAAGACGTCTGACAAGTTTTCAAATTAACTTTAAACAATATTTTGACTCCTTACATATTGAATGTGATACAAAATAATAAAAAAATAGGGTTGAAGTTCAAAGAACACAACCTTATTTATTAGTAATATTTTATATGGGGAAGATAATGTATATTAAAATATTAAACAATAACCACAACATAGATAAGTTAAAATGGACAAAGATTGATGAACCCCTCAATGAAACCTCCAAGGGCATTTCCTTGTTCATATTTCTCATATTACAATGAAAAGCCTAAATAAAAGATATGTAAAATGTAGGAGTGCATGGGCATGACAGGAGGTGCCTACATATACATAAATGTAACACTTGCCAAAACCCCATTGGCATTTTTTTTCCAAAGTTGCAATCTTCAGCATATTCTAATATCCATAGTTTACGGTCTTCTATAGCAAAGAGATTAACAAACAAACATTGTATTCAGCATAAGCACATATTATGAACCAATTGGGTTTGTAAGGACTTTTCAGTTGCCCTTATAACTAGGGTAACTATTTAAAAAAATGATTAATTTTCGCACTCACAAAAGAGCAATTTAAAATTGAGTACATATTATCCCAATAAAAGTTAAATATATTCACGTACAGAATTTCCGTACTTTTTAAGTTTGGAAAAACACGAGTTTTCAAATTCCCTAACATTTCCACCATTGTTCCATGAAGGTGTGGGCCGTGTTGAATAATGGTAAACATATCCATTAAAAATGGCAAAACCCTCCATAGTCGAAAAGCAACAAAATCAAGTCTCCCTCAAAGTCGAAGCTGTTAATGGTGGCGTCACTATGGCTTGGTGCAGCATGGTAAAGAACTGCCCTCCCCCATCATCAGAGAAACCTGTGAGTGAGTGATTTCAGGACGTGAACAGCCAGGTTTAGAGAGAGCCGGTGGACAGAGTTGAGGTAGCCCAGCCTGAGGACGCGCCGCTCCACCCATACAGCAGACAGACGGCTCTCACAGCGCGCGCACATCGCGGCCAGTTCCCCAGGCGCAGCCAGATCTGCGGAGTGAATGAGGCGGACACTGTGGGGCTGCAGGGAGGCCCTGGTTTATGCTGCCTAAGTTCACAACATAAACACTTGTAATAAGTGCACATAAACATGTTGACATTGTGGATAGTGCATAACAATGATACAATCATAGAGGCTGGTCATTTATGTGCCGAGTCAACGTTTGCAGAGAATCCAGAGAACAGTTGGCGGCACCCACAATGGCTCTACTTTATTATATCGACAATGCAGTTATGCCACAGTTAAGCTGCCACCTTTCTCCTATTAAACATCAAACAAAAGAAATGACCAGCTCAAACAATGTAATTACATTTTTTAAAACTTCCTAATGGCAAAAATACACGATCACAAACACTAAATAACTGCAGCTAACACATATTACGGCAAGGGACAATTTGCATGACTGATTTACGACTAAATTTTTGTTTTGATCCCTAACGAACAAAAATATATGGGAATATACTGCAAAATTATAATGCAATATTTACATAATACATTTCCATATAAGGAACCTAGAAACTGCAAATATACATTGACCATGTTTTTATGGCTATAATAATAATATAAAAATACAAAAATAGCATTACCTGTAATATTCATAAAGTTGCATTCTTTATTGTGTACATATACTGCTATACATGTTTCCATATAAATGTGAATGTATGTTCACATATATATATATATATATTTCTAGTTCCCAGCATGCTTTGCTTCTGACTGACTTCTGAAAGGAGAGCAAAATGTTAAAATGAAATGTTATTTAATGTGTTTTGCTCAATATTAACCCTCTGGGGTCTGAGGTGTTTTCTGGGCGCTGGACGTGTTCTGACATGCTCTGACATTTGTGTTTATTTCTGTAACTTGACATTTTCATGGCTAAAGTCTGATTACACTGTATTCAACACAAACTCTGCTACAATAATATATCAGCAGCATGTATGTAAAAGTTTGTACAGGGGGAGATCTGTTAGTGTTTAAAGTTTTATTATATTGGAATTTAAAAGTTGTTCTGGTATGTCTCAGTTTTTAGGGTTACCATTGTGCTGAAGAGTAAAGCCTGGGGTTCGGTTGACGACTGGCCAAAGACCATTACAATTTCAGTTACTATAATTAAAAGTAATGGCTGTGCACTTGTCAGTACAGTGATAGTCTCATGGTTAAATACTTTAGCACATGCAGGTGCTTATGATAACTAGCTTGAAAATATGAAACATGTATAATGTAAATAATTAATATATTTCTGTATTTATGCGTGTTTATTTTGCATGAGTAAATATATCTGCAATATATTACACATGCAGTACCATATCTAATCACATATACATCTATTTATTATGAAGTGTGTTGCTGAATTATAAAATTACATACATTATGATATATTAGTAAATATAGTCACATTTTTTCAATATACGAAAAGCAGCAATTATTCAATATATATTAACACAATATATTATTCTGTATATTTTCAAATTTAATATATTGATTATTCATATATGGGAAATATATTTGTGTTCCGTAAGGGTTGCCTCACTACTCTATGTTTGTGCAAAAAATAACTTTATTATACACACAGTAGTTCAGCAATCAAATTTTGATGCACTTTAGAGTTTACCGTACATAATATATGTATTTATATATGAGTTTACAGCATATTTGTGTTAACTTTTACAAATATGTAATGCATTTACCATTTATGTTTTTCCTATGTGTCCTGTCATGTTATGTGGGGTAATTCAACACCTACTTTTACATGTTAAATATTACATATTGTCCCTTTTAAAGTGTTTGGGATCAGATGCATGGTGTATGCGGACGGGGAAGCAGAGGAATGAGAGAGTAGGCCTTCTGATGTCTATATAGTAATCTTGCCTCACTACTCTGTTAAAGGTGAACAGATTGAAGGTTACCACTTGAAGTCTGCTACATAGGCACCGAGATGGGTTGTGTGACAACTGTGAGATGTTAGAAACTGTGGTGCATGTTTTGTTGGTATTTGATAAGTATAATGCATTTCGTAAAAGCTTAGTGAAAGAGAGTAAATTGTTAAGTGCAGAGGGTATTCAGAGGTATAGGTAAAACGGATATACAAATGTGTATAAAGGATTTTTGTACATTTCTACATGGCACAAGTTTAGATAGTAGAATATAATAAGGTCAATCTTGGATCAGATGTGAGGGGGATCTGAATTAAATGACCACCGCAGCGCCATCTAATGCCGTATTCTTAAAATACCCTAGTGAAAAATAAACATACCCAAATGTATTTGAAATAAATGTATTTTGTGCTAAGTATACTACAAATACATTTAGATAAATACCCTGCTTTATATAAATACCCTGCATTTGTACTTTTGGTAAACTAAATTGATATATTTAAAGTCTCCTAAATTACTTATTTTTTACTGAATGCACTTTAGTTGTGCGGAAGTAGTTCTGAGGTCCAACTAAAGAT
Organism: Rutilus rutilus; assembly: GCA_021464565.1. NCBI lineage: Eukaryota > Metazoa > Chordata > Actinopteri > Cypriniformes > Leuciscidae > Rutilus > Rutilus rutilus. The sequence goes on along the minus strand of JAJAQA010000008.1, from coordinate 5,164,361 downwards.
ATACTTAAGTGTATCTGATGGGGCTAAAGTGGAACTCTTGCAAGTATACTTAAGGTACACTTTAAATATCTTACATTTAAAGACTGACAGAGATCATACAATCCTCCTTATTAATAGTGATATTAAAACACATTTTAGGCTTAATATTAAGAAATGTGCATTGTGCAAAAAATAAGTACAATTTAATAATAATATTTATATCATTAAGTCTCAAGCGATATGTCAGTAAATATGGATACTTAGTGTGAAATAAATGTATTTTAAATACATTTTGGTGTAGGTTTTGTTCACTATTAGTCTTCTGACCTTGGCAGACCATCAAATATTGTATACTACAGTCTAAAGATATAGGTTTACAAAGAACTAAAGGTGGCGCTAATGCTCCTAAGAGTGAACAGCCATTTAACAAAAGTTAGATTTGTTTTGATTAGCAGCATGGTTCATGTTTTGAGTGACACTCCTGCTCATCGATGCAAGATGCGTTATTTTCTTTTTCATGTATTCATATTGTGGTTATTTATTGCCCTATTGTATATTCCACATGTAATACTGATTAAGTTTATCACTTATTTGTTTTTAGAAGTGCCCTGACTATGATGCCAGGAAGGTGGACTCCCAGAAAAAGAGTTACTTAACATAAGACTCCGCCTTAACCACGTACGCATCGTGTGACCGTTTTGTATCCTCCAAGGATTTACAAATTTGTTTGTGGGATATCTTGGTGAATTATTTCAAACCTGCGACAGCCTTACTCATCATAAAGAATATAGGCTTCATTCATCTACTGAAAGGACTTTATACAGGACCCCAATGTTGTGGACTAAACCCAAAAAAACATCATATTAAATTACATTCCTTAGGTCTATTTGAATCTCCACCACCATTGAAAATGCAACTTTTGTTTAATATAAGGAGATATTTCATCCCATCCAGTAGCGGCATCTGACCATACATTTTGGTAATCTGCCCTACCTAAATTTACGGTCAGGAGCCGCTACTGGTTCAGATTAAAAAAAAAGGTTCTTAGCTGCAGTTTATGATAAACATTTTGTAAGCTCTATGTTGTAATCTCTGAACACACAGAGAACACTTTTGGCAGAGGTTGTGTTATTCAGTCTAAGGGTGGCGCTCTAATGTTGATTGACAGGCTTTAAAGGGTAACTAAACCCCTGGTCAGAGCTAAACCTCCACCCACTGACAATAATTTGAAAAATGCTGGAAAAGTAGGCAGAGCCCAGTGGAGAGGGGGCGTGCATCTGAGACGTATCCTCCTGCAGCAGGGCGTGGATTAGCAGTACACTCTGACATCAGAGTGTCAACCACAACTCCAAAGGAAAAATCAACTGGCAGTAGCCACTGTTCAACCTGAAGATGGCAGCACTCAGACTTTTTCTAACACCATATTAGTAAAATTACCATACTTTAAACACAATGTCAAAAAACTTAACTATGATCAATGAAACACTAAAAACCCCAAGCTTACGACCATTATCAAAAAAAAAGTTGGTTTAGGGTTTAGTTACCCTTTAAGTAAACATGCATAGAATGCTATCTAATTGCCTTAATGTAGTATAAATTATTATTTGCCTTCAAATGTTGTTTTAAAATATTACAAGTTGTGGAGGAATTCCAGTGAGGAAAAGAAAGTCATGTCTTTTCTCAAAAATGAAACAAACACAACAGAACTATATGTTCACATGAGCACATATAAATTAAAGGGTTTATACTTAGATTAATTTGATACGCTACTCCACATAGGAAGAACAGACATCATGCCTGATGCAGACTATCACACACATAGCTGAAGCAGATTGATGTTGTCTTGCTCTGGAGTGAGGTTTACGTGAGGTAACATGAAAAGAAGCAGGGTAGCCTGAAATCTGCCCCAATGGCTCTCAATTAGAGCATACCGCCGATCCATTTTTCACCACAGACTTACATTGGAAAATTGTGGGGCGCTGTAGAACTGGGGAGGACTCAGGCTTAGTATCATAATACATGCTGAAGCCATACGTTACATTTATTATATCCTGCTCACTTTGACTTAAAATAGTCATTATATTTACAATACATAATATTTGTTGCAGGATGCTGAAAACATTTACAATTTATTATTGATTCAGTTTCTATAGAGGTCTGTGTTTTGCTTTTGAATATTTTACAGACGAACCGCGACTGATCTCACGTATCTATGTAAATATTCTTTATATTTCTCTTCTACAGATTATTTCTTGTTGCATAATTTTATTTGTACGGTTTTCAGTTATGTTTTAGCCGGCGGTACCCTCCCTAAAATAGATCTTGTGGCATGTGATCTGATTTTAAATTCTAGGCATTGTTACAAGTTCCTTGGTTCTCTGACAAAACACTTCCTTTCCCTCTCATTCTCAAAAATACCAAAATTTAAGTAGTACTTGGCTACAAATCAAATACGACAGTTACGAGTTTGAGGGTGTATAATGTGCTACAGTCAAAGTTCTCTCGTCTAAAGAACTGTACTGTGTAATGTAATTCTACTGTATAGTAATAAAAAACCTGTAGATGACCCTGTAGGCCAGCTTCCTTCATGGTCATTCCATGCATACGAACATGATCAACTAGAGTGCACTAACTTGGATGGGTTAAAATGCAGAGGACAAATTCTGAGTATGGATTACCATATTTGCCCTTTGCCCATATAGTTCTTTGAGTCCCCTGCCCTTGTTTTCCTCTTCCTCTCTCTCCCACCCTTTTCTGCTCTCCCACCAGTGTTAGAATGCATTTTCCAAAGCAGATACTCATCTGTGGCCCTGATTATTGTCATCAGTTTTGCTACATGATGTCCAACATGGGAAATGTGTGTTACATGTTCACATTGTGACGGCTTGATTTAATTATAATCTGTACTTGTGTCTTCTGAATGAGAACATGGTTAAACCTGTGCAAAATTAGGGCATTTTTGTGTTTTAGCAATCAAGAAAACTGTAATATGAACTATCAATGAACATAATAAAATAGATAAAAGCAATATATTATAAGTTAACATTAACCAAAATTGATAAATGCTGCTCAAAATCACTGTTTGTGAAACCTAAAATGCACGCGCACACACACACACACACACGCACACACACTCAATCTACATCATAACATCTCAATTAGTTTTATTCAAGTCAAAAATGTTATTTAAAATTGAAGAATATCAACCTAAATACATTAATTTATAGAATAAAAAATTATTATACCAACAAAATAATTGTTATGGGTGAAATCAAGTAAAAAATAGAAATAAAAATAAACCTCTTTAGGTTATCACTTTTTAGTGCAACATTGAAAGAAAGACCTAAAACCAGAATACAGAACATAGCAGAGAGAATAAGCTTGAAAAAAGAGTTAAACATGTTTAACGGATTATAGCAGAGAGAGAGAGAGAGGCTTACCACAGGACAACTGCATTGGCATCACAGGAGATTTTTCTCTTTTAATCAGCAACATGTAAGGATTATTTATTCTGTTTTTCCAAGTGTACTCTTAACCATGGACAGTGATGATTTATGATAGTAATAATATCATGATACACAGCAAAATCCCCAGAGTGGTTATTTGATGTTAATAGATTATATTCACTAACAATACTCTCTTACCACAGATTGGACATTCTGAATTTGGGTGACATGCTTCATGATGCAATGCATGCTGGGAGCCACAATGGTATAAACACTATGCCACCTCAGATGCTTATATCGGCATGAAACATGTTCCACCATTGTTGAGATACCATATGCTGAAGACTTGAACGTCAAGTCTAAAAAAAAAAAAAATCCCATTATGTATTTAAAAAATGTAAAAATTCAGAATGTCAAATCTGTGGCTATTGTTAGTGAATATAATATTTTCACATCAAATAACCATTCTTAGACAGTGATGAAATAAGTGCATTATTCTATTTTTTGTTTTTGAAAACTATATCATCTTTGCTTCTGGCTTTCTTTACAACAAATTATGCGTTTTGGTAAAAACAGTGACAAAAGCCACAAAAATAAAAGCAAAGAGTCAAACTGCCCAACTAAAGGAAAAACTGGTTACCATAACAGTGACCAAACATTTTCAATAAATCTTCAACATCTAAACCTCTGTTAATATCTCAAATAAGAAAACTTCAGTATGACGTATGACAGAATAATGGCATCGGGTTAGTAATAATGAAGCTGGTGTAATGATCTTTTTTTTTTATTTTTTTATACTATATATCAAACTAATCAAAACTCTAACATCTAACCTTTCTTTCCTTTTTTAGGCCTAACAATCTAACACATTATCAACGAATGTACTCAACGTTCTGTTCTTTGTTTTTGAATGTTGTTTGCCATACCCCTTTTACTTTGGTTGTGTGAGTGTAAAAATAACAAATATGGGAAATAAAACCTTGTGATTACGTAACAAGAGGATTTGCATATGAAGAACCAATCAAATTGTAGGGAAATTATGTAATGTATCATGTCATTTTCGCCATACCCCTATTCTATAAAAATGGTTGTATTCGTGTTTGCTGGTGGGATTCCCTCTGAAATTTGTCTGAGATCCTCTGGCCGTGCTTCTTCTTGGGGGAGATTCTCTGAGAACTGCTTGGGAGATCCCCCGGCCATGATTAAAGCATTTAAAAAGGCAATTTGCTGAAGTCTGTTTGTTTATTATTGCTGCGCAGCAAGTTTATTTAAGGGAACAAGTTAGTAGGGACAAGTATATGGATATTGATCGGGGCCCTTCGAATGTAGACGAGACTCCAGATAACTAAACGTCCGACTGTAGACTGTTCGGATAGGGGACGCGATTGTATACGAGACCCAGGTCGTAGTTTAGTTTATGGAAAATCTACCACACTGGTAATGCGTTAGTGATTGTTTAATCCACCCTGCTGAATCGTGAGAGAATTTAATGTCTTCTTTTAGTCATTTGAATTTCATCTGGCTGCGGCCTGGAAGTCAGTTTGTAGTTCATGGTGTTTTCTCTTTTTCTGTTCTTCTTGTTTACTCTTTCTTCAGTGGATTCTGCTTGCTGACAGCAGATTTTCATCCTTAATTGCCAATTCAACACTTAATTAATCACTTAATTATCACACTAACTATAAACTCATATTACATAGTTATTATAACACTCTATAGAGAAGGGAACCAAATGTATCTCTAGCAAGATATTAATTTACCCCTGGGGATTGTGTCTGTGTATATAACCATTATCATCAAGAACAGGCAGTGGCTTCAAAATATCACCTATTTCTCAGAAGAAACAGCGAATGGAGCTGATTCATTATTTACAGGTCCCCCCCACCCCCAAATAAATCGATTTTTACGCACCCTTCTATAAGTCCACAAAGTATGTGGTGATTTCAGTGAGTAGAACATGTTTCTGGATACAACATTCCAATCACCAATCAATTTGAGGGGATAGTTATTTTAGGTATCAAGTTCCCTTTCAAAAGCAACACTCTATGCAGCGCTGATAGCGCTATTGGAATATCTTTGATTGACCAGCTGTGAAGTAACACCTCAAAGGAAATAGAACTTGGTAGGCCAGCGGTGGCGTCATTGGAATGCGCGCGCTACGTCAGAGGTTATAAAAAATGTGCCTCCAAACAGGTTCTTGTCTTCAGACCATACTGTATGAGTGTGTGAACTACACCTCTCTTTCTGGCTCTCTGCATAGGAGTTAGTTTCACTAGGAAGTGTGCAGAAAATTCTCTCTTTCTTCTCCCGATTCTAGTAAAAGAAAAAAAGAGGAAAAGAAAAAATGAGACGACGTAAGCGTGTTTTTTCACCATTTTCCAGGCCCATGCCTGAATGAGATTCACACCAGATTTGTTTCGTTTTTATTTGGGGACAGAGCACTGCTGACTTGCGGTTGCAGCAGGCAGTGCGAGCACTGAGAGGGTTTTCCGGTTAAAAAGTGCTACACGCTCGTCTTGCTTACTTTCCTAAGCCAGCACCCACTCTACCATTTTGGGGGCTCTCGTATGAACTGCCTGAGATGCAGAGACGGGTCCTGTCCCCTAACGCTTGCTCTCTCTCCAGATCTGAATGTCCATTATGCGCAATCCTAAAGCGATCCCCGGTGTATACAGCGTATCTCTTTCATCCGCTATTGGATTTTGAATTCCTGTCTCTGATGTTTACTCACGCATTGATAAAGCGTATGAGGACAACTCACACAGTTGCCAGGTACAACTAGAAGCCAACCACTGAGCAGAGACCCCCAAACGAACACCATGTCAGTGTGCAAGGCATACCTAGGTTGACCTGCCTGAAGGACCTGGGTACGGGAGGTTCCAACGTCGAGGAGGCGTTCTCTGAGCTTCCTTGAGCTGTTCCTCTGTGCGACCAAGCAAATGGCGCGTGCCGTCGGCCGTTCACAGAGACCTGCACCTCCAGAAATACAGTACCATGTCCTAGTGCGGGTGGACAACACAGCGGCAGTCCTCTACATAAATCACAGGCGGTCCTGCATTCACTCACAGGAATGCTCCTGTACGTATTTCCAGAGTTCGACAACAAGGGTCTTGCCTCTTACAGAAGTGCTGCGTTGGCCAAACAGAGTTTTGTTCTCGAGATAATATCGCTCCTTCGACTAGCTTCACACCTTCCACCCTGGGTAATAACTGAAAGGAGGGAACTTCTGTTTCTAAAGTGCAGGAACAATATTTCATCCCCGCCTGAGTTTGTGAACCTTACATGTTTGGCCCCTGAAGTACCAACTAGGAGGACACAGGAACTATATCACCTAAGTCATGAGAACCTTTTTCTCAGCGCTAGGGCTTCATCCCATAGAATAATTTACTGGCAGTAAATCAGGTGTCTTTGAAAAGTTGTTTCAGTTTCCAATTGTTTTCCAGTTCTGACTTCCCTGCATGAAGAAAAAGTTAATCAGCAGGACACATACCCTGCCACTCTCAGAGTTTCTTGGCCGAGCGTAACGCTATTGCCTACGGCTTGATTGACATGGTACCCTCGGGAAGCATCTCTGGCTGCTCTCTTATCCTATAAGGCCTTCCTCTAGAAACCATGTTTTTTCATGGGACTTAGCAATAGGATCTTTGAGGGGCTGGTAGAGAACCCCCTTTGAACCTCTAGATCCTGTGACTGACAAGCTTTTAACTCTAAAAATGTTTTTCTTTATGAGTCTATCACCTCACTAAAAAGAATAAGATTTGCAGCTCTTGTCATTCACCGCCATCAATGCTTAGACTTTGCCCCTGAATGTTAAAGCAATTATTGCATCCTCATCCAGACACCATGCCTAAAGTTCCTTTCTCGACCGTACATCCGGTCACTCTTGAAGCCTTCTGCCCTCCGCTGTTCTCAGGAGAAACTTCACCGACTGTGTCCATGCCCTTACGGAACGAAAATATATTTCACATATATGAATGATCAATATATTACATGGTTTAACCGTATATTTGAAAATATACAGAATAATATATTGTATATTACAATATATTGAATAATACATAAGGAATTGTCGCTTTTCATATAATTGAAAAAATATGTGACAATATATTTACTAATATATCATAATGTATGTAATTTTATATTCAGTAATATACATCTATATATGATGAATGATTATAATGCATCAGATATGGTACTGCATGTGTATTATATTGCAGATAAATTTACTCATGCAAAATAAACTCATGCATAAATAGAGATATATATAATGTAATATATTTCTCATATTTATTAATTATTTACATGTTTCATATTTTCAAGCTAGTTATCATAAACACCTGCTTGTACTAAAGTATGTAACCATGAGACTATCAATGTGCTAAAGAGTGCACAGCCATTATTTTTAATTATAGTAAATGAAAATTCAAGATCTTCGCCACTCGTCCACCGAAACCCTAGCTTACTCTTCATGCACATGGTAACTATAAAAACTCAGACATACCAGAACAACTTTTAAATTCCAAAATAATAGAACATTAAACACTAACAGATCTCCCCCTATATTAATATTGAGCAAAACACATTAAATAACACTTAATTTTAACATTTGCTCTCCTTTCAGAAGTCAGTCAGAAGCAAAGCATGCTGGGAACTAGAAATCTGTTGTAACTCATTCCGTAAATGTCTGTGTATATATATATGTGTGTGAACAACAACATTCACATTTATACATGTAGGCCTATGTGCAATATATGTACACAATAAAGGATAACACTTTGTGAATATTACATGTACAGTAATGCTATTTTTGTCTTCATTTATAAATACTTTATATTCATTCAAATATAGCCATACATGTTCAATGCATATATTGCAGTATATTGAAAAATATAAGCACTAGTTTCCCATATATGAAAATGTATTATGTAATAAATCACATTATATTTTGCAGCATATTCCCATATATTTTTGTTCCGTAAGGGCAGTCCTTGCTCTGGGGCCTCATGTATAAAACCTTCTGTAGATTTCAGCCTACATTTGCTATGTAGAACACAATTAAAAGCGGAATTATCATGCGCTAGCCAAGTATCCTTAGTTAAAACATTAAAAAACAGCATTCCACAGGAAAAGTGTTCAAAAGCAGCGCATCCACTACAAATATTTCTATTTAAATTAATATAAAAATATTGTAACTTCTGGATAATGATTTCATAAAAATGTCAGTGCTTAACTCCATTAATGAGAGTGGCGTAGGCCTATATCTAAATGTGTATATCAGATGTAATCATTCTGTATACTTCATTACTTTGCTCACTCCAGTAAAAGAGTGTGCACGGTCCAGAATGTCCGTATGGTGCACACATGTAGAGACCTGGACTACTGTTGCATAATTTGTATTTGGGTTTGAAATTATACACTCATATGCAAACCAATTGTTGATGGACTTTTCATGGTCATATATGAGACATGATTATAAAAGGGTTTTTTCAAATGTGTGTGTGTAAGGGAACACAAATCATACAATGGCTGCATTTTATTGTGTTTTTTGAGAGCGTCAATCTGACGATGTACTTAGACCCCTCAAGTTCAAGGGGCAGGGGGTCAAAGAGAGTAAAAGAAGCAACGCAGTTTTTTTCGCGATGAGCAAGTGAAGTTCGGCGCTGAGAAAGCTGACAGTAGTCAACGCTCACGCACATTTTGAGTGGCAGCTCGGTGGCGAAAGTTTGCGCGAGATTATGGTGTGAACTGGGAAACTTCACGCTTAAGTTTGAAGTTTGCAGTTTGCAGCCCAAAAAAAAAAAAAAAAAAAAAACATTGCGAGAGAGTTCGGTGAGAGACTGCGCACCTCAGGTTCGCGTGAGTCAGAAAGATGGAGGAGATCTAGCATGAGGGATCCCCAGGGGGGCAGCGTTTCATATTATGTTGAAGCTTCCCCGGGCGCCGCCATTGGCTTAACATGACCATACACCTGCTGTTTAGCATCCCATTGACTCCATTCATTTTGGCGTCACATTGACAGCGAAATAACGTTTACATCTGATGCTTTTAAAGACCCAATTTGTCCCATTATTTTATTTCTAAAAGAAACACGAAAATGTATAAAAGGACTCCATTACCTTGTATCTTAACGTTATGGCCCCGTAGAAGCAGTATTTGTAAAAATAGGCCTAACGATTGCGTCATACCAACGCGACACTCTGTCGCACAGTAGCGAGATACCGTACGGACAGATGAAAGCTCGCACCGCAATCGGGGGGACGTGGAGGCAAAATGGCAAATAATTAATCAGAATATACTTAGCAAAAACTTTTCTCCTGCTCCTAGCACCTTGACACCTCCAACCACAACTCTCTGTCTCTGCAAGATATCGGAAGGGAATGATTTCAGATTCGCTTGGCAACAGCTTACTATAAGGACAGACGGTGCTCATCGTTCACATCTAAACGTCGTCAAGCTCAGTGTGAGTCTGGCGCAGTACGCTCGACCAACAGAAGTTGTGCTATCTAATTGACTTCCACTTGCCTCCGTTGAATCCAATGGGGTCGCTGTGTCCAGTTTATATACTGTCTATGGGGATCCCATGTGAGAGAATCTGGTTTTTTTTTTTGTTTTGTTTTTTGGAGTTTGTGATGCGATTGTGGTTGTGGTGTGTGAGGTGTGTGTGTGTGTGTGTGTGTGTGTTTATCATCACGTTGATTTGTTTTATTAGTTTTAGATTGTGAAATCACCCAGAAGAATATTCCCGTGTTTATTTTCTCAATTTCAGTGTTGCAGTTTAAGCTATAATAAATTGTGTAATTCGTTTGAAATCTGGAAGAATTTACCCGTGTTTATTTAGTTAATTTTGGGTAAAATTATTGCAGGTGGTCTTTGGTTAGTTGAAGATCATGTCCAAGATGCCGAGTTATTGTCCTTTAACACTGAGAGATCGTCGAAATCGGGAGATCTGTGTTGATTTTCGCGGATGCATCTAACCAGATCGCCCAACGTCATTGTGGGTTGCGTCACGGATGCTGTTTATCATTTCGCTGGGGAGTGAGGATTAGAGATTACTATTCTGCAATTGGAACTCTTGTTTTCCTGATTCGTGAGTAGGCTACACTGCATCAAAGAGCTCCAACTAGCGCGCCATCTGTGTACTGAAAATCCCAGCTGGGTAAAAATAAGAGTATTACATTGATTGACATTTGTTTTTGTTTTTTCTTTTGGGGGTTATGGTGGTTATTGGGATTCATTGCTGTTGTGTTGTGACTTTGTGAATTGAATTATTTGGTCATTTAAAGAAACGAAAAATAGTACTGAGAAGAATAAATAGCCTAGGCCTACATGTTTATTGATCTGCCATAATTTTGTGGGATTTCCTGTGGAAAGAACTGATTTGTTAATTTGTTATTTGTATTTAAAAATCTAAAGGTAAACACAGTAGTGTTTTTTATTATTATTATTTTCAAATAGAAAAACATGAATCTGACACTATCAGGTGAAGATCTGAGATTTGGGTTATAGGTGTCGATACTGTAACTGAAGGGAATTTGCCTTTACCGGGTTAGTGGGTAAATTTAAGATTCCTACCTTGTGATCCACAAGACTCTACCCGGCGGGAGGGCTACACACATATTTCTGTCAGGACCACTACAGTCAAATACGATTGACAGTTAGCATACAGTTTGGATTGGCGGTATGGTTCTGTTCTGGACAGCCCTACATTGAATAAGAGCAGGAGACAGCAATAACCCCCTTAGGGTACACAGAAACAAACCAACATGAATTTTGCAAATATATTTAATTCAAATTTAAAGAACAACATAATTCGAGAATTATTCTGATTCAAGGTGGAAAACAGAATGCCAAACTCCTGACTGAGAGAGGTGGAGCAGGAGGGAGGAAGGGTAATTAGCTCCTGAAAACGGATAGCTGCTTAATAAAAGTGAAGGAGCTTATATAAGTATACGGATGATAGGCGTCTTATTCCTATAGGTAGACGTGGATCAGCTGAGAGTCAGCTGATGCGAGCTTGACTAACGTGACCTGCCAGAACTAACGCTGCGCTTGATTTATGGCTAGTTTATTTTTTATAAATCCTGATATGTGTGGAAAATTGCGTACACACATTTCGATGCCTTTTTTTGTGTGTACGCAACGTTTATACATCAGGCCCCAGGCCTACATACACCGAACTAGCCAGTGGTGAAAGTATTCGTATTCAGAGCAACTATTTATTTGTCAGGGGGGCGGCCCCCACCAAGCAAACCATTTCACATTGGGTGAGGGATGCTATTGTTTGTGATGCAGCAGGCTGGTCTTCTCCGCACACATTCATAAAATTGTATAGTTTGGATGTTCATGCTACTCCGGGCTCGCACGTCCTTGAGTCAATATCACAAGCCAATATCACTTGTGAGCACACACTACACTACTGTGAGAGGTCTAGACACCCCCAGTGTGGCGGCGTGTGGGTATTCTCGTATTCTGCGCTATCAGCGTAGCATAGAGTGAAGCTTTTGAAAGTGACCCTCTCGGGTTACTTGACTGTAACCCTGTTCCCTGAAATAGCAGGAATGAGATTCTGCGCTTCATTGCCACACTGAGGATGTGCCAGGACCGCTCTTTAGACAACGTGATACCTGAGGATGCACCTGTGGCACATCTAATTATAGCCTCTAACGAGCGTGCATTCTAATGACGTCACCGTCTGAGGCTACCAAGTTCAATGACAACTTCATTGAGGTGGTATACACATACTTCAGGGTTACAATCAAGTAACCCGAGACATTTAGGCTTACAACAGTTAGGGGCTTCTACTCCATTCTTATTCTCCTTTCATTTTCCTCTGATTTTAGGGATAAGTTATGGACGGGGATAGGTTTAGGGGTAGGGTTAGGATTAGGACCATGTTTTGGACAGGAATGTTGCTCCAGGATCAACAATAAATGTCTTAACATGTCTTACTTGGCAAAATCACAGCCACCGTATGTATGCTTGGGCTGTTGAAGAACATATAAAAAAAATTACACAAAAGAAAATAACAATACAATAAACTCTTAACTGTGTAAAAACAGTCAGCTTAAGGTAGCTAGAAGTATCGTGCAGTTAAATGTCAAAATAAACAAGGGTTTGAGACTGTTGTAGTTTCGAGGTGCCTTCAAGGCAGTCGTCACTTTCACATCCTGCAGGTGCAGTTTGTCACATGGCATTTGCTGCATCTAGAACTTAGTTTCCATGAGCAAATATGGCAGAATTCACATCACATAGTTCCAGGGGGAGCAACTACTTTTGAATGGGAATGCTAATAGTTCTCCTGCTTGAGAATCACTGCTCCAGAAGGAACATTTGTATGAATGGCTTATAAAAAGCATGATATTACCATAGCACCACATCCAAAGCACCATAGTAATATCACTGCATATTTTAATTAATGAGTAGTGAAACTGAGCTGCACCTCTGTGTCTGATGGAGTTCTCTCTGGAGCGGACACGCGGCGAGCTCAAGCCCTTGTCGCTGAGGTGCGGGGATGTGGGCTCTTTGTCACTGGAGATGTCTGGAAGCGGCTCTCGGTCCGTGATGCAGGGCGTGATGCTCTGCTGTCTCTGCAGGACCAGTGGTGAGGTCACACCCTGAGCAAAAAGAGGATGCCATTGAAATGTGCAAACATACTGTATGCTGAGTTGTCACGAAAACGTCTTTCTAATCCAAAGATTAAAGATGGCAAAGTGTTCAGTTGTCTCTCATGAGAGATTACAACACTTATCATTGATATAGGATCTGGAGAAGGCACTGCCACATGACATATTATGTAACATTCATTGAGAATAATCCTGCTGTTTGGCAAAGGAGCAATAAACATACATATGGCATGGGGGGGGGGGGGGGTGGGGGGGGGGGGGGGGGGGTGGGTGGAATTATTTGAACAAAAATACAGCAAAAACAATATTGTGAACTAATAATTACTGGGATCATTTAAAAAATAGTTGTTTTTCTAATTGAATTTTAATTTTAAAAAATGCAATTTATTTTCTGTGATGACTTAATATTGCAGCATTACTAACAACCATGCTCAAGAACACATGACACAGATTAATATCAATTTTGAAAATCTGTTGAGCTGCAAAATAATTAAAATAAAAAAAAATAAATTTATATATTTTAATCAACTAAATAACACATTAATGAAATAGAAAACTATAGTACATTAACATGAATTACCCTATGTCAGTATTTGAGGCAATTTAAATGTATCCTTGCTGAATAAAAAAAAAAAAAATCTTTAAAAATAAAATAAAATAAAAAATAAATAAATATTTGAATTGCAGTGTATTAATTGCTTAACAATGAGACCACTAGTGAAAATGCTTCTATTTTCAATTTTTTTTTTAATTCGATGCTTTTTTTTCCCATCACACGGTTTAACAATTTCGGTAAAAAATGTATTACCCCAAAATTACAGTAAAATGTCAGGTTAATCTAAAACCTGTTTATTTCAGGTATACAAGATTTTCCAGTGTGGTCTCAGACTTTCTGACTCTTTCTGACACAATATATTTGGTGTTTATGAAATGTAATAACTCACCTCCTTCACCTTCCTGAGTAACTTCAGCCATTGACTGTTGGAGACAAAAAGTTTAGTATCACACTGACTCACATTTGTTAAAATTTTAAAAGTGCATGTTTTGCCCGCAAATATATACTTATACAAAGGATAATCATTCAGTAAGCTTTACATGAACCAGGCTGTTGGCCCACCTGCACTCTTCAGGGCTATCAGAGAGCAGGAGGAGGAACTTGTCTTGGGGCAGGATGAGGGCAAAGCAGCTGTCTCTGCGTCCTCCAGGGGGTAAACGGGGCAAGTCCAAGATTTCTTTACCCTCCACTATGGATTCACAGTTACTCTGGAGCGCCACCACCTGGTCAGGTGACGAGTCTGCATCTCGACACACCATCAGGTTTCCTTCCACCGTCAACACCAGATACTTTTCCTTCCATTGCTTGAACATGAAGCCCCCTTAGAGAAAAACAGAGGGTAAAACTTTAATACGTGAAAGTGCACAGTTTTTGCCCCATTCTCAGAAAACAGTAAATTTGTGAGGCAGAAAATTTCAAGAAAATTATATTCATTGCTATTTTTTGAAAAGGTTATTTATCGAAATTATAAGTTCTATAAATCATCACACAAAATTGTATTGTTCAGGCTGAGAGTAGCAGGTTCGTAGAGCTTAAATCATTTTAATTTAAATTTGAATCATTTTTAAACTTATGACAAGGCCATATTTAGTTTCATTGTCTTGTTCAGTTTCTAGTCACGGTTTTCGTTGTCTCAATTTGCCTGTGTTTTAGTTCTTCATTAGTTGTCATGGTTTTTTATTACTCACATACTTGTTCTGCTCATTGTCTCATGTTAATGTTATGTTCATGTGTAGTTTCTAATATATCTTCATGTTCATTAAAAGTTGCTTGTTACCATTCTTTCCGCATCATCCTACATGCATAACTGAAGCATAACCTTATAGCGCTGCATTATTTCAACCCCAGTTCTGGTAGTAAGTTTTTACTATCATTCTAACAGATTTAATAGATAATAGTGAATTGAACAGATAACAGTAAATTCTGGAAGTATCACTTATTTTAACTGTGCCTTGCAATAAATCACACATTATAAGTAAAATCAAGAAGAAGAAAAAAACAACGAAACACAATATCAATAATCCTATTCATCTTTCACAAATATTTTGTGAGAGCCCAGGCTGGTACATTCAAAATGTGTTGCCATTTAATGATACAGGGATGAAGATTATCCACCAAATATAATTGGACCAGTCAATATTTGAGTACTCATTCAGGTATGTCTACTTGTGTTTAAATACCTAAACTATAGGGCTGGAACTGAGGCAGTGGATGATATATGATGTTACAAACATGCTACAATTTATAAAAGAGGAAATATAACGGTTAAACAGAAGTGAAAAACAATTGTGGATTTGTGGACCAATTCATGTTGTTAGATTTGTGGAGTATAAATTTCAGTTTTTATTTTTTAAAGTCAAAAGATAAAACTAGAAGGACAAGAGTGGAATGTTGTTGTTGCTGTTGTTATTGTAATGTTAGCCCGGTAGTGGAAGAAGATGACCTCTTTGAATAACCAGCTGATCCAAAATGCAATAGCTAGTTCTTTCTAGAACCAGGAAGTATGACCATCTTAGCCCGGTTCTGTCAACACTGCATTGGTTTAGCTCCCCAGTGCTTGAGCGAGCTCTGAACTCATTATAGTCCTTCACGTCTATTGTGATCTCAAAATTCCGGCCAGTTGACAATACTTAGAATATCAAAATCAACATGCAGCAGATCCTTTTCCTGTCTAGCACCCAAACTCTAGAACAGTCTTCCTAACATTGTCCGGGAGCCAGACACACCTAGTCAGTTAAATACTAAAAACACATCTCTTTAACCTGGCATACACATTATCACATTTCTATAAATTCAAATTTGTTAAAGGATTGTTAGGCGGCATAAAGTAGCTAGGTTAGCCGGAACCGGGAACACACCCGATACCATAAGATTATATCATAAGAAGAATGGCATATATGTTAAAGGCACAATATGTAACTTTTTTGCTTTAAAAATAGCTATATAATGTTATATATATATTTTTTAGTTGTGTACTTACATTATCCCGACTGTTTCCAACAACTTTCAAACCAGGAGAAATTTGTCATTTAATTCGAAGACACGTCCCGTTTCTTTATTTTCGTTTTGTCGCCGTCAATGGCGCCATATCCGCGTTGTCCCTGGTTTCCGCTCGTACTGCCATAGCAACCAGAGCCCTTTGATAGTAACCAAAGTGACTGACGCGGACAACTGTGTAGTTCGCAATGTCTATTTGCACGCTGTTGTTGTTTCGTTCAAACATTATGGACCATGGCAAGCAGACTTTGGACAAAAAAGGAGAACTAAAACGAGAATCAATATCAGCGCGGTGTTTTCAAGATGCCGAGAGCTCCCATAGACAGTATATAAACGAGAGCTCCACGTCCGAGACTTCGACCGCTCCTACATGTACTTTATTAAACAGGTGAGCACATTTACATAAAACTAATCAATGTTATATAGTTCAACAATGATAAAATGTTAGAATATGATCTGTATGTTATTCTAATGTTGATCTAGCTTACTGCTAGTCTCATACAGACAAACTAACACATACATTTCAACACATTCAAATGCAGTTTAGTGTGCTAGTGTAATGTTAGAACAAGTGAAACAGCGCTGCGTTACCTCACAAGTTTAATTTGTCTAATAAACTGACCTGTGAGTTGTAATTCTGCACTTGCGTGTAGTTCGGTAGAATGAAATGTCCTTATTCCTATTATATCCGCAGGACTCGCGTCGCGTGTGGAGCTGATAGCTGTCTCTTAGCAATCCCGACCTGCTTCATATCACAATCATGATAAAAACATTGATGTATTTCACTCATCCATAAACATTATTAGATCGGTCGGCTTGACGTTGACGACAAGATCCATAATTCTTAGCAAATGTTGCGTCATCAAACTACGCCTTTGTTATTGTAAAGAGGTTAGCGACCCCTAGCGGCGAAAAATTCCATACTGTACGTTTAATATTAGTATGTCTGTCTCATCCTTATCTTGAGGTTACCGTAGTCAGACGGATCTGGTCCATATCCAGATCAGACGGAGGACCTGCACCTACAGTAGACACGACCACAACAGCCCTGAATATCAGCAGAAACCATGTCAGCTAGTGAAGGCTTCGTCAACACGACAGCCATCGGCACTGATCCTCAGCAAAGACCACAATTGCCAGCTTCATCTCCATACTGGCATGATAAATCCCATCTTCAAGCAGAAGGAACTGGATGAAATATTTTGAATGATACCAATCCACAATCTGACTTCTGACTTGATGTAGCCTGAATCATAATGGCACCGTGTTCGTTCGTTGACCAGAGGAGAACTGAGCGACTGAGACTGGTTTCTCACAAGGTTTTTTTTCTCCATTCTGTCAATTGATGGAGTTTGGGTTCCTTGCCACTGTCGCCTCTAGCTTGTTTTCCTGGGACACTTCAAGTATTCAACAATATTATATCAAGTATTCAACAATATTATTGATCTGACTGCACTGACAATATTTGATGATAACTGAACTGATGAGGACATGACATCACTGTTTTCTGCAGAGCTGCTTTATAGCCAAATTGAACTCATTCCCTAACTGATCATCTTTACAACAGAACCGTATTAACATGGAACAATGACACTTTTTTTTCTTTCTTTTAGAACTGCTTTACATTCGAATTGGAAATTGGTTGCATAATTTAATGACTTTACTGTTATCACTGTAAAGCTGCTTTGAAACAATATGTTGTATAAAGCGCTATCAAAATAAGTGTAACTTGAATTTTATATTTTATGTTATTACAACTAATTTAGCAAATGTTTATATTTATTTCCCTTAATGACGCATTGTTAGCACACACTGAAACATATTCATTGTGCACATGCTAAACTTGCATTTAAATTATGTTTCAATTGAATGCAAGTAAAGTAAAGTAAAATATTTCAAGCCAGATATGACAATCTTTTTAATATTTAGTATATAGTATAATTTATTTATTTTTTTAACTAAGTCATACCCATTATCATCATTTGACCTAAATACAGACATACAGAGGGGTGGACACAATGTGGACAGGTGGAGCTGACACACTTTATGCTGTGAAAGCCTGAAATCAATAGATGAAGAGCACATACAAATAGCTCACTGTCAGATTATAGATTTATTTAAACATCAGGTAGATTAACGTTACAGTATAATGATCGGTAACAGAAATGTTCACGCCATTATTCTACATAGTCTTCTATTAAAGCTGTGAGATATGTCATTGGTGGATATTTTATGTTAAATGTAGTACTACATTCTGGACTGAATGTTGGCAGTGTGAAACACAAACATAAAACTCTTTTAATCTCCAATCAATGTGTCGTGATCATCTAAAGGACACATCCTTTCTCTTTGCATCAATTGCAGGTCATAAGCTATTCAAGAACCTTTAAAAAGGAGTTATATGAACCAGACAAATGTCTGTGCAAAATCAAAATTTGCTACATAGACACAAACAAATCAATGACATTAGTCAAATAGTATTCACCATATGGATTTATGTAGGCCTATATAATAATGAGTGGCACACAAAGTGACTAAAACATTAGTGAACCAAATAAGAAAAAAAGAATCTCAGCCGGCACAGTTGGATTTAAAAGAAGAGGGAAATCAAAAAGTGTCAACTTTACCATATTTCTTGAGGAATCCTCTGTGCACCACTGCTGCGCTCATTCCTGTGGCCAGCCAAGCAGCAGAGATACAAAGCGTTCGAGCTGCGGCTTTACTCGCAATTTGAGAGAGAGACATGCACATAATCCGCACTCATTTAGAACATTCCAGCGGGCAGCGTCCAATCTCAGCATGCTGAGCAGGGCATTATGGGATTGTAGCGACAGCATCTGAAAGGGAAGACACACCAGTGCTTATAAACATCACATGCACCCATAAGCTGCCAATCATGATCAGAACCATGAGAAAATCCCATCGAGCTGGAGGTTGACAAATGACATGTCAACAAGGTCTATCTCTACACATAAGAAAAAGCATGATTTGGTTGGACTGCATATTGATAAAAAAATGTCAAAAGAGTCCATAAACGCAGTATGCTTATACAAACAACATGCAAACAATAATGTTTCCACATGCTGTGTACACATTCACATGTGTATGAATCCCTGCACTCTTAATAAACAAAGGTAAACAATAAAGGTTTGTTATTGGCATTGATGGTACTATGAAGAACCTTTATCATTCACAGAATCTTTTTA
Source organism: Rutilus rutilus (assembly GCA_021464565.1). Classification (NCBI taxonomy): domain Eukaryota; kingdom Metazoa; phylum Chordata; class Actinopteri; order Cypriniformes; family Leuciscidae; genus Rutilus; species Rutilus rutilus. The sequence continues at coordinate 5,145,058 of JAJAQA010000008.1, read as the reverse complement.
TTACACAAAAGGTTATTTTTTTGTGGAAAAAGTTTATTTAGATGAAAATAATGCTATGGGAAGTTTAATTGATCAAGTACCCACATAGCTACATTTTGACGTCCCTGATCCGGCCCACATCTGGCACATGTGGAAAGATGATCTGGCCCACATGCAGCGTGGAATGACGGCCCTTGGGTGGCTCACTCCTGTTTGCCTGATCTGGGCCACAAGCAGGCCATAGCAATGCCACATGTCAGCCAATAGCAAAGAACTAAACCAGAACTGGACCTTATCTGAGCCACAAAATCTGTGTATATAAAGAGAGCTCGGTATTTGGCCTGAACACAGAGTACTCTGTTGATAGCCCCCAAAATTTAAAGAGCTCGAAGCTGAAGGTGTGCAAATAATAGGGAGGGGTTAGTCACTGGATTGTGAGTGCTTCTTGCGTCTTCAAATGAGAGTTTGATGGTCATGGCATCAGAAGGGTGAGCCTCGCTGGTAGTCGGCTGTGGAAGGTTGCACAAAGGTGAGCTCTTGCGGGAGCAGTATAGATAACGCTGCTGCGGCAGTGAAGTCTGGGTTATAAGGATAAGCGGAGCTCCTGCAGGAGCGGAGGAGGTAACACTGCTGCAGCAGTAGATGTATGTTGAAAGGAGAAACGAGGCTCCTGCGGGAGTGGATGAGATGACACTGCTGCGGCAGTGGAGCAAATTTGAATGGAGTAACGGAGCTCCTGCGGGAGCGTGGGAGAACATCACTGCTCAGCAGTGGAAAATTTCCCCCAAAAAACTGAGCTCCTGTGGCAGTGTGAGGGAACATCACCGCTGCAGCAGTGGAGAAAATTTTCCAGAGATACTGAGCTCCTGCGGGAGAAGAGGGTTACGTCACTGCTGTGGCAGTGGAGACAATTTTCCATAGAAACTGAGCTCCTGCGGGAGTGTGAAGGAACATCACTGCTGTGGCAATGGAGAAAATTTTCCGGAGAAACTGAGCTCCTGCTGGAGCGTGGGAGAAAATCACTGCTGTAGCAGTGGATAAAAATTTCAGAGAAACTGAGCTCCTGCGGGAGCATGAAGGAACATCACTGCTGCGGCAGTGGATAAAAATTCCTGAGAAACTGAGCTCCTGTGGGAGCAAGAAGAACATCACTGCTGCGGCAGTAGATACAATTTTCAAAGAAACTGAGCTTCTGCGGGAGCGTGAGAGAACATCACTGCTGCGGAAGTGGAGAATTTTTTTCAGAGAAACTGAGCTCCTGTGGGAGCGTGTGAGAACATCACTGCTGCTGCAGTGGAGAAATTTTTCAGAGAAACTGAGCTCTTGCGGGTGAATGAGGGAAGATTACTGCTGAGGCAGTGGAGACATTTTCCAGAGAAACTGAGCTCCTGTGGGAGCGTGAGAGAACATCAATGCTGCGGCAGTGGAGATATTTTTCCAAACAAACTAAGCTACAGTGGGAGCATGAAGGAACATCACTGCTGCTGCAGTGGAGAAATTTTTCAGAGAAACTGAGCTACTGCGGGAGTTTGAGAGAACATCACTACTGCGGCAGTGGCGAAATTTTTCAAAAAACTGAAAAACTGAGCTCTTGCAGGTGAGTGAGGGAACATCACTGCTGAGGCAGTGGAGACATTTTTCCAGAGAAACTGAGCTCCTGCTGGAGCATGAGGGAATATCACTGCTAAGGCAGTGGATAGTTTTTTTCCAGAGAAACTGAGCTCCTGTGGGAGCATGAAGGAACATCACTGCTGCAGCAGTGGAGAAAATTTTCCAAAGAAACTGAGCTCCTGCGGGAGCATGAAGGAACATCACTGCTGTGACAGTGGAGAAAAATTTCCAGCCCTCACAATCCAGTGACTAAACCCCAAGGGTTCGTTGAGCTTCTTTGATGTGGGAGCGATTTGATCGAATGTAACTCCTGAAAGCCTCTGCTGACCAGTGTTCAAGTGCTTGGATCTGTTGCTGGGAAAGGCTTTTTTGGGCAGCTGTGGTTGCTGCACCTATACGGAATGAATGGGCTTGAAAAGTGCTCTGCTGGGATGCTGGATTGGAGCAAAATGGACAGGGTGATTAGAGTCGTCTGTGAAAATTGGGTCGTATGGGAGTTTATCCTGCAAGCTTCTGAAATGAAGGTAGGCTAAGAGGGATTGGTATGGTTGAATTGGTGATGGGAGATTGAAAATATAGATGAAGTGGCTTTTTTTCGTTTGATCCATTTTGCTTTGCTTTATGAAGTAAGAGATGGTTTCGTCATCAGGCACTGATAAATCTGAGACTTTTTTATTGAAGTTGGACGTGATTCTGACCATCTGAAGAAACCAATATGAACATTGTGTCAAGTGTGCGGGCGGGGTTGATGGAGTGGTAGCCTCGGCGGAGGGTGGAGATATATTTGGCGAGTATTTCTAAAGTTATTGGTTGTCTTGCATCTGGGCGAGTGGGTTGGATTCTTTGGATACCTTTGATGAGCATGAATGTCTTTGGCTATTTCTGAGGAGGGTGCTATGTTTTGCAGTTATGATGAATTGATCGCAGTCTTGTCAGTGATAACAGAGGACCCAAGGGCAGAGACTGATAGAGAAACAAAGTTTACTGAAAAGGTAACACAGGAGTCTGCCGTCACGCGGACGCAGTACTGGAGAAAACAAAAGTCAAAAACTTGGCTGGTCAACAGTGGTGGTCCCAGGGTAGGAAATGGTAGACAACGAGGGAGACTCAATCCCCAGACCAATAGCGGAAACTCACTGGTGCGATAAGGTGAAGATCATGGGCAGCAGGATAGCTGGGCAGAGAACAGAAGGGCATCTGAGGGCATGGGAGGGCATCCGAATAACAGATTTTATACAAGACACATGGAACATGGGGTGGACGCGCCTCAGATTGCGGGACAATTTGAGTAAGTAAGTAAGTAAAATTTATTTATATAGCACTTTTCACAGATAGACATCACAAAGTGCATGAGACATCACAAGTGCACAAAGTATGACGGCTACCGGGCTAAGGACCTTAACAATTGAAAAAGGTCTGATAAAACGAGGTGCTAAATTACAGGAACAGGGCTGAAGGGGTAAGTTTAGGGTGGAAAGCCACACCTTCTGGCCACAAACATATCTAGGGGCCTTGACGCAACGTCGATTGGTGGCCCGACGAGTGCGAATTTTGGAGCGACTTTGGAGCGATTTGAAGGGCAGTTCTAACCCTTCTCCAAGTGCGTTTGCACCGTTGAATGAACGCTTGCACAGAGGGAACGGAAGACTCGGCATCCTGAGATGGGAACAGAGGTGGTTGGTAACCGAGGCAACAATGAAACGGGGATAACCCTATGGTGGACGAGGGTAGAGAATTATGGGCGTACTCCGCCCACGGTAATTGCTCACACCAGGCCGAAGGATTCTGGAATGCCAGACTGTGGAGCATACGACCGAGAATCTGGTTAGCCTGTTCGGCTTGCCCGTCAGTTTGTGGGTGAAATCCTGACGACAGACTGTTAGAGGCCCCGATCTGTCGGCAGAATTACCTCCAGAACTGAGAGACAAACTGGGGTCCCCTGTCTGACACAACATCAGAGGGGAGCCCATGGAGCTTAAACACATGATTGAACACCGCCTGTTCCGTCTCATTGGCGGAGAGGAGCTTAGGAAGAGGAAGTAAAGTGAAATAGAAATAAAGAAATAAATAAAGTGTGCTGCTTTAGAAAAAACGATCGATGACCGTTAGGATTACAGTGTTCCCCATTGAGGGAGGAAGACCAGTAACGAAATCTAAAGCGACATGGGACCACGGATGGGATGGGACGGGATAGGAAGGGGTCTGAGAAAACCACCGGGTGGAGAGTTACTAGACTGAGTCTGAGCACAGACAGGACAGGACGCAACAAAACGACGGATATTGCGCTCTCTAGTGGGCCACCAAAATCTTTGGCGTATGGTGGCGAGTGTACCCCTGACACCAGGATGAACAACCAGTTTGGAGGAGTGACCCCAGCGGAGGACGGCCGAATGGACGGACTCAGGAACAAATAATAACTGCTCGGGACAGCGGCGCGGTGTCGTGACGTGAGTAAGAGCCCGTTTAACTACTCTCTCGACTCCCCAGACAGTAGCCCTGACCACGCGATCCTGAGGTAAAATCTCCTCCTTGGTTGAAGCGCTTTCTGAGGAGCCAAATTGACGCGAGAGGGCGTCTGGTTTAACGTTCTTAGAACCGGGTCTGTAAGAAATGGTGAACTCGAAACAACCAAAAAAAAAAAGTGTCCAGCGAGCCTGTCGGGCATTCAGCCTCTTAGCTGACCGAATGTATTCGAGGTTTCTATGGTCCATCCAAACTATGAATGGACAGGTCGCCCCCTCCAACCACTGACGCCACTCCCCCAAAGCTAAACGAATAGCCAGCAATTCACGATTCCCCACGCCATAATTGCGTTCAGTGGGCGAGAGCCGATGAGAAAAGAACGCGCATGGATGAACCTTATCGTCAAGCGGGGAGCGCTGCGAAAGCACTGCCCCCACGCCTACATCTGAAGCATCCACCTCAACGATGAATTGTCTCTTGGTGTCAGGGGTGATTAAAATCGGTGCGGTGGTGAATAGAGTCTAGAGGCGCTCAAAAGCGGTCTGAGTCACTTCGGACCAAGAAAAACGAGACTTGACCGAAGTGAGCACTGTCAGGGGGGCGGCAACCTGACTGAAATTTCTGATAAACCGGCGATAAAAATTGGCAAACCCCAGAAATCGTTGGAGCGCGACTCGGGAATCAGGAACTGGCCAATCTGTGACAGCTCGATCCATACTGATCCCTTCCACCGACACGACAGAACCGAGAAACGTAACTGACTGCGCATGGAACAAACATTTCTCGGCTTTAACAAAAAGACGATTCTCTAAGAGGCGCTGAAGAACACGGCGAACGTGCTGAACGTGCACTTGGAGAGAGGGTGAAAAAATGAGTATGTCATCCAGATAAACGAAAACGAAAAAATATTAAGCGAGAGAATCAGAGAGATATCTTTCGAGTGCCTCGTGCTCTGGTGCTGACAAGGAATACAACCTTCCGCGGGGCGATGGGGAGGGAGAGAAGTGGCCCGGGAACAACTGAACACCGCTCGCAGATCGTGGTACTCCCCCGGCACCCCTGACAAATCACCAGGCTCCTCCTGAAACACAGAAACAGAGGAAACGGCAGGAACAGCAGATACAAGACATTCAACATGACAAGACAAATTCCAAGAAAGGATAATTCCCTTCGCCCAGTTAATCTGTGGGTTATGCTGCGCTAACCAAGGATGACCCAAAACAACAGGAGTAAAGGGGGATTGAAAAAAATAAATAAAAATAGTCTCTTGATGGTTGCCGGATATGATGAGACTCACCGGAATGGTGGTGCGGCGGACCTTAGAAAGAACACTGCCGTCCAAGGCAAAAACGTGGAATCTTCAAGGTCCATTAACCCTCTGGGGGTCTAAGGTGTTTTTGGGGTCCTTGAGATGTTCTGACATGCCCTTACATTTGTGCTTTTTTCAGTTGCTTATAAACATATTAATGGCAAAGGTATAATTACACTCTATTTAGCACAAACAGGCCTACCATAATATGTGAGCAACATGTATGTACATGTTTGTATTTTTGAGAAAATAATGTTTATGCATGGTTATTGAAAAAACTAAAAATGAACATTTCTGAAATAAGGCCACAAAACACATACTAAATATGTGTCAATAAGACAATAATGCATTTTGTCGTCTAGAGTATTTTCTTCAAAATGATGTGAAAATCATCCTGCCTAATCGTTCACATAAAACAATACATTGATTTAAATTTTGTAAGACACTTTTTGTTTGGAAGCACGGCGAGTAGGCGGGATGCTTCTTGGCCATAAACGGAGCGGTCAAATACCTTGATCATCTCCTCCTTGAACAGAGCATATTGATCGCAACAGTCTTTCTGCATCTCCCAGACAGCCGTTCCCCACTTGCGTGCCCGTCAGGTCAGTAAAGAAACCACGAAGGCCACTCGGGCGCGGTCCTCAGCCTAAGTGGTGGGCTGAAGGGAAAATACAACCTCACATTGAGTTAAGAAGGAGTGACATTCTGTGTGCTCACCAGCGTAACAAGGTGGGTTGTTGATCCTGGGTTCGGAGGAACTGTGGACTCTCTGGAAAGTGGGTGTTTCCAGACAAAAATGGTGAAAGCGCGTGGATAAGTCCGTCACTTGTGCCGCCAGGCTCTCCACAGCATGTCTGGCATTAGAAATCTCGTCCTCGTGTCTGCCCAGCATGGCCCCCTGAATCTGGACTGCTGCACGAAAAGGTGTTTCCTCTGCTGGGTCCATGTTGGCCAGATTATTCTGTCAGTGATAACAGAGGACCCAAGGGCAGTAAAGTACCTGAAAAAGTAACACAGGAGTCTGCCGTCACCTGGACACAGTACTGGAGAAAACAAAAGTCAAAAACTTGGCTGGTCAACAGCGTTGGTCCCAGGGTAGGAAATGGTAGACAGCGAGGGAGACTCAATCCCCAGACCAGTAGCGGAGACTCACAAGTGCGATAAGGTGAAGATCATGGGCAGCAGGATATCTGGGCAGAGAACAGAATTAATGTGCCAGAGGATGTAGCGAGACAGGACAGGACAGGACAGGACAAGACAAGACAGGAGGTTCCCGAAGGCGATAGCGAGAGGATGGTCAACGTAGAAGGAATGAGAGCAAATCCTTTGCAATCAATAATCTGGCAAAGAAGCAGGGGGAACGATAACTAGAAAGAGAAAAGAGAAAACAGGCGAGGTGGCAATCAGCGCGGGAGCGCAAATTAGGGAGAAACAGGAGAAACATTAGTGCGGTGGAATGTGAACGGCCTTTATTAATGCAATGCACGGTTGCTTCATTGTCACAGTGCACTATGATACTGTTGGTGGACCATTCTTTTTCCCACAGGAAGGCTGTGATGAGGATACAACTCAAACAGTGCTGAGGATGATAGCGGCTGCGGTGTGGTGTTAGAGAGTCTAACAGCTGGGTGGGACCACTTAGACGCGAACTCTTGGTAAATGTGGCGAGCAGGACGAGCACTGGTCTCATATCTCTCACAGAGGAGTGGAAGCATAAAGGAGGAGCGACGACAGTGAAGATCGAGAGAGGCCAGGCCTGGGATTTTATTTGATGTTTTGTTTCTGTTTTATGTCGTCCGTGAGGGACTGCTGCCTTTACCTTCGTTTTGTATTTATTTGTTTATTTGTTTATCATGCTGGCGCACCTTGGCTGCCGCTCTGTCTTTGACAATAGTCTACGATAACGTTTTTTGTCTCTTGATCTACGCCTCACCACACCAGATTGTCTGGTTCGGCAGTCCTCTGAAGTTGGAGAGCAAACAAATTCAAATCCACTGCTATCTATCTGCTTCGTACCTGTGAATTCCCCCCACCGTCCTGCTAGCTCCAGAATTCCTGGGACTTCGGCGTAGACAGGAAAATGTGCGGTACTTCACGCAAACTCTGACCCAGGCGTACGCACAAAAACGGGTGAAATGAGAAATGGCGACACCGTCGGCAGATGGAAGAAACACGTGAAAGTGTGTGAAATTGTGTGAAACTGTAGACCGTTGTGTAAAAGAAATGGCAATACTGCCTCTCATAAATAACATGAAGACTTCACAAAGCAAGTCTTATAATTAACAGCCTACACGAACACCCGTTTGATCGATCTGCAGTGTAAAACAAACAAAATCAAACGAAGATTACAACAGAAATGCAAATTAACACATATTTGCAAAAAGAAAAGTGAAATATGTTCTGCAATAATATTGGCATGTTATGCAATTCATCCTCATAAGACATCTGTAGCTTGTCAGATGCAATTAAATGGATGGTAATAAAATGCCATGATGCCATCACAATGCGTAATGACGCACAATGGCTGATCTTGCGCTCTTAGAAGATGTGGCAAATGGAAGGATTCGAAGTGAACGCATCTTCAGACAGCAAGAAGACTTTAATGTCCGACCATTTCTTTTTTATTTCGGCCAGGTTGTGAGGCTGCAGCATTAAAGGCGTCTGCAACCTTTTGCCACTCAAGTGCCTTTTTGGCATTAGTAATGCCCACACTGTGCCCTCCAAACAACATTGTACTCCTCTTTTCCACCTCGCCAACGATAATTTCTACTTCACATTGAGTGAAGTTACGTTTCTTGGTTTTCCTCTCTGTGTTTACCATGATTTCGCAATCGATGAATATTAACTTGTGGGCGTTTCACGGACTATTTATGGGCAACTATGGGCGTGACATGAAGCCACAAAAGCTGCGCTACATTTAGAATTGATTGTGATTTATTAAGGGAAAACTGCGTAGGATGTGCGTGCGCACGGTTTTATAAATCCGAATATTTCTGTGCGTACTCACGTCCTATGTTTCATCCGTACGCCACTTCTGACGCAAATCCTACGCAAAGTTTTATAAATGAGGCCCCTGGCCACTACCGCATCAGGCTGTCAACCTCCTCTCCCTACCTGGAACGTCTGGCTAGCAGGCCGGCGGCCCCTCTCCTCCTCATCAGATTATTGGCTATTGGTTGCGGTTATGATGTGGATTATTCCGTTGATACTCCTGGGGTACACGTCATCTTTTCATCCACAGACACCTGGTTTATGGGTACAAGCTAGCGCTAGCTCTACGCTAGCGCACCACACCTGGATCATGCCACCGCTCTACTCCACCGCCGACCTCCACTCACTCAACAACCAACGCTGTCCGGACTGCATTAACATCCTCCGAGAAACTAGACTACTTCGCTGTCCTCCACACAGAGGCTCTGGTCGTATGTTCAGTTACAACTTTCCAACCCCAAACTCTATTCCATCCATCTGGTCCTATTCGCGCACTGCAACTTCCTCACTACGTCATCACAACAAACAACACGTGCACCTATCTAATCTCCGCCCCCTTCCTCGGTCCTCTCAACCCATCGCGAAGCAACGTCACCTGAAACTAGCTTTGCTCAACACCCACTCACTCAACAATAAAAGCCTCATTTTAAATGAATTCATAACTGATAATAACCTGGATTTCCTCTGTATCACTGAAACTTGGCACAAACCTCTGGACTATATCTCACTCAACGAAACCACACCCACAGGATATACATACATAGACAAACCCCGACCTGAGGGGCGGGTAGGTGGTGTCGCTGCAGTGTACAGAAAGGAAATTAAAACATCCACCATCTCCATCCCAGCTGCTCAGTCCTTTGAACACATCACTTTCAAACTCTCTGGTCACTGCCATAATCTTGTTGCTGCCCCCTCCCTCTGGAACTCTCTCCCCAAACAAATCTGTGACTGCACTGACCTTCCAACATTCAAATCATTGACAAAAACTCACCTTTTTAAAATTGTTTTTAATGTTTAGCTTAGTCCGGTGTGTTTTTAGTGTTTTTACTATTTGATGTTGTTTTTGCTGCTTTTATGATTCTATGCAAAGTGTCTTTGAGTATTCAGAAAATCGCTTACAAATAAAATGTATTATTATTATTATTATTATTTATTAAAGTCTGTTGATTGTTCACTGGTCACCGCCTCCTTCTTCCCATAACATCTAACCTGGGACTTCCGGTGGCGCTGCTCCGTGGCTGCCCTGTGGCGTTTCTTGCTCCAACTTTGGCGTTTCACTTTTGGCAAATTTTTAACTAAGTCTGGCTTTTTTTACTTATGTGGATGTTTTTTTGGAGGACATTAATCATGGATTACGCAGCATGGAGTTTGATGTTGATGACGTTTCTTAATATTTATATTTCCTGTGGATTGAACTTTGACTACACTGCTGGTGGCATTGCCACAAATGAAATTCTATATGACCGGGAGTTTTTATTATTGCTTCGCAACTCTGTCTAAGTGGAGTGCCCTACAGCAGTGGATAAGATTCCGAATTATCTTAAAATAAATGAGAAGGGCGCTAAAGCGCATACTAAGCGCAAACGCGGATGCAGAGCAGGCCTCCGTCGCCGATTGAAGCGGCTGAAAGAGAAAAACAAACTTTGCTTGCCTACTACCTTTCTTATTAATGCACAGTCCTTGCATGCAAAAATAGATGAACTATCAGCTAATATCCGCTACCTACACGAGTACCGGAATTCCAGTGTCCTGGCAATCACCGAGACGTGGCTGGACAGCAACGTAACTAATAACGAGGTGGAACCTGTTGGTTTCTCGTAATTTAGGAACGATAGAGATCCTGACATCACCAGGAAGACTCGAGGAGGTGGGGTATGTGTTCTTGTTCGAGAGGATTGGTGTCACACAGTCAAGGTTAGAGAGACCCTGTGTACTGCGGACATTGAATTGCTATGTGTCTCTCTTCGTCCGTTCTATCTACCAAGGGAGTTTCCCCAAATTTTCATCACTGTGGTATATATTCATCCTATAGCAAATGTTAAGAAAGCCCAAGAGATTATTTACAGCTTATCTCAGAGACTTGAGACAATTTCTCCAGACGCTCCCAAGTTCATTATGGGTGATTTTAATAACTGTAATGCTAAGAAGAGTTTGAGCACATATTATCAATATGTTGACTCTCCCACAAGGAGGAAAACAACTCTGGATATGTGTTATGGAACTGTTAAAAATGCCTAGGCTATATTTCATCAGTTCTTCCACCATTGGGAGCGTCTGATCACAGTGTGGTCTATCTCCGGCCTGTTTACCAGAGGTTACTTGAAAGAGAGAAGCCTCAAGAAAAGTCTGTTAAAATATGGGACAATGACAGTATAATGACTTTGCAGGGGTGTTTTAAATGTACCCAGTGGGTGATTTTTAGTACAGCTGAAATTAATGAACAAGTTGAAACAGTTACTGATTATGTACATTTTTGTATGGACTTTGTTATCTCCACAAAGACTTTTAAGGTATACCCAAATGATAAACCCTGGGTGTCAAAAAATCTGAAGACCCTTATAAATAAGAAAAGGAAAGAATATAGAAATCAGGACGAGGTTGCTCTGAGAGATACTCAGAGGCAAATTAAAAGACAAATACAAATAGACAAATACACATATGAACAAAAAATAGAGGCATCTTTGAGACAAGGTAATCCCCGATATGCTTAGCAGGGGATTAAGAATATGACAAATATATCCCATAAGGGAAGATGCAAATCATTCCCTGTGCTTCAAGGATATGAGGAGCTGGAAATGGCGAATCAGCTTAACTCATATTATTGTCGCTTTGACAGTGGAGTTAGTGATGCAATACCAGTGTTTTTAGTATCACCTGATGCAATTTTTTCTGTGGGTTTTCACATTAATGCAATGGAGGTTAGTCAGATTTTTAGTAAGTGCAATACCCGGAAAAGTCCAGGTCCAGACAAGATATGTGGAAATGTTTTAAAACATTGTGCAGCTCAGCTAGCGCCTGTTTTTACAAAAAAATTTAGAGCATCTTACGATTCTGGTGTCGTCCCTGTTTTATGGAAAACATCTACAATAATTCCAGTGGCGAAAGGTCCTAGGCCGTCTGAATTAAATGACTATGTCCAATAGCACTTACATCACTTGTGATGAAGAGTTTTGAACATTTAGTAAAAAAAGTACATTGTATCTGTAACACAGCATCTCATTGATCCTCTGCAATTTGCATATCAAGCCTCTAGAGGGGTTAAGGATGCAATTATAACTGTATTGCATCTGTTGCATTCACATTTAGAGAAACCAAAAACTCATGCAAAAATTCTGTTTGTGGATTTCTCATCAGCTTTTAACTGTATTTATCCCAGTATATTAGCTGCCACCTTGACCAAAAATGTTTTAATAGATAGTAGGACACTTGCTTGGGTGATAAACTTTCTTAGTTCTAGAATTCAGCATAGGAGTTGATTGATTACCTCAGTCGGAGCTCCCCAAGGATGTGTTTTATCCCCGTTATTATTCATTTTATATATAAATTCTTGTGCAAGTTCCTTCAAAAATAGACATATTGTAAAGTATGCAGATGATACTGCGTTAGTGAGTCTTTTAAATGATGGGGAGGAAGAACATGGGCCTGTTCTGGACTTCTTTTTAAACTGGTGTGAAAATTCAAATCTTTCTTTGAAAATCTCAAAAACTATGGTTATTGATTTTAGAGAGAAAGAGCAAAGTGAAACTCATCCTACATTAATTAACGGGGAGCAAGTACAGTTTGTAACAAATTATAAATACCTTGGTGTAATGCTGGACAATAAACTCAAGTGGGATGTATGGTCTGACTGTGTAAGTAAAAAGCTTCAACAGAGAATGTACTTCCTAAAGAAATTACTGTCCTTTAATGTCCATAGTAGAATATTGTTGATGTTTTATGGGGCTTTTATTGAAAGCATTGTGTCATTTTGTGTGATCTGCTGGTATGGTAATGCCTCTGAGGCCCAGAAGAGATCATTGGGGAAGGTGGTAGTAACAGCAAGTAATTTGTTAGGAATAAAGTTAGAGAGTATAGAGAGCATATATAAAGGAAGAGTGTTAAACAAGGCTAACATCATTGTGAATGATAAGAGGCACCCTCTATCCTATACTCCTGAATTGCTACCATCAGGCCGACGATATTGTGTCCCTAGATCAAGTTTTTAAATTCTCCTCCCTCCAGTGGTAGTGGATAAATAGTCGCCAGACTGAATACCTTAATTAGGTTTACTATTAGATTATTTTCTTATGTATTCATATTTAAATATATGCCAAATGTGAATTTGTCAAATGTCTGTGTGAGTGTACGCTGCAAACACAATTTCCCTACGGGGATAAATAAATACTGAACTGAACTGAACTGAACCTTGCTACAGTAAAATCCCCCGAATCCAATGGAGGGAGCTGTGTCGGTAAACAGTTGAATATTCATGGGGAGAGAAACCAGATTGTTATTGACAGACCGTTCTGCTGGTGCGGCCACGCAGGACAGCTACGCGAACGTACCGAGAAGGCCAAGAGAGGAAAGGGCTTGTGTAAAGGCAAATTAAAGCCTAAGAAAGGTCCCACCTCTCATGCTTAGCTCGACCAATAAGAAAAGTGGAATTTCCAAGTGGGAAATTCCACCTTTCTTATGTGTCGGTTTCAACATCTTCCAGAGGTGCATGATATAGGTGGGGTTACATTATCTAGTAATTCTCTCATAAAGCATGCATAAAATAAATATAAATGCAAGAGACAGTATATAAGACATAAAATTATCACACACAATGTCCTGGAATGCATGTCCATTTATAGATCAGTTTGTCTATAAATTAATTCAGGAAAGTCTGTTTTAAGGGCTGTAGGTCTTTCCTATGGCCTCAGTCTTGACCACATGACCACATTTTTAACAGCCAGTGTTTCCCCTACAATGTATTCAGCAGCGCCACTGCAAAATCTTCACATGATCATTAATTTCATGACATTCACTTCATTCACTTACACACCTAAAAACACTGAGCCATGGCGACCGGCGGCACTGCTAATGCGGTGGCTCTGAATCCACTTGTTGACAAGAAAGGAGGAAAGAGCCACATAAAATGTCACGTTGCCATAAGGGGCCATTCACATAGCGCGTTTTTTGCATGTGCAAATTGGTTATTTCAAATGTAGGCTCACGGCAAGCGCGCTCATAATAGAAGCGACGCGATTTGTAATTGTAACATTACAATGTATTTCAATAAATTGTAAATAATCTTTTTCTGGGTTGTGCCATTTAATTTTTCCCCCATCAATTTCTACCTTATAGCTGAAAATTAACACAAAAGAAAAACATGAATAATCCTGTCTAAAATTATAAAATGAAGGTTTCTGTTTGTGACCAGTTCAAGGTACGTGCTGCAATAATCATGCCTTGAATCTTTTGATGGTATGTCATATTTGTATGTTTCAAAATGTCCATTTCTATCCACAAAACTTGCCAGAAGTCATGATTTAAGGGGTTATGTAAAAAAAAAAAATTCTAAAAAAAAAAAAAACCCTGCGCACGGCTTGGTAACAACATCCAGCACGTAACAGAATTTTCTAGGGGAAACACTTGACAGCAATAAAAACATCTTATCTGATGGTAGTCATGGTTCTTGCCCTAGTTGGGGGGGGGATGGGACCATAGATCCCAGACTGAGATTTAAAGATTATTTGTTAAATATAACAAATAATTGTGTCTGATTTGTCTCAGTCGTTACACTGAGCTCATTGCAGAACGAACTAGTTAAAGAGATTTGGTCTTCTAGTGCGTAAACTGAAAACGCGAGAGAGTGGAGATGCGAGATGAAAGGGCGGCCATGCGGGATTATGCGCATTGCAAAGCTTAAGTGGACGTGCAGAGACAGCAGCTCGCGTTTAGAACAGTTTGGACTGTCTATAAGGGTGAATGCGACAATAATTATCCAGTCGATTTTCTCTTTGGGTAGTGAGGCTTGGAAATTGACTGTGTCTAAGTTAATGCCCAGAAATGTGGCTGGACCCATGGTTTTATCCTAGGCTATTGGAATCCCGACTGTGAGAAGATGCGCGGCTGGAATGGCGTTGGGAGGTGAGATGATTAAGAAATCATCAAGCAAGTGAATAACATAAGGAATTGCATGATTGTTATAGCGAATCCAGCAAAATAGCTTCTGACAACGTCGAAAATCTTGGGGTTACTTTTACAACCAAAGGTTAGGCAGACGGCGAAGTAACTTTTTCTGTGAAAGCATATGCTGAATATATGCCATAAATCCGGGTGGATGGGCATCACCTTAAATGCAGAAGTGATGTTGACTTTTTGCTTGCCCAGCGTTTTTGTGTCACGAACACACACAGGAAAAGGCAAGATCCAAGCGCAGTACTTTTATTGGGGAAATCCGTACTCATACATCCAGTCCAGGCAATAGGTCGTAATCCATAGGCAATCCAAATACAAAAACACACAGGCAACACAGGGTATCAGAAGTGGCATGACGAATAACAAGGACTCCGTAACAAACACTAAACAGGCAGGGTATATATACACACAGAAACTAACAATCATGATGGGGAACAGCAGGGTGCAATGAACAGTGATGAGTGCAGACAAGGATTGTGGGAAATGCAGTTCCTAATGTGAATGACACCGTGGGGGAAGAGGACCTCTAGTGGACACCAGGGAACATAAACCAACACTGTGACATTTTGATCAAGGTTGTTGTTTGATCAATATTGTGGTACTGAAGAGAAAATTATTCGAGAGAGATACAGCTGTTTATGCTTAGGAACGGAGAATTGTGCGGAGCTGAGAGGTCGATTATTAATCGTTTTTTACCTAAAAATTTCATGGTAGTCACTCGACTCGAACATTCGAAAGGTGGCAGATCAAAGGCAGATCAAAAAGCCTGATTCGCTTTCTTTTTTAATTTGACTGGAGATTAATCACAAATAATGCTCTGTGTGGGGAGGCTTTCCACACCGGGTTTGAAACTGTGCTCGAGCCCCAACAGTCGATAGTTAGTGAAGTTAGTGTCAGGGTGGTAAGACAATTCTGCAGACAAACAAGAAATATTCACAGGAGCCGACAAGTAATTTTTTTTATCTATATTTTGGGATCTTTTGACAGGGCAAATTACAAATGTGCATTTAGCGGCAACGCTGTCTTGTGCACTTACCTGCGTTGAAATTGTTGTAGACCTGGTTGCTGGAAGAGAAAGTATTTCTCTTTTTGAAATCTGCAGCTGAGCAATTGAAGTTGGTGTTTGCTGGCCGCGGGACATAACTTGTTGATTTTGCCTGTGAAGAATCTGGGCAGGGGGAATTGAAGGGTTTATCAGGGGACAAACTGTGGTGGAGTGAGCGACTGATCTGCAGACCGTGCATGTGATGAAAGCTGCGTCATGGAGCTCGGCGGATCAAAGAGAAAATTGAGGCCTGGCAGTGGTGGAATCTGGGGCGTGGCCCAGACTAGCTGAATTAGCCTGTTGCCGCGACCTGACGCTCGCAGAAGAACTGTTCAGTGACAGTGATTTTTGAGAGCGTGTGTTCGGGGCCTTGCGATTCTCACTCGCTTTGTTAGCGGCTTTGGAAGGTGGAGTGGATTTTGGAGATGGAAATGCTGACTGAAGTGAAACATACAGGTTGTATAGCTCTGCTTTGTTCATCCTCCTGGAAAAAACATCAGCACTGATTAGCGCTTGTCTTAAGCCCAACACTGTCCATTTTTCTATTGCAGGGATTATGGGGTGTGCTGAGGTGTAGGAGGTTGCTGAAGATGATGGTGGATGTCTTGATGGTTGAGGTGAGGGCAAGCCTCGACGTCTTGGGGTACTCGGTTGCAGTGTCCTTTTAAGCAAGTGCATGCATTGGTGAGATGTGGTGTAGGATTCTGGGCAACGAGGGATTCGTCATCAATTCAATTCAAATTTCAATTCAAATTTATTTGTATAGCGCTTTTCACAATACATATTGTTTCAAAGCAGCTTTACAGAAAGTGCATTTCAGAAATGTACATAGAGAAATACAGTTAGTTAATCATGTATTGATTTAGGGCATAAACATATCGCCAGCGTCGAGTCGTCTCTTCACAGGCGTCGAGTCGTCTCTTCACGGGCGTCGAGTCGTCTCTTCACGGGCGTCGAGTCGTCTCTTCACGGGCGTCGAGTCGTCTCTTCACGGGCGTCGAGTCGTCTCTTCACGGGCTTCGAGTCGTCTCTTCACGGGCGTCGAGTCGTCTCTTCACGGGCTTCGAGTGTGAACAATTCAGTCTCGGACATCGTAACAATTGGGTTGGACCAAATGCTGAAAACTGTCGAGGAATGTCGGTGAGTCGACTGTGTATATGCATAGGCTTCCTCTCATGCTGATAGGATAGACGTGGAAATTGTTGATGACAAGTTGATTGGATTGATTATTTGAATGTGCTCCTCCCAAACTTTGTTAATGAAACATAATGTGTTGGATGAATAATTATCCACATTAGGAGACATACTGCAGGGATATGAGAAATACAGGCCTATAATCAAATAAATATTTGTGTCATAAAACTGGATATACTTTACATTTAGGTTCCCTTTGTAAAGGGTTGATAAAGGTTTTCAACTCATTTACAAATACAATATAAATCATTGTAATAACTGCATTAATACAAAGGGTGACTTTAACTCAATACCTGCCAAGTAGTGAGCCATTTTACCTCACATGTTATAAATACTTAATAAATATTTGTGTGTGTGTGTGTGTGTGTGTGTGTGTGTGTGTGTGTGTGTGTGTGTGTGTGTGTGTGTGTGTGTGTGTTTCTTGTTTATCAAAATGAAATCAGCAAACTTTATTTTGAAAAAATAAACTTCGGAAACTTAAACTTGCTTAATGTAGAGAGGACAGACAGGAATCATTAACTTAATGTTATTAATGCATACACAGAAGAGAGTATTTGGTAACACTTTATGATAACGTTCAGTTGTAAGTCATTAATAAGTGGTTAGTTAATGATGAACTAATCATTTACAAAACATTCATAAATGTTTAGCAAGTGATATACTAACATTTTATGTATGTTTTGTAAATTTCGTACAAGTCATTTACAAGTGATTAGTAAATGATTAACTAATAATTTATGAAACATGACTATGCGTTCATAAATGATTAATAAGTGATATGTTCATTATTTTATGTATGTTTTGTAGATTCAGTTATAAGTCATTTACAATTGATTAGGTAATGATTAACTAATAATTTACAAAACATGACTATGCGTTTCATAAATGTTTAATAAATTATGTTAAATTTTTTTTAATGTTTTGCTCACATCAGGTGCACAGTGGTTAAAGACTCCATGTGTTTCAGAGAAGACAGCTGTCTATACCCTCACCAGTCAGCACTTACACTGTAGTACACACTACACTACACACTACAGAAGACAGCTGTCTATACCCTCACCAGTCAGTACTTACAATGCAGTACACACTACAGTGTTCAACACCTGTTATAGATGTGTAAACGCATGAATAAATCATTTACAACACTTTAGTTAAATTATTAGTTAATCATTTACGAATCACTTGTAAATGACTTATAACAGAATTTACAAAACATACATAAAATGTTAGTATATCCCTTGCTAATCATTTATTAATGTTCTGTAAATGATTAGTTCATTATTAACTAACCACTTTATTAATGATTTACAACTGAACGTTATTATAAAGTGTTACCGAGTATTTTTATGGTGACATTTTTTTGTCGATGAACTATATCACCATGACTTCATATTACTGAGCATCATATTACTGAGCATGACTTCTCATAAAAAGTGTTTTGTCAGGTCTTGTTTCATGTTCTTGTTTCATGTCTGTCATGTGATCCCCTGTTCTAGTCATGTGATCCTGCCATGCGTTCCCCTTGTGATTGTGTCATGTTGTCATTGTTTCATTGTGCACAGGTGTCCCTTGTCTTGTCATTAGTCCTTGAGTATTTAAGCATTCATGTTTGCCATGTTTCTTTGTCAAGTATTGTTTTGTGTAACCACTGGTGGTAAGCGTCATGTCCATGTCCATGTCCATGTCCATGCTCTTGCTTTGGGTTTCATGCCATGCCTTTGTTTTATGTTTGATCTTGTTTTGTATATTAATAAAACTGCACTTGTGTTCTGCAACTTGTCTTCAGTGGGCATTTGTTACAGGTTTATGCAAGTAATCTTTAAACAATTCAGAGAATCAATAAAGTATTCCACCAAATGATAACTAATATCTATAAGCCCAAAGAAATGTATTAATATAAGCTGAATAACGACAGCAAAATATTTTTATTTCATCTAATTTTGTAAACATGATTAAATCAATGTCTGAAAACATGTTACAGAACATTAGCATATCAATAAGGAATCAATCATTATTTTTGATATCATGGTAAAGTGAATGTCACGGTTCATGAATCCACTGTCTCTCTCGTGTGTGTGTGTGTGTGTGTGTGTGGGCGTGGTATCCAATCTCGGGTTGATTATTGGCGCCAGCTGTAATCACTTCCCTTTCCCTTAATATGTTCAGTGATCACTGTCTCATGTTGTCAGATCGTTGTGGCTTCCCCGGTGTTGTGTCCTGTTCCAGTGTTCGTCTCTCACCCTCCTCATGTGGATTATCTTCGTTGTGCATCATCTCCGTTTGGATCATTTGTTCCCTGGATTCCTGAGCACGCCGATCACCGCACACCATCACTGGGTTGCCCGTCGAAGTCCCTGCGTCATACTTCACCTGAGTGTTTGTCCTCTGACCTGTTGACTCAAACTACTGAGATCTAATAAACAGTTTTACTTGCATCTTGCATCCGTCTCTGTATCATTACAGAACGATCTGACCTCACCATGGATGCAGCGAGTTCAACCAGTTTGAGCGAATTCGTTTCCCACAATATCACAAGAGCATTTCCAACACAGGTCGGGCGGTAAAAGCACTTGTGGCGCAGGTGTCCGAGCTCACCCAACAACTTCAACATCTGAGGGGTCCCGCTGCGCCACCCGTTCAACCCACCCCGCCAGAGCAAGATTCCCAGCCAGAGCCACGACTACCGACACCAGAGGGTTATTCAGGTGAACCTGACTACTGCAGAGCCTTTCTTACTAGATGCTCCATGCATTTTTCGTTGCAGCCACGGACTTTCAACCGTGAACAGTCGAAGGTAGCATTTGTACTCACATTGCTGTCGGGTAAAGCGGCTCTTTGGGAAACGGCGGTGTGGGAGAACCAGGATCCATGCTGCGCCTCATTCCAGACACTCTCCGAGGAGATGAGAAGGGTCTTCGATCGTGCGGTGGCGGGTAGGGAGGCGGCCAGACTACTCGCAGACCTCTGCCAAGGAGACAGCGGTTACTGTCATAGATCACGTCTTTCGCTTACATGGCCTCCCGATGGACGTGGTTTCTGACAGGGGGCCCCAGTTTGTGTCCAAATTTTGGCAAGAGTTTTGTAAGTTACTGGGAGCGAGTGTCAGTCTGTCTTCGGGGTTTCATCCCCAAAGCAATGGCCAAACCGAGAGAACCAACCAAGATTTGGAAAGAGTGTTGAGATGTTTGGTTTCTAGGAATCCTTCCTCCTGGAGTCAGTAACTCTCAATGGTGGAGTACGCTCACAATTCATTACCAGTGTTATCTATGGGCCTCTCTCCGTTTGAATGTAGTTTAGGTTTCCAGCCACCTATTTTTCCCAGTATGGAATCCGAAGTCCCGGTCCCCTCCGCTCACGCTTTCGTCCAGAGGTGCCGTCACACATGGAGCAGAGCCCGTGAGACTCTTCTCCAGGTGGGGCGGCGCACCAAGGCTAAGGCCGATCGTCACCGGTCGAAGCCTCCCGTATACGTCGTTGGTCAAAAAGTGTGGCTTTCAACCAAAAACATTCCACTCCGATCCGTCTCTAATAAACTTGCTCCCAAATTTATCGGCCCATTCACTGTCACCAAGATCACTAGTCCGGTGGCAGTCCGATTCAAACTTCCTCCTGCGTACAGGAGAATTCATCCCGCCTTCCATGTGTCTAAAATAAAACCTGTGTTTCATTCACACATTAATCCGCCGGTCCCGGTTCCTCCACCGCTGCGACTCGTAGATGGGGAACCAACTTATTCGGTTAATCGTATTCTGGAATCAAGAAGGAGGGGACGCGGATTCCAGTACTTGGTGGACTGGGAGGGTTACGGTCCGGAGGACAGAAGTTGGGTTCCTGCTAGGGACATTCTGGATCACTCCCTTATCGATGATTACAATCGACAGGTAGGTTTGTCTGGGAACGCCAGGAGGCACTGTCACGGTTCATGAATCCACTGTCTCTCTCGTGTGTGTGTGTGTGTGTGTGTGTGTGTGTGTGTGTGTGTGTGTGTGTGGGCGTGGTATCCAATCTCCGGTTGATTATTAGCGTCAGCTGTAATCACTTCCCTTTCCCTTTATATGTTCAGTGATCACTGTCTCATGTTGTCAGATCGTTGTCTTCCCTGGTGTTGTGTCCTGTTCCAGTGTTCGTCTCTCACCCTCCTCATGTGGATTATCTTCATTGTGCATCATCTCCGTTTGGATCGTTTGTTCCCTGGATTCCTGAGCACGCTTATCACAGCACACCATCACTGGGTTGCCCGTTGAAGTCCCTGCGTCATACTTCACCTGAGTGTTTGTCCTCTGACCTGTTGACTCAAACTACTGAGATCTAATAAACAGTTTTACTTGCATCTTGCATCCGTCTCTGTATCATTACAGAGAACTGTAACTTTAATTTTGTAAAAACTGTAATCCTTCATTTTGTCAAGAATAGACCACGTATCTTTCATTTCATTTATTATATAGGAAAATTCAAAAGCAACAATTTAGTTACAATAAATGGGCCTGACTCAGTTTAAAAACTGGTTTACAGCAGGTTCCTGTTCTGCAGCAACAAAACAATGATCAAAATTTCAGCACATTTATACAGGACAGCAGTATTGACTAGACAAATACAAACAAATAAAACATTAAATACGGAAAAACAAGACTAAAAACAATACATGAACAATCAGTGTGTGCAAGTATGACTATCAAGAAGAAACAGTTTATATGACTTTTTGAAATATGTGATGGATGATAATGTTCAAATGTGATAAGGAATGTCATTCCAAATTTTAGTATAAAATCTTATGGAATCTTTGCTGACTTTGCTGTACATATTTTAAACCTATTGATACATCTCTACATTCTTTTGTTTCATTATATTTGTTGCTATGGGGTTCGCTTGTGCCATCGCCATGTGACATCCGTCACGGATGCAATACCATCATCAACACCAGACCCTTCTGCTCCACCCACTCGATCAGCTTCACCTGACTATTAATCCAGCGCACCTGCTCCCACTCATTAGCACACAGTACTTACAGGTTTTTTTTATTTGCTTTGATACTATTTTCACAAGATACAAAAATCCAAACTGATCACACACAGTCAAGATAGCTAGTCTTTCTTTCAAAACCTGATTCCATGCTTTCATTACAGTTATACACATTTCAGTCCACATAATCATTATTTCAAACACAAGATTATTGTAATATGCAGGGGTGTAACGATACACGTATTCGTATTGAACCGTTCGGTTTGAGGCTTTCGGTTCGGTACGCAATGCGCATTACAAACCGAACGATACGTTGGACCATTTTTCCTGCCGACCAAAATTTAGATAGCAGTCACACTGGCGCGAACACAACAACGCTACCCAAAATCAAGTGGCAAACTCAATCATGCGCTAATCATTTGTGCTTCTGCTTCACTGACCGTTTATCAGTTTGGACCAATGTCAGTGCAGCGCGAGCCGATCTTGATCAAGCGACACTGTTAGGCTCAATCCCAATTCTATTTTATACCCATTCGCCTTCCCCTAACCCTTCGCCTTCCCCTAACCCTTCACCTACCCCTAACCCTTGCCCCTTGAAACAGAGTGGCAAGGCGTAGGGGTGAAAATATTCGCCTAAGAAATGGGACACCACTACTACACCGTTACACGTCATTATACGTCGTCGCTAGCGCCTACGTCACAGGAGATGCGCCAATGTTTATCACAAACTTCCAAGATGCCGTCGTCAGCTGTAGTCATCACAACTGCGTGAGTTACAGCTATTTTGATTTTGCATTTTTCTTCTGAAGTTCACAGAAAACAACAGAGATGACGATATCTTCGACGCCTGCTGCGTTCACACCAAACGCGAATAGAGCGTCTTGCGCGAGTGATTTCAATGTTAAGTCAATGTAAAGACGCGTTTACGTGCGTCTGGAGGTCTTGCAGCGCGAATGAGGCGTTTAGCGCGGCGCGGTGGACGCGAATTCGCCTTATTCGCGCGTCCACTTCGCTTCAAACTTTTGCTTTTTACATGCGTAATATTGTTAATGAACTTTGGCGATTTTTTTGCAACCGTTTCTTTGAAGAACATGACCGTAAATATGAACACAAGATTGAATGTGACAAAAAGAAAATGATTATTGGCAGTCATGTTGCCTCTGTAGCCGGTGTATGCAGGTACATTTCTCATACCCCTTCGTTTGAAGTGTGGTCCCGAAAAATCTTCGTTTCAAGGGCTATCTGGCCTTTCCCCTTACCCCTACCCCTCCAACCAAAAGAGAATCGAGACAACCCTACCCCTTCACGGGAACGCGCAAAACGGAGGGGTAGGGGCAAGGGGTGAATTGGGATTGAGCCTTACTACACAGAGATACAGTAAAGAAGCATTTGAATTCGCCACAGAAATAATAGCATCGCTGCATTCAAATTTCTCCGTTATTACCCGTAGATCTCTATTAGATCAAACAGCGCTGCCGTAGAAACCACGAGAAACATTGTGCCATGATTAAGTCCACAAATCAGAAACATTCAGGATGGATTTAATGTAGTAGGCTAAACACTAACTGTCACCATGGAAGTTTGGCAGGAATAGTAAAATGCTTTCAAGTACATCACATATATTTTCTAGCACTTCAAAACTCAAATATGATCATATATTTAAATGTTATTTTTAACGTGATGACCAAAACATTATTTTGTTCATCCTTCAAAGATTACCCCCATTTATAAAACTAAAAGTTTCTAGACGTAGGAAAAAAAGACACTTATTTTAAAATAAAAAAGACATTAATTTCCACTCTCAAATATTTATTTTTTAATCATTTTGCTTTTGAATTATTTCGACATTATGAATAAAATTGCTGCCCTCAAATGTTAACCTGGAGCCTTGCAAACTTAAAATAAAAACTAAAATAAAATAAACCTTTGTTTATAACTAGGCTACTACAATAATACATAAAAAAATTTATAAGGAGCAGTTTTTGTTTTATATGCTGCTAAGAAGACACCCCAGAAGATGGGTCAAGTATAGCTCCATCATTAGTAAAACAAGTCCCAGGCACTCAAAAAAAATCCAAGGAGGAGAAGGAAAAAAGTTAAAAAGCCTTTATTAATAGTGGCTTAAACCATTAAAAATGCCAACATGTTTCGACCAACATGGTCTTCTTCAGGGCAAATATGCAAATATGTTTATTTTAGAAACATGTTGGCATTTTTAATGGTTTAAGCCACTATTAATAAAGGCTTTTTAACTTTTTTCCTTCTCCTCCTTGGATTTTTTTTGAGTGCCTGGGACTTGTTTTACTTTGGATTTGTTCCCCTACCCCAAGAGCACCTATCACAGACTCTTACTCTACCTGAGCGCCTGGTTGAACTTTTTACAATTTATAGCTCCATCATTGTTCAAAGTAAAAAAAGATCATACTTTATGATGTTAGTTTTAATAAAAAAAATATATATTAAAAATACTGTATATATATATATAAAAAAAAAATATATATATATATATCAAGGGAATTTCTCTGCCATTTCTTTCTTTTTGCTGTATCGAAAACGTACCGAACCGTACCATACCGAACCGTGTCACCACTTTATTGTATTGAACCGAACCGTGAATTTTGTGAACCGTTACACCCCTAGTAATATGTAATTAAAACATTTGGTTTAATCACCGAAACACAACAGTATGATGTTCTTACAATGTAGTACTTTTAACAATCAATTAATTCAACAGCAAACAATGCAAAATACACGTTTCAGCATGAACTCGCGATGCCTTGACAGTGGACAATACCGGCTTTTGTGACAAAACGTGTTTAGGGTTCAGTCAAACTTGTCAGGCGTCTATTTCAGCTGAGGAGATTAACGTTACAAAGACACAGTATGGTGAGTAAAACGAAAATACACGTTTTGGAAATGCTTGGACAGACGTTGCATAAGGATGTGGAGAGTGTCAAAATAAAGGTACCTCATATCGATATTTTACGTGTGGCATCGATGCATCACGTTTGATCGATGCATCGATCCATATCGATGTATTGTTACACCCCTAGTACTTAAGCAGTCACCTTTCACTTCCCCTTTGTCTGGTCTTGTTGTAACAACCCCATAAAACGTACTTATCCAAACTACTTACCTTCTATGATCCCTTCTCGTCTACATCCTTCGCCATCCTCGTCTTCAGATCTTCGTCACCATGACTGCACCTGCAAGAAACACACAGACTGTTGCCATTCCAGTTAAGTCATCTCAATTATCTATCTGCTGATAGATCTCACTCACCTGCTTATACTGCTTGATCTCTGATCTCTGCTACCTGTGAATAAACTACCAGTTACTTGAATTACCTGTGCTGTCTATTCCTTCTGTACGCTGACAACATCAGAGCACACGAACATGTACAAAAATGAAAAATAAATAAAAACCATCCCGGCCAAGTACGGAAACACAAACAACTTATTTCATCGCCTTAAAGGAAGAGTATTTTTCATAAACACTTTTTTTTATTTTGGTTAAAATATTCTCCATATCCTGAATGCAATCAATAATAGAAGTGGTCTAAATATAAAAAAAATTACATATATATTTTTATTTTATTTTAATTTTTTTATTAAGAACAGCACCTCAAGCATCAGATTGTTGCATACTTAAATGGAGGGAAAAAAGCAAAAATTAAACGAGCATAATAAATGCTCACATACGATTGAACATATAAATCACAGTAATTCATGCATAAACAACTGAATAAACCAGAAAAAAAAAAAGAAAAAAAAATTAGTTATCCAGAGCTTGTCTCCTTAAAATAATCTAAAAATGGGCTCCAAGATTTTAAGAAAAGATCGGGTTTTCATTCTAACTCCAAATTTAATCTTTTCAAGTTTGAGGGCAAAAAGTACGGTAGGTTGGAGGAGATGGCAGCTTCCAATTAATTAGTACAAGTCATCTAGCCAGCAGCGTGCAAAGTGCAATATTATCCATCTCTAAAGCTGTAAGTTTAACATTATCCGGAAGAACCTCAAATAAAGATGTCAATGGGTTGGGATCTATTGCTGTGGTAAAAAATTCGGAGAAACAACAAAAATTGCCCCTGTCACAACCTCCCCGTCTAGGGTTAGGAATGCCGATGACAAAAAAAAACAACAACAATTGGATTGATATATCCCTTCTCCTGTCCCAGCTCACACACAAATACTACAGAACGAGATATAGCATCAAAAAAAGCTTTTTTTTATTTACACAGAAATAATAGGAAGCGTGAATCTTCAGGAGGGGTTCAGGCCAAAATAACAAACAATAGTGATTCTAACTAAAGAGGAATTCAATGTAACTTACCTAACAAAAGAAAAATCCCAAAGAAACGGTGTCCACTGATCCTTAAATTCCATAATGTAAAAATAAGGCCTTAATTAGCATTAAATTGTCTTAAATCCGCATTTCAAAGGTCTTAAATATACAATCAAACCGACACCATAAAGAAGATTTTATTTTCGTTTTAAAATCATGTTTAAAACATTTCGTCTATTTGTCACGCAGAAAAAACTGGGCGGAACCAACTAACAAATTACAAGTTCGCGGGGAAATTTGCTAGGTGCGTGGACTGGATATTAGCAAATGGTGAAAATTTCTCGCTTTAACCATGGAGAAGTGCAAATATAATGAAAACTGGTTACATAACCCTAAATTTGCGTCTTGGTTAAGACCAGTTTGTGGCAATGCTTTCGAGGTCTGGTGTATATTGTGCAAGAAAGTTTTAAAACTCGGTACAGTGGGGATCAAAGCTTTGGAGACCCACATGCAGTGTGAAAAACACAAAGAGGCTGCGGAAACCTGTCGAAAAACACCAGGTATTTCTCAGTTCTGTTCCGTTGCGCCCACCTCAGTACCACAGAGCGCTGCTCCATGCCTTACTCTGGCATCTGCATCAGCTACAAGCACCGCGGTTTCTACACCAAAAGACATCTGAACAACATTTGGCTCCAGCGCAACGCTCAGAGCCGAGGTACTCTGGTGTCTGCATACTGTAACAAAGCACCAGACTTAATATAACGCTAACGATGCTGTCGGGGACATTTTTCAAACTATGTTTCCCGACTCTGAAATCGCTTGTACATTTGCGTGCAGTAAAGACAAAACTGCATACATTGCAAGATTTGGACTGGCTCCTTACATAACCAAGCTCCTCGTTGCAGATGTTAACAAGGAAATGTTTGTTTTAATGTTTGACGAGAGCCTTAATGAAACGTCCAAAAATAAGCAATTGGACTTGCATGTCCGATATTGGGGACAAGATCACGTCCAGTCAAGATACCTAGGTTCGCAATTCATGGGACATGGGACAGCTCAGGATTTGCTTCACCATTTCAAAGTAAGTACCAACCCATCACTAATAATTTTTATGCATTCTAGATAGCAGTAATTATTCTTTTCTGATATGTAGTGTGTATGTATGTGTATATACAGTGGGGAGAACAAGTATTTGATACACTGCCGATTTTGCAGGTTTTCCCACTTACAAAGCATGCAGAGGTCTGTAATTTTTTTTATCATAGGTACACTACAACTGTGAGAGACGGAATTTAAAACAAAAATCCAGAAAATCACATTGTATGATTTTTAAATAATTAATTTGCATTTTATTGCATGACATAAGTATTTGATCACCTACCAACCAGTAAGAATTCCGGCTCTCACAGACCTGTTAGTTTTTCTCTTAAGAAGCCCTCCTGTTCTCCACTCATTACCTGTATTAACTGCACCTGTTTGAACTCGTTACCTGTATAAAAGACACCTGTCCCACACACTCAATCAAACAGACTCAACCTCTCCCACAATGGCCAAGACCAGAGAGCTGTGTAAGGACATCAGGGATACAATTGTAGACCTGCACAAGGCTGGG
The DNA here is from genome assembly GCA_021464565.1 of Rutilus rutilus. Taxonomy (NCBI): domain Eukaryota; kingdom Metazoa; phylum Chordata; class Actinopteri; order Cypriniformes; family Leuciscidae; genus Rutilus; species Rutilus rutilus. The sequence goes on along the minus strand of JAJAQA010000008.1, from coordinate 5,117,443 downwards.
ATGGGCTACAGGACAATAGGCAAGTAGCTGGTGAGAAGGCACAACTGTTGGCGCAATTATTATAAAATGGAAGAAGTTTCAAGATGACGGTCAATCTCCCTCGGTCTGGGGCACCATGCAAGATCTCACCTCCCGTGGGGCATCAATGATCTATGAGGAAGAGTGAGGAGGGATCAGCCAGAAACTACACGGCAGGACCTGGTCAATGACCTGAAGAGAGCTGGGACCACAGTCTCAAAGAAAACCATTAGTAACACACTACGCCGTCATGGATTAAAATCCTGCAGCGCACACAAGGTCAAGCTAGCGCATGTCCAGACCCATCTGAAGTTTGCCAAAGACCATCTGGATGATGGTCTGATGAGACAAAAATAGAGCTTTTTGGTCTAAACTCCACTCGCCGTGTTTGGAGGAAGAAGGATGAGTACAACCCCAAGAACACCATCCCAACCGTGAAACATGGAGGTGGAAACATCATTCTTTGGGGATGCTTTTCTGCAAAGGGGACAGGACGACTGCACCGTATTGAGGGGAGGATGGATGGGGCCATGTATTGCGAGATCTTGGCCAACAACCTCCTTCCCTCAGTAAGAGCATTGAAGATGGGTCGTGGCTGGGTCTTCCAGCATGACAATGACCCGAAACACACAGCCAGGGCAACTAAGGAGTGGCTCCGTAAGAAGCATCTCAAAGTCCTGGAGTGGCCTAACCAGTCTCCAGACCTGAACCCAATAGAGAACCCTGCTATTCTGATGTATCAGATACTTATGTCATGCAATAAAATGCAAATTAATTACTTAAAAATCATATTTTTTTAAAGTGATTGTAATGATTTATATTGTTAGAAATAAATTATATTTTGGAAATAAAAATGCTGTTCTTTTTAACTTTTTATTTATCAGTGAATCATGACAAAAGTATCACATGTTCCAAAAAATATTATTAATTATTATTATAATGTATATTATTCCAACATTATTAATAACAGAGTATCTGTTGCTGAAAATTCAGCTTTGCCATCACAGAAATAAATTGTATTTTAAAGTATATTAAAGTCCCTGTAAACCGGAAGTTGCAAACGACTTTTCTCCAGTGTTGTGATGTATTTCCAAGTGAAACGGAATATTGAACAGAGGGCAGGGTTTTACTTTAGCGCTCCTCCACTCCATCTCTGCTCATAGCAGACTAACGGTTTGAGGGGAGTGGTTAAGTGTTTTCAACCCAAGCCGTCAAACGGATGTCATCAGAGAAGGAACGCCATTCCAGACCGGAAGTAACTTTTCAGATTTTGATGAAAGATTACCACGGCAAACAAATTTTTTTCTGTGTAATAACTTGCAAGGATTAATTGTTCACCACAAGACTAGTAATATGCGCCAACAAAGTAAATAGGGTCAATTTTGATTTCATGTCGACTTTAAAATAGAAAACCATTGCTTTAAATTGAAATAATATTTGATAATATTACAGGGTTTTTTTCTATTTTTGATCAAATAAATGCAGCCTTGGAATATTGGCATATCAATATGCCAAACTTTGATCTCATTATTTTTTAATTTTTAATTTTTTTGTAGGAATGTGCACAGCAGCTAGACTTGCAAAAGCTTCTATCTGTTTCTATGGATGAACCGAATGTCAATTGGAAGTTTTTAGAACTGCTGCAACAAGAGCATCGTGAGCAGTTTGGTGGCACACAGCTAATTGTGGTGGGGAGCTGTGGCCTCCACACCCTACATAACGCCTGCAAACATGGTTTCTCCATGTGGAAGCTAGAGAAGTTTCTGAGGGCCTTGCACATACTCTTCCACAATGTGCCAGCTAGGAGGGAGGATTTCACTGCTCTAACCAAATGCACAAAATTTCCACTTCCGTTCTGTGGACACAGGTGGCTCGAAAATCTACCAGTCGTGGAGAGAGCTTTGGAATTCTGGCCATCAGTGACCATGTACATGGATGCAGTCAAGGAAAAAGAAGCTTCCAAATCTGGGAACAGCATCGTATGATACTCTTGAAGTTGCTGAAAAAGACCATCTTATTCTGGCAGAGCTGCATTTCTACATGGCTATCACAAGGACCTTCAGTCCTTTTCTTGCCTTCTATCAAACGGATGTACCAGTAACTCCGTTCCTTGCTAAAGACTTGGCTGAGCTGATGAAGGTAATTATATTACTGCACTCCACTCTGATAATGCTAATAATGAATCTGATCATTTTAATTGCAATCTTATGGAAGTTTGCATAGCTTAGGAGACAAGGGTATTAAGCAAACAAAAAGAACAATACTTGTTACAATAGTATACTACAATAGTCTTTTTATGTTGAATGTCAATTAATTAAATTGAAATAAATTAAATAAAATATTTGGGTAACATTCTTTGTGTGTCTTATGGCAAAGTATGCTGAGGCGTTTGTCAAGAAAGAGGTACTCAAGGATATCAGTTCACTGCAACTGGTCAGGCTGGATGTCAGTGACAAACAGAGCTGGGTCAACCTAAAGGAAGTAAACATGGGATTGGGTGCAGATTTTTTTTTCTGTTGAAAATGAGAGCTTATTCTCATAGCCTACCAACCAACAGAAACCAGCCTAGACATATTCCTGCATGGAGTTCTTGGGCAGCACTATGAGTTATGGAGCTTTTGCAAGAACCTGCTTCTCCTGTCCCATGGGCAGGCAACAGTGGAGAGAGGATTCTCCATTAACAAAGAAGTGGAGACCTGCAATATGCAGGAGGAGACAATGGTCAGTCATCGACTAATATGCGATTATGTCAGCATCTGTGGGGGGCTCCTCAATGTCCCTATCTCAAAGGAGTTACTGGTCTCTGCTGCATCTGCTAGATCAAGATACAGAATGCACCTTGATCAGCACAAAAAAATGAAAATCACTGATGTCCAGGCACAGAAGCACAAAGCTTTGGAAGACGACATCGAGGACCTAAAAAAAAGAAGAGGATTCTGGTCCAGGTATCTACGAGCCTGCAGAAGAAGCTGAGGGAAAAGCTGGCACCTTGATGGCACAACTCATTACAAAATCCAACACACTGAGGAAGCGATATAAAGAAAAAACAAATGAATTACAGCAAATTGAGACAGAGTTGGATACAAAGGGCAAAGAACTGAGATCTATACAGTAAAAACCCAATGTTCAGGTTATTGGCATGCAGTGTACATGCCTCATGTTACTTCTGTGCAGTTTGTTTGAAATCTTTGTAGGCTGCCGATGTTCTGCCTAATGATTAGTCAGTCTTTGCACTATGTTTTGCAATTTATTGTTCTTTCACTCCTTCAATATGTCAATAAACAATGTGTGTTAAGGATCGTAATTGGTGGTGTTGTTTGCTGTTTGCAAATTTATTGATATGAAATTGGTCTTGAATTTCATTCTGCATTGTATTAAAAAGGTCTTAAAAAGTCTTAAATCTAACTCTCAGAAACCTGCAGATACCCTGAAGAAAGTACAAAAGCCTTCCCTTACTCCCCAACTGACCAATAAACAAGAGAAAACGATTCCTAAAAAAAGGATGGAAACCTCCTCCTACGGCTTCCAAAATAAATAAGTAAACATTAGCCTAATGACATAAATCAGCGACAAGATAAATAAACAGAGAATTATATATATCAATTGCAAAACAAATGAAAAACTTAAGATACACAAGTAAAGAAAACGTGTCATGGTTCGACCGTGAAAACCCCAGACAGGGAAAACTCACTTAAAGGTGCAATGTGTGATATTTCTGAGGATCTATTGACAGAAATGCAATATAAGATCCATAACTATGTTTTCAGTGGTGTATAAAGACCTTACTTAATGAACCGTTATGTTTTTATTACCTTAGAATGAGTCATTTATATGTACATAACCGCGGCCACCCCTTCTATGAAGGTCGACATATCATGACGTCATGTTTCTACCGTAGCCGACAGCGAACAGACAGCGCTACAGAGCGCGTTTCATCACTAACTTGAATGAGAAGCAGCAGAAAAAGACGCGGCTTCCTACGTCGGCCACCGTAGCCTCTCATTCGAGTTTGAAATTTCAAGGAAAGGCCGCGAATTATTGGCCGATTGCAATTCGCAAATCTCACCACTAGATGCCGCTAAAAATCACACACTGCACCTTTAAAGAACAGCACACCAACAGCTACTGATCTAACAACATGGGCTAAATGTCTGGGGCAGGAGACAAAGGACAAAACGGCAACGGAGCTCAACGACACATGCACAAGGAGCTCTGCAACACTGCCGTTTAAGCGCTCCTCAACGTAATCTGCCGCAGCTGAATCCAATCAAGCCCTGCACAGAGAGAGAAAAAGAGAGAGACAACAAACTGCACAAGTAACAAGTAACAACATCAAGAAATCAGATAAATAAAATAAAGAAATAACACATTACGTCCATGGACGTAACACCCCCCAAAACCTTAAAGGGGTCATGACATGAGAAACCAAATTTGCCTTGATCTTTTGGTATAGAAGAGGTCTTTGTACCATTAAAACTTCCTGCAAGTTTCATAGCTTAAGACGTCCTCCCCATTATAAACGAAGCATTTATTTAATCAAGCTCTAATTACAGCTCATTGGGGATCCATGGTAAGAAGTGACGTCGCGGTACGAAGTGACTTACCAGTCGTTTGCATATGGCCGCCTCCAGCGCAAGACAACTACGCTTCATTTCGCATCATCGCATCGTTGTCACGCCCACAGGTGTTCAGTCGACATGCAGCGAGTGGGTCTGTTTACAAGGAGATTGCGATGCCACACAGATGTGCTGTTCCTGACTGTGGACAAACAAAATGTTTGAATACGCTGCCGAACGATCCAGGCGTCAGGGAAAAATGGATGCAGTTTATTTTTTGCGGACGTCCCAGTCACGGCAGTGTTAATTTAAGCGTGTGTTCTCTATTTTAAGGATGACTGTTTTGAAAACAAATCGCAGCATGATGCTGCTTTGCCAGAAAACTTTTGCTTAAAGATCAGGCCGTGCCGACTATTCAGGGTCCCAACGACGCCGCAAACTGTAAGTAATGTATTTCATCTTAAAACTACTTTTAGCCAATGACGTTAGCCAATCATAACAGTGGGCGTTAACACTGAACTCTTAAAGGGGAAACACCCCCAAAACAGACTGTTTGAATCAGAGGATGAGAAACAGGTTGGGGAAAGGTCATTAATCACTAAAATGGTTTAAAAAAAAAAGAAGTTTTTTTTAATTACTTGTGGAAAGGTAAGGAGGATTTTCGCTGTTATCTGATTAATCTATTTAATTTCTTTATGCCAGCCATCCATGCTATTTGAAGAAATATATTGCTGTTAAAGATGTTTATTAACATATATGTACAGTAAGGATGGACAAATGAAGCACTGAGGCTTTCCCCTGAATGTTTAGGGAAAAGATTCGAAGCATCAAGAGTGTCGAAAACTGCGCCATCTTGTGGCAGGCCAAATTTATAGCAGCAATGTTTATGAGCAGCTGAGTGTGCAGCGCCGTTGTTTTATCCATTAAGCACAAATAAAAGCCTGACAACGCTAAATATTCAGTTTTCTGATAATATAATTCACATATAAAAGTGTGGCAATAAATTAAATGTAACAATTATATTAATACGAATTATAAAAATAGTTGCTTGATGCAAGTAATGCATGGCATCAAAGTCTTCATCAGTTTGTGGTTTTGAATTTGTTTCAGGGTATGTCATCTTGTTTTTCCACTCCCCTACTTGGCAGCATTTGTCACACCCAGCATAACCATTGTGAGCCTTAGTATTCTTAACAAATGCACGAGCAGGTGTATCACACACAAATGAAGAGACAATGGGCCCTATCTTGCACCCAGCGCAATTGACTTTGTACACCGACGCATGTATCATTCCTATTTTGCACCCGCGCAAAGCAGACTTTTCCCTCCACCGATGCACGTCGGTTAACTAAGAAATACACTTGCGCTCCCCGGGGGCGGTTCAGCGCAAAGAGGAGGCGTGTTCAGGCACAAACGTTCCCTCATGCTATTTTACAGGTTAGAAAACAATTGCGCCACTGACCCGAAAAAAAAAACAGTTTAAAGTCAGTGGCGCGTTGCGCATGTTATTCATATGCTATTTTAAGGGCGCATGCTTGGCCTTAATCAATGTAGCGTGTGCACAACGCGCATACACTTTGATTCTCTCATCTACCACACAGACGCAGCAGTTATCATTTTTGCAAATCTTACATTATTACGATAGATAGATAGATAGATAAGATAGATAATTTTAATATAAAAGCATACATCTAGCTTACACATTTACCCAAATTATCATACGCCTGTTTAACCGAAGTTAATTTGGGTGTGTTTCTCCATCCCCAACATCCCTGACGAGAACGTCGGTCTCCTCGGCTGTGAACCGCTCCTCGCGTGTGCCTGGCAAATCCGCCGTTATAATAGGAATCCGCTTTAGAACAAGCGCGCCTGCTCTTAAAGGGAATGTGAGATGTCGCTCTGATTGGTTTATTTCACGTTACGCCCAAACCACACCTATGAATAATGAAGCTACTTCAGACCAACCCCTTTTAGATTTGCGCCAGGCGCAAGAGTCATTTATCCCGCCGGGAAAATTGCAACAGCGCCCAAGACCCGCCCACAAAGTTACTTGCGCTTTGCGCTTGACACTTGCGTTTCAGATCGTTAAAATAGGGCCTAATGACTTGAAACTTTCTACCGTTGTAAATTATACCATTAGTCAGCAAGTGTGTCAAATCTTTAACATAAGTGCTTAAGTATTCAAACACACTTTTTGGCTTGCTAATTCCACAAAACAGACCAACAATAAACGGGGACATACTGTAATCACACTTGATTAAAGCTAGAATTGGCCAAAACTGAACCTTGGAGCTTCTAAAAAGAGGAAGCCCGTCAATATTGAATTGAAGCTTTAGTGAATGTAAATTTGCTGGCAAGGTCAAACATTTCAAACGGGACAGCAGTTCCTTTGCCAAGCCAAAGTGGTAGTATTCTCCTCCCTCCATTTTGGTAGTAGGCACATCAACTTGACTCCTAAGGACTGTCCTTGCATCTTTTGGGAGTTGGGGGTGAAAAACCCTCAGAATACTCAGAAGTGCTGTTAATGAAACAAGTGACACAGAGAAAGTTGTGGCCCAATATCTCAAACTCCGTAAGAGAAAATCATCTGTTGGAGTATCATTGCCTTCACTTTCGCAATCATCATCTGACTCACTAGCTGCTGAATCGTGAGGACTGTCAACTAGAAATGAATCTAAACCCGTGCAATTAATGATCTGGGATCCTGGCATTTCAGCAAACTCATCAGAAACGGGACCAGCAAACTCTGAGTTATCACATACATAACCAGACTCCTCGGCAACCAAAACAGAACGTCGCTCACAATAGGATCTTCGATAACATCTTGTTTCTGTCTGACAGTCTCCTGAAACTCCCGCAAAGTGTCAGACTCTGCTGACTGTACTATTCTTCTCAAGTGTCACCTCTTAGACCAGCGAGAGGACATTGTTCTGAAAATGGTGCGTTGTTTAGTAAAAAAAATGCAGGCTTACTACAAAGAGACCTTTTGTCTGGAAGAGAAATCAGCTTTGGAACACTGTAAGAGAGAAAAAAAAGGATCATTAAAAAAATACATACGAGTGGTGTTTCAGACACTTCGAAACAGTGAATCATTTTGCGAAGCAAATAGTTAAATTGCTTCAAAGCTTTGAAAAGCGTTGTTTCTCCCATCAGGCTTGTTGGACTTGAAGCGTCTCTGCACAGACCGATCAGTGTATGACATCAAAGTACAGCAAGAGTGATTAGAGAGCAGAGGGGTGTACTGTACTTTCTGTACTTTGATGTCATACACTGATATCATTGATGACGTGTAGTGAAAACCCTCTATTACATCGTACAAACTGCAAGTCCCCTTTTACAAAATAAAAATACCAGTAATCCTTTTAAAGGATTAGTTCACTTTCAAAAAAAAAAAAAAAAGCCCTGATAATTTACTCAGTCCAATGTTATCCAAGATATCCATGTCTTTCTTTCTTCAGTCAAAAAGAAATTAAGAAATTTTTCTCCATATTGGACTTCAATGGCAACCAACTATCCCAATGTTCAAAGAAGGTTCAAATGTCCGTCTCAATGCAGCTTCAAAGTCTCTACACGATCCCATTGGAAATAAGGGTCTTATCTAGCGAAACGATCTGTCATTTTTAATAAAACAATGAACTTTGTTAATAAAACATCATTATATGGAAAAAATCCTGGAATGTTTTCCTCAAAAACCTTAATTTCTTTTCGAATGAAGAAAGAAAGACATGGACATCTTTGATGACATGAGGGTGAGTAAATTATCAGGAAATTTTTATTTGAAAGTTAACTAATCATTTTATATAGCAATGCCAACACTTATTTGAAAATTTCATGCAAACAAATATTTTTAACTTGGTATTTTATATGTTTATTTAAAGATGTATCTAACACGTTAATGGTAAAATCAAAGTAATACAGGAATGACTATTTTACACTTTGGAACATTATTTCTCCAATATTTTGACATTTTATTTTCACAAATGTTATTTGAAATATTAAAGTAACGTTTGACAGTTTAACGTTACTTGCATTTATCATGTTCTGTAGCCTATGTTCACAATAACCACATAATTATCTCATGAAAGAAAAGTAGTTTTTAATTTACAAATTAGGCAAAAGAAAAAGAGGGGTATCGGTTTCATAAGGTGGTATTGTCAAAACAACAAACATAATCAATCTAACTCCTTATTCCTTATATCCTATATACTCCAAATAAAGAAATAAATGATTAACTAGCAAATTTCATATAAACTAAGAGAAAAAACGGATTAATTAACCATACAATAAATAATCATTAAGGTTAACTCACTTCTGCATTTTAAGTCTCAATCATAGTGCGATCAAAAAGAGACTAATGAGAGAAAACTACTTCAATAAGTAGAACACAGCATGAGGTAGAGATACACTATCAACTACTGGCTTCAACAGAACATCAGGTCTGGGGTTGAAGATGAGACCTCAAAGCTGCTGCTGCACACAGTCAAGCCACCACCAACACGGCTCTGATGACGGTTGCAGTTTAAATACTCTCCTTCCCCTCCCAGCATCCAATCACAGCAGGGCATTGATTATTTGCATCAGGTGGAAACCATTTCTCCTATGAAGAGAGACAGGGGCTGCGTCCGAAACCGCATACTTCCCTACTATTTAGTATGGGAAAAAGAGTAGGCGAGCGAAAAAGTATGTACGAATCCAAAATAGTAGGCGAGAATTACCCTGGGTGACGTACTAATTATCGCGAGATTCGGACTGTAAGTGCGTTTGAAATTGCCTACTTTCCCTACTATATAGTAGGCGAAAACAGTACGTGAAGGAAGCAGTACGTTCGAAACATCAGTATTCATAAAAGAGTAGGCGAGAAGTTCCCGGATGGCTTACTGCTTCCAGCCAGATTTTCGAGTGCTCAACCGATGGATACTCTTCATATCCCAGGAGGCCACGCGAGAGGACACGTCATTATCAAACATCGCAGAGATCGGCGACGCGGGTGCTTTCAAATGTGAGTAAACACGGTTCCTTGTGTTAAAATTGCATTGATCTACTGTAAACTGCTGAATTGTTGAAGGTGTAAAGACGTTACACAGTATAGTATAGTTGTGATTTTGCTGTAAAAACACGTTTTATTATGTATAACGTTAGCTAACAGGGGAGCTCCAGTAAGGACATGTAAGTTATGTCTCTAACGTGGATTTACATAAACCATATACATCTTAAAGACGCTTATTTTACAGTAAATGTCTATTTACATCTTGGAAAATCTTCAATATGTATTGCAGAAAAGCACATCACAACATGATATAGACATCTGAGTGATGAATGTGTGCTATTATGTAGAACAAATCTATAAAGTAATAAACACAAGTTATCTACTTTATTTGTCCATTACTGTTGATAAATTGAGGAAACAATTTCTGTTGGATAAAAAGTTAAAAACAACTCAACATGTAAATGTAGAGTTGAGCTTATAAATCACAGAGGTAACGTGAATCTTGTCTGGATGTTACAGGGACAGATGAACAGATGTGTGTTTATCCGGTGGAGAGTGGCTCATGAAGCTGAATGCTGCCATCAAAGGCTTTGAGTGAGTATACTACAGAAATGAATAACAACTATTTAAATCTTAAGTTGTAGTTTATTTTAATTATCGTAATTTCAAACAGAGCTATTACCAGCAACTTTTCTGATTCTTGTTGAATTTCTGTGCATTTGCTGCAGATCTTTTGTGGTGGAGCTGCACCTGCAAAGGGAAGATGATGGCGGCATTTGTGGAAAAAAAAGTGTTTTTGTTTCTAAATAATACTGAAATCAAATGACATTGTGCAGTTAAAATGACTGCTTTTGTGTTATGTTTGTGCATTTTTGTAGGATCTGAAATGTCAGCAGGCTGGTGTGAGCACCGAGGATGAGGAGCCCAGAGCTGAATCCTGGAGATGGTGCCATGGATGAGACCCTCCATTACTCCACCTGCCCTTACGAGACCCTCCATCACTCCACCTGCCCTTACGAGACCCTCCATCACTCCACCTGCCTTTACGAGACCCTCCATCACTCCACCTGCCCTTACTGCCTCAGATTGTGAAGCACAACACATCACGCAACAACCTCAGGCACGAAGGCACGGATCACCTTGGCGGTCAGCTGAATTCATCAGAATAAAGCCGCAGAATGGGAAACCGCTGTGTTGAGATGGCAGAAGGATGTGGGGTTCCAGCGCCTGTAGTCCCTACATACTATGATTGTAGTTTGAATAAAGCTTTGTTTCATGTGTTGACTTGTATATGCATGTTTTGTTGTGTGATGGTGACTTTCATTCATTCTTTTACTAATTTATTAATATTTCTCATTGTTGTCAGTAAATAAAATATAATTATTTAATTAATGCTTTATTTAATTGTTTGAATGAAAATGTAGTTCACTATATACACATCTAGAGTGTATTCAATCATGCATAGCTATGTCATATGACATACATTACAATTTGTTTGTTTTATTGAATTATATCATTTTCAGTAAAAAGTAATATAATTAAGTATTGGTCAGCATTTATCGTTGTTATTATTGTATGTTTTGGGGTGGGATAGCAATGCAATTCATTCTGGGGTAATATTCATTTTTAATATTAATAATACTTACATTTTTTGAGTATAAAATCAACAGTTTTCTCCAAAGCCGAATCTTCACACAGCTGCCCTTTGTGCAGACATTACAAACATAATATGAGATTTTTTACACAGGAAAAAACCTACAAGGTTGAATATCTTAATATATATTTTCTTAAATAATTCATTATAATACATTTTAAAAAAGCATTTTTTGTTATTTATAGGCCTAGGCCTGAGGGATGAAACGAGAGTTAAATTCAACAAGAAAAAGAGGAAAACATAAAGCAGTTAGCCCACTTTTGCTTGTGGATGAAAATGTTTGGATATAAAATAAAGAAAATTAACAACATATTCAAGAGATGACAATTTTGGGATTTCGTAATAAAAATAGGCTAAATAATATCGTTAAGGATAAAACGGTGGGTAACAATTAGTAGGGTTAAATATAAGAACTTAAATCAACCCTAAATGTATTCACAAAATAAATGGGCAGCAGTTTCTTCAAAAAGACCTCAAAATGAGCAAGTTTAATCAATATCAAGATATTTTCAGATAGATGAATTAAACGTGTCGTTCAAATCTTTTAAGTTGTTGCGCGTGTGATAACGCGTCGTAGGTCACATGATAACGTCAACATGGCAGATGTCCGGTTCGCATTCATACTCAACGAGATCTGGCTATAAAGTACCTACTCTTTTAGCGCTCGTTAAGTAAGTACTCATTGAGTATGCGGTTTCGGACGCAGCCAGGGATAGAGAAACAGCACAGCTTGGGCACACACAAACAAAACCTTACGGCTCTGGACGTAACAATACCAAGCGTGCCGCACAAGCCCTGAAAAGTGAAGCCAAAGCGCCTCGATCGCCCCCCGGTGACTGGTCCTAGTATAGGTCATAAACCCCGCCTCCCCGTGTTATTCAACGGGACATGAGATCAACTAAACAATTAAATTACTCTTCAAATATCTTTTTTCCAAAGGTGGTTTCTGTAATTTTACTGTCGTTTTCTATCACGCTGATGTAAGTTCAAGTGTCTGTTTTTAAAATACGTTTGTTTTTAGTTAGTTACGTGATGCTATAAAAACGGTGGTGTAACGTCATGATTGACACCTGTGATTGACAGGTTCTCTGAGCGAAGTAGTCACTGAAGCACCAACGGACTTTTTTCGGGATCCTTCGGAAGGATGAGGAGATTGCTATATACTTTATTTTAACAAGCCTCTTGTCATACTGCAATCAACAGACATCAAAATTGGAGCAGAATGGGGGAACGGAGCAGACATAGGCCACTTAAAAAAAGTGCAGGGAGAGAGGACGGGAGTGAGGGCGGGGAATGATTTTGCGGCTTTACTTCCTGCTCACTACAGCGCAGGTCTGGTCCCGAGATCGCTACTGCGCAAACTCAAGTCCCAAGATGTCAGCGCCATATTCGGGACACTGGCGGCTTCATTCTCACCAATGGAAGAGAGCGAAGGGGCGCCGTCCATCTTTTTTTACAGTCTTTTTATACAATTACTCTTGTAAATTATATTTGACCAAAATATAGTGACGTCTCGTCTTTGAGCCTATTACAGCTGTTATTTCTCTATATTTTTACCCCTTTTTGGAAGTCGTGGAAACGCTATATCATCATGGATAAAAAATAAATAAATAGCTAGCTATTATTGGAATACAAAAATTATATTAGCCGTCGTGCCCGTCGTCTCCCATTTGCGTGCCCAACTATGAACTCCCGCTTCTTTGCGCCTTTTTTGACTTAAGGGTTAGTTCGCCCTAGAATGAAAATTAACAATTTACCCTGGCAATTTACTTTTGTCTAGGCCAGGGGTTTTCAACCTGTGGGGCCCGCCCCCCTAGGGGGGGCGCCAACACCTGTTAAGGGGGGTGCGAGAAACTGTGAATTCAGAGGCTTAAGTGAAACGTGAATGTAAGATAGCAAATCTTTAGTCATCCACTAGAGGGGGCAATCTGATTAGTCCCGCAGCTAATCAGGCGAGGCGACCTCAGTCTCTGTGACGTTGCCATGGTGATATATTAGTTGGCTACAGAGCAGAGGAGCAGAGTTGACGCAATCGAGTTCAAGCTAAATATTAAAACAAAACAAAAATGGACCGGTGGCTTAAACGTAATAATACCAGTGATAAAACGTCAGGCAAAAAAGAAGAAGAGTGTCTGACTGAACCTGTACAACTTCCGCAAATTGATGTCGAACCCTCCACGTCAACGGGGCTTTCCACACAGAGAGGATTAATAGGAAAAACCAAAGGCCTGGGTGCATCAAAACGACGAAAGTATGACGAACAGTACATCAAATACGGATTCACGTGCATCACAGTTAATCACGAACCACGTCCACAGTGTGTTGTATGTTCTGAGGTGCTTGCAAATGACAGTTTAAAACCTGTGAAACTAATACATCACTTACAAACCAAACACCCGACATTAAAAGATAAACCGGTTGACTTTTTTCGCCGTAAAGAATCAGGATTAAAAAAAAATAATCAAAAACAAACTATGACCAGCCCAAACCACTGTGGCAGTCAAAGCGCTTACAGCATCATATGAGGTGGCGTATTTAGTTGCCAAGGACAAAAAGCCTCATACAATTGCAGAGAGCCTCATTCGTCCAGCAGCAATGGCCATCTGTAGAAATATGTTTGGAGATAAGTTTGCCAGTGACGTTGAACAAATTCCACTATCAGACAACACTATGAGCCGCCGTATTACTGAAATGGCAACCGACATCAAATGTCAACTAATTGAGAGAATACGGGACGGAATTTTTTTTTCATTGCAATTAGACGAGTCGACAGACATCTCAAACTCCTCGCAACCACTTGTATTTGTTCGCTACCGTCATAAGAGAAAATTGCTTGAAGATCAGTTATTTTGCTCAGCAATGGAAAAAACATGCACCGGAAGAGATATTTTTGAAAAACTCAATGGTAAATTGGATGAACTTGGTCTTTGTTGGGACAACTGTGTCGGTGTGTTAGCATGAATTTTCAACCTCAACCAAAATGATGATTCTGATGGAATTTCAACATTTAATCAATGTCACCTTGCTATCTGGGTATGACACACTATATACGAGATGAAACGATCGAATCTTGCGTCCCGACACCCGTTGTCGTTTACGAATTCCCACGACACCCTACGTCAAACGGATCGTGCCAAAATCGGGCTAAAATCGTGTAATCTGAACCAGGCATTAAGGCGGGCATACACTGCACCCATCATGAGATGAGCCAGTTGCTCAAATATAATTGCTATAGATTTGGAAGGGACTCTGTATCATTAACACTTTCATGTCTTTTTTTTTTTTTGGGCTCTGAATGTGGAGGTGCAAACAGTGTTCTGAAAGTAAATCTACAAGGTACCAATTACTAAAACACTATAAATTAATCTATGGCCATTATGGTCAGAGACACTCCAGATATCCATGCACATACTATGAATGCCCATGCTCATTCAAAACATGGAATGCACTTAAAACTCATTTGAGTCGATGTCATGTTGATGTTTTACATTTATGGACTACAGAACAAGTAATATTGACATGCCTTTTGTGTCCAGGAAGTGAAATAGCATCTAGTACAGAGTACTTTTCTCATGTAAACAACCATCTGATGAGTTTTGAAACAGTAACTTGTATGTTTGAAAAGTGTTATTTTCAAACCAATATATAGGCTATGCTACTTTCAAATCCCATAAGAGTAGGAAGCATGCACATTGCACTATAACAGACTTTAAAGTTGGACTTTTGAAAGGTTGTGATACAAATGGTGAGCATCAACTATATGAAAAGCATTCAACTGCTGAAATTGCTTCTGATTTAGATTGCGACAGTTTGATTGAAGCTGAGGCAGAAAATGAGAACTTGCAAGACACAATAATTTAAAAAATGCCATCAGTCCTTCTGAAAATAGAGACTTTGTCACATTTGTCTACAATTGATGAGTTACTGGAAGAGTTGCATTTCATTTTTTATCTCTGCTGCAGTGCCTGTATCACACAGTACAGCTTTTGACATTTTCAATAAGCATAACCTTCAGGTTAATCAGTTAATAATTAATGAACTCATCTTAGCCATTTCTACCAATAATCCTTTGGTAATAGCTATAGCTAAGGGTGGTCCATTAGCAGTACAGTACTGTAAGGAAAACTTTAAGGTTGAACCTGTTGAGTATGTACTAGAGGCAAGGTCCAACAAAACCTTTCAGTACGTTCCCTTACTGAATTCTCTACAGCAGCTATACTTGGACATAAAGATATAGTTGATAAGCTTCTTGATAATCATGCAGTTTCTTCTGCAAATGTACACCAGTATGAGTCTTTTCAGGATGGTGAGTACCACAAAAACAACCTTTTCTTTTCAGATGAGGATTTAAGGATTTGCTTATGTTTGTACATCGAGGACTTTGAGGTTTGCAATCCACTGGGAACTTCACGCAAAAAAACACAAACTGTGCAGTCTACTGGATTTCAGGTAACTTGCCTCCTGGTAGCAGCTCAGTCCTGTCCTCAATCTACTTAACATTGTTGTGCAAAAGTGATCATGTTTGGCTACAAAAAAAAAATATGAGCCTCTATTGCATGATATAGTGACTTTGGAGCAGCAAGGGCTATTTATTCCACAACTTGGGTCATTTATCATGGGCACAGTACAATGCGTTGTTGCGGATAATCTGGGGGCTCATGGGCTAGCTGGATTTGTAGAGTTTTTCGGGAAAATATTTCTGTCGGTTTTGTACAGCTCAGCATTGTGACATTCAGGGGAAAGAAGTGAAATCATGGGTATTTGAGCATAGAACCAAGGAAGTTCATCAGCTTCACTTAAAGGCGGCTCAAGAAAAAGGGGAAAGCTGCTTTGGTGTAAAAACTTCTTGTGTTTTAACTGACAGTCTGTCTCACTTTAATGTGACAAGTGGTTACCCCCCAGATATTGTCCACGATCTGTTTGAAGGCATAGTTCCTGTAGAACTAGCACAGTGCATTAATGTGCTTTTATCTAAGAAGTTGTTCACTCTTGAACACCTTAATAATCTTATCCATTATTTTCCATACAAAGAGGGGGATAAAACAAACCGGCCTCACTTGCTACCTAAAACTTTACAAAAGAAACGCACAGTGGGTGGCAATGCCCACGAAAACTGGTGTCCTCTTCTATTACTTCCTTTTATCATTGGTAAACTTGTTCCCAGTGATGAACCTGCTTGGCAGGTGATTTTGGATTTAAAGGATATTGCTGAATTGGTTGTTGCCCCTGTTCATTGTCTAGAATCGATTGCATATTTGGAGTGCAAAATCTCAGAGCATCGAGAACGTTATCAGGAACTCTTTCCTGATCAGAAGTTGTTGCCTAAACATAGTTTTCAGAATGAATACAAGATGTCTGCAACTCTGAGAGTCATATTTGGAGTAGACAACGCATCAAAATTAATTCTGCCCAATGGAATACCCGATTCCATAGATGACCTTAAAGGAGAGATTGGAAGACACTTCGGCCTGTCTGGAAATTTCAGGCTGCAGTATAGAGACATTGATTTCGACAATGAGTTTGTGAACTTAACGGAAACTTCAGAAATCAAAGACAAGAGCACAGTTAAAGTTATTAACTTGCCAGATGAGACAGTCACACTCACACTCACACTCACTACTGTTCCACAAGGGGAAAAAGATTCTTTGCTGTCCTCAGCATCAGACACAGACATACTTTCCTCCGCTGAATCTACATCTTCAGGTACTTCCCTTAGATCACAGCCATGGCCCACAAACTTTGAAATACCTCAGTTCAGTTATGAGGTACAGCCTTCTGCAGCAGTGGAACTCTTCTAAAAACATGTAACAAACTTAGGTCCGATATACTAGATGGTTTGGCATCAGAAATCGTCAAATACAAAGTTTATCCTTCTAGTACAGAACTTGATGATGTGGCTCAGGCTCTGACAACAAAGTATCACTTTTTAAAGGAGAAAGGATCTGTCACTGGCTTTTATGGATGGAAAATTAGTTAGAAGTACAAAATGGCAAACTACCGCACCAGACTAAGGAGCATTGGCTGCCCCGAGTTGAGCATCAACGCTGTAAAAGAAAAGCGAGGTGCCATGAGTCATGGACCTAACCAGGTAAAGAAGCCACGGAAAGCAGAAGTCAACTACTGTCCTGATTACCCTGCAGGCGAAACTAAAGAGAGCCTCGAGGAAGAAAGGAAAGCACTTATATTGGAGGTTCACATATACTGAACAACCAACAGCTAATAAAAAGTAAAATGGAAAGAACCTTTGCCTATAGAAGACAGGAAGTCGTTAAAGATATGCCCTTCATAGTAGAGTTCAAAAACAGATGGCCAGCCCTGTTTTCTGAGAGCCAGGTAAAGTATTATTCATCATCTGTATTTAATTTAAATATGTGGAATTAATGTCTAAATACTGTATTTGGGTATAAAACAAATGAGCACATATTTAAAGGGTTAGTTCACCCAAAAATGAAAATTCTGTCAGTAATTACTCACCTCTTAATGGAGTTTTTCGGTTCCTTGCCACTGTTGCCTTTGGCTTGCTCAGTTGGGGATATTTTGGGGATATTTAATTTAATTGTATCAATCAATAAATTCCACTAGAAACAAACCTTGTTGCATTATTTTAATTTAATACTGTGAAGCTGCTTCGATACAATCTGTATTGTGAAAAGCGCTATACAAATAAACTTGACTTGACTTAATTGTAAACTTAACATATTTTGGGTTTGTTACTAGTGTCATAGATGCATAATTAATAAAGGGTCTCTTTCTTTGTCATAGGCTATTGAGGATATTGGTATTGATGCAATGACGGAAATGGAGAGACTGGCTTTGGGTGTCTACATTGTTCGACATGATGGAGCAGATGCTACAGATCCACCTGAGGATGTTGGCGACGTCATTGAAGGCTGCACAGGTTGCAAATGGATGTGCAGTCCTGTTTGGCTTGATCTACTGTTTAAACTTCAGCTATCCCAAGGAGCTGCGATACACTTTCGAATTTCTTCAGAAAGTGTTAATGGAATTGGATGGGAACAAGCTCTCCACTAAAGTGAGGTTTTGCTCAGGTCCTCAAAAACAAACTGCATGAGTAAAATCACCTGCACCAGACAACACTGGACCTGTCGTTGGACTTTTGTTGACTGTTACTTTATTTTTGGACTGCTGCTAGTCAAAATAAAGCTGTGATCAATGATGGTTTGTAATAAGCAGACAAGACTGTAGTTGGTCATCGACTTGCTTGGGGAGGCTCAGTTCTTTGGATTTTGGACTGCGGCTAGACAAAATATCTAGCAATCTAAAGACAGAATGTTGGTTGTGGTAATTGGCATTTAAACTTCACTTGTTTTCTGATTTCTAATTGGATCAAAACATATACTACATACGACGTACACTGGTTTGTTATTATAATGAAGCCATCTCAAACAATTTAAGGTGAAGATTGGTTTTGGTTACATAATTAGGCATTTATTAGATTGCTGATTTTCTTTTTCTCCTGTTGATGCAAACTATAAACCTTTTATTTTTCATAAAAATGTTCTCGATAAGTCAGCATGTATGTAAAGTCTGAACTTAGTATGTTCTAACGGTGAAGTGAGAATTTTCTGCAGCATAAATCCTCTTGCTTGTAAACTTCAGTTAATTTAACCTCCCTCCATAAAGAAAACAATAAGGATTTGCCTCTTTAGTTTTTATTTCGGCAGGCAACACCTGTTAGACATTCTTGGCGTCAAAGTTCAGATTCATTTTTGGGACTATAAAGCTATAATGGGATTGAACATTATCGGATGGTGAAAGAGATTCACAGACAAGTTTTATATTTTTGAATTTTTATCTATATTGGTCTATTTGCATTTTTTATATATTTTTTGGAATTCATCCATTTGATGGGAATTTAAACATGTGAAGTGCTTAAGTTTACTGAGGCCTCAAGGTAAAAAATTTATTTGTTTAAAAATATATTTTGTTCTTGGCAGGAGTTTGGCTCTCCAAATTTCCACTAAAATGGAATGGTTAAATATATTAGGCTACTGCATGATTATTTAGGCTCATTGTGTTTCTGACAGTTAAAAAAAAAGGATAAATTACTGTATAACTCATTGTCCCAATGCCAATGATGTACTTTGTGATGAAAAATTTGATGAGACAGAAAATCTGGCACATAGTGGACATGCAGTGCGACAATCATTTTTCCATTTAGTTTGTTAGTCCAAGTTGTCAAATTGTTTTTTTTTTTTCCTTGAGAAAAGTTTATAGTTAAAGCAGTTTATTAAAGCTAAAAAACAATAAGGATTTGCCTCTATTTTTTATTTCGGCAGGCAACACCAGTTAGACATTCTTGACGTTGTCAAAGTTCAGATTCACTTTTGGGACTATAAAGCTATAAAGGGATTGAACATTATCAGATGGTGAAAGAGATTCACAGACAAGTTTCATATTTTAGAATTTTATTTATATTGGTCTATTTGCATTTTATATGGGGATTTATGTTAGTGTCTTCTTTTTTTCTTTTTTTTTACACTTTGTATTTGTATGTAAGTTTTGCTTACATATTTTCAATAATTTTGTCAGTCATGATAGTCCCAGATATAGTAATGTACCTTGAAAGTCAAAATGACTTTTTGACAAATTATATTTCAAAACCAAAGTTGAATAAAGTCAATTAAAGTGACTTAAGTAGTTTTTATTTGACCTACAGACTTAAACAGAGCAACTAAGTTCCAGTCATTAAGTACAATCAACACAAATGGATAACATTAGCAAAGCTTATTTCTGTTTAATAAATTGAACTTAATCAGGTCATGTTAGTTCAAGCTGTAGTCATTAAATTCAAGACAATAATTTACATTTATTCAAAATAATTGTGTGACGTACCATTTTAATTGTATATTACCTTTTCCATTTAAGCAACTAAGTTTTGTGGGACCGGTTGACATAACTTTATTAATTAAATACAACATTTCATTTCTAAGAGTGCACTCTAAAAAAATGCTATGTTGGCTTTAACTTTTTTATGTGAACAGTTGGCTTTAATTGACTTTATGTCAACAGGTTCCACATAACTAGGTTACATTGGATTTATGTAACATTATTTATTTCAATTAACTTAAGTTAATTACATAAGGTTAATCCAATGCCGTTTAGTTGAATAAGGTTAACAGTCTTTATTTTGTCCAAAACAATTAAGGTAATTAAGTTCAATTATCCTAAAATTTATATTTTTACATTCAACCAAAACAAATAATCCAGAAACTGGTTACACAAACAAATATTCATGCAACAATGATGGGTATGACATACCTGACACAAATCCTTGGTACGTAGTCTGCAGGCTTCCTCTTGGTAATCCTCTGCCAAATATAACAGGTCCTCTGGGACCTTGTCTGGACAGCTTGTGGTGTCCTCGTCTGGACAGGTTATGGTGTCCTCACAGTCTATACTACACAAAGTGTAAAGAAAAAAAAAAACAAATAATCTGGTATGCTTTGAACAACGTGAGATCTCCCTGAAAAATACACAACCACAATTACTTACGTGGCATTCCTAAGGTCATTGAAGACATTCTCGTCGATTGTATGTGCAGTGACTGTGGCCTCATTCAGATCAACTGATGACATACTAGAAAAGACATGAAAACAGTATCAGACTATGCCTTGGGGAATACAGCAGGGGTGTAAAACAAACATAGCTATATGTGTGATGCTGCAGTGGCCAATGACAATGTGTGTGATAGCAATATTCATGCGCCATGATATTTTATAAAAGTTATCTTTATGACAGCAGGTAGTGAAATAGCGTTGTGTTTTTCAAAGAGCCCTATCCAGTGTATTGAACAACATTAGAAAGAAAAGTGCACATCCATAAGAAAGGAGGGAGATATTTTGTGTTCCTGCAACCAGGATAAACGTGAGTTCATCACAAAATTAATCATCAAAGCAAGCTCAATCGACAACAAACAAGATAAGGAACCAAGGGCTTGTAGTTATTTTGTACACACCTGGCTTCCAACTGTTCAATCACGGATAAAGTGCTCCTGTCCATATCTTCCACTCCCTCGATGGCAAACTCATCTCTGTTCCCCAGCACCACCAACACAAATAGAAAAAAAAAAGAGAGATTATCACATAATTACAGTATGAATACCAGAAATGTCGATAGTAATCAATGACAAATTGTCTCACCGTCCGGACAAAGACTGGGAGCCAATGCTAGATAATTGTGGTGTGGAAGGTCTCCTGGTCCCAGCCTTGAATGGCGTAGAGGTACATTTGTCCTTATCGTAGCTGTGGTGGCAAGAAAGTGAAATGATCGTTAGAAAATAAAATGACTGAGCACTTATAGCTTTAGGTTAGCAGGTGCGGGTGATTTGTGTGGGCATAAAGGCAAGTCAAAGTAAGTCACTTCAAACAAAGTGTAGTTTTACTGATATTTCATTCAAAGTGTAATGTCGCCAAGTTAGATAAATGCTTTCATATAAACGGTCATGCAGAAAAAGAGAAACATTACCAGAAACGCACTATAAAACGTTTCGCCACCTGAGGTTATAACTTTAGCTTCCATACAAGGTAACGCAATAATAGCAAGATAAAGTTAGCTTCGCGTTTCCTAGTGAGCATAAATAACGGCTCTGTCGTAAACAAATTTAGTCAAAGGTGTCAATAGGCTATAAATGAACATTCAAATTCATAACAAACAGTGAGTGAAAACAATCATTCACACAAACTGTCGCCCTACTGTGAGTTTGCTTGATCATTTACAATAGAGATCGAGCGCTAGCTGCTAGAAACCTATATGTTGTATTCACCAAGGTTAGCGCTGACTGCATAGTTCTAGCTAATTATATCCAAACTGGAAAAACTAAAAAAACAAACAAACTGGATTTACCTACCTGTCCAGTAAAAACAGAGCCTACCTGCATGTCGGATTGGAAGCCCTTCTGCCGGCGGAGTTCTCGCCCACCCCTTGACCGCTTTTCCAATGTAAATTCGGGACTTTGCGCGTTCCTTCTCCGTTCCTTCATTTTCGTTTTCTAGAACATCTCTCCTCTAGCTTACTTCCCTCCTCATGCTTCTCTCTCCTCCACTCCCCACACACCCCTTCATGTGCAAGCGCACTAACCCCACCCCCAAATCATTCTTGTCGGTTATTGGCTGGAACACTGTTTGTTATGTTTCGTGGTCCAGGCTGGGCCAGTTTGTTTTTCTTGCTGTTTGTGGAGCCTGGGCTATCTACAGAGACCACGTTTTTTTACAGTGTGTTAAGGGGACAGGCAGCTAGCAGATAGTGAGGAGATGTTTGCTGTATGTGACAAAAAAATGTTTGGCCTAAAAAACGCGTGACATCGCTTAGAGCACTTTTAACATACTGTTTATTACTGTAAAGAACTGTACAATTAACAGTAAACTACTGGCATCAGCGTTGCCCGTATTTTACTATAAAAAAGCCTGGTAAGGTCTAACAGTGACCTCTGAAAGGTACTGAGGAGCAAGATTTTTTAACACTTTGTATACTAACAACAACATGTTTAATTCAGTACGGTAATGAATAGGTAGCCAGTGCAATGAACATAAAATGGGTGTAATGTGGTCCCGTGAGCAAACAGGCAGTTTTTGACAGGTTGGAGTCTATGAATAGATGAGACAGGCAGCCCATGGTACAGCGAATTGAAGTAATCAAGCCGTGATGAAATTAAACATGAATTACAATCTCATAACTCTTTCTACTTAGGAAGGGTTTAACTTTCGCTAATCTTCTAAGGTGGTAAAAGCTGGAACTGACAACAGAATTGATTTGTTTGTTCAGCTTTAGGCCACTATCCAGAATAAAACCCAGATCCTTTGGAACAAAAGACCGATATGGAGTGAAAAAACCCAAGTCAACAGTGGTAAGATCAGTTTTTTCAGTAGGCCCAAACAGAACAATTTGTGTTTTGTCATCGTTCAGATGCAGAAAATGATTGGTTAGCCATGTTTTTAAATCTTGACGAGTATTAATTGCGTATCATCGGCACATCAATGATACAACACGCCAAATCTCTTAAATATAGTACATGTATTATGAAAACCGTAACGGTGCAAGGGTTGACATGGCTGCCTGATAGCTACGCTCGACTCTCCCTCGATGTCCAATTCCTTGAAACTGGACTCGGCAGAAGGCAGGTCCTCTTCCAGACTGGAAGAAATCGCAGAGTGAGCTTCCAAGCCAGGAACGAGACCCTTGGAGTCTGTAGAAAGAGCGAGACATGTGTTAAGAACTGTGTTAAAAATGTATTCTAAAATGCAGACAGACAATTTTATGAACAATACAGACAAATGGCTTCTGAAGACAAAGAAGCTGGTGACGGCATTTTATAGACACAAGTCACATGCTCCATAGCGTCACATGACTTTATGGCCAAAGAGATTGGTGCGTGTGTACACGAGATTCAGACACCGGTCACACTGAAGATGTTCCTATAGCGTCAACACAATGACACAGCGTCGATGTTCTCTCAAAAAGGAAAAAAAAAAGAATCTGAAATATATGTATTCCACAGTTATTGGCACCCCTACAAATTTTAATGAGTAAAAATCAAACTGAAGTATATTAATATTCCTTTGCTATGTTGTTAAGTTCACCTTTGTGTCACTTTTGTCATGACTTCCTGTTTCACGGGGCTCTAAATATGATGTGACACACAGGCTAAATAGTGGCAGTCAATACCGGCAGGAAATGACTGAGGTGCCTTTGAGCAAGCCACCTAACCCTCAATCACTCCCCAGGCACCACAGCAAAAATAGCTGTCCACTCCAGGTGTATGTGTCCACGGTTTTCAGTGTGTGTGTTCACTACTCACTACTCCTAATGAGTTACTCTGCATTTAACCCATCCACTAACTTGGACGCCAAACAAACTGTCAGGATCAATTATATTAGGTTCATACCAAAACTATGATCAGACTTCACCTAACCACAACCTGTTTGGAAAAGTTGCAATAAAAAAGCCAGAGGTGGGTTTGGCATATGCCCTATTCGGACAGTAATCGTTTCTCATGTGGACGTCTGTAAAAATACATTTGCATGGTACCTCAGTGATAAAACTCATCCAATTGGATAGCGATTTTTTTTCATGGTGGAGGAGCGAGACTACGATCCCAGAAACGCACTGCTGACGTGGTTAGTTACATGATTGTCTGCTGTAAATAAAATGTCATACTCTTTGAATGATAAGAATAAATTCATATTTAGTTTAATAATAATTATTAAATAATTATAATTTTATAATTTGTAATTTATAATTTGATTATTTAAATCTCCTGTTTAAAAATAGGAAAATAGACATGTTGTATAGTTGGAATGGTTTTCTGTCTTGCATTTTATTTCTCAAAATTATGGAAATTAGCAGAAATAATTTAATGCAGCCTCTTATTTAAATGAGGTAAACATAAGCTTGGTTTATATTTTTAATGTTAAATAATTGAATATAATACATATTTTAAAATCGTAATCATAATTGTATACCTGCTTTTCTTCTCTTTGTCCCTTTGCTCTTAACAGCTCCCACTCGCTATAGTGGAGCAGTGATGAAATCTTGTTCTTGTAAATACTTTCCAGCATTTCAGTAATAAAAGTGTACATCTTTAAAATGCATGCAAATTACAGTTATCGTACAGTGCTCGTCAGTGGTAAACAAGGATTTAAACAGTGAATTCAGAATTGATCTCTTCTTGTAAACTCAGAGATGCGGATTCAGGTGGCAATTAAATTACCACACGACCTTGGTGTTTGTCAAAAAACAGTAAGTCATTTGTCTGGGGATTTTTATGCGGATGGTGGGAGAAAAACACTGACATTCTGGATTCGGACAGCAATAAAATCACAGACTAGCCCCTGTAAATGTTGAAAATACCTTACGTTTCCATGAGAAACCATCTCTGTCCGAATAGGGCTATAGACAGAAACATAGCCATGTTGAAAAGTACCTCATCCCCACTGAAAAGTATGGATCTTTAATGCTGTGGGGCTAAAATTTCTTCAGAAGACGCATAAACTCTATCAAGTACCAGCAGATATTAAATCAACACCTGATTGACTCTGTCAGGAAGCTTAAACTGGGCCTTAGTTTTGGTCTTCCCAGCATGACAATGATCCAAAGCACATCTCAAAATAAACAACAGAAGAGTTCACTGACCACAGAATGAAGGTTTTACCATGTACATAGCAGTCCCCTGACCAAAACCCCATAAAAACCTGTGGGATGAGCTATAGAAAAGAGTCCACAAGCATGGGCCACTGAATCTGAAGGATCTGGAGATATTCTGTATGGAGGAATGGTCTCAGATCTGTTGCCATGTGTTCATCAACTTTATTACACATGATCCACTTCATTTTACTGGTAAGAGCTGGAGCGGCCATTTGTAATTTGAATGTGTCTGGCTTCCGGTGTCATTCGCTTCCTGTTATGTTTAGCTGTACAAAACAGCTTGTTATGCTGCGTGATATTGCAGCCTGGTATTTCTTACCATATTATTTTAATGTATTGTCTTATAATATCATTTCCCTTTACTATTTTGTAAGTCTTGCACATTCACAGAAAACACCTTACGTCCACGTTGAAAAATAAGGTGGCAAGGCAATGCTCGAAGTGGGCCGGTACCCGGCCGCCAGTACACAATACAGAACACTTTGATATTTTAATATCCCATATAGCAACATTGTGACGGCCCAGATCCGGCCCACATCTGGCACATGTGGAAAGATGATCTGGCCCACATGCAGCCTGGAATGACGGCCCTTGGGCGGCTCACTCCTGTTTGCCAGATCTGGGCCACAAGCAGGCCATAGCAATGCCACATGTCAGCCAAGAGCAAAGAAATAAACCAGAACTGGACCATATCTGAGCCACAAAATCTGTGTATATTAAATATGGAGTCATCTCAGCCTTAATAAGTCTGTTAACAAGCAGAATCACTGAAGGAAAGACAAGCAGAAACACAAGAACGTCAACTGACTTAGATGAAATCAACTCACATTCTCATTCCGCCCCGGAACACGAACCGAGGTGGACAACCTTGTGTCTGTGTCAGTTTGCAATCTTTATACCCAGAATAAAATCTGCTCTGAAGCAGGATAGCCATACAGCGTAGGTTACCATTACGATGAACACCGCTAAAAACCAATCCATCTTCTTGAACACAAAAAAAACAGAATAGACAAGTGACCTATTTTATGAAGCCGGTTTCAGTGGCTGGTGCTACCCAGGTAAGAGTTTAGTCGACTTTGAATTTAGTTTGCTTTTTAGTTTAGTGCCTTTAGCCCTGTTGCACGCTACATATTTACATGTAAAAAGAGAAAAATATTCTATCAGTTCAGCCGTTATACAGTCGGTGTGAGTGAGGTCATTGCTGTGGATTCATTATTTCTCTCTGATGTTGGTGGTAAGCTGTGAGCTGACTGGATTATCAGTCGTGGGATTGTTATTCTCACGCAGATGTCCTGCGCTCCAGCGCTCGCTGCTAATCTCAGCCAGAGCGGGCACACGTTCCTCAGCCCCTGCCCTCAATAATAAAGATTGTTTTTTAGTTTTACATGTGAGAGAGAAATAGGAAAAAAGTAGAATCACTGTCCTAACTGCATCCTGTTATGTAACAAGAGTAATAAAAGGTTGTCATCTTAAGCCCATCATACCTTCTGGCACTGCCTATAGAATACATATGAATATTATAAGCAGATCCTTTTTCTGACTCTAAACCTGATCCTAAACCTTGACATTAGATAGTGTTTTAATATAAACACTAATATAATAGATTATTATTTAATAAAGAAAATAATATACAAAGTTTAGCACACAGCACGAAGAAAAAGAAAGATGGCTATGCAGCATGATTGTTGTAGTCTCCAATTTTACAATTTTAGCACTAATGGTTTTCAATCACTATTACACTTTTGTACATGGTAAAGTTGAGTGTTTTACTGTATGGCTTACATTCTAACAGCACCACTTATTTTTAAATGAGAGATGATAACAGCACCTGCAACCCATAAAACTTCCTGGACTGGATCTTATCCATCATGAACTGGTGAAGACTGGGCGTTCAAAATAGAGTCCTCGCCCCTCCACGCTGAGACAAATGAGTTGTACAAATCTACATTTTCAACGAATAAATCTGTTTGGTGCTTTACTTAAATATTTTCAATCAGAGGGTGACAGGACTGAATTTGCATTGCTGGCAACCCAAACAAACTAAAAAAGGTAAGAATGACATTAATTATGAGCAGTTTAATGGTGTGATGCTTTAAACGTCACCAGATATGCAATGATAAATCTAAATGTTTGTTTTATTTATAAAAACTCCTAAATTGGCCTTGAATTGCATGGCTTAGCTAACGATTTCACACCCACGTTTTTCGTTTTCTGTGATAGTTTTCTGTAAGTAATTGGCTATATGTTATTATGTTTTATCTCCTCAGGATTAAGCATGTGAGTTAATGGATTCATTTGGATTGTACAGCTGTATTTTAGTTCACTTGTTATTTGGATGTTCAATGTGAAAACTTACACAAATGACTGAACGGTTGGAATGGCGGAGACGTGTCTGGAGTTTGGGGAATGTGACATGCGGTGCTGTTTTTTGCTTTAATTTAAGGAGTTTGACATCCACATTGAGTGCATTTATGACCAACGCGCTTCTCCGTCATAAATCTTGTCCGTCATAGGCCAATGGCACCAAAAAAGGTCAAAAATACATTAAATACGAGCGGACAAAAGATGATATTACAAAGATACATGTTTATTTTATTAGCTGGTTTTACATAAATTACCCCTGTATTGCACGCGGATTAGCTGAAATCGGCTAATTAGCGATTTCCCACGATGTTAATGCGACGTGTCAGAGTTAAGGAAACATGCCCATGTGGCAATCTCTGCTTTAATGCCATAATTTTAAGGAGTTTGACGTCAAAAGTGTGTCCTTATTTATGAGCCCCAGGAAGACTAGCAACCACATTGTGGAAGCTAATGGGGATCCAAATAAATAAACAAATAAACAAATAAACAAATAAACCAGGCACTATTAGGACAGGACTAAAATCTTCTCCGTAAGAGACCAACTGCACTGAGAAAAGTAAGAATCACATAAAATATGAGCAGTTTATGACAAGGTTGTCAAAATTATCACACACACACACTTTAGTTATTTTTATTTATTTATTTTTTGGTTGGTTGGTTTTGGTTTTTGCACTGTTGTTACTCCACAGGAGCTGGATGAAGAAGATGTCTTGCAGATCAAAGAAGACATCGCTTCCCAAGTTCTGAAGATTGTCGTCATCAGCAAGGGTGCCAATGACCCCAGTCCCACTGGGGATTGCCATTGAAGGAGCAGAAGCACTTACAGATGTCTCAGATGCCCCCCAAACATGTGCCTTCCTTATGGGTCTTGTATATGCTTTGAACCTGAGGTACTTTAAAGCCCAGCGTATATATCTGGGCAATGTCATTTTCGTCATCAGGAGGATTCGCAGACGTCCGCACACCCCGTCCGCATACAGCCCGCGCGCAGTCGCGTTAGTACAACTTTCAAAGTATACTCAAACGCGGTGCGCGTAGAATAGTGCATGCGCAAGAAACACAGAAGAGACAAAAGTCACAGCAATTGTGCTGCGCATGTGTCAAACTTGGCCATCCACGCTCTTCCGCGGTTGACTATGCCTTGAAGGCTATACCAGGACCGTAAGGAACTGAAATACACTTTTAAAGTTTTTCGGAAGATCTTTTTGGAGCTGGACATCGGGAATATCTCTTCAAAGGTTCACAATTTAAAAAGTTTATTTATTGTTTAAAACCCTCCTAATTTTTTTTTTTTTTTACAGAATTCAAAATTGTTCACAGACTTCTAGTGTTCAGTTCAATTAGTTCAGTTCAGTTCAGTTGAATGTGCCTTCCTTATGTGAATCGTTTATTCTTTAAAGGTGCTCTAAGAGATGTCACATGTTTTTTAGGCCGAAACATTTTTTGTCACATACAGCAAACATCTCCTCACTATCCGCTAGCTGCCTGTCCCCTGAATACACTGTAAAAAAACGCGGTCTCTGTAGATAGCCCAGGCTCCACAAACGGCAACAAAAACAAACTGGCCCAGCCTGGACTCGAAAACATAACAAACAGTGTTCCAGCAATAAACCAACAAGAATGAATTGGGGGTGGGGGTTGGGGGGTTAGTGCTCGTGCACATGAAGGGGTGTGTGGGGAGTGGAGGATGAGAGAAGCATGAAGAGGGAAGTTAGCTGGAGGAGAGATGTCCTAGACAACGACTAACGTTAAAATGTTATATTCTTGAGAATTTTTATATGGCCGACACACGACCAAAGAGACGACGTTCCGATGAACAAATAGCAAAGAAGAGGGAAAAGGAGAAGGAATGCACAAAGTCCCAAATTTACATCAGAAAAGCCTGTTTCAGGAAGCACGGAAGGGAGGGGACGGGATGAGGAGGAGGGAGGGACAATACTTCGAACGGCAACAAGAAGTGACGTCACCCGACATCGCTTAGAGCACCTTTAAAACTGAGGTACTAAAGAAAGAAATGGAATATACCTTAGAGGTTTTGGGACTGTTTCTTTAAAAGTGTTTTAAATGCACAGATTTTGTTGCTGATTTTTTTTATTTGTGATTTGTCGTTCCAAACCTGTACGACTTTAGTTCATTTTCAAAACACGAATAAAGATAATTTTGAGTTAAATATGACAGATTTCTGTCCCTCTATTGACAGTTCATGCAACTACCTTTTTGATGCTTCAGAAAGTTCATAATCTAGTGGTTTACAGTTCCCTTTCGTAAAGGGAACTCCCGCTGCATCGATACTCGATACTTTGGGGAATGCCCTCGGCATGACGCGTCTGAAGTCTGTAATGGAACTATTCCAATCTTGATTGGTGCTCGTCACTCGTGACGTTGCATGTGACGGTGATCCGGAAGCTATAAAAGGGCAACGGAACATAGCCGTATCAGCTTTCTGTCTTCAGCAAGCGTTCTGTGTGACTGTATTGTCTTATTTGGTGTTGTTTGTCTATCTCAATATATATATGGCGAATATAGAGAAACGACTCAGGCGGTGTGCGTCCCCTTGCTCGCGCTATTTGAGCGAGGGTGACACGCACTCGTTTTGTGTTGTTTGTCTGGGAGTGGAGCATGCACGGGCAGTGCTCGAGGGCGCTGTCTGTGCAAACTGTTTTCAGCTATCTATGAGAGAGCTCCGCTCCCGTTTGAGCTTGTTCGATCAATCAGATCAGGCTCGCGTTTCCAGTGCATCAGGCCCCGCGTCTGTTGAGGCAGCGCGCCGCTTGTATGCATGGGATTCGCACGTGGAGCTGGCAGATAACACTGAGACGGTTGCGACCCTTTCTCAGTGTTTATTAACCAGCTCCACTGGTCTCGCGCACGGTTCGGAAGCCCGCGCTGCGGCTTCTTCCGACCGTGTTAAAGACACAGCGTTTGATTTATCTGGCTCCGAGGGGTTAGATATTATCAACACTGAATCACATAAATATGGGGATTCGCCACCCCATATTCCCGTTATTGAGGAATTGCTGGAGGTTGTGACCAGGGCAGTGGTTAAATTAAACGTTGAATGGCCATATAATAAGCAGGAAGCGACTAAGAAAAATAAAATGGATGAGCGCTTCCTGCAGACCCAGTCACAATCTTTGTGTCAGAGCCTTCCCTTTTTCACTGATCTTCATACTGAGGTATCGAGATCGTGGGAAAATCCATGTTCATCTCAATTATTTTCCCCCTATGTATATATTTACTCATCTATTAGGGAATCTAATGAGAATGGTTATGGGGTGATGCCTCGGGTTGAGGAATATTTTGCGAAATATTTTCTCCCTGACGTTGCGTCACCCCTGATAGCTCAGACACTTCCCTCCAAATCTCGTACATCGAATTTGTTAGGGAAAGCTTATATGGCGGTGGGTCGAGCCGGTGCATGCCTACACACGATGGGGTTATTACAGGCATACCAGGCTGACCTCCTCAAAGAGGTGGATGATAACTGGGAGGTCTCACTCAACGGTATTACTGAATTTCGTAGAGTAGCTGACTTATCTCTCCGTATTATTAAGGAGACGGCTCGTGCTATTGGCCGTTCTATGGCAGCAATAGTCGTCACAGAGAGACATTTATGGCTTAATCGCTTGGGGATCGAGGAGAAAGACAGGGCTTTCCTTCTCGATGCCCCCCTTTCACCTTCTGGCCTCTTTGGCGACGCGGCGAGAACCGTTGTCGAAAGGTTTCAGGAGGCAGAGCGACAATCAGCTATCCCCAGTTGTCAATCTAGGTCTCATGGGGGGTTGCTGCCAGGGGGCAGCCTCAGGGGACAGCCCGCCAGTTCAACATATTTTGAGAAGGTATTCCTCTCGTGCCCCCCCGTATAAGGCCTTGGGGCCAGAAGAGACATTCTCGTATGAAGCCCTCTATATCGAGGACAGGTCTGAGGACTGTCTCTAGATGGCTTCAACTAAGAGGTCTTGTCGTAACACGCAGGACCCTTATGGCCGTTCCCCCAGGAGAGCGAGTACAGGAGTCTCGCCCCCTTATACAGCCCTTAGGAAATCGATGTTTACTTCCCGCCGCCGATGGCGCTTCGGGACACATCGGCTTCCAGCGAACACAAATCGCAGTATCTGCCCGGAAACGTTGCGGCCCTGTCGAGTTCGCCGCCTCTCAGGTGGTCTGTAGAGAGCAATATTTCGGTTAGTTCCTGCCAGTTAGCTGCTTCAGGTCACCGAAACCATTTGAACATTTTTAGCCAAGGCCAGATCTCGAGGGACTGGTCCCCATAATATAGCATATTTAGACACCACCGAGGGGTCTTCAAAATATAGCCTGGAGGGTCCTGCTTACAGCGGAGCTAATATAAAAATATTATCTACTAAGGGTGGTTCACATGTCTGCAGCCCCGAGCAGGGTTGGGTTCTTGAAACAGGAAGTCAAGTCTCTCTTAACCCTCAAGGTGAGCTCTTCCTCGGTTTCGGGGAGCCCGGGTTTCTACAGCCGGTAATTCATAGTTCCTGTGAGGGAAGGGGAGTAAGGCCTTGTTTCGGATCTCAGGGTAATGGATCAACCTCCGAGGGGGTTTCAGATTCAAGATTCCGACTGTCAGTCAGACCAGCTCCGAGGACTGGTCTGTCGTGATAGATCCACAAGGCCCTTAACTCCTCATTCCCTTCATAACCCCCATCACGGGAAGTTTCCGAGATCTGCTTTTGGGGGAAAGCACATCAGTTCTGGATTCTTCCATTCGGCCCTAGTATTGTAATCCCGCGCACCTTCCTCGGAATGCATGGTCACTGTCCTAGCTCCATGGAGTCTTCAGGGCATCCTCATTCCTGTCCATTGACTACTAGAGCAGACGGTTCAACACCGAGGGTGTTGTTTCGAGTCTCGTGAGGTGCTAGGGAATATGGCTCAGAGTCTAGAAAAATCACCAGTGCCTCTTCAGAGAAGATTCCTGGGGGCGGTGTAGGTTATAGTCATGATGCAGGCACAATTGTCTCCAGCTCAGACACTCATCTTCCTTACCATAGTCATGAATATCAAGCTAGGCCAGGCCACCACTACGTGACCTTATTAAAGAGTGGGCCTGCTGGCAGCAGGTGTTCAACATACTATTCTTTGGCCTGCTTGTACATGGGGGCCCTGTAGTAGTGGCTCAGGACAATGGGTTTCCCCCGAGAGGGAAACCCACTCCGCATGGACCAGAGTTACGCGCACATGCCCCTCGTTTTCTGATCATGGGGAGGAAGTTATGGTTCCTGCTCCTATACCTGTGTTGGAAACACAGGGTCTGAGGAAACTTCAGAGAGACCATTAGGTTCTATTTTTGACAGACACTATGTCGATGGTCTCTCTGATCAAAGAGGGGGCAGTCATCCTGTCGAGGCAAGGGGCTGCAGCCCGGGGATTTCGAACTCCACCCCAAGTTGGCTTTAGCCGGGATGGAGGTTGTCAGAGGTGCTCCTGTTTCCCCTTTATGTGGACGGCCACCTTCTGCGCCACCTCTCCCATGCTCTTCCAGCTCTGCTGGGTTTGGATATCATGATACAGACATGGTTGAGGCCATGTCTGTGTATACTTTCCCCGATTGTTCTGCCCCCGGGGGTTCTAGAGTACAAGAGGGTTCAGCAGTACGGGATCAGCTTACTCTTAGTGGCCCTGTACTGACAGGCCCAAATATGGCTTTCCAAACATCTGGGCCCTTCTGGCAGGCCTTCCGCGGTGAATCCGGATCAGGATGGTCCTCCCTCTTCAGCCCAAGGTCATGATATTTCACCCTTGGCGGTAGCCCAGGAAGCTACTGGATTGGCCCCATGAGGGGGACCAATTCATAAATTCTGGTCTCTCAACCGAGGTTGTTGAGACCATTGTAAACTCTAGAGCCCCCCTCCACGAGGGAAACTTTATGCATTTAAATGGAAAATTTTTATTTTATGGTGGCAGAGAACATTGGACCCAGTTAACTGCCCAGTGGCTTCAGTACTGGAGTTCCTCCAGAATCGTTTCTCTGACGGGCTCTCCCCGTCCACGCTTAAGGTCTATGTGGCGGCTATATCAGCCTTCCACACGCCTTTAGGGGTGGGCACGCTGGGGACACACCCACTCATAATTCGTTTCCTTCGTGGAGCCAGGAGGATGAGGCCTGCTATCCAGCCTAGGGTCCCCACGTGGGACCTGGCAGTGGTCCTCGAAGGTTTATCCCTGGCACCCTTCGAACCCCTGGATAAGGTTGTCTGAGAAATTTTTTATCCTTTAAGGTAGCCTTCCTGCTCGCTATTACTTCCCTGAAACGAGTTGGCGACCTGCAGGCGGCTATCTGTGGCTCCCTCTTGCCTCGAGTTCTCTCCTGGCAGAGTGAGAGCCATTCTCCACCCCTAGACCTGGCTACGTGCCTAAGGTACCCACAAATGTGGCACGGTCTATAATTCTTCCGGCCTTTCATCCTCCACCCGCATGTGTCGGCTGATCAAGCTAAGTTACACTTGTTATGCCCGGTCCGAGCTCTTGAGGCCTATGTACATAGGACCTCGGGCTGGAGGAAGTCGGACCAGCTGTTTGTGTGTTTCGGGTTATCCAAGAAGGGCTCCCCGGTCTCCAAGCAGACTATTAGCAAGTGGATAGTAGAGGCTATTTCTTCAGCTTACGAGGTGCGCAATCTGCCTTCACCTCTCCTGATAAAAGCTCACTCAACCAGAGGAGTGGCTCCTCTAAAGCCTTGCTAGCAGGGGTTTCTCTTTCAAGAGGTCTGTGATGCCGCTGGCTGGGCCTCCCCACACACCTTCATCAAACATTACAGTCTGGATCTGTCCTCTACACCAGGTTCACAAGTTCTCATGTCTTGAGTGTGCCAGATTGCTTAACACCAGGGCAGGGTCTCTCAGTGTGGCGGCGTGGGTATTCGTTCCCCAAAGTATCGAGTATCGATGCAGCGGGAGTTCCCTTTACGAAAGTCGGGTTACGTATGTAACCCTCGTTCCCTGAGTAGGGAACGAGACGCTGCATCTCTCGGCCACACTTTTCAGTGCTCCTGAGAACGACTTGCTTCGACCCTTTAAAAGCTGATACGGCTATGTTCCGTTGCCCTTTTATAGCTTCCGGATCACCGTCACATGCAACGTCACGAGTGACGAGCACCAATCAAGATTGGAATAGTTCCATTACAGACTTCAGACGCGTCATGCCGAGGGCATTCCCCAAAGTATCGAGTATCGATGCAGCGTCTCGTTCCCTACTCAGGGAACGAGGGTTACATACGTAACCCGAGACGTTTTCACAGGTGAAAGACCCGCTAATTACTTAATGTCGCCACAAGGGGTCACCAAACAATTATTAAATGATCAAAACAGTAATTTTGGTGAAAGACATAACATTTATAGTAAACAATTTTTTTTAACCATGTTACATCAATAGTTGCCTCGATTTTATTGTGTAAAACGGGCACAGTATGTGTTACAGTGCAGAAACACTTCCGAGAGAGCTTTTCAAAGGGATGTTCAGAACCTCTCCACTTATCCTAAAGGTAATACTTCTTTTCAAATCTATCAGGATTTGCTATGATTTCTGTAACATTTAGGGCAGTGACTATTTATACTATTTATACTTAGTGCAAATGGCTTACCTTGTTGGCAAAGGCTATTTTTACCTCCTCAGCGCATCATTTCAGTTAAAGTAGCATGTATTAGTAGCATATAAACATTTATTCAACTATTAAACTACAGATATTATGTCTAACTATCTGTAAGATTTTAAAAAGGTGTCATTACCTACAACAGTAGCTTAAACACTGCCAAATAGCATTTTTTCCTGATTAAGTGCCGTCATCCGAAAAGGAACGTTATAGCAAATGCAAGGCAAGTATTACAAAACTCTCTGAAATACTTGATTCTGATTGCTCATTTGCAGGATTCAGCAGTGTTTCCTAACATCACTGTCAGTGGTAACGCTCATCCAGGTAACTGAAACCACTTTCATGTCTCTCATATCACACCTCCAACTTGCACTCTCACTCTTCCCCCATAAAAACTCAGCTGCCACCATCTTGTTAGTGACTGTATTGAAAATGACCTTTGAGGACTTTACCGTTACCGCCTTGTTGCAAGGCTGATTGTTTTGTACTTTTTTTTCTTAGCAGAAGCTTTAAAATAAT
Source organism: Rutilus rutilus (assembly GCA_021464565.1). Lineage (NCBI taxonomy): Eukaryota > Metazoa > Chordata > Actinopteri > Cypriniformes > Leuciscidae > Rutilus > Rutilus rutilus. The sequence continues at coordinate 5,081,567 of JAJAQA010000008.1, read as the reverse complement.
TTACAGAAAGAGAAAAAAATTATTTCAACTCAAATCTTTGTTTCATGCAAACATATTTATTTATTTGGTAAGTAGCCAACTAATAAGCGGGATAATTGTGACAGTGACGGGACATCACCCAGTTTATTTGGTAAAAATGACCAGCTTACAATGCATTTTTCTTACATTTTAAATTATTTCTATGGAATAACATGCATTGGTGGATTGTGCATATGGGATGTGAGTGATTAATAATATTATTTGCTGGTAGACTTTAGCTGCAAACAAAAAGGCTGAAAGTTTCATATCAGAGTTACAGAGGACTGAGCAAATAACAAGACTACCATCCCAATTCTGCTGTGCCACACCTCTTCGTACAGAAGACGCTGAACTACATGCAGGGGGATTTTCCCATACAACTCATTTCTTTGAAAGACACTAATCACAATTTTGCTTTCAGACCTCACTTGTAGTTTTGTTAGCAACCAGAAGGTGGCGCACAGGTCATGTTTAGGAGCACGTTACACATATAATCTCAGCACTGTCTGCGATCTCTTTCTGGAGTTCAGTCAGTAAATCACATCTGTGAAAGTGTGAGCTTTAGCTTTTGAAGTTAACCACATCTATGAGTTGACAGAGATCATGAGATAAAGGATCCAGCTATAAATTTATGGAGGCTATTACAAGTGACAAAGCCTGTTGTTGTAAAACATTATCTCCCAGTTTCACAGTCAAGGCTTAAATTTAGTCCCAGATTAAAATGACTGTTTGAGCTGTTTTAACCGAAAGCAACATGCGGTGACATATCTTAAAATATGCCAGTGCCATTGATTTGTCTAAAGACGCACACCTGGCTTAATCCGGGCTTAATCTAAGCCTTGTCTGTGAAACCAGGCCTAGGCACTATCGATAACACTTCATCTGTGCATACAGGGCTCAGAGTACAATTGAGAATTCAACGTGCCAGTATTTTCACAAGCACAAGGATATTGCCATCTTTGTGGGGACATTTTGCCCCCATAATACCTTGACCACACACACACACACACATAAGAGAATTGGACAAACAACATTTAATGTGTCACAGAAATCCACATGTACATGATCAGTGAACTTAAAATGACAACACAGCAGAGAAAGTTTAACCTTCATCCTTCTCTTTAACACATCTTTCCCTCGCGGGTCAAAATGACCTGAAAGCCCTAAAATTATACTGATTTTTTTTTTTCAGAAAGCTCTTTTTTTTTCATTTTGATCATATTTGTACATTTGTAATGATTTGTTTTGTTTTTTTGTTTTTTTTGTTGGTTTTATTTACCTTTAAATGACTAGATTTGATCAATAAATAATAAATGAATAGTAATTTAAGCACATTCCTCACATTCGTTCAACTTTAATTCAAAATAACTCACAATTTCATGCATAACCCTTTTAATTCAGCTCAAAATATCTTACATTGGCTGTCGTTGAAGACCTCTTGTGGAATAATGATAATATAACATGATATTTCATGACTCTTGCCACTAGATGGACTTATAGCTCTATATTGAGCAAAATGAGCTGTTCTGCTGGGTCCTAAAGTCCGTTTTTCTTCAGTATGCATTCAGATACACATGTAGACATTATAAAAAATAATACAAAAGTTTTAGCATTTTTAGTTTGAATTTTGAGCATTTTTAGGGTTTTCTATGTGTCCTGAAGCATTCCTCGCATTCCATTCATTCCTAAGAGGGTCAAATTGATCCGCAAAGGAAGGAATTGTTACTTTTTTAAATTGCTACCACAAAACTCCTTGAATCCATTAAAAAAAATGTTTTTGTATATTCGTGGTTCAAGTGTGATAAAAGTCCTAGGGTCTTGGAGCCCTCTGATGAACACTCAATTAATTTTTTTTTTTTTTTTTTTTTTAAGATTTGAAATGAAAGGAAGTTAGTGAGCGTTCCATCAGTTGTCCTAAATCAGCTGTCCCTCACACTGACTCTAGGCCATCCAAATAGCTCTAGTATATGACCGGCTACAAACTGTTTTTCACAAGAATTAATTCCAAAGCTGAATTACAAAAAGCAAACAGTTGAGTTGTTTCTGCAGTTCTGCGGTCAGTTTTTCTTTGCAACCTATTTTTTTTAATGATTGTCATCGTGATTTGAGGCAGACCTGGTCTAACCTGTTTGACAAGTTTAGTGAGGCAGTTTAATCAGTGCTTGAAGTTCCCTCATATAAACCTAACCAACCCACACTAGCCCTCTCTGTCTGCCCAGACAAAATCTCCTCATCTCCTCAGTATTTTTGCATTTTTCCCCCTTCTCATTCTTTTAAGAACATGTTTGATACTTTCTGCCTCCTTTATCTCCCCCGTCTCTGTCTGTGTGTGTGCCTGTGTGTGTGAGAGAGAGAGAGTGCATGTGTGTGTCAGAGAGAGAGAGAGCTTGATTCCTTGGTTTCTTTTGAAAAGCAAGGACACAATGGGGTCTTTCTCAGATGGGTTCTGTCTCCATTAAAGACCCTGGGAACACTGCACGGACCCCTCAACCTCCTCTTAAAGGGCCAGAGAACTCTCCATCCAAAACAACCTGAGAGCGCAACAACAATCCAATGCGTTTTCATGGGAAAAAGTAGGAATCAATTATTCATGAAGGGTGCGTGAAGCCCACCTATCTTACACTCTCCCTGAGTTCGCCCAAACAAACTTCACCCATATTTATCATCTTTCCCGAGCCCTGTATGAACATGCTGTACTCTCTCACCCGCAGACATAACCATGAGAGCGACATAACAAACTAGAAAACAAGAGATTATACACACAGAGACACACAAAGTAGTGTGTGTCTACTTTTATACTCAATGTGATTGAAGTTTAAATGTCCTCACTTGAGCAAATATCATCAAAACATATTCTAAAAGTGATTCATGAATTTTTGGAATATTTTCTCTCAATAGATTGAACAGGTTTTACACAAATATACACAACCAGTTACAAGATTAGATGACAAATTATTATTAGTCAAGTCAAGTGTGCAAGTCAAGTCACCTTTATTTATATAGCGATACTGTACAATACTGACTGTTTCAAAGCAGCTTTACAGTGATAACAGGAAAATAATGCAACAAAGTTTGTTTCGGGTGTACAGCAGATCTGGATCACTAGATCAGATTACTGTCTAACACATTTGAGTAATATTAAAATCATTAAAACTATAAAATAGCTCATGTGGGATTTACATAGTGATAATTTGCCTAGAGTGTGGACTATCTTTCAGCCAAACTTTAACTTAGTCATTACATAAAACGACTCACCCTTAGACAATCTCAGTCAGATTTAAAGTAAGCATGTTCTATCTATATTTAGTGTGTCCGTGGGTTTAGTCGAGTCTGCTATAGGTGAAGGGGGTTGTTGTGTATTGGAGCACTGAGAGGGAGGGCGAGATGGAGGAGGAGGAGGAGGGGAGGAGAAAGACAGAATGGACAAAAGTTGAGTGGAGGAATGTGAGTTTGTCTGAAGGGGAATAAAGGCGTCCTGATGGGAGAGAGTTTTGGAGGCAAAGGGAAAATCTGACAAAAATACGCGTCGTGATTCCAAAAATAACAACTCTGACTGGCTGGAAAACTCTGGAGCGCTTTTTTGGTTTTGGCTTCTCACGCTTCAATAGCTTACTTCACGTTCAGGATTACTAAAACTTTTTTAGCTTTAAAAAAAAAAAAAAAGTTTACGCTGCTTTTGGAAACAGATTTTGATGACAATTTTGGGGACGACCTGACAGTTTCTATTTTGAACTTGAGGATTCGAGTTTTCCTCTGTTTTTTTTTTTCTTCTGAAACTTTTTGAAGTTGAATAAGGAATCTGCCAGAATCGCTCATCTGTGGGAAGTTGAAGCGCTTCAGCGCTGGAGCGATGCGATGATGATGATGCGATCTGAGTCCACCGTCACTGAGTCCCACACGACACCGAACCCGAACCCGAAACCAGACAAAAGAATGACCGGGTCGAACCTTTTCACTCTGTTACTCTTGCTAGTGTTGCGCCTCGGGTCCGCGGAGCATGTGTCAGGTACGAGATTTGTGGATTCAAAACTTTTTCAAGTCAATGCATTAACGTTTCAAAGGTTTCCTGAGCTTCACCCTGATTTAATATTAGTAGGATAATAGTTAAACAGTGGTCTGAAAAATTATTCGGACACTATAGTTAGTCTTTAAATATGTTTGAATGTCATTGCATTAGAAAACAAGAGTTAAGAATGAAGGTAAAGTATTGTGAGGCTTTTTATTTGAACATGTTCGTAGTTAAATATAAACTAAATTGCAGTGTGACTGTGAACTTGAGGGGAACGTTTTAGTCACTAAAAATGGCCAAAGTAAAATACAAATAATTGCAATTCAGACAAATGAATACAGTTTTAAGAAATGATATTGTGACTAAAGTGTCCAAAAACTTTTTGGGGCCCATACAGCATCTTTTAGATCTCATACATTGATGACAGAAACAAATAAACAGTGAAAGATGCTTGACAACATAGGCCTATGTTCACTCTGAACACATGTATGTACTTTGCTCTTTTTATGTCACACCGGTTTTGCTCAGTGGCTAGTTTTAGAAGTTTGTGTGATATTATTATAATTATTCAAATTTTCAAAACAATGGGTCTGTTTTCATCTGACAGAACAAAGCTAAATCCTACATTGAAGGAGGGGCCTGAGGTATATCTTGAGACAAGAATATCTTATAGACTTGAGGGTGGGCTCTTTTGACTTAGTAAGGTTCGTAAGAAACCACCCCCTAACAACACCCTGACAATAACATTGCATGACCTTAGCAACTAGCCATCCTAGCAACCACACTGCATCATGTGTGACTTTTGCACAACCAAGCATCATTTACATTTTCCTCAGGATCGGTAAAAGTTGATTGCAACACTGTCTTGCACAAGATAATGGGTTTGAGTGTTTACCAGATACAAACTTAGAGTTGTTTCAAGTTGTCTATGAGTGGCCCTTATGTGTGCTGTCAAATTGAGCGAAGAATATGAGTCTGGCAGATCGGACACTTGTCAGACTCTCCCATCAATTCTCCCAGACTGTGAAGACGGGCAGCCTAAACATGCAGCGTGGATAATGTGGGGAAGTGGGGACCGGTGAGGGATTTCAGAAAGAATGTGACTCAGGGGCCATGCTGAATCAGACAGGGGAAATGATGGATTGGGTTTGGGGCAAAGGGACGGATGAGGGGATGAATTGAATGAAGAATGGAATAAAAATCCACGGGAGGAGACTGAGTTTGGCGGACAAGTGAAAACATAAAGGAGGAAAGAAAAAGAGATTTGTGTTAGACTGGGCCGATAATGGAGAGGGGTGCTCTCCTGCGGGTTAGTAGTTGTCTTTGACAGGTTTTTACTGATGAGAGAAACACCATGACATTTTACAAGACTGTACAATATAGTGTTATGGAGGAAGTGCTAAAATGAAATCAAAATTGGCCCTGTTTTCTTGCTTATTGCATTCATTTTGTCAACCTTTAGGAGTACACTGTATATAGCTTACATATAGTTGGCCTTAAACCTAACAGATATGTCATGGACTAAAAGATACAATTTTGACAAACTCAACTGATCATTGCAGAACTTCCATATACAGGACACTTTTCACAATACAATCTGTTCTCACTGGAAAGATTCTTCTTGTTGAATAGTCAAGAATACAGAAGTTTCTTCTTGATGAACTAACAGTTTCTTTCGAAAAATATGCAACATCAGGAAAAGTACATCAGGACATCAGGAAGCTGCATGCACACAAAGAGAGTTGAGGTTAGTGTTGACTGCCCACTTTCAGGCCATCATAAAAGGAGAGATGGTAAAAAGAACTAGTGAAGCTAAAAGCCACTAGGCTATAGCAATATATATAAAAACTAGCTATGACAGGAGGGTTTTAGTGGGCCTCATTTTAAACATCAACTTGGGACTCACATCTCTGAGTGTGTGTGTGTGTGTGTGTGTGTGTGTGTTCTCCTAAACCTTCGCTGAAAGATTGACTGTGTCAACATGTTGTTCACACCATTCATATGCATTGTAAGAAAAAAAAAAAAAGAAAAAAAAATTCTTTAACTTAAATTTGTACGTTTGTGTTTCTGTTGAGTGTGCCCCTGAATGTGAAGAGTGGGCCGAAGTTTCCGAAAGTCAGTCCTTTTTCTTGTTGTTGAGAAAGTAGGCCCATATAGAAGAGGGATGATTGTGTTAGTGCTTTGGATGCCATATCCGACTGGGTGAAATAATTTTCATAGGGTCAAAGGTTAAAGGGTCAGGGCAGTGTCTGACAGCTTTGAAAATCCAAAACTTGAGTTATTAACACTTTCAGTCATTTGTGAGAAAACGCTTTCTTCATTGACGAAAATTTCTAGCTTTTTCACTGTTATATGGTAGGGGGCGCTATTACACATCTTCTGAAAGAGCGCTGAATCTCCGGATCAAAACACAGGCGGGATGCAGGAATAAGCGATAGCAAATGTAAGCAGATGCATATGTAAAAATAACGCGATCATCAACATTAAACAGCATATAAATCAAAATAGCGTAATGTTACTGAATGAAATGTCGACCCAGGACGAGCTACAGGACTGTGAAGCTTTGAGGGTGTTGATGGACTCGATCTACTCCATCTGTGTTTGATCATCGTTCTGAATCTGATCCAGATGTAGTTTTTTGCTAAAAATGTTGCTTTTTTATGAAACTCATACCCACATTCAAATGTTGATAAAAAAATGAATGCAATAAAACTTTTTTTTTTTTTTTGTTCTGTTCTTTCTTTTTGATATACTGCATGTTCAGATATTCATACAACAAAATATTCTGGGGGCCATGAAAATTTGGTGAAAATGATCAAAAAGCGGTGGCTGGCAACTTTTTTTGTTTTAAATCGCTGGCGGGGAAAGAGTTAAGCCGGAAGGAATTCGGAATGAGTTGCATCATCCGAAGCTAAACTACATGGATCTGGCTGGATTACATGCCTCTGGTATCTCTCAGGCTTCAGCTGCAGAGCTTGTTATCCACTCCATGCTGACAAAAGAATTTAAAACATTCCAGTTCTTCAGGCAGATGGGCATGCAGTGGAAAGTGGCCCACCGTGGCCAAGCTGATGTGTGACAGAGAGCTGATTTGCAGTGTTACCGTCTTATTTTGTTGTGTTTTTGAATGCCTCGCCTACAAAATCAGTTCACAGGCATACCCCACTGGCATTGAAAAGGAGGTTTGTCTGAAAAGTTCATGTGATGTTCACTTGGATTGAGAGACAACGAGGTAAAAAAACAACAACCTTAGATTTAAATGGAAGGGCCTGAGCCATAGCATTGACACTTTGGGGTGAACTCATAGAAACCCCTAAGAAGAAGGGTGGTTTTTAGCCCATGTCCTGGACTCAACACACCTGATTCAGCTTATCAGTGACACTACAAGATAGGTGTGCTAGATAAGGATCAGGGCTGGGAAACACTGAGCCCCACAGAGAAACAACCTAAAAATACTTACAACACCTTACACACCCTAGCAAGAACCGCGCAATGTTTTCCTCAGGGAATGTAAACAGATATTTTTTTTGTAAGTCATGATTTTTTGTTTTTATCTTCTGATGGATGAACCCTTTCAATATGATAACCAGCTCTTCAGACATCAGCAAATTGCATGACCAAAACAGCACCATGTTTTTGTGGTCATTTACCATTGTAGCGCTTTGACGTACTCTGGAGCACCATGTAAAAGTCTTGCCGTGGCAATTATTTAGCACTATGGTGTATTTCAAATTACCAAAAATTTGCTTAATTTATCTTACTCTTCAAAACTAACACAGGTTGTGTAAGCTGAAGTGATGGACTTGACTTTACCTCTGACTTAATGATTTTTCCATGGTCTTCCTGCACTGCGCAGGGCTGAGTTTCGTGGAGAGCCCTGGGAATGTGACTTCCTCTCTGGGGAAGGCAGTGGAGGTTCAGTGCGTCCTGCGAGCAGACGGGGTGGACCATGGACCGCTGGACGTGATCTGGCTGAGGGAGGGACAACCGCTGCACTTTGCTGAGCTCAACCAGATGCAGATCCCCGTAGATGAAAACAGCTGGCTGGTTATCAGTGAACTCAAGTAGGAATGCCGTCTTTACCGTGCATATCTGTTTCTTTTGCACATTTACACTGCCATTCAAGTGCATTGGTTTTTCTGTTTCCTCTGTCCATGATTGGTGTTGGCACCATTACTTTTATAACTAGCGTGTTGCGCATTATTGCGGTAATGCCTGATAAAAGGACTGAATTACTTTAAATAGTCAGTAATAGGACAAACGTTAAATAGGACAGTAACGTTATAGTTACTTTACTTGCTACTTCTGAATGTAATCTCATTACATCAAATTTCATTACCTGTAATCTCCAACACTGATAATACCCAGCCCACATAATATACATGAAAAAAAGTTGTTGTTTTTAAAACAACCTTGTGCTTTCTCTCAAGCTGATTGGTACAATAACTCATGGGTCCGATCCTCAATGAACACACATACCGATCAAACTGAAACCTTTTTAAGGTCTGAAATTTACTTTGAGAGAAAAGTGTTTGCCAAATGATTACATCAAAATGTGACTACAATGTCAGATTAAAAGCATCCACTTTCTGCTTACAGGATAGAGGAGGTAACGCTCTCAGATATGGGCTCCTATCAGTGTGCGGTTTACTTCGATTCAGAGAAGACATTATCCAATGAGGGGCACATCCAAGTAGAAGGTATTGTCTTTCTTTAGTGTATGTTACTTAAAATGCAATGTTCTCTTGAAATTCACATGGGCTTTGTGATGGGAATATATGTGCAGAGAGGTGGAAACAAGCTTTGGGAGTCTGGCCTGGGTTAAGACTAACAATAGAGTGTACTGTTGGGAACTCCTCTATGGCACATTATCGCTACATTTATAGATTTTTAATCCCTCTATTTTCTCCTTCAGGTCTCCCTCATTTCTCAGTGGAACCGCACCATTTGTCAGTAGTGGCTAATGTAGGGCTGAGTCTGCACTGTGAGGCTCATGGTCCTCCTGAACCTGTGCGGGTCATCTGGCTACAGGACGGGGCTCCTCTCAATAACCTGGATGACCCGATATCACTGTCGCCCTCAACACTCCACCTCTCAGGTATTTATCTATCTTGACTCAACTATGTACTGTTATTTACAACTTGGCTTTCCTAACAACAAATGTCGCTGACATGGAAGAAACCTTGTGTTCCTATATCTCGTTTTTTTTTTTTCATAATCAGTGCTTATTGATCACCCTTGATGTCTGTCTGTGAGTTTTGCAAATATTTAACCAATGAAATGTTGACAAAACCTCGAAGCTCCACCTCTGTTTTGAATGATGTGCCACAGACAGTTTGAGCAGTTTCTGCACCAACAATGCAAGGGTAAATATAGAAGTGGTAAAGCATTTTCTTTGCACAAACACTATGCATATAAAGGCAGAATTTTCATGTATTTGAGGAGCAGAAACGAGCGTCTTTGGCTAGCATTTGCTGTCTAGTCATAGCCAGTGTTGGGGAAAGTTACGACTGAAAGTAATGCATTACAATATTGTGTTATTCCCTAAAAAAAGTAACTAATCGCACTAGTTACTTTTTATGGAAAGTAATGCATTGCGTTACAATTGCGTTACTTTTTCTCATCTGGGCTGGGCTTGCTTGGATGTTTTCAATGGCAAAAAACCTAAAACAAAAAAGCCTGAGGCTGAATGAAACGCAGATTCACACCTGTGCAGTAGAGGGCGCAGCTCAAACAAACCTTTAGCTGTGCTGCCATTCTGGATCGTAGAAGAATATTACACAGGAAAAGTTTTTGCTTATTTATAAGGTTGAATTGGATCATCAAAGGACAGCTGCAGAGACATTGGTTTATAAAATGAGATAACATACTTGTGTAATTTAACATATTTAATTATTGCAGGTTTGCATTTCACTGTTTTTATTCATTTTGTGGAATACTGGAGCAGTTTTTTGTGCAGTGAGATGAGTAAATGCTCACATTAATCCAGAACTACAATAAACATGTACACACAGCGCACAAAACGCCTCTGCACTTACTCCTGATTTCTCTCAACATGGGGACAGGACAGTCAATAAATGGGAAAACAAAGTGACTTGAGTTGCTTATTTGAAAAAGTAACAGATATTTTGCTATACAATAAAAAATAATGCGTTACTTTACTTGTTACTTGAAAAAAGTAATCTGATTACATAACTCAAATTACTTGTAATGCGTTACCCCAACACTGGTCATAGCTGGAAAAACTTAAGGCTCACATAGATACTATTCACACTGTAACCTGTAAGTTGATGAAAACACACTGCATTACACTTACTGCCTCAGATGTGCTCATACTAATGACGGACAAAACACATGGACATACAAGGTTTCCCTCGACAGCGCTGACATGTAACTTCAACAAGTGGTGCGGTAACACCATACACTATAATTATTTGCCGCTATTATTAGTGGCGTTTGCCAGTGTTATAAACACTACCCTTAAGTAACAAAAATATATGATTAAAACTAAAATTTGGAGTTAAAAAACTACCGTCAGGATTTACTAAAGACAAGCAGTGAAACATTTGTGAAAAGGCGTGGACATTTTGCAGCTGAACTTATTGCATAAGCATTTGTAGGAGTTTCCCTTTCAGACACAATTTATAGGAGGAGAGTATTAAAATGAATCATTACTAAGGTTTGCGCTCGTCAATGTATTGGTGTTTGCGCCATTATTTACCACCCAAACAAGCATGTCTTAAACCAGACGCTAACTGATAGATTGTGTTGGTCATTATGGAAATGATCCGGCTGTGTCTGTGTTCTTTCATACGCGTGTCGTCAGTAGATCACGCTCTGAACTTTCCACTCCCATCAGCACTTTTTTGGAATTGCGCTCTCACGCTAATCTGCCCTGTTTAGTAAATCTGGCCCTAAGTATTAAACTTTGGTGCGTACCCCATCCTGTAGTGTGAAGAAATTCCCCTAGACTTGACGGAGATACCTAAGCCATACCTGAGGCCTTTTGAATAAACTGCTTAGACTAATATTACAAGTTAGTCATATATTTTTTTCTCTTAGACATTCTTTCTTTAAGACCAGTCTCTCTCGCGCCCACACACACACACACACATACACACACACACACACACACCACACAACACACACACACACACACACACACACACACACACACACACACACACACACCACACACACACACACACACACACACACACACACACACTCACACACACACACATACACACACTCTTTGTAGCAGGCGGCCTGTCTGGCTGTTTTCCAAATGGGAATCATCCTTTGAGACGCTGGCCTTTGCTTACTGGTGAAAGAGCAGCAGGAGATGAGAGGAAGGCTGGACAGGAAGAAAGAGTGGAAAAGAGGAGGAGGAGGAGGAGGAGGAGGAAGAAGAGGAGGAGGCCTTTGAAAACCTGCCACAGCAGAGTGCCACATACAGCCTGTGTTGTTGTTCCAGCTGTACTGAGCTGAAGAGAGAGAGAGAGAGAGAGAGAGAGAGGGAGGGAGGCTTTGACTCATCATGGATAACTGACCATTAGTTGTGCATTCACATCTTTGGAATGAAACACTTCTGCTTGCACTCACACACACACACACACACACACACACACTGACTCACGCTCATTCAAGAATTTCATAAACTAAAATGGCGGTTCTTTCCGTCCATAACATTCCTTCTGTCAGTGCAGCAGCACAATCCTCACAGAGAGAACATTTAACACTTCGTAAAGCGTTCAGTGCTGTTTGCTAAGGCGAGCAACATTATTATTACCATATACTTATGGTCAGGGGTTTGATAAAGCAACATTAAGTAGGCTATTACATTTTGAGGAGATGTGTGCTATTACATTTCCAGGCAATTAGGATTTCGGCCTAACAGATAAAAAAAAAAACACACAAATAAATCTGCTGATAGTCATACACAACACCTTAATAAACACATAGCAAATGGCCACAATACCCTGTCATCACCGCCACACGTTTTGCAAAGACACTCCAGTTTGTATTTGATTTCTTTGGAAGTAAAGTATGGCTACATGCTTCTTAAATGTGATCATTTTGTCTTTTGTAGTGGAAAGGTAATTTGTATTGTGGGAAAGTGTATTATAATACAATGATCCTCTTCCAGGTTTGTTTGATTTGGCAAAAACATGGTTATTAGTCGAGTAACTAATGGGTTTAAAATAAGACTTGTTTTCCTTCAATCTGTGCTGATGAAAACAGATTGTGTTTTGGGGAAGGAAATAGAATGAGGTGAAACTAGATGTGTATCTCTCTCTCTCTCTCTCTCTCTCTCTCTCTCTCTCTCTCTCTCTCTCTTGATGTTGAACTTCTGTGGCCTTTCATCAATGGACACATAGTGTTTCTGAATGACACACATAAGCGTTATTTTCTCTGAAAGTGCGAAGAATGCTGTGTGTGAGAAAGAGAGCCTTCATTTGACGTGTTTCTGTGAATGTTTGCATGTGTGTGTGTGTGTGTGTGTATGCGCTCTCCTCTCCTCAGTGTTTTCCTTAAAGCAGAAGTAGCTCTTTTCAAATCAGCTCTTTTTAATTTCCCAAATGAATGAGTTTTTAACCAACAACCACATTCTGAAACTCAACCACAACCACAAGCCAACACAACTTTGGGTAACACATTAGACAATCTGTTGACTAAAGTAAGGTTGCAACTACATGTCAACTAACTAATTAGTATTATTAGAGTATACTGCTTAATATCTGCTAACTGTTTATTGTGATGCTCCTCAACAGACAATCGACTGACTATAAGTAACTTTGCAACTACATGTCAACTTATTCTACAGTACTAACCCAAACCTAACAGTCTACTAATACTGTACTGAAAGATAGTTAGTTGACATGTAGGTGCAACATTACTTCTAATCAACAGAAAATGAAGTGCAGATTTGAGTTTTTTAGTGTCAGCTTTCTCATGTTGTTTCACTCCTCAACAGGTCTGAATAAAACCAGCTCTTTCTCCTGTGAGGCGCACAATCGTAAAGGTGTGGCGTCGTCTGGCACGGGCACTGTGACCGGTAAGTGGGACGTCCTGAAGTGAGGGTGCTTTTATGTGTGAGGCCCTGTTTTACCTGCCATTCACGAGTGGTCAGCCAAGACAATGTGGAAGACAGCTCATGGCTCTCTCACCGCATGAGAGTCGTGAGCCACAACTGATGCTGCAATAAGCTAAAAAATGCATAGTACATTTCATTTATAAGGTGCAGTGGGAGACAGTGAAATTGGTGAGCAGTTGAGGATGAGTTTGAAGTGAGGGACAATGTAATTATTTACGATACGACTCCTCAAGGTTGGCTTGTGTAGCGCTCTCGTTGTAACACAGCTCAACTACCGGTATGCCAAATTCTGATGAATGACGATACGTGATGTGAAAGTCACAAGAATCTCGATATGACTGTTCAGACGAAGGCTGCGTAAACATCAGACCTGTCTCTGTGCTCTTCACACTGTTATGAAAAAGTTGATCTCAGTCACATATGAGCAAAAATATTAGCATATTTTGCCTGCAGTCTGAATGTAGACTAAATGTGCAAACACAAATTTTTTTTTACTTTTTTTTTTTTGTTGCAATAAATGTTTGATATCTATCTTTGATCTTTCTGTCTAGTCCTTCCTTCTCAGCCCCATGACATTAAAGCTGAAGATGTCACTAATTCAAGTGTCCGTCTGTCTTGGCGCATGGGCTTTGGAGGAATCTATCCCATCAGCCTCTGCTTTGTTCAGGTACCTTCAGAAACTTTCTTTCAGTAGATCGATCACAGAATGAGTGAGTGTGTGTTTGTTTCAAACTGCTGTGTCGTTTGACTTTGACAAGTCAAGTCAAGTCAAGTCAAGTATATTTGTATAGCGCTTTTCACAATACAGATTGTATCAAAGCAGCTTCACAGTATTAAATTAAAATAATACAACAAGGTTTGTTTCTAGTGGAATTTATTGATAAAATCAAATTAGATTAGATATCCAGAATATCCCCAACTGAGCAAGCCAAAGGCAACAGTGGCAAGGAACCGAAAAACTCCATCAAGTGACCTAATGGTGTCCTAAAACTCCATCAGGTGACCCAATGGAGAAAAAAAAACCTTGGGAGAACCCAGGCTCAGTCGGGGGCCAGTTCTCCTCTGGCGTTTATTAACTAGAGGCCGGATTGTAATTTGGACTGTAAGATTAAAAATATTATATGAATGCCTGGCTGAAGAGATCCGACTTTAATCTAGTTTTAAACTGGGAGAGCGAGTCTGAGCAACGAACAGTATCAGGAAGGCTATTCCAGAGTTTTGGAGCTAAATGTGAAAATGCTCTCCCTCCTTTGGTGGTTCTGGATATCCTAGGTATGACCAAAAGCCTCGAATTTAGTGATCTTAAAGAGCGCGATGGATTATAGGGCGATAGAAGATCCGTTAAATATACTGGAGCTAAGCCGTTTAGGGCTTTATAAGTCAGTAGCAATACCTTGTAATTAATACGGAACTTTATAGGTAACCAATGCAGTGATGATAAAATCGGTGTTATATGATCATATTTTCTTGATCTAATAAGAACTCTAGCGGCGGCATTTTGGACTAACTGTAGCTTGTTAATTGAGGATGCAGGACAACCGGCTAATAAAGCATTACAGTAATCTAGTCTCGAGGTCATGAATGCATGAACTAACTTTTCTGCATCAGAAACTGATAGCATATTACGTAGCTTAGCAATGTTTCTTAGGTGGAAAAAGGCGGTTTTTGTAACATATGAAATATGATTTTTGAAAGACAGGTTGCAATCGAGTATAACACCCAGGTCTTTTACTGTAGAGGATAAAGTAACAGGACATCCTACTATATTAAAGTTGTATTGCGAGAGGTTTTGTGGGCGGTTTTTTGAACCGATAAGTAGTACCTCTGTTTTGTTCTGGATTTAATAAAAGAAAATTACGCGTCATCCAATCTTTTATATCTTTAACACACTCTGTCAATTTGGATAATTTATCGTTTTCATCTGGCCGTGATGAAATATATATTTGAGTGTCATCAGCATAACAATGGAAACTAATTCCATGTTTCCTTATAATATTTCCAAGTGGCATCATATATACTGAGAATAATAGAGGGCCTAACACAGATCCCTGCGGCACTCCATAGTTTACTGGAGTTATGATCGATTTTTCTCCATTTAAATAGACAAAATGGTAGCGGTCAGATAAGTATGATCTAAACCAGCTTAATGCTTGTCCTTGAACACCAGTATAATTTTGTAGTCGATCTAAGAGTATTGTGTGATCTATAGTATCGAACGCAGCACTAAGATCAAGTAAAACTAGTATTGAGATACAGCCTTGGTCAGAAGCTAAAAGTAAATCATTTGTGATTTTAACGAGCGCAGTTTCAGTGCTATGATGCGGCCTGAAACCAGACTGAAACTTCTCATAGATATCATTTTCTTGCAAGAAAGAACACAATTGAGCGGACACCACTTTTTCTAATATTTTAGACATAAATGGAAGATTTGAAATGGGTCTATAATTTGCTAGGTTATTATGATCTAATTGTGGTTTCTTAATGAGAGGTTTTATAACTGCCAGTTTAAATGTTCTTGGAACATGACCTAAAGATAAAGACGAGTTAATAATATTAAGGAGAGGCTCTTCCACTACAGGTAACACTTCTTTCAGTAGTTTAGTTGGTATCGGATCTAATAAACATGTTGTTGTTTTAGAGGAAGTGATAAGTTTATTTAACTCTATTTGTTCTATAGTTGTAAAGCACTGTAATTGTTCTTGCGGGGTGATAATTAAGGCTGAATTATAAGGCGCAACTGAAGATTGAACGTTTACAATTGTGGTTCTGATGTTTTCTATTTTCTCAGTGAAGAACTTCATAAAATCATTACTACTAAACTGTAATGGGATATTTTGTTCGGGTGATGTCTGTTTATTTGTTAGTCTAGCCACGGTGTTAAATAAAAACCTTGGATTATTTTGGTTATTTTCTATTAGTTTGCGGAGGTGCTCAGCCCTGGCTGCTTTTAGGGCCTTTTTATAACGTGACATACTGTCTTTCCACGCGATTCTAAAGACCTCTAAATCAGTTTGTTTCCATTTACGCTCTAAAATACGGGTTTCTCTCTTTAGAACATGCGTGGTATTGTTGTACCACGGTGCTTTAATTTTCTCTCTGACCTTTTTTAATCTAATAGGTGCAACAACATCCAATGTTCTAGAGAGAATAGTGCTCATAGTGCTAGTTAGTTCTTCTAGTTCATCTGTTTGTTTGGGTTCAGGCAGCAGCTGAGACAGATCGGATAAGCAATTTGAGAAATTATCTATGGTGGATGGAAGGATTGTTCTGCCTGGTTGATAACGCGGCGCTGCATGACATATTACAGCAGTACGTAATATGCAAGTTACCATGTAATGGTCAGTGACTTCATCACTTTGCGGTATAATATCTATATCGGTTGGATCGGTTCCATGTGATATAATTAAATCGAGTGTATGATTAAGACGATGAGTTGGTCCGGTGACGTTTTGCTTGACCCCAAATGAATTTAATAAATCTGTAAACGCAGCCCCTAACGCATCATTTGGATTATCTACGTGTATGTTAAAATCTCCAACAATTAATGCTTTATCGACATTGACTAATAGGTCTGAGAGAAAATCTGCAAACTCTTTTAGGAAATCAGCGTAAGGCCCAGGCGGTCTATATACGGTAGCCAAGGCTAGAGATAATAGGGATGTTTTTCTAACATCTAAGAGCGTAACAATTTAGTACAAGTACTTCAAACGAAATAAACTTATAACCCGCTTTCTGAGTAACATTGAGAATATCTCTATAAATTGTCGCAACACCACCGCCACGACCAATTAGACGGGGCTCATGCTTATAGAGTATCCAGGAGGAGCAGACTCATTTAGACCGAAATAATCATTTGGTTTAAGCCAGGTTTCAGTTAGGCAAAGTACATCGAAGCTATTATCTGTGACTATTTCATTTACAATAACTGCCTTAGGTGTGAGTGATCTAATGTTTAGAAGACCTAGCTTTAGAAATTGTTTTTGTTTACTAATAGCAACATTTTCTGTTTTAATAACAATTAGATTTTTCCTAGATCCTGCAGTAGATTTGTTATTTGATCTCACTAAACGAGGAATAGACACGGTTTCTATGCAATGTTCTACACTAGTATTTATATCAGTTAAATTGGTGCAGCAGAGACTATGATTTGGACTTTTGGTTACTAGTCAAAAGGTATTTAACATTTTGGAGATGTTATCCGACAGAAGATCTGCTCCGAATCTGCTTGGGTGTAAGCCATCGGCACGGAAAAGCCTAGGACGCTCCCAAAACAGATTCCAATTATTTACAAAGAGCAGTTTCTGCTCATTGCACAGACATGACATAACCATTCATTTAGCGCAAATAATCTGCTAAACTTTTCATGTCCTAGTCGGTACGTGGGAAGCGGTCCTGACACTATGATCGTTGTTTCAGGCGATGTGCTGCGTACCGTATCGATCAGATTCCTGAAGTCTTTCTTCAGAATCTCTGTCTGGCGCAGCCTGATGTCGTTCACTCCCGCGTGGAGGACAACAGTTCCGACGCGCTCGTCACCGTTCAGAATCTCGGGAACGTGAGTAGCGATTTCAGAAACACGAGCACCAGGAAAGCAGTGACTGTGCACCTTACTTTTACCTAACGTTGCGCGTACGTGCCGAATGATGGAATCGCCGATGATCACAGCATCGCGTTCTGTTTCGCGAAGAGGGGAGAAGCGGTTTTGTGTGGATAACTCGAAAACCGGGAGGGTCGGAGAGAGTCTTGGTCTAGACCTGACTCGCGTCTTCCGCTGCGGAACCACCCAGGCTTCGTGGTGGCGTGTTGGAGCCGGAGTGAACGAGACCATGGCTGATCGCGACCTCGGCGCTCGGGACCTATGTTGAGAAACGCACGGAGAAGACGAGGTCGGAGTCAGCGGGTTAGTAACGTTAATCTCTGATTTGTGTGCATCGGCGCGTGATGTTTCAAGAGCTAACCGCCGGTCTATCAGCTCGGCTTGTCTCAATAAAAGGTCGTGGATCTGTTTCTCAACAGCTTCCAGCTCAGACTGCAGTGCGTGCAGCTCAAATGTGTCCTCACCTGCACCAAAAGGTAGACTACTTTCATCTGATATATTCGCCATTTTAACAGATGGACAGTAAGTTAGCAACGAAGCTACCAGTGATGCTATCAATATTAATACTAATTTATGACTGAAGTTTTAGATATAATCCGTCTTTTTAGTGGTACGGGTGTAGAGTAGACGCACGATAGGCGAAAAATGTTTGTAAGTGAGTGTGGAGAAGACGCGTTCAGCCGTGATCCACGGGAGTAACCTATAGGAGTATCCAGCGTTGGATCACTAATAGGCTTGAGACGCGTCTGCTCAACAGTCCGCGTTGTAACTATGAGGGTTGAGCAGTAGTGCTTCTCAGTGAGGTAAAGTAGAAAATGTTTGTTGTAAGTTTAAAGAATAAAATCAAGATTTATAAATCAAATCGATGGAGCTCCAAAGACAACAACGCTTTTCAGACGCGACGCATGCGCATCTACTTATATATAGAGCTTAATCTCATGTGGAGGACAAGCCTGTGATGTGTCTGTTTTGTTCCACAAATGTGAGTCAGAACCCTTGTACCCACATACACACGCTTGCTGAATCACGCTGGAGACTACAGGATCACATTTCACACTTTAAAAGAGACTCACTTTTGAGGCCCAGTTCCCCCTATGTTCTGGGGCCCTGGTAGGACGTGTGAACGTGTGTGTGTGTGTGTGTGTGTGTGTGTGTGTGTGTGTGTCATACACTCCCCTTGGCTTGAGCACCACCCCAAAGTGCCTGGTTCTAATAAAAGCAGGCTCTTGTGTCTGAGCCTTCGTCCCTCCTCTGGTTCCCCAAATCTACAGAACCGAACGCTGCAAACTGAGACAAAACACACTAACCTGAGGAAACTGAAGGATTAAAAAAAAAAGAAATGAGGAACAATGGAAATGCCAGAAAAGTTTAACATAGCTCAACTGATGCAGTACAGATTTATTTATTTATGAACATGTCCATATTACAGTACCAGTGTGAAGTAATTCATTGCTTAACTAATAGGGGTGTCAACAATATAGCGTGTCACAATATATCACAATACAAAAATGCAACAATATGTATCGTGGATAGTGACAATATGTATTGTGTAGTTCACCCAAAATAAAAATGACTGTGTGAGGAAAAAAAAATCAAGTTTACAGAGTTTTAGTGTCAGAACTGCATTAAACTACATTATATCTAGTCAGTGACAGAGTGCAAGCATATTCATCTCAAATAATTCTGTATTTTCAGCTTCAGAATCATGAATATTTGAGTCACCATTGTCCTGTGCATTGGGTTTCCAGCACCAAGTCCAAACCTATTCATTTACACACACAATTTAATACCAAATTTAGCATTTTAATCAACAGTAAAAAAAATTTGTTAACCTTTTACAGTATCATATGTCTTGGAGTATTGCAATAATATCATATCGTGAGTTCAGTATCGTGATATGTATTGAATCGTGACATGAGGGTATCTTTACAATCTTTAAACATACTTTTGCCATATAATATCAACAAAAAAAATCAAAGACAAACAAGAAGGTGCATGATAATACATTTGGCCACAGTAAAATTATTGTAATTCACAAAGCTCAATCAATAGAGGAAACAATTTTATGTCCATCTGTGAACCTTTCCAATAAAATGAACACATTTAAGAAACATGCATCTAAGCATATAGAGATATCATTCAGCTGAAATACAGAAATATGTCTGGACAGAGTTAATCTAACCCATGGTAGGGGAATTCAGCAGCTGTGTGAGTCAGTAACCAGCAGTGCTCTTTTCATTGACTCTCTCTGAATCACTGAGTCCTGACTCACGTGTGACTCCTCACTCCAGAATGAAGCCCTTCAAGATAATCAGGAAGAACAACCTCTGCATTGAGCTTTGAGTGCTATGACACATCTTCCCTTTCGTACCGCAGCACTGATTCAAACATTACAATAAACTTTATACACATTATAAAGCATGACCTCTCGTTTTGTCCAGCTTGTGTTCTTCCGGCTGTATCGCTCTTTGGTAGCCACGCGTTTGAAGCTTGTTTTCATGTGAGGTTTTTAACACTGCCTCAGAGAAAAATCTGAGAAAAATAGATACATACAATAGTATACATGCATTTTTAGATTTATATATTGATATATGTATGTGTGTGTGTACGCGTGACATGTTTAATCACCATGTCCATAGTGAAAATATTAATTATACTGTATAATTATCGACAATTTTAATAATTACGATTTTTTTAACTGTGAAAATATTTTCGTGCCAATTATGCACATTTTATCTAAATTTGCTTACTGTAAAAAAGCAATAAATGGTGCACTGCAATACAATAATGCACAAACTTTGGGAATTGGGAAGCAAGATTTGCTTATTCCAGAGTTATGTGCACATAACCTTAATATAATTTTCTTTGTGCAAAATATTATGCAACATGTATAATCATTTTTCTATGCAACATATATAAACATTTATTTATTAGGGGTTCAAGCATGAAATGCTGAAACCCTATTGTAATTGTAAGGATTCGTAAAACGCATCGTGCAGGCCAAACCGTAAGGCCTGGAGACTTGAAACCTGGCCAGATGGTAGGCCTCAATTTGGGGACAACCTATCAGAGTATGACCCCGATTGGCCCATAGGTGGCGCTACAGCAACCAAAAGTACAAAATCGCTCATAACTCTTAGACCGTTTGTCCTAGACTCAAGTCTGCGATCCCTGGCTCAAGGTGGACAAAATGGCTATCTCCAATTTCGATTTAGGCAGGAAAAATGTTCTGCTATGTCGCATTTTGTCCAAAACCTACTTTTGCGAACTAGTCCCTGGTTTTTCGCCCGATCGGAACCAGACCAGTCTAGGACAATTCTCTGGACTCTCTCAATATATCATTATAATTAATAATTCAATAATTAAGTTGAACTTTTGCATTTGGATGGCTGTAATAGGGTCATTTATAAAATGGGCGTGGTAAAATGCACTAAAAAGCCTATAAATCCTAAATGAAAACTTTTGAAAAAAAATTGGTGAGCATATGTGACATAACATCATTAACAAGCATGCCACATTTTATGGAGATCGGACGATAGGTGGCGCTATAACTGTTAAAAAGCTTTAAAACCATATATTTCCTATAGTACATTGCCTGTATTGGCTGTAAATGGTCTTTTCCATCTATTATGTCAGTGGTTACATGCTTGCTAAATAAAACTTAATAACTTTTGATGCTTTTGTGCTTAAAGGCCTTAACTGCTGATAAATTCTGCTTGCAGCTTTAATTTTTAAAATGTAATTTCTTGACAGTTTCCGTGAGATTCACACATTGGTATTTTGTTGTGTTATGTTGTGTTTCTGGCTTGAACTTGCGTGCAACCTGAATTCTATGGAATTCTTGTAATCATTTTTAGTCATGCCAATAAAGCTTTTGTTCATTTATAAAGCCCACGCTTTCTTTCTTCTCTGTGATTCCTACAGCCGAGAACGATTTGAGGCAGTATAACTCTAGGTAGGTGGTTGGTTATGAGGGAAGTTTGATGGTTTGAAGCTTTGCATCGGCAGCATGTTTCTCCTGCTGAGTGAGGTGTTTTCATGTGTCCTGCTGTGCCAGCAGCGTGTGTCCAGCTGGAGATGACTTTATTGAAGATGTGTGTGTGTGTGTGATATCTAGGAGTGTGCCAAGACCCGCTCAGGAAGATGGCTGCATGATTATGAGGAATGTTAGGGGTCCTATTATGCCCGTGCACAAAGTCTTGATTTAGTTTTTGGGGTGTACTAGAATATGTTTTCATGCTTGATTGTTCAAAAAAAATTGTATTTTTCAAATATTTTACATTATAAAAAAATATGTATTTATATACTGTATATTATAAAGCTTGTATATAAAGCACACATTAAAGCTTATAAGCCGATCATCCGCTTGGCGTGTCCCAGGCTTAACACAACTGTGTTATTCTTTCCGTGAAAGATACAGCAACATAACATCAAAACAAATAACTGTATGTTACATATATGTTACACATGCACTGGAAAATATTAGGAATGTGACATAATTGTGTGTTTACACAGAACAAACGTGCAAGGTATTTGCATATTTAATCCTGAAACTCTTCTATTTACACTGACACTAGCACAGGAACCTGGGGAAAGGAGAAGTGATAGAGGTCGCTTCTTCTTGCCATAAACAGAAAGTGAATGTCACACATTTCCCTCAAGTAATTTGTGGCTTGTTCCCTGTGTGTGTCCACACACCAATAAGGAAAAAGTTACTAAAAGTTACTTCTTCTTGCCTCAAAATAATGTAATAACAATAATTTTCCATGGTCGTAGGATGTCCATTCTGCATTCTAATCACGTGAGAGTGTTGTTGAGTGAATCAAATGGATTTTCATTCCTTTAATATTTTGCATATCCACGATTTGCAAAAAAAAAAAAAAACTGAAAGTGTTTGATCATTTAAAAAAAAAAAATTGTTTTTACAAACAAACATTTATTGCATTTTGGTGTTGGGTAAAGTTTTTATGTTTAATAAGAATTTTTCAAGTGTTATAGATGGCACTAGGAAATTATAAGTTAATTAAAAATCATCTGATTGTTACTATCCAATACCTTTCAGGTTAAAGCCTCTGGTGAAGACTCTGATCAGCTGATCTACAACCAGAAGGTCAGCGCACCAGACACCAGCTGTCTGATCTCAGATCTGGAAGCGTTCAGCCAATATGATTTCAGGATGGCCTGCCAGAGCAGTCAGGGTGTCTCCAACTGGACGGCATGGGTTCCCATCAGCACCAGCGAAGGAGGTAAGCACGTTTGAGAGAAAGAACAAGCCGTACTCGTGTTCAGATGGTTACAGTGTCACAGTGCAGTCTTCTGTTGGAGTCAGTAGAGCTTAAGTGTGTTTACAGTAGCTGGATGTGTGAGGTCTGTGTCCGCTAAACACTGAACGCTGTTTGGCATGGAAACTGTCAGGACGGGAAGAGCAGGGACTGAGAGAGACAGACATGAATGAAGAGGTCATTGTGCTAATGTACATTAGGGATGAGCCCAGAGTACTTGGAATCCATCGGGAAAACACATAGGAATGACTAAAATGTCACTTGGTCCTGAAGACCTGTCTGTGAATGTGCACTGTGAGGTTCATCTCCAGGTTTTGATGTGTGTTTTCTGCTCTGGCTCTGGCTCTCTGTCAGCCGTAACTGTACTTGAGCTGTAGTAAGTTTTTCCATGCCAGATTATAGTTGAAGGAGTGTTTGTAGAAGAGAGAGCGAGGTGGGCATGTGGCTGTTGGGTGCTTTCCATAAATTGGCATTATGAAATGTTTCTTTGAAACAAACGGCTGAGAGTTCAGCTTTAATACACGCAGACAGAAAGAAATGGAGATATGGGGTCTTATTTATTAAATGTTGCATAGAAACCATCCTACATTTGATCTTCCGATCATTTCTCAAGTGTGTGTTCGTGTGATTCGGAGAACGAACGTACGCACAAAAAACATGCTTATGCTTCTCTTCCGGATGTGAAATCTATAATTTGCAAATGATTTATAAAAAGTGTGCGCAGCTGAATGGTTTCAGATTGCCTAATTAATGTCATGTAAAAGAGCACCAGTCAACGTCCAAACCCTTTACTTGAGCAAGAATTGCTTAGATTTCCAAATACCGTATGTCTAGACCCTGACATGGCACTAAGCCCTTTTCCACGTCAAAGACTGCTTTTATAAATTATGAACGATGGCATGGATTTTAGTTCAAATCTGTGCATACCCACGCTTTATACTGTAAATGAGGCCGCTGGCGAGTTAATGCAAGCACAAGAAGAATTTCCATCAAACTCCTGGAAAACACTATTCCTCAGCGATTGCTCTTTCATTTGTTCATTTCGTTTTGACTCCTTATTTTAAAAGAGATGTGTGCTATTTTTGTGTGTTAGAATACTTTTTCATATCCCAGCTTAAAACGAAGAGACAACAATAAATAGCCATTGATTCTTTCATAAAATGTAAACAGCTGGACTTTTTAGCACTACCACAACATTGATCTGTTTGTTTGATCATTCCAGCCAGCCCATCACAGCAACATCAGCACAATGCTGATGCAGAGCGATCGGTTTACCTGACCAATGACAGACGTTCGGGAAGCCTGGTTGAAAACAGTCAGAATCCTTGCAGTATCATTTGGTGACATTTGAAAGCATAGTTCAAGGACTTTTTTTCAAGGAATTTGATGAGAAATGTTCACATTCATATATCCGACTTTTGATCGTAGACTTGGGAAATCTGAGCACAGTCTGAGATACTGCTGAAGTCTCTTCTGAAGCTCTAGAAGAGACACATGGGATGTTGTTCGCTGGAAAGCAGGAAAATGCTCAATTAGCTCTCAATATAATATCCTTACTGTCCAGGTAGTAATAGTACCAATTACGTTCCAATTGTGAACATCAAAACGAAATGATGTTTTAATAACAAAGTTTGGGAAGAGCACGTTACAATGATCTACCCATTATATATATACAGCCGACTCATCTCCGTTCCTCGACGGTCATTTCTGCATCCCTTCGCCACCCCGACTCCTCACTCTCAGCTAGTTCCTGTCCCAGCCCGGGATACGGGGAGTACTCTGGGTTCGAAGCCAACCCCCCGGAGAGCACGCCAAATAACCATACTCTTGTGGTACTGTGTCATACTGTGTGTTTCCTAATACACATCATAGGTTTAGTTGTGCATAGGTAATGCAGTAAAATGCATCCTTTCCAATGGTTTTTCCGACATTTGTGTGCTGTTGTACTGGAAACCAGTTGTCCATAGGAACGAGGCTGCAGTTAATCATAGCCGTGATTATGTGCAGTACTCCAGTACAATTATGAGTTAAGTTAATGTTGAGTAACTAACAGTTCATCCAAAATGTGTCCACGTTGTCTACTTGTTCTGTAGCAATGAACATAGTTCCAGAAGAAGTCGATGCTTCAAGCATGTGAGTTGAGCGACAGCAATTGTCCATCACTGCTCTATAATCACTCCGCTCCAACTCCACTACGGCTTTTCCATTACTTGCTCCAACACACAATGCGCTCTTGGCTCCGCATCCACTCACATCTGGTCTAGAACACCGTGCACAAGGAGTGTGATACAAACACTGACACATGTTATCCAATATATGGACGTAAAATGGGTTTGTAATGCCGTCTCATGTTGTCTTTAAAAAGGTCTTACTTGTGATTCTCTTTCTCCATGTCTTCTGCTTAACCACATTTACTTTTATTCGACTTTTCAATCTCCAGTGTATAATTTACGTCAGTATGTGGGACGGGTGAGAGACAGGAATAATGGAGGAGAGAAGGAAATGTTTCATTTTTTCCAGGAGAGGGTTTTGGTCGTGGACAGCTGTACTGTGTAGTGTGTGTTTATATGTGTGTGTAGGTGTGGTGTTGTTTTTGGTTATTAGTGGCGGATTCAAAGCTTTTCTTTAGCACCTCTTTTGCTGTCCCTCTGTTCTGCTTTTTCTCAACCTTTCTCCCTACAAGAAAAATCACAAATTAGATGCGGGTTATCTGTTGGTATATACCACTTTACAAATGTGTGATATCATATACTGCAGTATATGTATTTGCACAGCAAGATCCATAAGACCTTGGTTATTTTTTATATTTTCTGATATTTTTTCCCATCCATTGAAACACAACCAAAATCTTCAGGCTTCGAATAGTTCATAAAAACACCACACACACCGTTCTTGCGTGACTCACGCGAATAACCCTCCATTTACCACATTAGAAGTGTGTATGTGTGTTGTTCTTATGGATGTGTGGGAATGTAAATGGCGACAGAATTAAAAGTTTTGGGTGAACTAACCCTTTAAGGGATGTAACACATGAGTTCTGCTGATCACAAGTGTGCAATGTATGAACTCAAATATTTCAGATTCTTCCAAGAAAAAATGATCTGAGTTGCTTCATTAATTTAATAGCTCTAATGTGTGTCAACAAATATTACATTTGTGTCTATTAGAATTTTCCTATTTTGACATTTTAAAAGAAACATCTTAGACAAAGTTAATACTTAACTGAGAACAACACCATCTCACTTGAGCTTACAAAAAAGAGCAAACTCTGAGCAATATTTGTTTTTAATCTCTTGCTCTACTAATCCTACAAATTCTCTTCAAAGAAAGAATTTCCTGCTTTCCCAAACACGCTACATTGGTTTCTGTCCCTCCCCCGTGTCATGTAGTGGCCCCAGTCTCGTCTGCCCTGACCTCACATGACCTTTGATTTATTCTTCCCCCCCCCCCCCAAAAAAAAAGAAGGAATGAAATACAGACATGCACACACTGTGGGAAAAGTGAATGGGGCAGAGGAATGCTGTGATGGATAGGACAGGAAAAAGAGGAGGGGGTTTGTGAAGAAGAAAAAACATACTCTTTGCTAGTTTCCCAGAGTCCCACATTGCCCAAGGGATAAGAGAGAGAGAGAGAGAAAACAAAGCTGATCGCTGATATCCCAACGAATTTGGTTTGGCACTTTCTGTTTGAACGGATTAACTTAAACCTGTGAGCTGAACTTACATAATCATAATCACATCTGCTCGTCTCCACCAGTGCTGGTGAACACTGTAAACGTACAAAAGTTTAAGTAGTGGACCAGTTATTTACATTTATGCATTTGGCAGACGCTTTTATCCAAAGTGACTTACATTGCATTTCAAGGCACACACTTACATTCGTATAAATGATGAACGGCAGTGTTTACCTCATTATCTTGCTATTAGAAAAATGTGTCTTGAAAGTGTTCCTGTGAATGAACTGTCTGGACTGAATCACTACAGTAGGTCAGACTTTCAGTGCCACGTTTGAGGATGTTTTAGCAGAGCGTTTCTGATTGCTCATTTCAGCTGTAAAACGGCACGTGAAATACAATGCAACAACGACAACAGCACTGGAACTGTGGAACTGGAAAATGTACATTGTTTTGAAAAATGCTGAGTTATTATTTTGCTACTGAAAATGTACGCAATTTAATGTCAGTTATTATTGGTTATTCCCTAACACTGTCCTCCACATATTACAAGTGACAGTCTGCCACACTATGGCCATGTACACAACCGCATTTAAATATCGAGTTCTGTGTGTTTATGAAATACCAATCACTTCCGAAATTGTGATGATTGACTGCTCATGATTTGTTTAAGCTCTGAAGGCTGCTTGAAGTGTTGCCATCTCCACTTATTATGAGGCATTTTGGTCTCATTTTCAATACAAAGCATTTGAATTTGTTTTGATTTATTATGGGCTTTTTTGAAAGATCTGGCAACATGAATGAGTCACCTTTTTCCCTGTGTTCTTCTTGCCCATACTTGTTTAAATACAGCATTAACAACTAGTTGTTCAGTTCAGTTCAGTTCAGTACACACTGTATATACTTTTTGTGAATGCGATTGTCTCTACCTGCATTTTTTGGGGAGTTAATTCGGTTGTAGAATGTGGTTCTCGTGAATCACTGAAGTGTGTGTGTGTACAGAACAGGATTAAGCAGTAGAAGGTTAATTGGCAACTGAATCTTTCTGTAGTGTGTGTACGTGGTGTGTTTTCCTATAAACACAGCCCTGTCTGCACAAGAGAACAGTCAAAGAAAACCTTTCTGAAAGCACATTTTACACCGCGTGCAACCGCAAACAGTAAACAACGCAATTTGTGACTAATTGCTTTAAGACTGAGGTTCGGGCCTTGTAACGCAGCACATGTGCTCAAAGAAAACACTCGACTCATAGTTTCATAGTCAAAGAGATCAAAGTGCTGACTGAGGTTTACTGGTAAAACATGGCCTGGTTACATTTTAAGTAGTGATGAATAGAGTAGGATCAAAACTGCAACAACCCCAACAATACCTATTATTGGTCCTTCCAGTTTTAGTAACAGCCAGTTTCCTGTCCCCCTATTTATCCTGGTTTCTTTGAACGGTCTGCTTGATCGTACTGGTAATATAAAAGAAGAATTCCCAAAAGGAAAGTTATTGAGAGCGAGAAGGTTAGGGTGTAGAAATGGGAGAGGAAGGCAAGAGCGCCTTTGACAAAAGTGTATTTTCACAGCCATGAGCCAGAGACACATGTGGAAACAATCAGACGTGAAACTCCTCCTGATAACATCATCTGAATGCCACGCCATGATCCTCGACGTCTCCAGCGCAGGGACGAGGATTTACAGGGTGAAGTGACAAAGAATAAGCTTTCTATCATACCTGAAATGGAGAAAAAATATACTAAGAAACTGTTTTGATTTGTTTTGAGCCTGATGTTTAAGAGAATTCTGTTCTGGGATGTTGGCAAACACACACACACACACACACACAGACAGAGCTATTTCCAGCCCATTACCGCGGCCGTTGCCAGTGTGTGTTGTTATTTCTGCTGCTCTGGATTATAGAAACAGAGACGGCAGAAGTGCAATGAGTTTGACAAAGACACCGAGAGAAAAGTAAAAGAGGCTCTTTGTTACACTTTTGCAGAATATATCAAAAGTGAAAATATGTTCAGACTGTAATACAATCTTACTACTTGCTGAATACCGCAGAGAACACTTTTACTATCTATTAATAAAAAAATGTGAAAGAGTGCAACACTAGGCCAATGTTTCACATTGTTGTCGCATCACATCACAAGTCAGTGGCATGTAGTTTTCATCTTGGAAATGGACAGTTATTTTTGCGTTGTTATGATAATGAGTTAATATATCAATATAGAGATCATGCCATTAAATCTGCTGGTAAGTGTAGCGCTGATGGACAAGTGTCACTAATATGTGATGCTTTGATTTTCTTGCATTTTTAGAGAAAATGTGTTTTTGAAAATATATATTTCATATAAGAATTGAAAATTGTATTTTTGTGCATTTTCACATCTTCCAAGTGTCTTCTTTGAAAAGAGATCCAACTTCAGTCTGTGCTCTTCAGCATTCAACATTCACGACATTCCATTTTCAGGTCTATGCTCAAAAAGTGAATAAATGGATTATAAATAATTTATTATATATATAGTAAATATAATTTAGTACCAGAAAATCCCCTAAAAATAGAAAATATTAAATAAAAAACACTATCAAACTGAAATATAGTACATTCATTTCATTGAAATAAAATAAAAAGTAGGTCATTTTTGACCGACACGTGAAGAGCACCAGAGGGTTCATCTATGTACAAAAAAACTAAACAAAAAGACATGACATTTTGACTGTTATATTCCTGCATATGAGATATATATACGTGATTCGTTATTAGTAAGTGTCTTCCTCTGTCACAGCTCTCTCTCTCTTTCTCTTCAGTAAAGACTCCTTTTTGGGACACATGAACTCTCAAGTGAAGCTATATCTCTCATATGTTGTAGAGATGAGCCCCTAGCCAAATACCTTATTCGGAAAGGCACAGATAATGGCTTCAAATCAAAAATGATTTCTACCGAATAATAGGAAAAATATTCGGCAGACCCATTCACTACTTGTGTTTGCTGGATAACTGGTGAGCCAGGCGATCATAGCATATTATACAAAAAGCTCTAAATTTACTACGCAATAATGACTAACTTTATAAATGAAATGAAAGCATGATCGCAGATCTAGAGTTCTGAGAGACTCAATGCGGCTAGATCTGCTATCATGCTTTCATTTCATTTATACAGTTTACACTCATTCTTTTCACAAGCATCTTATCCACTGATAAGCAACGAGAGTGTATATGTTCTGTGTTGGTTCTGTTGGTTTTGATTATTTTTGTTGTTTTATTTGTTTTAGTTCCGGATTCGGCCCCAGACAATGTGACGATTGTGGTGAACGGAACAGAAGTGTTCCTGAGATGGTCCGAACCTTCTGGAAAGATTAACGGCCAACTGCAGGGATACATGATAGAGTACAGTGCGCCGAGTGTGGATAAGGTAACCGTAAACAGTCACACACACACACACAGACACACACGTACGCACACACACATTGGTTTTTATGTTTAATGGGAACTCTACCATTGACATAATGGTTTTTAGACTGTACAAACTGTATATTCTCTCCCTTTACACTAACTCTACCCCTAAACCTACTCATTACACACAACTTCCTGCATTTTTACATAAAAAACAAACAAACATCACAGTATGATTTATAAGCTGTTTTCCTGTTCCTTCAGACAAGGATTTCAGACATTTTGTCCCCATAACATATAACCCCATAACTGTGTCGATCCATCAGTTTACAGAAATCAGTGTTTCATGTTGACTCGAACATCTCATTTGCTTTGCTGAAAATCCAGCATAAAGCAGCATGAATTCCATGTTGTTCCAGGCTGGTTTATCCTGGTTAGAGCTGGTCTAGTGGTCCCACGCAGGTCCCAGCATGAAGAACATACCTTATGCTGGTGACCAGCAATGCTGTTTTTTTCAGCAGGGTTCAGTTGTTGTCATATCGGGCTCTATCATACACCCGGTGCAATGCAGCGCCAGGCGCAACGCAAGTGCTTTTTGCTAGTTTCAGCCCGACGCAGTTATCATTTTCACGTCCTGCGTGTTGTTTAAATAGCAAATGCATTTGTGCCCTTGTGCACCCATGGGCGTGCTGGTCTGAGAACGAGTGTGTGTTCTGGCGCATTGTTGGAGCGTTGCTATTTTGAGGCACTGAAATAGACTGAGTCATTGACCAACTGAAACCTGCTCTAAAGTCAATGGTGCAGTATTTTTTTTTTTGTTATTTAAAGAGCGCGTTAGTAATGTGCACCTATAGGCGGGTCCACAACGCGCATACACTCTGCTTATTACACACACAGGGACGCACAGCAGCACAAAAAAAATGCCAAATATAAAAAATAAAAGGATTACAGTATAAAAGTTTATTATTGTGTACATAAAGATATGGTGGAATGAATCCGGCTTGTCCCGTAGATGGTCTGCTTGCGAGCTTTAACCTCGCACACGAGCAGATCCTTTTGCGCTCTGGAGACGCATTCGGTCTTTCCACTATCAAATTCTGTTATGCAAATAGCGAATCCGCCATGGCTCGAGTGCAACTGGCATTTAAAGGGAATGGGAGATGAGACTCTGATTGGTTTATTGCACCCCAGTAAACAATTATCGTCTTTCAACGTTGAAATATGGTTGAAGATAAGTTGGTCCGCCTTGGACTGGTTTTCGACGTGATCTCAATTAAGTAGTTTCGGCCAGAGTGTTTGACTACGTGTTTTCAACTGATAATCTAAGACAGGATAAGTCTGTTATACATTCTAAAATAATGGAGAAAAACAAACTACCAAACCATGTTCATTATTATCTAAAATCAATTTAAAGAGTTTTACATATTCCATCAAGACGTTGAAGATCGACCTGTTTTCAATGTTGAAAAGTCGTAATTAGACGTTGAAGATTTACGTCTATTCAACGTCTAATAGACGACTTTTTGCTAGCTGGGACGTTATGCCCAAAACACACCCATTATTCATCAAGAGAATAGGGACAACCCTTTTAGACCATGCGCCGGGTGCACCGACCATTTTTGCGCCATGCGCTTTAGACCATGTGCTTAGGTCGTTAAAATAGGGCCCATCATTTCACTGATTCGTCTGCATATGTCCATTCTGGCAGGTTCTGGTGGACACGGGTTTGGACACAGAGATGCTTGTCAATCTCTCAGCTCCCCTGTCGAACGTTTCCTTCAGACTGTGTGCGTACACCGGTGCAGGACAGGGACCCTGGACACCCCTCCAAACCATCACGCTCTTTCATCCAGGTATGAAAGCACACAGACGATAATCTAAAATACTCACATGCTGGTCAAACATTTCCATCCATGTTAATGGTCTCTTTTCTTGCAATGTTTTGCAGAAACCGGGCAATCCAGAGGTGAGTGACAAGCACATACGAGTGGGAACTTCCCACTGACTTTTATTAGTCTTTCATTAGTCTTTTTATATTGATCTAATTCTATTTGTTCTACCCTAACCTAACCCTGAAAGAAACCTTTTTACATTTGTATGTGTTAATCAAGATGTCATTTTACTGAGGTGATTTCAGACATATATGTGATTTGGTGCCGCAAGAAATCACACAAGATATGGAAGTCGACTTCTCCTTTTACTTCCCTTATTTAGTGCCCTTCTTCAAATGTTTTCTGTTTGCTGTTGCTGTCTCAGAAAAAGAGGAAGAAAAAGACAAATTCAGGAAAGAAAGGAACAGAAAGAAATGAAATGAAAGGAAAGCAGTTACAGACAGAACCTGTGAGGAGTTTTGTTGAGTGGGAGGCGTTTAAAGAGAAACAGAGACTTTAGGGTGATTTCTAAAAGCAGCACACCCTGTTGCAAATATGGACATCTTGCACTGAGGTCATTTAATGAGCTAATCCAACCAATGACCAACTGAACCAAACACACATCCACCTCCAGACACACACACACACACACACACACACACACATAGAAAGAGAGAGAGATAGTTTCTAGCCTCTTACAGATGTGCTTTAAGGCAACCAGATGACCATGATAAAATATTAAGGCACGTCAGATATTGCTCTGGTGAGCATAGTGCAACACTATTTATTCGTGCAAGCCAGTTTGAATCTAGCCTGGTGTAATTTGACTAGATGATCTTGTTTAAATTCACAATTGTTTATAAGGATCAGATCATGGCTTCTTCAGTCATTTAAACTAACCGTGACTAATTTACAACAAGTCTGCAATACGAAGTCATGCATGCTCTTCTAATGTAAGGCTCACTGTAACTAGCCACTGACAAGCAGATTTCAGACCTGCTTATAATCTCTCTAACCATTTGCCAAGTGTGTGTCCGGTTCTTACAAGTGAAAGGCAGCAATGAGCAACAAGAGGAGTGAGGGCAATACATGAATGAATAAAGAAAGAAAGAACTAGGAGTTTATATTCAGAGCCAATAGCCAATGCAGCAATGATTAAACTGGGCAGGTATGATACATTTTCCAGATCTGGTAAGAACTGTTGCTTCTGCATTTTGATTAAATGGAACCAGATTGTTTATAGAGACAACAGGAAATCCAGCCAGCAGTGCATTATAATAATCTTGAGTTCATGAATGCATGGACTAGCGTTTCTGCATCAGGAACAGAAAGCATGTTTCGTAACTTAGATTTATCAGGAAGAAGAATGTTGTCAAGCAAAAATCCCTATCAAGCTTGACATCCGAGTAGAAGACTTTTAGAAATAGGGATCTCAGTGCATTCATATTTGTAGCAGCTTATGTTTAAAGGTTTCTTTATGTTGTCAGAATTTGATTCAAGTTCACTTTATTTATATAGCACATTTACAACAGCCTCTAGGCTGACCAAAGTGCTTTACAGAACCACCAGATAAATAATAAGAAAATAATACCTGCATAAACTTAGCTTGATTGTAGGAAATTACTGACCATGATAAGCGTTGCATCGTAAGTAGGACGACTCAATTTGCGTGCTCAGCAGTAAATCAGTCACTATCCGTGTTGCCAACGATTTTCAATGGAAAGCCA
Source organism: Rutilus rutilus (assembly GCA_021464565.1). Taxonomy (NCBI): domain Eukaryota; kingdom Metazoa; phylum Chordata; class Actinopteri; order Cypriniformes; family Leuciscidae; genus Rutilus; species Rutilus rutilus. The sequence goes on along the minus strand of JAJAQA010000008.1, from coordinate 5,047,909 downwards.
TTAGATGATGTGCTACCTGTTGGATCTTTACATCCATTTTCTCTCCTAATCCGTGCTCATATGCTATATTTTAATATAATATATAGTCAATCGTCCAAAAAAGTTATTCTGATGTGCACATTTTCTGTCAGACAATGGAAAAGAGTATGATATACAGTAGTGGTTGACTACGTTTACCAGCAGTCCAAAATGTCCCTAGATTTGTTGCTAGTTACTTTTCTGAAAAAGTCGCTAAATTGGTCTGAAAAGTCGCTAAGTTGCCAACACTGATCTCTATTATATATGATACACTGTTATTCACTGTTAATTTCTCTAACGTGGAGACTTTCTGATTCTGATTCCGAATCCATTCGTAGCTTTGTAGAGATGGAAAAGGAAAAGCACCACTCTTTTCTTCAAAAATGTAAAAAGTGTCTACAAAACAAAAGCACAGACAGAAAATACATTGCACTCAGAGGTTGTCATGCTTTGAAATCCTGTTTAATAGGCAGTTCGCTAGGTTTCGAAACAAAGCTATACATACACATCAGTGCTTGCATGTTTTTCCTCTTTATACTCAAGTTTAAATGGACATAATTGTCTTTTTACATCAGGTCTCTCGAGTCCTCCGGCGTTCTCCTGGCACTGGTGGTACGTGGTGATGGCCGTCGCCGTCGCCGTCGCTCTAGCTGTGCTCTTGGCTGTGTACGTGACCAGGCTGAGGCGGAAGGAGACACGCTTCGGGTGGGTGGTCATGAGGCTTTTACTGTCTTTTCCATTCAGTGGCCACAGTGTTTTTCTTTTCAGGATTCTGACAGCAGAGATGTCAATGCTACTATTAAACTTAACTGAAAAATGGCTGGAAACTGATTGACTGATTAAAAATTAAAGGCTTTTTAAAGGCTATTGTGCTTTTTTACATGTTAAAGTCCCCTTGTAGTCAATAAAGTTATCCATTAAAACTCATTTTTCATCACCAAAATGACGTTGAAAATGAAGTGGTCCCACGCAGTGGGAAATGAATGTTTTTTTCCTTGAAAAATATTTCTTCATGCCTTAAAATAGCTTGAATGTAACTCTACAACCTTGCCTCATTTAGTATACACGGTTCTATGAATATGCAAATGAGTAGTAGTTTGTGACGTCCGAAAGACCAGCGATTTCAAACTGTGTTTTTGAGACTGTCTTTGGTTCACTGCAGTTTTAATACTCAGCAATGGTGTCGACTTATGAATTTACACATGGGTTTCTCAAACTCGGTCCTGGAGGGCCACTGTCCTGCACAGTTTAGCTCCAACCCTGATCAAACACACCTAGCTGTGAGTTTCTAGTGATCCTGAAGACATTGATTAGCTTGCTCAGGTGTGTTTGATCAGGGTTGGAGCTGAACTGTGCAGGACAGTGGCCCTCCAGGACCGAGTTTGAGAAACCCTGGTTTACAGTATATGTCAATGTGGTGTTTTTAATATGCTTTAAGTCTTAATTTTTGTTAAAAAAATAAAAATAATTGTTAGCATTTTTGTATGGTATCGATTTCAAAACCTTGCACTTTAAATCTCGTTTTCAAAAGTTTGCGTTTTCAGGCCCCCAAAACATTGTTGTTGCGTAAATGAACGGCCAAAACACATAAAGTTTTCTGATTTTAGTTGAAAGTGGTGTCATGCAAACAGCCAATTGTTCTCTATATCAGTGTCAGTGTTTCTGAAACGCCTCCGTTGTAGTCTTGAGTTTCTTCCGGGAACGAACACATCACAGTATTCCTCATTTAAATAATTCATACGCAGAATAAAGGGGCGGGGCCTGGTTGAGTTAGTTAGTAGTGTGTTGAAACTGACGGTTATGGTAAGGGGCGGGACATTTCCCAAACACACTCGAAGTGCTTGACCAATCACAACACACTGATCCATCCGACCAATAAGAGCACATTGTGCTTTTCAGAAGGAGGAGCTTCATAGAGACAGGAACTAAACAGAGCGTTACTGACAGACTGGGAATATAGGAGCTGCAACAATGGAGAATATGGAGAAAAATAATCTTTTTTTTTTTTTTTTTACATTCAAGTATGTTTTATTAGAGCCCAAAAGACTTTGTAAAAGGGCATAATAGGTCCTCTTAAAGATAGAAACTGTGACTAAGAAACTAAGATGTAATCCTACATTGTTTTTCACCCAAATTGTTCCTCAATTGACTAGACCCGATGACATAATTTTTGCAGCTTGCTGTTTACACCATTGGACAAAAAACTGTATGCACCCATGAGTTGGTGATGATGTCAGCAATGTTTTAGTTTATTTTCCAAGAAAGGGAACACTGCATTTTAAGTGCATATATTTGTATTAGCACTATGATGGACTGGTCATCTGTCCAGAGTGTTTCTCTGTCAAAGGCCTGAGATGCTGGAAATAAGCGCCATCATCCATTCATAACCTTATATAGGACATGCGTTTTAATTGCAACATCATTTTGATTTCATGGGGTCAGGCATCATTCTTTTTAGTAAAATTAATTAATGAGAAAATGTGGAATATCTGTTAAGTGTACATATTTTTGTTTAGTAACGTTTACTATAGGTATAATATAGGTATTTAACATTACAAAAAAATACATAGACTGAATAAATGAATGAAAAATACAAAGGGGTTCTGTTTCATGTGAAAGATGTATATTTGTGTGTGTTGTACAGTGAGGCATTTGAACCCATGATGGAGAGCGGTGAACTCGTGGTTCGATACCGAGCTCGTCGCACGTACAGCCGACGCACGACAGAAGCTACACGTGAGTTTGCTTTTTCTCTAGCCATTTGTGAAACTGTCTGATTCTGAGTCTTTACTTGCACATGAAGCTGTAACTAGAATGTGGAGTTGAAGCCCATCTAAGACTTTCATCAATCCATTTTTGACCAGGTGTTACTACCAGGTGCTTTCTAGTTTTAGTTTTTACCAAACTTATACTGCTGGCTAAATTGTAGGTTTGAAAATCTCCCTTTTACTTTTACACTGTAAATGATATCATGGAAAGGTTAACATACTGAGTTAGTATTTTATATCCTCCCATTGTCGCCTTTACAAAGAAAATACGCTGTTGTGTTGTATTGACTCTCACACCTGTCAAGTTGAGTGTCAGCATTACATTCGCACAGACTGAAGACTAAAACCTCAACTTTAACACTTCTCTTTAGCTGTCTTGTAAGCAGTGCTATTTATCTCAGGAAACTTACTATCATAAAATGCATAATTTTATGATGATGTGAAGAATATATGTAAGTTAATGGTCTCAACAGTATTTCATGAAGGAAGTTCAGCCAACCTCGCTTCTGAGTACACTTGAGATGTGTTCACTGTTGTTTGGCAGAGGTTTGAAGGAAATAAGCATGCACTCATAACCTGGCATCACATTTCACCCTCAAACTGCTGGATCTAGTACTGACAGGGACAGATTGACACTGACGTGCCTCAACATGCAGGAGCAACAAAACTGGATAGAAAGAGGGAGAAGTGAACCTTGAGAAAAACAGATGAAGAAAAACATTTTCTGCATAATATAGAAACATGATAAATGGGTGTTGGCTTTAAAACCCAACACACACATTCTCACACATCTATCTTTGTAAGGACATTAATTGACACAATGCAGTCTCTAGCTCCTTAACCTCAACTAAGTGCCTAAAGCTAATATAACCTTATCGCTAAAACCAAGTCTCGACCTTCAAACAGGCATTTAAAGGGGTTTCAGAAAGAGAGGACCGGACAAAATGTCCTCTATTTACTCTATTTGTCCTCACTTTGATGGTCTGAAACTCCCAAAGATACAGTAGTTTTACGTGCACACATGAAGAACCTGATTTCACTGAGTAAAACATGTTCCTGGATCAACATCTTTGTTGATCCTGGAACAACATTCCAATCAATCAATCAGATTTGAGGGAAAAGTTTGCAGTTTATGTCAAGTTTAGGCTTACAACCAGGGTAAGGTGCTTCTACATCAGTGTTATTCTTCTATCATTTCCCTCTGATTTTAGGGATAAGTTATGAGTAGGGTTAGGTTTAGGGGTTGGGATGAGGTAAGGACTACTTTTTCAGACAGGAATGTTGGGAATGAACAAAATATCACAGGAATGAACAAAATATGTTGACCCAGGAACAAGTCCAATTTGGCAAAATTAGGATGTGCAAGAGAGAGAGAGAGAGAGAGAGAGAGAGAGAGAGAGAGAGAGAGAGAGATTAACTGTCTCTTAACCTGAAATATTCCTTTAACATCAGGGATACACATCCATCCAAGTGCATTTGAATTGATTTGGGTTTTTTTCTTATGTTTCCTACTACCGGTACTTTAATAAATGTTTTACCTCACCTGTGTCATGAGAATGAGTTGAAAGTAAATGAGATGTGTAAAAGTATTTACAAATATTGGCTATACTGTAACCCTCATGCATATCTCAGTGCTGTCATGAGCTCAATCGCTGAAACAAAAGCTGAGTGTTGCTCTAGAGTAGAAACATCTGCATTATCTCAAGATCTGGTATCTGATCCAGAGATTTCCAGGGAAGCCTGACGTCATGTGTTGTGAGATAGTGAGAGAGGACGGTCATGATGGAGTTCATATGAATGTGAGCTTGTTTTGTAGTAAAAAGTGGAGGGTTTATGTCATCTGGACAAGATCCATAATATTTTGTTTTTGCTCTCACTCCTTTTCTGTCTTGATTTCCATTCGGGGTTCATTTGTAGAGCAAAACAATCTTGCAACATCATAGGGTTCTTCAGATTTCTCTTTGGGCGCGTACACACTGCTGCTAAATGCAGTTCCCTATCAGTCGCTTACGTTCGACGTTACGTCCCCCCAGCCTTCAGTCGCATTCAGTTCACCCGTGTTCTGGCAGACAATTGGCAGAGATTGCAGACCTACTAGCGAAGGACGCGATCGGGCCGGTCCCTCCAGCCGATATGAAGACCGGCTTCTACAGCCCGTACTTCATTGTACCCAAGAAAGGTGGGTTACGACCAATCTTGGACCTGCGTGTCCTGAACCGGTCCCTTCACAGGCTACCATTCAAGATGCTTACACAGAAACGCATTTTCAAGTGCATCAGTCCCCAAGATTGGTTTGTAGCGATCGACCTGAAGGACGCGCACTTTCATGTCTCGATTTTCCCTCGACACAGACCGTTTCTTCGCTTTGCGTTCGAGGGGCGGGCATATCAGTACAAAGTCTTACCCTTCGGGCTGGCCGTCACCCCTTGTCTTCACTAAAGTCGCAGAGGCGGCCATTGCTCCAATGTGCGAACGTGGTGTTCACATACTCAACTACCTCGACGACTGGCTCATCCTGGCCCAGTCGAGGGAGCAGTTGTGCGAACACAGGGACATGGTGCTCAGTCACCTCAGCCACCTAGGGCTTCGGGCTCTGCCCTTTTCGTACAAGACTTTTAACTTTCGATCAAAAACGTAACATGATAAGCGAACCTTACGTTTTTCCCGAACGACTTCCAGACACGATTATCATTAGGGTTGGGTACCGAACTCTAATGGCACCGACTGAATTACGTCGGTACTACAGAGTAACGATTCACATTAAATCAATCGGTGCCAAATTTCGGTATGTGATGCACGTGGTGTTTTTCAGCCTCTGCAGTTTCACTATATGAGAACATGAAAAATGTCCAGAGCCGCTCTGAGAGTCACTGAAGTTCATCAGCATTATACAATTTCATTTAAGAAAAACTATCGTTATATCATTAACACACGGAAACTCAAAGGTTTTCACCATAACCCATCAAAATAAAAGTTTGGTTTAACTCAATAATATATTACTGTTGTACATTTAGATATCGCAAATAATAATAATTCTAACACTAATAATAATAATTAATCAAAAAATAATTTTTAAGGAATAATCCCACTTTTTCTTCTGTGTTTTTTTAACAGTATAAAGCTCAGTTGTGCCGCATGTTGTTTGAAAAAAGTTTAATTTCATATAAAAGATCAGTTAAATTAATGTTTTATGTCTTCATTTGATTACTAGAAAATTTCACAACAAAACATTTAATAGAATTATTTTTTTTTATTTTTTTTATTATTATTACTAAAATGGTTGTTTTTTATATTCATACACATTCATCATAGACAATGGCAGACAGCGACCAAGGCAGCTCTGGCATAATGTCAATAACACTTATATAAATGACTTACAGTATCTGTACAGTATTTGAGGTCAAAATGCCTGAAGTACCGAAAAAGGTACCGGTACCGGTTCAAATGTGAACGGTACCCAACCCTAATTATCATGCATTTAGTGTCAACAGATATCACCTTTAACTCTGGTTGATAGTGTGTCACTTGGTGATTGTATTACAATACAAAGAGAAAATGTCAATGTCAAAGACAATATTCTCTCTAAAGAATAGGACTATATTGTTTGTATGGCATGATGTTGAAAACGCTCTCAAAGAGGCTTTGAAAACTGATGCTAATCTCTCAGGTGGCTCGTTCTTTTCTCAGTAAACTCTCTGGGGATCAGCGATGAGCTCAAACAAAAGTTACAGGACGTGATGGTGGACAGACATAAGCTAACGCTGGGAAAAACACTCGGGGAAGGTGAGCGTTACGTGACTGCTGTAGGGATCTGTATTGTCTGATTGTATTGTCCGGACTCACGATCAGATCAGATAAAGGCTTGCGTGTGTTTGTGTGCAGGTGAGTTCGGCTCTGTTATGGAGGGTTTACTCACTCAGGAGGACTCTGTGCTCAAAGTGGCAGTGAAGACCATGAAAAGTGAGTCAATAACGCCCACAGCATTTCTGAAAACACATGCAATCATTTCCATCCGACTAACTTCATCCTCCTGTTGTGTTTTGGTCAGTTGCTATCTGCACTCGCACAGAAATGGAAGATTTCCTGAGAGAAGCAGCGTGCATGAAGGAGTTCGATCATCAGAATGTCATGCGGCTTCTAGGTAAGTGGGGTCACACTTTCAGTAAAACACTAAACAATCTCCTGACATAAACCTACAAGAAAGTTTTGCTCATTTCTCCTCCATGTCACCAAATACAGTAACAGGAGATGGTCACATGACACCACTCCTATTGGTAGTCAACTAATCTTCAGTAGTTTGTAGATTAGCTTAGTCTAACTGACACATTTTTTTGTAATAACAAGGTATTGCATATCGCTAAGACACATTTCGCAATACTCAATACTTCAAAACTCTTTACACAATTCTCCTAACCAACTTTCAACTTGGAACAGCAATTCATTTCACATTAAAAATGCACTAAAACTACCAAAACACTTCATAGATGTCTCAAAACTTTTTCTTTTGTAAAATTTCTTTACAAAACAAGAATGACACTCTCTACTGCTTATGATTGACTGCAGTTTGTTACATAGTCCATGTTTACATTACAGTACAAAATTATTCCTGAGTTTTCCCTTTTGTATAGATGGTAATTAAATTGAAATTGTGTTAATTAAATTGTGTAGGTGTTCAGATACATCTAATTGCTTGATAGTATTTCATTTTTTAGACTTAGAATATATTTCAATATGGTATTACTGTAGAAATGTAGCGAATTTGTCTTATTCAGTTTTGTATTATGCTAGGTTTTGAACTTAAGTTTAATAGGTTTGAAAAGAGTATGTAAACGTGCAAATTGGTCTGTAGGTTCAGTGGGTTTTGGTGGTGTCTAAGTGAGAAAAGAGGTGATGTAATTTGAAAGATGTTGTCATTGAATGCGTTTGTGCCAAAGCAATGATAAATGATCCAGAGTTTAGCCCACATAGACTGCTGTTTTGATCATTGAGTGAAGAGTTGAAAAAGTGACCTAAGTATTGAGAAATGTGTCTTAGAGATTGTAAAAACTGGGTTACACTTTATTTTACAGTATGTGTACTTACAGTGTAGTTTCCAAAAAAGCACTGGTAATATACGGTACATGGGTTAAGTTTAGGGCTAGGTTCAGGGTTAGTAGTTATAACCAAGCGGCAACCATCTGGTCTCTCTCTTGAATCCAACACGGAAGTGACTTAAACTGCAATTCATCGACTGGCCACTAGAGACAGGCTCCAAATAAGTCAATCCCATAGACCCCCATGTTAAAATGCTCAACTTTACAGCAGAAAAACAACAGGTTTACAGCCTGGTACAAAAATTGGTTTTGGTCTACATAGGTAATTTTGCCCTTCATGACAATTTTGAGGGGGGTGAATTTTTTTACAACTCATCCGTTTAAATTATATTAAGCCTTAAAGTTCTGCATAATTAAGGGCGTGGCCACTTGAGTGACAGGTGGATTGCCGCTGATGCCGTTTGTCTGCTGTCTGTTAGCGTCACGTCACCTCAGCTAATCCGCCTCTTTGCCCGTTTTCGTTTATCCGGGAGTGGCGCTGCCAAGATGGCGACGGCCGGCTCCGCCCACTTTGGGCTTAAAACATGCTCTTCACCCACTGGTGACGTCACGGACACTACGTCCATATTTTTTACAGTCTGCTATAATAAGTAAAAAGTATGTTTGGTAATAAAGTGCTACCAAAAACTGTAATAGAATTATTAATTAGCTCAAAATATAAACTGACATCAAGTCAACATTTTGATCTGTGCCTCTGCTTATGAATCTTTTTTTTTTAAATCAGAATTCTTTGTCCTGACGTTAGCCCCGCTCGTCTGCAGGGTCCTCTTTTTTACAAAGCTCTCTCCATTGGCGTGGTCGATCTTCATGTCTTCCTTCAGTCGGTCGAGTCGGTCTAGCTTCTGCCGTCCCCATGATCGGCGTCTTCGGGGATTTATCCGCAGGGCTGTTCGGGCCACTGAGTCCATGTCGCTCCATAAGACGTGTCTGTACCTCCGTAGTCGTGCTTCTGGCATCTTCTCCTTGATTATGGTCGCATGGATCATCCACACCCCAACTAACCCGTGCTTTTGCCTCAAGGTGGAACAGAATATTCAGTGTGAAATAATGCAGGACAAGACTTCAGGATTTGATTAGATCGTGAAAATCCACGTCATGTCATAGGCTTTGTTCTTATTAGTAGCTTTACAATTATTACAATTATTTACAAATATGTTCATATTTAGGGTAAGGAGATTGTTTAAATCACATGCGTGAAGAATTAAACTTTGATGTGTAACTTGTCCTGCAGACATGAATGCTCAGGCAGTTTGATGAGGAGAAGTGTGCTGTTACTTTACTGAGCCGTTAGACTGATGCTGTATTCAGAAAATGTGAGAAATGTGTTTGTTTGAAATGGTTGTGTTCGTGTGATAGGTGTGTGTCTGCAGACAGTGGAGAGTGAAGGCTATCCGTCTCCTGTTGTCATTCTCCCCTACATGAAGCATGGAGACCTGCACAGCTACCTGCTGTACTCCAGACTCGGAGACACTCCTGTGGTGAGTTCACGCGCACCGAAACACTGGAAGAAGAGATCTGGAAGAGATAAAAAGTGAAAAAGAGAACAACAAAAACAAAACAAAAAGAAGGATTCAGCATTGCTTAACCTAAAAGAATGGCAGTTCCCTTTAAAAATAAAAAAATAGCTCTGTCATTATTTACTTGCCCTCATGTCATCCTAACCGGTATGACTTTCTTTGTTCATGCTGCTCTTTTTCATAAAAGCAATATAAAAATACATTCATATGGTTCCAAAACCTTTTTTGTGAGTAAATGAGGACTTTTGAACTATTCAGAAAAAAAACTTTCATGCTCAGATTTGAAACATTGGCTCATAAAGACACATCTGTGATACAGCCTATCCTATCACCATCGCTTATGAATGCAAACACTGTGAAGCGAGTCGTTCACAGTGAATGATTCTGTCAAGATCAAACTAATGACCAGTTTGTTTTGAGGCACATTCTCATGGTCAGAGTTGGGAAACTCCTTTGCTATCATAAATTAAGTTCCTCTAAAGGACAGACGTGAGGCACACGCTCAACAATACATTGTCTCAGGAACATGTTGTACCGCAAAGTGTTTTTTAACGCCCACTGGTCTATAATTTTTGTTATTGTCAATGTACGTGTCTGATGTCAGAGCAGTTTCTGTGAGAGTCTCTGGCACCACCTGCCTGTCACACGATGAACACACAAAAACATCGAATGACAAATGTTGCATTACATTGGAAAGATGCATTAGCTTTCTACAGCAGTTTGAAGACCAAAATCATTACTGTTTTAAATATCTAAAATATTTTTGTCTCCTGTGTGTAGTATCTGCCCTCTCAGATGCTGGTGAAGTTCATGACAGATATCGCCAGAGGAATGGAGTACCTGAGTGCCAAAAATTTCATTCATAGAGACCTAGCAGCTCGAAACTGCATGTGGGTGAAATAAACACACACACACACACACACACACACACGCATTCTTGTACATCTATCTTTATGAGGACATTCATTGACACAATGCAATCTCTAGCCGCTTACCCTAACCTTACCCATCACAAATAAGTGCCTAACCCGAACCCTGACCCTAAACCGACCCTTAACCTCATTACAACCATATCCCTAAAACCAAGCCTTGACCCTCAAACAGGCCTTTAAAGGGCTCTCAGAAAGTGAGGACCGGCCAAAATGTCCTCTATTTACTCTCTTTGTGCTCACTCCAATGGTCTAAAACTCAAACTGGTCCTCACAAAGATAGCTGTACAAGTACACACACACACACACACATTTTCTACTTACAGTACTACAGATATGGACATGCAATATTGATTCGAGTTTTTTTCTTCCCCTCTCTGCTAACCAGGTTAAATGAGAACATGAATGTGTGTGTGGCTGACTTTGGCTTGTCTAAGAAGATCTATAATGGGGACTACTACAGACAAGGGCGCATCTCTAAGATGCCTGTCAAGTGGATCGCCATTGAGAGTCTGGCAGACAGAGTCTATACCACTAAGAGTGATGTGGTAAGATAAATAGATAAAGACTGAGAAAGAACTGATTCATATCATTTGTAGTGGACATGATTTTGATCCCTATTGGAGAGATAATCTCAGTTTTGCAGCCATAGATCAGGAGGTGAACCAACTCCAGGATAAGACTAGGAAGATGTGCTTCGCATTTAAAAACACTTTTTAATAGATTTCCTTGAAATAGTTTCAAGTCTCAACGCACAACCTCCACATCCCAAACCAGAGTTTTTGTCCAGAAAAGTTTGACGTTTAGTTTTTTTTGTACGAATTTTTTACTTCAACGGAGTGTTACAAAACTTGGTAAAGGTTTTGGCACTTGCTATGTGAACACAATTTGGAACACAACTAGTTTCGGTTTATGGCTTTGATTTTCTCAGAGTTTTAGAGTAAAACATATTTCATATAACATTTAAAAATAGTATTTTTTTCATGTATTTTTCATAATAATAAACTTAACTTTTTTTAGCTTTTAAGATTTTTCACTTCAGCAATAATCTGCCAAGTTTCTTCTTTAAAAAGAAATCAAACTTAAGTCTGTGCTCTAAAGCATTCAATATTTACAACAGTTTAAGTTGGAAATTTCATTTTCAGGTCAATGCTCAAAAAGTGGATAACAGGCAACACGTTCACAAACGTAATTTCGGGAGAAATGAACCCATCTAATCTTTCAGTTAACTGCCGGAGCATGCAAGCAGCCGCTCACCTTGTTCTGGCATCCGCTGTTTTGGCACCCCTCCACCAACTCCACCAACAACATTTAGGCGTCTTGCTTCCTCGAGGCCCTCCACTGCGGACAGCAAGTCAAATACGCGTAACCTTATTAGCTTAAAGATTATATGGGCAAAGGAACTTGTGAAATGGATCATAGCTATTCCATAAATATAAGTTAGTACCATAAAATCCCTAGAAAATATATATATTATCAAACAACAAAAACAGAAACACATTGGATCATACTACACATCTGTTTTGCCTATATGCTGTTATTACGGAGAGAGCAGATCCTAGAACAGCAGTTATGTGGGCAGTTTTTCACTCTGAAAGCAATCAGAAGCAACATCAGTGGTTGCAGCACTAGTTCACACTAGACAAGAGCAATAAAAACAGTTCAGATTCCCTCTGTACTTTGTAATTGAGCGTAATAAGTCTGCCTGGTCTTATTGTGAATGATTCATCAGAGCATGTTATTCCAAAGACTCCAAAGACAGTTTGAGTATCATTTGCTGTTCTCTTTCTCAGAGTTCATATTGTTTATGAAGATGCATTTGTGTGTCCCGCAGTGGTCATTCGGAGTGACGATGTGGGAGATTGCGACTCGAGGTCAGACGCCGTACCCTGGAGTGGAAAACAGTGAAATCTACGATTATCTGAGGCAGGGCAACCGTCTGAAACAACCTCCAGACTGCCTGGACAGCATGTGAGTATGCCTGTCAAAAACCTGAAAGGCTTTTTACACTGTGCTTAGACCTGGCTTAACATATGTTTAACCCCTGGTTAAAACCACTTCCAACCTCAGCTTAAGGATTGCTTCACACTCTTGTCATTATGAAAGGAGGTAGCACCGCTGGGTAACGAGAGTAATAAAATAAACTAGGGCTAGAATCTTAATGCAAAAAAGACACCTGCTTTTGTACACGCTTAGCTCTTTAAAAGCCTCTAGTGACACCAAAGGGAATTGAAAATATAATGATAGTTTCCAAACTGGTAAACAATTCAGTCAGTGGATTTGGTTGTGGCACAGCAGTAGCACTATAGCCCTATTCGGACGGGACGAGTTTAACATGGAGAGGTGGGGTAAAGTAATAATCACCAGAGCTTCTCAGTGATCATTACAGACAATAGCAATAAAGATTACGACGACTTTTACCTTCAGTAAAAAGGTCTGGAAAAATGACCTCAGGTAATACTGATCCCGTGCGAATAAACCCACTGTTGTAAATATTCTGTAATTTCCTGTTTAAAAGTAGTTTTCCACGGCTTTTCAAGTCTGGATGCGCTTGAAAAAGCATTCAGTTGCGTTCTAGACGCTGGGACGAGTCTGTGGAAAAACTCAAGTGTTTTCCACACACCATTCAGATCAGAGAGAAGATCGAAAGCACTTCTTTTAGTGTTAGGTAAGTGCCTATATTACCAATATAATCCAATCTTAATTTAATTAATACATCATTCGACTGGACCTAGCTCTTTATATATAAATATAGGTTAAATGTGTTTGCGCATGTGATATCAGAAAGCAACGTAATACACACATGACGACAGGAGTGACGGTAGTGCGTAAATCGAGTTACTCTCCCACTTCTGATAGTTTTACTGAGATTTCTTATCCCGTGCGAATTGGCCATTATTATTAAAGATGTCCTGTGGTAAAATTACATGACTCCGAATAGGGCTTATCACTATTTTATTATGCAGTTTAAAAAACAAACACTGGAACCGTTACTGATTAATAAGAACTGGCTCTTGATTCTCAGCCCTACTCGTGCTATATTACAAGTCTTATAAAGTCAAACCAGAGCATTGTGCGAGGAAAATCCCAAAATTCTAGTTTTTTTTTTTTTTTCTACCATTGCTCTCAAATATTTTTCATGTTACACAACATTGAAACACACCACGTCCAATCACGAGACAAGCGATGTTTGACGTCCTTGACATATATGTGTCTCTCTCTGTTTTCCACAGCTATTCCCTGATGTTTTCCTGCTGGCTGTTGAGCCCGAAGGACAGACCGAGCTTCCAGGTCTTGTGCGGTGAGCTGGAAAAGGTCCTGGAAGATCTTCCGAGCCAAGACCCGGAGGAGATACTCTATGTCAATATGGAGGAGACCTCTGGAGAGCTGGGGGCCGTGGGGGGCCGTGACCCCTTAACGGGGGGTGTCCCCTGTGTTCTCGGGGCCCTGAAGGGTTCGGGCTCTGTGGCCACTGTAGAGGTCCACCACCCCAGCCGGTACGTGATCTGCCCCCAACATGAGAACCAGCGCCTGCTCACCGCAGACTCCCTGGAGAGCCTGAACCTCACGGGCTCCGCACCCGTCCCGCTACTGCAGCCCTCGTCCTGCTCCACTCCAGTGCCGCCCTCGGAGTCCTCAGAGGAAAGAGACGAAATGAAGAAAGTGCCCTGGCAGGGATGATGCTGCCCAGACTGCTGAGCTATTGCTCCTACCCCGTCACTTTGCACAGACACCCCACACACTCCACACACTCCACACACTCCACACACTCCACACACTCCACACACTCCACATTCAGCGTTTAAATATGCAAATGTTTGCATTCCAAATTGTTATTCTGTTCAGTGTAGGTTACAAGAAGTCATAATCAACTTTCTGTCTTGCACTGTGTCGTAACCAGAAAGGATGTGATAAGTTTCCAGTGATAAAGTCATTTGTCTGTGCGCAGCAACAAAACAAAATTGGGAATTTGAACACCGCCCTAGCCCTGTATATTACACTTCGGTTGTAAGGCTTGTTGCTGTTACTTTTCAAAGAGACACAACTTTGAAGAGTAACTTAGACTTGCATTGAAGGAGAGGCCTGAGACATATCTAGCGATTGAGGCTTGATAACCACGTAACACCCTAGTAAACACATGGAAACGCTACTCCATTTGCTGTGGTAGGGAAATCTTGTTCTTATCTTCTGTTTGCTTTTATCACATCACAACTGGTTAGGACATGGTGTTGGACTCCAAAACGTTCAGATAATCAGCACCCCTACTGCACCCTTATGAGACTGATATCAGTCAACTGGGATCTGACCAGTTAAAGCCCTTTTCTGTGAGGTCTAAGCTCATGGTATAGTTAGCATGCTGCTGATATTGATCACACCAACTCAGGAGGTGATTGGATTCACAGTGACCAATGACACAAAGCTCAGATTCAGCAAATGCAGGGGAACTAGCTTGACACTGCCACTCTGTAGACTGGGATGGAACTGGTCAAAGACTGAATCTGTGTCCTTGACATAAACTCTCTCAAGTCTCCTGACCAGCATCTTTTTCCAAAGAAACACATGGAGGATGACGATTACATTCCATGTTCGGTCTAACATGTCAAACCAAATCCTCAGTGAGTGTGTGCGTGACCTGGAGACACACTCGCGCTAACCTACGTGCTAGCGTACATTTTGATAACTCTGTTTCAAAGGTCTTCTGAGTCAAAAGGTTTGTTTTTTTATGCATTGATTTTGAGACCAATTTTGTGGTTTCTGTCAAGATTCGCAGGTTTAGAGGAGTAGACTAGACTAAGGTCTTTGCTTCTCAGAGACCCTGCCCCAGACTCAAGCACAGTATTTCTTTTTTACTTGTTTCCTAATGTTTTTTTGTAAATTTGATATTTTGCACTAATCAATTTTTTGTCAGCGTATTGTTTGTTTATCTTTTGTTTATACATTTTGTATCTGATATGGACATTTAGACAATGTATGATAGAAAAACATTTACCATAATATTACCATAAGTTTCCAAATAAGGTCAAATGCAGATGACATTTAGCGGATTGTTATTTTGCCATTTTATTCCACTCAGCCTTTAATCTAATCTGAAATTTAAATAAGTGAATTAAAACGTTCTGAAACGATCATCATAGAACCAATGTTTGGAAAAAAAAGATGATTATGGATGTATGTGGTACTAGTAAGATTGACTGAGGTACTTTAAGCCACAATGCTTTTGATGACAAATGATATACTATCTAAATGATGTTCGTGTATGCCAGTGCACCGTTGGAAACATTTTTTGCTGTCTACACACCTTTTAGTGTATGAAATATTGGTCCAACATTAACTTGACAGCACAAAACCCCCTGCAAAATGTCATCGGTCACCTTTTTGTGTATATTTGCATGCTCACATTTTCAGCACCTTTTCTTTCATGATGTGGAACACTGTGTGTAAATACATGGATTTGAAGTGTCTCATCTGACCTCAGCTGAAGAGGACAAATTGAAACCCCTTTTGCGTGTGGTATTTCAATGCAAAAACCTGCATGTTATTCGCTAACTATCGGCAATCTGAATGGCCATCTATGAGTCGTTCAGTTTAAATTCATTGTCATTTGTTGTTCACACAGACAGTCCCTTTCCCTAGGTAAATTAGGCTCATTATAGATTGTGCTTTATTCACAAATACAGAATTTTATTTAATATTACATTTAATATTCTGCTGATTGTCAGTAAATCAGCCAATGAGGATCAAATGGTTGGGAAAAGAATTATAACCGGCCAATTTTTATGTACCGAAAAGTGCAGTGACAGAAGCACAAATATTGTTTTATCAAAATATAAATTCATAGACAGAAGCACGCACTTCAGAGTGCCTTTGAAAGCCAGTATTTCGCCTTAAAATGGCTGTTATGGTGCACAAATGTTTAGCTTTAGGTTTATATGTCTAATGTTGTCTAGATAACATCAATGTCATTATTGTGATTTTGATAAGCTTTGTATTAAAATAAATACTACCTGCACAGTTGAGGATTTGTGTGTGTGTGTGTGTTGTTATAATGATTGCACAATTAATGTAAAAAATAGACTTGCTTATAGTTGTTATTGAGTGTAACAACTCACAGACATTGATCACAACATTAATATGAATATTTGTATAATATACAAATGAATATAGCAGAACTGGAGAACACAGTGGTAAGTTTATTTATGAAGGCAGCAGGATTAAAGCAATGCAGGAGTGACTTTGATAGTAGAATAGAGGATTGAAAGGCTGAATGATAACTGGTTTCCTATCTTGGCAGGCAGGAGATGATACACACACACACACACACACACACACACACACACACAAGCAGACGAGATGAGGATCACGGAGAGGAATACCAGGAGATAAGGCGATCCCCTTACGGAAAGAAAATGTATTTCCACTTCCATATTTCCATCAATATATTAAATGGTTAAAATACATTGAAAAATATATGGAGTAACATATTGCCTTATATATTACAATGTATTGAATAATACATAAGGAAATACTGCTTTTCATATATTGAAAAATATGTGACAATACACATTGTTTTTACTATGTTGCACTAATGTGTATTCACAAGAGTTATTTTTACTCAACTGAGTTGTGTTTCTGCTACACAAAGTTTTTGAGTTGAGTTTACTGGGAAGGTTATGTTGGTATTACTAAAGGGTGCATGTTGAAAACATGTAGTCTAATTAGTCAAACACAAATTAGTTGAGTTCAAAATACTCATAATTATGAAGCAAACAGTTGCCTTAAATATTTTTGAGTTAAACCGAGGCAATATTTTTTACAGAGTGTGGAAACCGACCGTCTTAAATATCTCAGGCATGTTTTGCACACAATTTCAAGTTGTAAATTTAAAGACATACAAAACAGTGTTGGGACAATGATAGACCGTTTGGTTTGAATTATAGTGACCATTAGTGATCCGTGTTTGCTTTAGTTGGGCTATTGACCCTTGACTTTTTAAGGTTAGCTTTTTTTCTGGCTGTTGTAACTGTCTGTAAGTTATATTTGCTATGGCAAGAAAGAAAAAAAAGAAAGAAACATGAAAATCCAGAGGATGAGCTGTTGCTGAGAGTTTTAGTAAATAAGGCTATGTCCCTTATTTACTGATGGTGTCATCATCATGTAGACTGATTCGCAGTCTATATTTATAATATATAACATGGTATATTGTCATGATCTGCCTGTTTGTTTTCGTTTTCATGAACTTTTAGTTTGTATTTCCTTAGAATAGTGAACAAGCAATCACATGCTGTGGAACACTGAAACTGAGATTCACTTCTCTCTTCTGCAGAATATTACCAGACTGAAAAATATTACGAATTTAAACAAATTTACACAGCAAGAAGAAAAGAGATGTCTATGAAAGAGGACAACTGAAATAAAAAAATTGTTTTGCTTTATCAGTGCAAGTAAAATTTGTGAAGTTAGTTTATACAGTATATAGGTATAGAGAGGACTGAACATTTAAGCTCACATGTAGTCATCTCTATAGCTGTATCTATTGATTCTAAAGCTCATTACCCTTATATTTATATTCATTTAAACTGCATGCTTAATAATAAGTGATCAACTTAAATTGTACATGTGTAATGGATTAAGGGTATAATAATTACATAAAAAATATAATATAATATTATCATTATAAATGAGCATTGCTAAAGGACAGACAATTTTTTCTTTAAAAATCATTTGGTACGTAGTGACATTTAATTTGGAGTTGAAACAAGGGGAGTGACCCCATGTATCTGCATAAACAACGACTGACAAAGCCAACAAAACAAGCATAACAAAATAACGAGTTAACGAGACACACCTGATGAAGACAAGGGGAAAAACCTACAAACTGACTACAAAATGTCACATGGGACAGAAAACAGGAACTAAAAGTCCATGGACAAACACAGAGAACATGACAAGTGCTCATATCCTGAAGAATGTGCTTTCTTTTTTTGCAATCCATCCAAAAGTTCTTACATTTGCTGACTCAATTCCACGCAGTGTACCAATACCAATACCAGTACCAATACTTTCCAATGTGATTATGCAATGCGTGGTGTGTCGCAGACCAGCACAAGACGAACAATTGTGGTTAAAAAGTATATAATTTTTTTTTTTTTTTTTTTTTTAATGACCGATCGTTTTGCTAGATAAGACCCCATTCCTCAGCTGGGATCGTGCAGAGCCCTTTGAAGCACTTCAGAGCCCTTTGAAACGGCATTGATTTGGACTTCAACATTCTGGTTGCCATTGAAGTCCATTGTGTGGAGAAAAATCCTGAAATGTTTTCCTCAGAATACTTAATTGATTTTCCACTGACGAAAGAAAGACATGGACATCTTGGATGGCACTGGGGTGAGTAAATTATCAGGAAATTTTTATTTTGAGGTGAACTAATGCTTTAAGCACCTGATAGTTCCTCACCGTTGTGTGGACCAATCAATGCCATATAAGGAGTGTAAGGGGCGGGGTTTAAATGCAGTAGCATGGACACTACTGGGGGAAACGGGGATGTTGTTGAATATGTAACAAGCTTCTCAGTATTTAAGGTATGTGTGTCTATAAAAGGGAATGTGCCTCCTAATAGGAAATGTAAAGATTATGGGGGAGACAGCTGTGACAATTTTACCCTGGAATTGTAGAGGACTGGGTAATTAAAAAAAATAAAGCAGGTAATGGACAGGATCAAACAATTACAGGCGCAAGTAGTTTTTCTTCAGGAAACTCACATGGTAAAAAGTGAGACGATTAAGATTTGTCAGAGATGGCAAGGGCAAGTTTTTGCTGCCTGTCACACTTCTAATGCAAGGGGAGTAATGACTTTAATTCATAAATCAGTCCCAAAACAGGTTCAGAAGGTAACTAAAGATCCATTAGGAAGATATATTATGCTACAGTGTACCATTTTTTTTTTTTTTTTTTCAGAAAAGATCAATTTAATTAATGTATATGGTCCAAATGATGACAACCCCAAATTGTTTAATGATTTGCTTTTGCCAACTGCTAGTTTGCCTGGATACTATCTTATCGCAGGGGATATGAATTGTGTACTAGATCCTACCAAAGATCGTTCCACAGGGATTGATAGAACGCATACTAAAGCTAGGAAGTTGATACAGGAATTTATGAAAGACCTTAATTTATCAGATGTTTGGAGGGATCTTAACCCAGCAGCAGTATCATACTCATGTTACTCTGGTATGCATCAGACATACTCACGTATTGATTATTTTCTTATATCGGCACGACTGCTTAACAAAATAACAGATTGTATACATCACAGCACAGTCGTCTCTGATCATGCAGCGGTATCCTTATCATACAGAACTACACAATTCATAAAGAACCCCCCTAGATGGCGCTTTCAGACAGGATGGCTTCGGGATCCAGAGTTTATAGAATATATGAATAAACAAATTGATCTGTATTTTGAAATGAATCATTCTGAAACATCTGCTGGTATTAGATGGGACGCATTCAAAGCTTATATTCGAGGACATATTTGTTTTTGCAGTTCAAAAGCCAGGAGGTCTAGACAGGAAATGAAAAAATTAGAAGATCAGATCAAAAAATTAGAAAATGATATTTTCCAGAAAGCTACAGACACAGGTAGAAAGCACATGAGAAATTATTATTACTCCAGTCCCGATATAATGAATCATCAGCAAGTAGAGCAGCTTCAAAAGTTTTGAGATTGAAACACGTTTTTATGAATATGGAGATAAAACAGGTCGGTTACTTGCATGGCAAATCCGACAACAAACAGAACGTACCATCGCTGAGAGTTCAACAGGAACTATAGTTGACCCTATAGAGATCAATGAAGCATTTAGAATTTATTATAAAAAAACCTCTATAGGTCAGAGTGCTCATTAAATTTGGATACACAGACGCAATCTTTAGATAGTCTAAATATACTACAGATTTCAATTGAAGAAAAAAACAAACAAATTGGATGAAGATCTCACATTACAAGAAATTGGAGAAGCCATTGATTCTATGAAACCAGGAAAAGCTGCGGGCCCAGATCAGGGGCGTCATGCAAGCCAAAATTCTGGGGGGGCACAATCTGAGACGTTGCAATTGTTTTCTGATGGGTGATATGGATCATGTTAGGAGGGGTCAGGGGGTTTCTCCCCCTGAAAATTTTTAAATTCTGGCTGCTAAACATACCATTTCAATGCAGTTTGGGAGGGACAGAAATACCTTAACGGAGATAGCAGCAACCCTCCTTTATCTGAGGACTAAGTTAAAGTATCTATTTTGTAAGTTTATGTAAAAGACAGGTTGATGAAAGAACTGTAAGAACAAATTCAAAAGCTTTTGAAGTCTACTTCATTAAAGCATGTTTACACACACACTTACTGTACACTTAGGCCTACTACACATGATTTTAAAAACAGTACCATTGCAGTTTTTATGTTATGATTTTAAATTGGTATGTGACCTAAGAACGATCTTACATTAAAGGTACATAGAGGTACATAAAGGTGCTGAGGTCTGACTTTGTGGTGCTCTGAAATTAAGTTATTTTAATATTAATATGTGATGAAGGACTTTGAAAGAAAGCGTATAACTAGACGCAGCAGGCGCGAATTTGACGCGCTATTCGCGTCCGGTAGGAACGCACAGTATAGCCTACATCACGGTCATAGCGATCTGTATAACAACTATGCTGTAGCTTTCGAATCTTTTTTCACTGCATTTGAATTAGCTGCCTGATCCGTGAAGAACCGTGAATAACAAATTTAACACCCTCGTTTCTATGAAACTGAAAACAATTGAACCAGCTGGAGACTATGACACAAGACAAAACAGAACAGATGTTTCAAAACCGATCAGATAACGTTACTATGGCTTTGTATGGCAGTAACGTTAGCCAACTAGTATACGGTTAGACTAGGCTAGCTATCGATAACGTTACACTGACACAACTTAAGTTAATGCTCTGAATTCGCAGCTAATATCAAATCCATAACTTTATGATCAAGTAAAAATTTCCAGGTCAACCACAAATAATCCCACTACCTTTTAATATCATCCGATAACTAATTCAATGCTGATTTGTTGCTTTGCCCACTTACCACTTCAAGAGCATCTGTAAAACATTGCCAGCTCAACGTGCGAGACGAGTGAGTTGCTTGAACATACACAGCAAAGATTCACGTCAAGCGCTCTAGATTTGATACACAGACACCATATTAGGAAAAAGGGCTGATGCTGACCGATTTATTACACATCCAGAAGAATACATTTGAGTCGTTATAGGCTCTGGTATATTATGGAGCATAATAGGAATAAAGTTGTGACAAAAAAAATATCAGGGAGGAAAAATCTGAGGGGGCACGTGCCCCCTCACTTTGAATGGGCATGACGCCACTGGCCCAGATGGGCTTTCTATAGAAATTTATAAGAAGTTTTAAGTTTTTGGAAATGATAGTGGAGGCCTATCATCAAGGCCTTCTTCCTACGTCAATGAGAGGAGCTTTAATCACATTATGACCTAAACCAGGGAAATCAAACACAAAGTGTGAAAATTAGCTTGTTAAATTCCGATACAAAAATATGATGTAAAGTTCTAGCCAAGAGGTTAGAAGGTATTCTACCAAATTTAATAGGAGATGATCAAAATGGTTTCATACAACGGATTTCATAATGTTGAAGAGTCCTAAATATCCTTCATGAACAGAGGAGTGAGCGAGATACTGCTCTACTATCATTGGACGCCGAAAAGGCATTTGATAGGGTTGAGTGGTCTTATTTGTTTGATTTGTTGTGTAGATTTGGGTTTGGTGAAGGGTACTGCAAGTGGGTTAGGTTACTTTATAATAGCCCTACAGCAGAAGTGTGGACAAATAATATGGTTTCAGAAACATTTAGCATATCAAGAGGGTGCAGACAAGGTTTTCTCCTCTTCTTTTTGCCATCTCCATCGAGCCTTTTGCAATAGCAGTAAAAAGACATTTGGAATTAACAGGCATTAGGATTAGACAGAAAATAGCATTATTCGCTGATGATGTAATTCTTTTTCTAAAACATCTTGATACATCAATACCTGCTTTATTAGATCTTATTAATACATTTGGAGAAATTTCTGGATACAAAATTAATCATTCTAAAAGTTCCATTCTATATCTAAACGAGATTGATAGACAGCAACCTAGTAAGTGTGCTGCAAACTTCAATGTCGTGGATTGTTTTACATACCTGGGTGTAAAAACTGTACCAACATTAGAAGAAGTTGTGCAAGTAAATTATGATCCACTTCTTGAAAGTGTTAAAAAACCTCTATAGAAAGATGGATGTCCTTACCCATCTCCTTAATTGGCAGAATAAATATCTCGAAAATGAATGTTTTGCCAAAATTTTTATATTTATTCCAGAACATTCCTCTGCCTCCCCCTAAAACTATTTTTCAAAGACTTAAAAAAAATATCTTCTAAATTCATCTGGAATAACAGATGTTCCGTCTGACACTTTTGTTCTTGCCATATGAGAGAGAAGGTCTACAGTGTCCTAATAACCTTCTTTGGTATTATTGGGCTGTTCAACTTAGAACAATTATGTTGTATTTTTTATCTCAAGACTGCCCACCATGGTGGATATAGAATCTTCTGCTATCAAATCGGACTTGCCTTTATATTTAAATATACAAATATACAGTTTTTGATGGCGTTTGGGGACCTTTCAGATCGTTCTTATAAATGTGGTGGACTTGGAAAGGTGTTAATAAAAGACTAAGAAAAGAGGAGGTATAGAAAATCAATGTAAAATACTGAGAGGCTGTTTTTTTTTTTTGCTCTTGCTTTCTGTTACATGGAAATGTATATGTATGGAAGCTTGTTTCCGCCACAAAATAAAAAAAATTAAATGATAATTGCGACTTTTTATCTCACAATTGCGAGTTTACATCTCGCAATTCTGACTTTATTTCTCAGAATTGCGAGATACAAAGTCAGAATTGCGTGAAATAAATTCGCAATTGCGTGTTATAAAGTAAGAATTGTGAGATATAAAGTCAGAATTGCGTGAAATAAAGTCAGAATTGCGTGTTATAAAGTCAGAATTGCGAGATATAAAGTCGCAATTGCGTGTTATAAAGTCAGAATTCTGACTTTTTTTCTTGCAATTGCGACTTTATATCACGCGATTCTGACTTTATAACACGCAATTGCGACTTTAGGCCTATATCTCGCAATTCTGACATATTTTCTCAGAATTGTGAGATATAAACTCACAATTGTGAGATATAAAGTCCAATTCTAAGAAAAAAAAATTCTTTTTTTTTCTCAGAATAGTTTATCTCACAATTCTGACTTTATAACACGCAATTGCGACTTTATATCATGCAATTCTGACTTTATATCTCCCAATTGCGTATTATAAAGTCAGAATTGCGTGATGTAAAGTCGCAATTGCGAGAAAAAAAGTCAGAATTCTGACTTTATAAGACGCAATTGCGACTTTATTTCACGCAATTCTGACTTTATATCTCGCAATTCTGACTTTATAACACGCAATTGCGACTTTATTTCACGCAATTCTGACTTTATATCTCAAAATTCTGAGAAATAAAGTCAGAATTGCGAGATGTAAACTCGCAATTGTGAGATAAAAAGTCGCAATTATCTCTTAAAATGTTTTATTCTGTGGCGGAAACAAGCTTCCATAGTATATGTTCATGTGTATAGTTAAGAAAATACAAATAAAAAAACTGGGAAAAAATTGTTGTTACATAAAATAGAATAGGACTTCACACACTACATTGAGGAGTACCGTTTAATATGTTTTGGAATATGATGATCTAACCCTAACTTGAACAGATCTGTCAAACAAAAATTATGGATCCAGTTAAACATTTTCCCTGCAATACCCATAACTATTGAACTAAAAGCCTTCTTTCCTCAACATATCATAAACTTTCTCCACACATCCAAAAACACTCCTACTAGTACTTCCTTGTTGACTTGAGTCTTCTTAATATCAGACTCCAGACATAGTGCCGAATCCATAGCACATGACATAATAAAACCATTCTCTCCATAATCTTGCACAGATTAGACACTAAGGCAATAGGTCTAGCTACTGAATTGAACTTTCCTGGTTTTGCCACTGGGACAATTATCCCATATTTCCAACTTGTTGGAAGAATCCCCTTTTCCAAACTTTATTAAAGAGGCATGACATTATATAGAGATGTTCTTTCTCAGTCTTTTACTCCCTGGCATAAAGAAATCTCCAACCCAATAAATATTCCCTGCCCGCCCCCTAGTGGCCAAGAATGACAACTAAAATAGGACACAGTTTATTGGAACATTAAAAAGAACGTGATTATGGGCTGGTTTCAGTCATTAATAGTCTTAAACACTTACAAACAAAAACAATGGACAGAAGGAAAGACAATAATACATGTGCCAAATATGGACCTACCCTTACAATAATTATATTAATAATTATAAGTATACTTCAAGTTCCTTTTTATTAATTATACTTAAGTAATGTTCAAGTATATTTTAAGTAAATTTAGTATACCAATATCAATGTGCTAGTAGTATACATGTACTGCTTCAATACTAGTGACTAATTTGGCCCCCTTTTTAGTGTATAAAAGTATACTTTTAAGTGTAGTAAACTTTGAGTACACAATTAGTTGTCAACTAAGTGTTTGTACTGCAACTATACTAAAAGTGAACATACATTTTTTAGTTTATGAAAGTACACTTTGAAGTATACTCTCAATATATGTTTATACTGCCAGTATACATTTTCTTTAAGTGAACATAGCATCATACTTAAAGTGCACAAATAATATATAAATAGTAAACTATAAGTATACTACTATGTGCATATAGATATGCATTTTTATACTTGAAATATACCTTTAACTGTAGCTACTTTAACTCTTTACATTTTAAAAATATTTTATTCTAGCTTCATTCATCATTCTTTATCAACACTTTAATGTGGGTAAGTTTCATTTTAAAAAGCAACATTTTATCAAAACGTAGGTTTTTTAGCTTTTGGTATGAATATGTTAGCCTTAAGGTTATGAATAAGCTGGCGTGTTTCAAAACAGTGACAAAATTCACATTTAGGAGATGTAATAAAAACTTACAGTCTCTCACTGCTAGATCAATGATTTTAATAACATCACTGAGGATTTCAGCTTCTCATCACGTCTTCTGTCCAATCAAATGCTCTCTAGAATATAAAGCTCCGCCCCCTATACTATAAATAAGCTTGTTTGAGATGCGCCTTGCCTCGCCTGAAATGTAGTCGAGAGTAGGCGGCTGCAGTGAGAGGAGGAGTGAAAAAAGAGCAGGCAGCCGGACAGTTCTCTCTTCTCGCAGTGGATCTGAAACCTGTGAGATCAAAGATGGATATCGCGGGATTCACGCTCGTGCACAGTGTTGCCAATAAACTGGATGGAATTTAAGTTCTGTTGCTTCTATATGAAAATAAATAAAATGAACAAGACACCCAAAGTACTTGTTATTTAATTCCATTCCAAATACATGTTTATGTAACCCACTCGAAAATAGCTACTAACAAGATTACATTATTCTAGTTTAATATCTGATTTCTTGATTACTTTTAGTTTTTTTCCTGCACGCCATATTTGTCCAGTAGGTGGCAGTAGTGGCGCTTCACAGAGGGGAAACTGTTGCACTGATTCTTGAAGAAGAAAAAGATTGCGAACAGCAGAACGATAGTGAGCTGAAGCTTTATTTAGATTTCTCATACGGAATAAAGATACAGATAACATTTAAGAGCTAGTTAAGAAGTGTTTTCTCACCAAACTTACTTCTAAGGCAAGAATACCAGAGCAGAGTGTCGAAATTACTACAAGGAGTTTATCTACTTGTATGATTTGTCTCCGGTGAGTGTTTTACACGTGTGTTACTAGCAGACATGGCGTGAAAGATATGATTGAGTTAAGTATGTAAAAGTTATCTTTACTTTTCAGTTTTTCTGCTGTAACTCAGTTGTTTAATGCATTGTGTAAAATGTATTGATGAGATTTGTACTGCATAATCTAAAAACCAATCGGAGTTGAACATGAGTTTAACTATTTGAAGTGCTATTTCATGCTATGTTGAAGCCACGTTATTACGTGATGTGCTAGTGTTTGAGTTTCATGTATGTAGTGAACGAATAGATTCAAAATAAGAATTTAAGCTACTACAGTTCATAAATATGAGTTATATTTCCAGATCTGGTCAAATTTATCGAGTGAGTAATTGAATTTTGCCCTGCTATGCAGGTTGGTTTTTTTTTGTATGCATGATTTGAGAGGGAGTTCCATTGGACAAATTCACCATCGGACACGCGAGGCGGAAGAGCAGAGGGCGCGAACGATCATCTTGCCTGCAACACGAACTGCTTCTACTCACCATTTCTTCATTGCATCGTACAGATAAGCGCGAGATCTCACCACACTTAAAAAAAAAACATACTACCCGGGTAGATGGACTTTGGTTTAATATTTTGGGGTTATTTTATCAGAGCTCTGAGGTCATTTTATTTCATATTTTTTTCAACTTGTGTGAAAAAAGTTGCAAACTAAGAGAAATACTGATTTTCTCAACTAAAAGGACATTACAAAGAAAAGATAAACAAGGTCATACTGGTTGATATTTGATGTTCAATAAATGCCGGCTATATGTTCTGAGTAAACTATTTTGGTACTTTCATTTGTCTACTCCTCTTGTGAAAAGTTCCTTAGAAAGGCAGCACATCACTCTACATTATAATAAGTGCCCCTTACATAATTTGGCGAGCCAGTGGCCAAGAGGAGAAATTAGATTAAATTAGTATTGTATACATTGCCGGTTAAACCTGATTATTGACCCACTGTAATATTTTTTTTTATTATTATTAACATTTTTTCAGTTTGCTTTTGTAAATTGTGTCAAATCCAATGCAGTCATGGATACTGAACAAGAGTATGGTGTGAATTTGAAAATGGCTGTGTACGTTGAGGGTATTACCACAACTGATACTGATGAACAGATAACTGAATCCTGTTCAGCTTTTGGGCCTGTGAACAAAGTTCTTAGGGTAAGGCAGACAGGACAAGAGAATGGAGTTAAAGCTCTAGTTGAGTTTAAGTCTGAGCAATCAGTCATAGACCTAGCTCCTAACCTCCCACAATATCTACCTAGTGTTAGAGATCCTAACATTTTGTGGCGTATAGATAGGGCTTATAAAGTAGCTCCTACTCCTGAGAAATCCCTACCCACAGTGCGAGCAGAGCTCTTGGACTCGAGTAACAGTTCAAATTCTGATAGTGAGGCAGATTCTGATGACAGTAGGACCCCTTTAGTCCGTAAAGCACACACTAAGTTTTACCCAACACAACATGCTTCCCCTACATTCACCACTAAAACAACAAAACAGAAAACACAGTCAGCTCAAATCAACCAAGGAGCCTCAGACAATGACATAATCAATCCACCTGACGTTCAGAGGATCATTGTAGAGCATGTTATTAAAAATGACAACTCCAATGCCTCAAGCCAGGGATCTAAGCGACTTCGTCCTTTTTCAGGCAAACTTCCTAAACCTACAAATGAAGCTGACTTTCAGACATGGTCTCTCCATGTGGAGCTTATGATTCAGGATAAAACCCCTGTTGACATGCAGCGACGTAAAATCCTAGAAAGCCTGCTTCCACCAGCCTCTGATTTAATCAGGCAGCTAGGCCCAGATGCAGCTCCTCGTGATTATGTGAAGCTCCTTGACTCGGCATATGGGTTAGTTGAGGATGGGGAAGAAATTTTCGCAAGGTTCCTTAGCACTCATCAAAACACAGGAGAGAAAGCCTCAGAATACCTGCAGCGGTTACAGGTGCTGATCACTACAGCTATGAAGAGGGGTGGCATTGCGAAATCAGACGCCAATAAACAGCTGTTGCGACAGTTTCGGCGTGGATGTTGGGACCAGTCCCTTATTCTGGCACTGCAATTAGGGCTTAAAACAGAAACTCCCCCTGATTTCTCTGATTTCCTGCTACAAGTTAGAACAGAGGAAGACAGGAGAACTGCAAAGCAAGATCGCATGCAACGCCATTTAGGGAACACAAAGCCCAGGTCCTCTATGAATATGCAACTCGTGCATGAGCCGCCTTTTTCTGATGATGCAAGCGCAAATGTCCTCCAGACATACGTCACAGAAACTGAAGCTTTACGGAAACAGGTCTCTGAACTAAAAATGCAACTTGCCAAAAAGAAAGATCTAAGGAGGCAAAAGCATGCTAACAAAATCCAGAATTCAGCTCAAGAAACCCCCTCAGTTAGGGTAGCTGAAATTCAAGCCCAACAAACAGCGCCAAAACCCAGGCCAAAGGCTTGGTTCTGTTTCAAATGTGGCAATGATGGCCATCTAGCACGACAGTGTGAAAATCCCCCAAATAAGCTGTTGGTTGATCAGAAACATACAGAACTCAAAGCAAGACAAAATGAATGGGAAACCAAATATGACCATTTAAACTGGACAGGGTCGCAGTGGAGGGACTAACTGCACCCAGAAATAAAATGAAACGTCCCACACAAAACGAAGGCACGAAAACAGTCGTCTGTGAAACACATTCCTCAGCTCAGTCATTGGATGGTGCTCTCCCAAGAGGGTTGATAGGGCCAAAATGTACATCAACTGTTGTAATTGAAGGAGTTCAGTGTGATAGCCTTCTAGATTCAGGTTCCCAGGTTAGCACAGTTTCAAAGTCTTTCCATGAGAGTTACCTTTCACATCAGCCCATTTTCCCCATTCAAGACCTATTAGACATAGAAGGTGCTGGTGGTCAGGAAGTACCCTATCTAGGTTACATCCAAGTCAACATAGACTTTCCAGAGCACATCATGGGGCAACCTGTAAAGATTCTTACATTAGCACTTGTCGTGCCTGACCACAGAACAAACATGGACGTTCCCTTGTTGATAGGCACCAACACATTGGACCCACTGTATGAAAAGTGTGCACTTATTCAGGATGACTGCGTAAAACACGGGACCAACGGTGGTCAATGCTCCCCACTTGTGAAACATTTGTATCAAAGATTCAAAATAAATCAACAAAATGGCAGAGTTGGGACTGTGAAGCTGCAGAGCAAAAAGAGTGTCATCATTCCTGCAGGTGAAAGAGTGGCTTTAACTGGATACGTAAAGCATGTTCCAGTAGCTACCGATACTCCCCTTATGGTAGAGCCCCCCAAATCCAACTTACCTGCCGGTCTCTTGTTCTGTAGCTACGTCATGACAAGCCTGCCATTTTCGTCCTTCAAGATGCCTGTTTTGGTGAAAAATGAGACCGCACATGACATCAAAATATCAGCAGGTCATAGCATTGCTGAGTTATCTTTTCCTAAAGCTGTGTCATTCTTACCAGGTCATGTTGACAGAGTCACAATGAGTGAGCCATTCCACCTGACTCCATCCATCGCGACGTGCAACTCCATGCATGTGTCTGATTCCGGTAAACTCACTTTTGACTTTGCAGACTCTCCCTTGTCTGAAGAGTGGAAGGAGAGAATCACCAGGAAATTGAATTCAATGTCAGACGTTTTTGCACTCAACGACCTTGATTTTGGTCATACCACTGAGATCAAACACAGAATACGATTATCAGATCCATCTCCATTTAAACAGAGGCCCAGACCGATTCATCCCTCTGATTATGAGGCTGTCAGACGTCATTTAAAAGAGCTTCAAGATGCGAACATCATACGTGAGTCAGAAAGCCCCTTCGCTTCACCAATTGTAGTGGTGAAGAAAAAGAACGGTGATATTAGGCTATGCGTCGATTACCGAAAACTGAATAGACAAACCATCAAAGACGCATATGCTTTACCCAACATAGAAGAAGCCTTCTCAGCCTTGAACGGGTCCAAGTGGTTTTCTATTATGGATCTCAAGTCTGGCTACTATCAAGTAGAAATGGAGGAGGGGGACAAGTGCAAAACAGCTTTTGTGACACCTATGGGGTTCTGGGAGTTTAACAGGATGCCACAGGGAGTTACGAATGCCCCCAGTACTTTTCAGAGAGTAATGGAGAGGTGTATGGGTGGAATGAACTTGAGAGAAGTCTTAGTCTTTCTTGATGACGTTATCGTTTTCTCGGCTACACTTGAAGAACATGAAGATCGATTACTCAGAGTTCTGCAGAGGTTGAAGGAATTTGGCCTAAAGCTTTCACCTGAGAAATGTCAATTCTTCAGAACATCTGTTAAATACCTCGGTCATGTTGTGTCTGCTACTGGGGTAGAGACCGACCCAGCCAAGATAGCTGCTCTGACGACGTGGCCTAGGCCTAATAACATCAAAGAGCTTAAGTCTTTCCTTGGATTTGCCGGATATTATAGGAGGTTCATAAAGGACTATTCCAAAATCGCAAGGTCTCTGAACGACTTAACAGCTGGTTACCTGCCACCAAAAAGGAAGTCAGCCTCCTCACATAGCAGCTCAACACGTCTCTCAAGTGTAGATTTCAGAAGACCGTTTAATGAGAAATGGACATCAGCCTGCGAAGACGCATTCAAGACTCTCATTCAAAAGCTCACAACAGCTCCGATTCTTGGGTTTGCCGACCCGAAGAAGCCTTACGTCGTACATACAGACGCAAGCACTCATGGCCTGGGTGCGGCCTTATATCAAGAGCAGGAAGGCAAATTGAGAGTAATAGCCTATGCGAGCAGGGGACTAAACCGCTGTGAACGAAGATACCCTGCACACAAACTCGAATATCTCTCTTTAAAGTGGGCTGTCACAGAGAAATTTTTTGATTATCTCTACGGAGCGAAATTCACTGTTGTGACAGACAACAACCCACTGACGTATGTACTGACATCTGCCAAGCTTGATGCTGCAGGCCACCGCTGGCTGGCTGCTCTTTCCAGCTTTGACTTTAACATCCAGTATAGAGCTGGGAGGAAAAACCAAGACGCAGACGGTCTCTCAAGGCGTCCACATCCTCATGACGAATACCAACCTGACTTCACTTCTCAGGATGAGGATAATCGCATTCAGCGCTTCCTTGCCCAGTTCCTACAGGACGACAGAGGAGCCGATTTTCCATCTGATGCTGTAAAGGCAGTGTGTCAGAGGCACCAGCACATCTCAGCAGCAAGTACAGAGCCGGACTTCCAAACGCCGGTACCAGTTGAATGTTTAGCAATTGAGGCCTCTGCCATTCCTGTAGGATTCTGTCAAGCTGATGTACTTGGGTCATGTACGTTGCCGCAAATGTCACTTCAAGATTGGGCACGTGAGCAAAGGCAAGATCCAGTCATCAGTAGAGTGATAGAGCTTGTCAAAGCAAGAAAGCGACTTTCATACAGGTTGAGGCGTCAGGAGGACCGAGAGGTCCAGTTGATGTTGAGAATAATGGAGCAACTGGTCTTCTCTGATGAAGTCCTATACCGAAAACGCATAAGTCAAGGTGAGCCTTTCCATCAGCTTGTCCTTCCAACGAAATACAGAAAGACAGCTCTAGAGAACCTCCATGATGCTGTCGGACACCTGGGTACTGACAGAACTTTGGACTTGGTTCGTGCCCGATTCTATTGGCCTCGTATGGCCATGGACGTGACTGAGAGAATCAGGACCTGTGAGAGATGTATACGGAGAAAGGCACGGGCTGAGAGAAGTGCTCCCTTGGTGAATATAAAAACAAGCCGTCCTTTGGAGTTGGTCTGTATGGACTATCTTTCACTGGAGCCTGATGGAAAAGGAACAAAGGACATCTTGGTCATTACGGACCACTTCACTAAATATGCAGTAGCAGTTCCCACAGCAGATCAAAAGTCAAGAACAGTGGCGAAAGCTCTATGGAACAACTTTTTCATTCATTACGGATTCCCCGAGCGGTTGCACAGTGACCAAGGTCGCGACTTTGAATCAGCCCTGATCAAAGACCTGTGTATGCTACTTGGCATTAAAAAGACGAGGACAACACCTTACCACCCACGTGGAAATCCCGTGGAGCGGTTTAACAGAACACTCCTTGAGATGCTGGGTACATTAGAAGAGGGAGACAAAGTGAGGTGGAGGGAATTTGTGCAGCCCCTTGTCCATGCGTATAATTGCACTAAAAATGATACTACTGGCTATTCCCCATATCAGCTGATGTTTGGTCGCCAGCCAAGACTCCCAGTCGACATCGCTTTTGGGCTGAGCCCTGAGGGAAGCAGTAAACTATCCCACTCTGAATACGTCAAGAAGCTGACGGAGAGTCTAACTGAAAGCTATCGACTGGCCACTGAACACAGTTTGAAGAATGCTTTACAGAACAAACAGAGATTTGACAGCAAAGTGAGAGAGTCCACACTGGTAGCAGGAGACAGAGTCCTTGTGCGGAATGTCGGCATCAGAGGGAAGCATAAAATCGCTGATCGATGGAGTAAAACCATATACACTGTTGTTAAACAGATCCAAGACTCCCCTGTCTATGTCGTCGTCCCAGAACACGCAAGTGGACCTGAAAGAGTTTTACATAGAGACCTGCTTTTGCCATGTGGATTTCTTCCATCCACTGTCAAGGAAGTATGTCCCAGAGAGTCTAAGTCCAGACAGAAACATGATCACTCACCTTTTCCTGTTGATGATGAAGCTGAAGAAGATGGAGAACTGTCTGAAGAGGAGGACGAGGCCGAGTATTACTCCCTTTACGACCAACCTTCGACTTCCACTATTGCTGAACAGGATAGAGGGATTCCACAAGAAGAAACCAGACTAAAGCAAAAGTCTCATGCTGTAGAATTCACTGGAGAGGATACCCAGATGGAAAATGAGCCTGTCTCTGGAAGTCAAGAAGCTAATGTGAGTTTTGATGTCTCCAAGCTGAACCCTGCAGCTCCATCATTCGAACCTGAGGGTGTTGGAGGTGATAGAAATAGTGAGGCTAGTCAAGTTCAATACTCACCTGCACCTGAGATTGTACGAGCCAAAGGAAATCCTCCTAATGTTCCTGCAATGGACCTGAGTGAGCATTGTGGTCCTAGAGATGGATCAGGAATTGCATTGGTGTTGACTGAGGAAAGTGGGAATGTAAAAGAACACAACGAGGTTGCCCCTGAAGAAGAGGTGACGTTGAGAAGATCCTCTAGGGATAAAACAGCTCCCAAAAAGCTGACATACCCAACTTTAGGGAACCCACTAGTCACAGTTATGCACTCCATTTTAACTGGGTTAGACCAAGCTTTCTCCCAAACTCTTTCCCTTGACACTGTACCTTATATATGTCACTTAACACCCTTAGCATCTGAAATAGTGTAGCATGCAACATGCAAGGATGCATGTAGATTAAGGAGGGGAGGATGTAACCCACTCGAAAATAGCTACTAACAAGATTACATTATTCTAGTTTAATATCTGATTTCTTGATTACTTTTAGTTTTTTTCCTGCACGCCATATTTGTCCAGTAGGTGGCAGTAGTGGCGCTTCACAGAGGGGAAACTGTTGCACTGATTCTTGAAGAAGAAAAAGATTGCGAACAGCAGAACGATAGTGAGCTGAAGCTTTATTTAGATTTCTCATACGGAATAAAGATACAGATAACATTTAAGAGCTAGTTAAGAAGTGTTTTCTCACCAAACTTACTTCTAAGGCAAGAATACCAGAGCAGAGTGTCGAAATTACTACAAGGAGTTTATCTACTTGTATGATTTGTCTCCGGTGAGTGTTTTACACGTGTGTTACTAGCAGACATGGCGTGAAAGATATGATTGAGTTAAGTATGTAAAAGTTATCTTTACTTTTCAGTTTTTCTGCTGTAACTCAGTTGTTTAATGCATTGTGTAAAATGTATTGATGAGATTTGTACTGCATAATCTAAAAACCAATCGGAGTTGAACATGAGTTTAACTATTTGAAGTGCTATTTCATGCTATGTTGAAGCCACGTTATTACGTGATGTGCTAGTGTTTGAGTTTCATGTATGTAGTGAACGAATAGATTCAAAATAAGAATTTAAGCTACTACAGTTCATAAATATGAGTTATATTTCCAGATCTGGTCAAATTTATCGAGTGAGTAATTGAATTTTGCCCTGCTATGCAGGTTGGTTTTTTTTTTGTATGCATGATTTGAGAGGGAGTTCCATTGGACAAATTCACCATCGGACACGCGAGGCGGAAGAGCAGAGGGCGCGAACGATCATCTTGCCTGCAACACGAACTGCTTCTACTCACCATTTCTTCATTGCATCGTACAGATAAGCGCGAGATCTCACCACACTTAAAAAAAAAACATACTACCCGGGTAGATGGACTTTGGTTTAATATTTTGGGGTTATTTTATCAGAGCTCTGAGGTCATTTTATTTCATATTTTTTTCAACTTGTGTGAAAAAAGTTGCAAACTAAGAGAAATACTGATTTTCTCAACTAAAAGGACATTACAAAGAAAAGATAAACAAGGTCATACTGGTTGATATTTGATGTTCAATAAATGCCGGCTATATGTTCTGAGTAAACTATTTTGGTACTTTCATTTGTCTACTCCTCTTGTGAAAAGTTCCTTAGAAAGGCAGCACATCACTCTACATTATAATAAGTGCCCCTTACATTTATCAATTTTTTTTTTCTTTAATACAGACATATGTGTTTTTATTTATTTTATAAAAAATTTAAATGCATAACCCAAAGAGATCGCACTGTCAGATAGTTTGGGAATATTCACACATAACATAGGCTATACACATAAAACATGATATTAGAGTTTTAAAATCAAACATTTTAAAAGACAACAATACATTACAGTTGTTTAAACCAATGAGCATTAAGCTGTGTCGTCAGTAAGTCGTTTCCCATCATGCTTTTGATCAGCGCAGTCGGTGGAGAGCAACTGCGCCCGACTGCAGAATCCGACACGTGCGCCTTGCGATCGCGAGAGATTTTTAACATAAGTCAGCATGACATCAGAGCAAGGCGGACCGCACTCGGACACATTTCTAACCGGCATGCATCTCGCGGTGATCACCGGTGATCGATTCTGCGCAGATTTTGCTCATCTCAAACAAGCCTAATATCACCTGGCCAAAGCGACCGTTCACACACGTCACAGAGCAATATGGGTCAGAGATGTGTGTTCGGTTTATTTCGTTTTCCAACGTTGGTTAAGAATGAAATGGCTAGAATATATTCACAACTCTACAATTGAATCCAGCGTATCATCATCGGACTCGCTTCCATGGTGCTGTCAAGTACGACTTACAGTCTGAGAGGTAAACTAAACGCTATTGGCTATTTGAAAAGGGGGAGGAGCCATTCAATATATCCCGCCTCAGCCTCGGTTTTAGTGGAAATTACGTCAACGTATCATACGAAGCTGCGCTTTCCAATGCACTTCAGTGAGCCTTTAACCCTTCCTGCATCGACATTTCATTCAGTGATGTTAGGCAGTTTTAATTTATATATGCGGTCTAATGTTTGATGATCAAATTATTTTACATTTGTGTAAGCAATCTTCTATGACTTGTTTCTGCTTCTTCACCGGTGTTTTGATCCAGAAATTTTGTACTAGAAGATACGCAATACCTAACCCCCTATTGTATAACACTGAAAACATAGATAGCTGGAAAATTCAGTCAATGGCAGGGAAAGAGTAGAGTAGATTTTAAGTAAATTACACAACCAGTGGACTAGCCTACACAAAAATTCAGATACTCAGAAATAGAAACATATCTGGTTACTTCAACAACAAAAAAGGTGGATTTCTTTAAGGAATAAAGAATCATAATAAATCAAGTCTAGTTTGCAATATGATAGACTTGAACTTGATGCAAACAGCAACCGGTAGTGTCACATAACAGAAGGGAACAGACAGGTAAGTGGATAACAGGATGTTTATTACAACAGAGGGTGGAACGGGAGTGGGAACCAGGCAATGGTGAGTCTATGGCAACCGGAATATTCAGATGGTGACTTAGCTCGATGTTTAATGGATGTTTGGTTCTTGACAGGTGGTAGAAGAGAGGTGAGAGATAATATGCAATGTACAATATAGTCATTATTCAGTATAATCCACTTATTCTGTCTTCTGATTCGATAGCGTCATGTACAGCAATATGACTTACAGAGTATTAATGGTCTTTTAATTGACCTATTGGTAAGCCCCTCCCCTCGAACGCAGATGAGCCAATGTCAGTTGAGTATCAGTTGCACGGGGACCGGAACTCGGACATCTTTAGATTTCAGCATCGTAGAGAAACATTGGAAGATCCGAAGCTCTCATTGGTTTGATGGTGTTTATGGTACAAAAATGGTAAAACGATGTGCCTGGGGTACCAACGCTATCTCACGACCAATTCGTACGAATTCGTACGAATGATAAAAAGTTGGCTAATTCGTACTAATTCGTACGACCTCACTCGTACGAATTTGTACGATTTGTCTAAACCCACGTGATGGGTAGGTTTAGGGGCGGGGTCAGGGGTAGGTCATTCGTATGAATTCATACGAATTGGCCAATTCGTAAAATATGTACGATTTTGCAAAAATATCTCGTAATTCGTACGAGTCAGGTCGTATGAATTCGTACGAATAAGCCACCTCGTAGAATTTGTACGTTTTCCCGTGAGATCGGGCTGGGGGTACTTGTAACACTGATTCCAGGTATGCTGAGAGGATGGGCAATGGAATTTATTTTTACAGACTAGTGCATGATTGTTCATCTGTGGTATGCAGCAGGTTCACGTGGTGTATTAATCCAATGATGTGGGCGCAGTAACCTGGTTCCCTAAGGATTCAACCCTATCCCAATGAAGACGAAAACATTCATTTTCTGGCTGTCATACTCTCGTTAAGTTAATGTTAGTGAGTCCATGCTAACGTACAAACCTAAATAGCTAACTGTGCTCATGTCATGTACAATGTACATTTACATTTACATTTACATTTAGTCATTTAGCAGACGCTTTTATCCAAAGCGACTTACAAATCAGGACTAAATTAAGCGAGTCATCATGAAGAGGCAAAAAACAACAACAACGCAAGAAGTGTTCAAAATACGAAGTTCAGGCATTATTCAGAGTAGCATAAGCATGATAAGTGGGGTTTTAAAGGGAAAGGTTTTTTTATTTATTTATTTATTTATTTATTTATTTTTTATGAGTTTAGGTGCTCATGGAAGAGATGGGTTTTCAGCTGTTTTTTTAATGTTGTCAGGGATTCTGCATTCCGGATGAGGGTGGGGAGAGTGTTCCACCAGCATGGAACTGTGAATGAGAATGATCTGGAAAGTGATTTTGTGGCTTTCTGTGATGGAACCACGAGACGTCGCTCGTTGATTGATCGTAGGCGTCTGGTAGGGATGTAGGCTCGTAGGAGTGAGTGAAAGTAGGAGGGAGCTGAGCCTGTGATAGATCTGTAAGCAAGCGTCAATGCCTTGAACTTGATGCGAGCAGCGAGAGGTAGCCAGTGCAGAGAGATGAACAGAGGAGTGACGTGGGCCCTCTTGGGCTCGTTGAAGACAAGACGAGCTGCAGCATTCTGGATCATCTGAAGAGGTTTGGTTGCACATGCTGGAAGTCCGGCCAGAAGAGCATTGCAGTAGTCAAGCCTAGAAATGACCAGGGCCTGGACGAGGAGTTGTGTTGCGTGCTCAGTTAGGAAAGGCCTGATCTTCCTGATGTTGTGCAATGCAAACCTGCATGATCGAGCTGTCTTTGAAATGTGATCTGTGAAGGTCAGCTGGTCATCAAACGTTACTCCCAGATTTCTGACCGACCTTGATGGGGTGATTGATGATGAATCAAGCTGGATGGTGAAGTCGTGCTGTAGAGACGGATTGGCAGGGAGGACGAGCAGCTCAGTCTTTGCCAGGTTGAGCTGCAGGTGATGTTCCTTCATCCATGTGGAGATGTCTGCCAGACAGCTCGAGACCCGTGCAGCTACTGTGGGATCATCTGGTCGAAATGAGAGGAAGAGTTGTGTGTCATCAGCATAGCAGTGGTAGGAAAAACCGTGTGCCTGTATGATGTGTCCCAGTGATGTAGTGTAGATGGAGAAGAGGAGGGGACCAAGAACTGAACCCTGGGGAACCCCTGTGGTCAGTTGATGTGCTCTGGATACCTCGCCTCTCCATGCGACTTTGAAGGACCTACCTGTGAGATAGGATTCAAACCAGTCGAGTGAAGTTCCTGTGATGCCCAGTGATGAGAGGCTGGACATAAGGATCTGATGGTTCACGGTGTCGAAGGCAGCAGACAGATCCAGGAGAATGAGGAGTGAAGATTTGGAAGCAGCTTTTGCAATCCGTAGGGCTTCTGTGACCGACAGTAATGCAGTCTCAGTTGAATGCCCTTTCTTGAAGCCAGATTGGTTGACATCCAGCTGGTTGTTTAGAGACAAGAAGGATGTTACTTGGTTGAAAACAGCTCTTTCAAGTGTTTTTGCAATGAATGGTAGGAGAGAGATGGGTCTGTAATTCTCTACAAAAGATGTGTTTAGTGTTGGTTTTTTAAGCAGTGGAGTAACCCGAGCCTGCTTGAATGCTGTAGGGAAGGTGCCAGTATGGAGGGATGAGTTGATGATGTGTGTGAGTGCTGGTAGAAGTGTGGGAGAGATGGCTTGTAGAAGGTGTGAGGGGATGGGGTCTAGAGGGCAGGTGGTAGGGTGACTGGAGAGGAGAAGAGTAGATACTTCTTCCTCGGTTAGCGGCGAAAAGGAGGACAGAGGGGTATTGGCTGTGGAAGGGGTCGGTCTGGGTTCCTGTGTGTGTGGAGCTGAGAATTGACTGCTGATAGTTGTTGTTTTGTTGGTGAAGAAGTTCGCAAAATCGTTGGCAATGTAGGTCAAAAACACATAAACGAAGGTCTACATTTCAGTGCCTCTCCATATTAAACTGGTTAAATGTAAATTAATTGAATCTTACCCTGCGGTATATAAACAGTGTTGATCCTGGATGTTGTCATCTGCGATTGTGACGACCGTAACATGAGGCATTTCCCACTTGCATTGTGATCTGTATACCCTTGCTTCCAAATTAATCTTGTTACTTACCATATTTATTTCAAAATCTTTTATATATCCTTCCATGGCATATTTAAGTCCCACTTGAATGCTCCTCGATGAGAGGTGGTCCTTCTGCGTCCAAAATTGATCAAAAACATCTTGGGGCAAGGTTTTCACACTGACAGCTGTCATTGTAAGACAGTTAGCACCTCGTTTGTTTGTCCGAGTACGCAACAGTAACTAAGGAGAGCAGTGCTTAACAATAGGTCAATTGTGCCCAACTGACCAAGTCAATGTGTCAAATAACTACATTAGGTAACCAGGAACCAGGCTCAGTTAGGAGTTCAGCTCTAACAGTTTAGTGAGATCATTGATGTAGTCTGATGGGCAGGTTGAAAACATAGACCAAAATGACCAGCAAGTCTGTTGTGGGCTTAGCTGACCATAGTGGTTTGCACTGAGGGCTTATCTGGTCATCGAGATCAGTGTTGCTCAAGTTGACAATCTAGCCTGGATACAATGGCAGAACAAAGCATATAAATGGTCATGGCCATGTAACTGTTAAATAGGTTGCAGGGATGTAGAGTACACAGAGAAGAGGAGGGGTCCAAGTACTGACCCTTGAGGTACCCCGAGACCAGTTGATGTGCTTCGGACACCTCTCTCCTCCAGCTAACCTTGAAAGACCCACCTCTGAGGTAAGATGCACTTCAGCAAAGTGAAGTTTCTGGGATGTGCAGCGAAGAAAATGTGGACAAAATTATCTGATTGTTAATTGTGTCAAACGTTGCAGATAAATCTAGCAGTATGAGAATTTATGATTATGAAAGTGTTAGAGTAAATAAGAAACTAATTCAAAGAAAAACGATTGTTAAATATTATATTTCATGTAATGTTGTCTTAATGTTATCTTCCATCAAATCCAGCGATGCTACAATTTTGAATAGAAACATTATCTTTATTCCCGGAATTCCTTTGTTGAGAACTTGGCGTAGGATTGAATGAACACCTCTGTTCACTGGCAAAAGAAGCAAAAAGCAGATTGTCATGTTATGTTTCACACAATTGCCAAGAAATGAGGCCACACACTGCTGTATTATGCACTTTATTGGATGTAAGAGCTGCCAATCTGGATTTTCTTTAATACATGTTACGAGTTAGCAGTAGGAACCTGCTCTGCAGATTTTTCGGTTTAGACATGTTTAGTTCTGGCTTAATCTGAAGGTTTGGTTAAGATGATGTAAGAGTGTGTGTGCTTTTCCTAATATATGTGAGTTATTATATGCATAATAATAAGCAGCATTTGTTTTAGGTGCATTTATTGTTCGGTTGCATGTGAGTGTGTGTGCAATAATATTTGCAATGTGAAGTCAGCATTTCAGCTCTATACGTGTCCAGAGTAATGATACAAAAGCTGATGAATATTTGTTACATCATTTAGATATGAATGTTTGAGTAAATCTCTAGAAAACATGCCCAGATAAGATATAACTACAAAATCAAAAGAAATAAGAATTTTAAAATCCTTTTTAAGTCCATTGCTTAAAATAAAATAAATTATAATATATTATGTATGTATTTACTTACTTTTATTTATTTATTTATTTGCATTGAGGTAATGAAAATTTGGGAGAAAATGTTATTGAAATGGTCATGAAATTAGTCACAATGCAACTCTTAGTCCCAAAATAGGCTTTATTTTTAAATATAACTTCTTATTGTTTTCTTTTGATTTTGGGGTCAAATATGACTGGACATGTTCTCTCCCAGTGACATTCATTATTACATATCATATACGTCTATTTACTGTAAGCTTTCAATTAATATAGTCAGAAGATCATACTGTCTTAGTAAGTAATAGTAATCTGAGTTCCTTATGGTATTCTTGGGGTCATAAACAGTGACTCAAACAGTACTCTGTTACTCTATATTCATTTTGAAGATCAAACAATATTTGTATTATAGAATATGACATCTTAATATAGCACACAAACTCACTCTCACTTTCAAACACAGACACACCCACTCATATAGTTTACATAACTTTACTTGAACAGTCCCAGGACAGCTATCCACACTTAAAAGTCTGTAAGATAAGGGATCATTCACATAATGTACTCAAAAAGGTTTAGAGGTTACGAAATCCCTCCAAGGTGGGACAGCCCATGTTTGCGTGTGTGTGTGTGTGTGTGTGTGTGTGTGTGTGTGTGTGTGTGTGTGCATATTCACAATTATAACATATGCAGTTATAATTCTTGTAGCCTCATTAATATTTTCCCTTCTTTGAGAACCTCAAGGATGGCCACCTTTACAAACAGTTTAAATGCTGTACGTTTGATATGGCTCACTTTAGGAGAGATATGTCATCAGAGAAATCTCCAGCGCCCAGAGGATGAAGGCAGCGCGTAAAACGCCACTGACAGACCATGAGGCACAGAGGCAGCATAAATAGGGCACAGATGCCCGCCATAATGTAGGCGATGGTCATTAATGTGGACTCGTCGGTCTGAGGGACATTGTAGCCACAGTCCTCAAGGTCCACACCATGGAACGGTCCCTCCACTGAGGCCGTACGGAACTCATCGTGGACTAGAGAGAAGGAGAGAAGGAAAATAACAAAGACAAGAACATGAACAAACACAGAATAAGGAAAAGAAGTGGGCTTGGTAGGTGACATGATCTCATTGCAGTAATGTGCCAAGATCATTTATTCTTATGTTAGTATAAAATCCTTATTACTGTAATATTATGTGTTTATAATATAATATGCAATGTGTTTTTTGTTTGTTTGTAAAAAAAAATTTGCATTGCATTCGATTTTTCATGTTGTTATTGTTCCCTTTCTAGGGAAAGAGACGCTGCGTCAATGACGCTTTGGGAACGCCCCTGCGTGATTTTGTCTGAATCATTTGTGTCAACTAGTCCAATGGCGACTCAGAACATCACGGGCGGGTGATGTCACGACCAGGAAAGCATAAAAGCACATCTGGAATGACCAGCGTTAGCTTCAGTGCCTCAGCAAGCACTAGAGCTTAGATTCTCTGCCCGAGCCCGAACTTGCGAACCCGCGGCCGAGTCGGGCCGATATTTCCCGCCACTATCCTCGGGCCGGGCTCTTGATCAAGCATTTGTGTTTTTTGAATCATTACTTTATTAGCCTAATTGGGTGGACAATGCAACACGTCACGTGTCATGCGCAGTGTATCCTCCACTCACACATCACTCACACATCACCTGGTGTGCTGTATTGTAGCTTAAGTGCAAAGAAAAATATAAAAACAGGAGAATTAACTTTGAGCAAGTTTGGATGAAAGTCGGAGGTATGGAACCATTTTAAACAAGTCGTTTATTTTACCGTTTCTTTATTCGGATCCATTTGTGATCCGTTCTATTCTGAATAAACAAACAACGCAGTTTACATGCTTCGTCCTTGTTGCATTATTCATTAAGATAATTCTAAACAGATTTCTGTAGTTCAAACAACTCGGAATTGTAGTCAGTTATAACGGCCCACGTATTAAAAAATGGGCGGGTTTAAATCGGGCTCGGGCTCATAATTACAGTTAATGTGTCGGGCCGGGCTCGGACACATCGTGCACGGGCTCGGGCTTGATTTTTTTGGGCCC
Source organism: Rutilus rutilus (assembly GCA_021464565.1). Taxonomy (NCBI): domain Eukaryota; kingdom Metazoa; phylum Chordata; class Actinopteri; order Cypriniformes; family Leuciscidae; genus Rutilus; species Rutilus rutilus. Next base: position 5,004,980 of record JAJAQA010000008.1, on the reverse strand, counting down.
GATCTAAGCTCTAGCAAGCAATCTGTGTGAAACTGTTATTTATGGTTGTCTGTCACTGTATCAGTCAGCAGCATACGATATTATGGTGAGCAAGCAAACATTTCGATTGTGTGGTCCTCCCTACCCTCGTTTCATTACGGGAGGGTATACACACGATTTTGCGCTCGAGGGTGCTGACTCTTTTTCTCAAGGGAAGAAAAGACTATGCAATAAAGAATCGAGTGACTCAGATCTTGTGTTTGCTGAGGCAACGCATAGATTACGAGTCCGTAAAATGTAGTGTGTTGCAAGCTATAAATTTATGATTCTTTTATTGTATATTGAAACTATTTTAATATAGTTCAGCCTTTTCATCAAATGGCCGGCCGAGAGACAGAGCGCTCGGCCAAAAAGATAATTAGACAAGCTTATCCTGTCATCAAAATTACAACATCCACGTCGAGGGCCTTCCATTCTTTCCCGATGTCCACTATGAGAATTTGAGATCGCAGATTAAACCCTTTTCAGCTTGGGTATTCAGTTCTTAATTAAAAAAAAAACAGAAACTTGAGCTATCTGTCCTCTGTCGCGGCGTAGTCCCTTAAGACCCGGACATTACCCTCCAGGCTGGTTAGAACTACTTTGGCGCTGGTGGGTAAGGCGTATACGTCAGCAGGCAGACCTGTTAAGAGACCTGGAGTATCTTCTTCCAGGTCTCTGGGGCTGTATAATGAGGTTGGTTCCCACCTCATTATACAGTGCCCATTCCTCCTTTGTACCCTCAGGAGGCCGTTCTGCCAATCCTGCCATCCTCAGTGTTTCGGGGCACAGCGGTTTTCAGTGAGCTCATGCTCGATTTTCCTCGAAAGGGAACGTCTCAGGTTATGACTGTAACCATAGTTCCCTGAGAGGGGAACGAGACGTTGCATCGCCCTGCCATACTTCCTTCATCCCTGTGATCGACTTGCTTCTGATAAAAGAAAGTAATGCTGGTCATTCCGGATGTACTTTTGATGGTAGTAACCTTTTCTAATAAGCAGAGGCAGATGGCTATGGCAGTCCCTACTGTTCAGTCATGGAAAACCGATTGAGATTGTCAAAGAGTACAAGTACCTGGGGACAACTTTTGACAGTCTGCTTAAATTTGCTTCAAATACAGAGATACTGAGGAAATTCCAGCAGCGGCAGTACCTTTTAAGGAAGCTCAATTCCTTTGGAGTTAGTAAGAACATTCTTATCATGTTCTACTACTCCTACATTGAAAGTGTCACTACATTCTCCATTGTCTGCTGGTTTCATTCTATTAGCCTCAAAAATAGAAATAGTCTGGAGCGCACTGTTAAAGTCTGCTCAAAAATAATTGGACTCCCTATTAGAGGGCTCTTTCTACTATAAGTGATCAGCAAACATTGAGATTGGCTGGACGGATTTTACAAGACACTTCACATGTCATGTTCTCTGTTTTTGAGTGGCTTCCTTCAGGGCGACGGCTTCGTTGTCCATGTTGTAGGACTCAAAGGAGGAAGGCAACCTTTGTTCCAAAATCAGTGCAGCTTTTAAATTCTCAACCATCTCTGGCCCCCTGGGTTACCAAGTTGTGATTTTAGAGATGTTTTTTTTTTTTTTACTCTGTTATATACATACATATTTACGTATTTATTCATTCTTATATATGGTATGGACTAGTTGTTGTTTTTTAGGTATCCACTTGAAGTGGTTTTTTATTAATATGTATTCCGTGCACACTGTTATTATTTATTTAATGTATTATGTTTTTATGTATATTGTTTACGTGACTCTACATGGCCTCATTAATTGCCCCTTGGGGACAAATAAAGTGTTTTGAAATTGAAATTTGAAATTGAAATAGGCTTTCCTGGTCGTGACGTCACCTGACCGTGATTGCCATTGGACTAGTTAACACAAGGGCTTCAGACGCAATCACGCAGAGGCGTTCCCAAAGCGCCAATATTTTTATTTGATTTGATTGTGGCACAAGTGGCCTAATACTTTCTGAGGCCACTGTAAGTGGAGAAAATGCTCTCTCACCGTGACATGTGCTGACAGCAAAGCCAATGCGTTTGTGTTCTCGGTCAAACACCACATAGAAGCCCTCCATGATGACGGCACCCATTACTGTACCAGTGCTCGACTGAGACACAGCGAATTTATAACAGTCCTCCTGTGCCGACGCCACGTCCTCCACCGGCCTCAGGTACTGCTGCAGAGACCCGAGAGAGACAGACACACATCAGCTACACATCCATGCGTTCCCAAACCAATAGAGATGACAAAACAGATAAATGATTGTGTAGACAACAAGAGAGCAAGAAGATTATTTGAAGAAGCCGATAATCTCAGCATGGTCGGTGTATCACTACTGGCTTGTACTTTTGGACCTGCTGTTGTATGAGTCTAGCTTCAAGAGAGCAACTGTACATCTGTGTTGTTATATTATCCTAATGTTATTCATATACCATTTAATCATTTACTTCTTGCTCTTGCCAAGCTTGCTAATGTTGGATTAATTCAAGGGTTTACAACTCTGGCCCTCAAGATCACCTTTCCTGCAGAGTTTAGCTCCAACTTTCAACCTTAAATTCACCTGCCTGTAGCCCTGTACCTTTCTAGTGATCCGGAAGACCTTGATCACTTTGTTCAGGTGTATTTGATTAAGGTTGAAGCTAAATTCTTCGAGAAACTGGACCTCAAGAGCCAGAGTTGCTGTAATCATATGATTGTGCGGTTTCAAGGGAAATTTGTCTTCACAAACTAGGAATGTCTCAAGGTCATTAATTCACCACGTGTCTATTAACATGTCCGTATATATAGAAAGAAAAAGATCCAGCTGCTCCACCAGGTTGAGTGGTTGTAGTTGGTACAGTGAGTAAATTGCATTGAAATTTGAGATATAGTATCCCATGCATTGCGCTTTGCACATTTGAGCTCAAGTGTCAAACTTTACTCTTGAAGGGCAACTGTTCTGCAGTGTGTAGCTCCAACCAGCTCCAAAACACCTGCCTGGACATTTCTAGCAGAGATGGTCATATGATTGGGAGACATGAGGGTCCATGGCTTTACCAGGAGAAAGCATAAAGGCCAACTTAAGCCGGGTGCACACTGCAATTTTGGCCTCGATTGATGACCGTTGCGATCAAATTTTACCTCAGACGAAAATCTGGCAGTGGCAGAAGATTTGACTCATAGTCCTGCAGTGTGAGTTCTCCTACGACGACCATCAAATTGTCTTCGTTTTTCAAGACAAGCCATGACCAAAATTAACGTTAGAGATTTCTTTGTAGCCACCATTTCAGTCCTGCGTGTAACGCAACTCGCATCACCGAACGTGTCATTGATTGATGATGTAAAACTCCAGAAAAGTTTTCCCGCGTGTGTCTGTTGTTAACGCGTCTTGACTGCCATACAGTCTGACATCAGTGACAACTGACATCTTACAGTGTGACATGACTTATAGCGTTCATCATGTTCGTACAGTCTGACAAGCAACAATCGTAAAGGACTATTATAAATTGCACAGTGCACCCGGCTTTAGATCACGTGTGCCCTGACAACCAATCAAATTACAGTCTTGATGAAATTGAATTTCTTTCAGTTGTGCAACAGTCAATCACTGTTTGTGGATACCATTAACGAGAAGTACCAAAACTAAAATGCCCTATTTAAGAGTATAGGGAGCGATTTGGGACACAGCCCTTGATTAGCAGGTTCAGGTGCGTTTAATAGGGTTAGAGCTGAACTCTGCAGGACAGTGGCCCTCCAGGAGTTTGACACCCCTGTTTTAGCATATACAATTATTTAGCAACAATTATAAGTATTGCATGCTTTCAGAACACATGCACAGTACATTCTGCAGTAGCTACTGTGACAGTTTGGTTGGCACAAAGGGATAGTTCACCCAAAAATGAAAAATTAGGACTTACTCTAGGGAAAGCAGTCATACAGGTTTAAAACCACATGAGGGTGAGTGAATAATGAGAGAATTAAAATTTTTGGGTGAACTATCCCTTCAACTGTTGCCGCATGAAGACAGAATATGGTTTGACCGATAATCAATTTGATCATTCTGACCCATATTTCGACTTTATCCGTTATCTTTATGTATGGGTTATGTGGCCAGCAGCCTCTTATATCAGTATGCCATCCTGACAGTTGTCATAGCCATAGAATGAAGAAAGCAGAATGATGGTACCTGTGGCAGGATGGAGATTCGGAAGGACTGGTTTCTATTTTCACTCATTAGGTATAGAGAAATGACAGGGAAGATATGCCAGGGTGTGGTGCCCGCCTGCCAACATACCAGCTGCTCCCCCAGCCAAAAACCTGAAGGAAACTGTTCAGTCTGTGGAGACAAAGATCCAATTGTGAGAGAAATCTGAAAACGTTTAGCATGTTCAAGAATGAGTCCAGCTGAGACAGAGTGTGATTTAAACTGACCGATGAAGCCGCTTCAATGGCCTTCACAGCAGCCTGGAACACTTTACGAGGGAGACGCAGGTTTGTAGTGCCGCTGTCCACAATACTCTTATCATAGTTATACTGAGAGAGAGAGAGAGAGAGAGAGACAATAAGAATTAGAGCCCTGCATTTCAGCCCGAGCCCGACGGGCCCCGACTTTTTTACGCTCCTAGGGCCGGGCTTCGGGCCAATTTTCACGTCATAGTTCACATGCGGGCCGGGCCTCAGGCCTTTTTTGGGTTATCCTTCTTTTTATATTTTTAGACATTAATTAAAAAATATGAGAAGTTGACGTCGACGATAGAAGAACAAACATAGAAAGACATTTAATAACCTCATAACTTTCATAATCTTATAATTACACTGACATATGATTGACATGACAGTCTCACGCACGCAAGCACGCGCACACACAGAAGGTTTCCCGTCAGCGCAACCAACGATTCACCTCACGTGCAAATAATGGAGAATATTAAGAGAAAAATCGCAGAGTGATAGAAGAGAGGAGGACTGGGTTAAAATCTTCCACTGTGGATGCTATTCTTTTTCTCCACGATGCTCTGTAAGAGACTGTTCTAACTTTTCGTTTGATTGGACTTTATTTTCGTTTAACTGTTGGAAACTAGGCTACTGATGTTTTTCGTTTTTCGTTTGATTGGACTTTATTTTCGTTTAACTGTTGGAAACTACTGGAAAAAAGAATGGCCATGTTCTGTGGTGCATTTTTGAGGTAAGATAACCTGCAAGTTTGTTTTTGATTTATTTAATTTAATTTGCTCTATTGCTCATTTCGTTTGTGAGCGCTGTTGCGAGCAGCCTGAGCCTGCCTCAGTATTTCAAAAAATGTTTTACTCACTGTGGTTTAATAAATAAACATTAAACTAACTGTCTGTGTGATATGCTTGAAGTGTTTTATATCTATGGATTTTATTGTAGCCAAGTAAAGTATTAGCGTTGATTTGAGAGGCTAAATTGATCAAACATGTTTTACTCGCTGTTGGCTCGGCTGCTTGGTCGTCATTTTATTTTATTTTTTTAATGCTCCAAACATTTGTCTAAATTAACTTAATAAAGAAATGAAAATAAAAGAAACATAACTAACAAAACGGATATATTTTAATGGCTGCAAATAGGGCAGGCTGCCGCTGTGAAAAAAAAAAAAAAAAAAAAAAAAAAAAAAACGGGCTCGGGTCGGACTCGGGCTGATAATTCTGATGAGCTGTCGGACACGGGTCGGGCTAGGGCCTGAGCGTCTCGGGCCAGGGCCGGGCTCGGGCCTAGATTTGAGGCCCGTGCAGGGCTCTAATAAGAATGTCTGCTTTTAGCAATGGCTAGTTTGGGTTACACTTTATTTTAAGGTGTCATTGTTACAATGTAATTATATATTTAAGTACTGAGTAATATGTATTAATAACATGTACTTACTATAGGGTTAGGGTAGGATTAGGATTTTTTTGAGGGTTAGTTGCATGTAATTATGAATAATTTACTATTATTACTATGGTAAGTACATGTAACAAGGACACTGCCAGACCTTACCAGGCCTTTTTTACAGTAAAATACTGACAACACCATGTATGAAAGAAATAATGTTAAACTGGTTTGTAAACTGTTTTCACACAGTCAGTTGTAGTTCTTGTCTTTCCCTGTCCTTCAGTGATTCTACTTATCAGGTGTTCATCAGTGTCTGAATTCACTCACTTCTTTTCAATGGGGACTATATTAGTGAGATTTAATCAGTCAAAACAGTTTTAAGGTTAATTGATCTACAGCAGATGTGTGTCTCTGGAAAACAGTGATCTATGACATTACATTATGTTGAAGTTTTTTGTGTCTATTTGTTAACAAGGGATTTGTGGATACATTATTGTTTTGTTTTTTGTTGAGTACAAATTATATTTTTACTTAAAAATGAAAATGGGCCACCAGAATTGGCATAGAAGGACCATAGTGACATGTTGTTACTCTTATTATGTTTGAATTGAATTCTTATTGTAATCTATCGGGTTATTATTCAATATATCCATGAATTAGACACATTTCAGGTCTCTTCACTATATTAAAACCTATAGGCTAATTGAGTGAAATCATTGACACATGAATTCTTAGTGTTGATATGACATATCTTCAAATCTTAAAATATGGGCAATTAAATATGTAAATATTCATATGCCTCTATTAATGGCATGTGAAAAATATATACAAAAGGTTTAAAGGTTTTAATGTTTAAATGTAAAAAATAGTTTTTTTGTGTGTTTTTTTTTAAAACAACCCCAGGGAAATAAAAGCACATATGCTTGAATATACTTGAAATGTATTTGTGTGTGTGCTTAGTTTTCTCAGTAGAAATAAATGCTTCATGGCAAAAAACTTAAAAAAAAACCCAGAAGACTTGTTCTCACTTCTTTGCAGTCCATATTGAGATCCTGTCCGTTAACCTCAATGCGCACGATGATGACCTCATAATACCACTCTCGTCTGATTGGTGTGTACCACAGCTCCCCAACATACAAGGACGGATCTACTCCCCCAATGATCTGGAAAGAATAAAGATAATCTGTGAATGAACAAATCATTTTTATAGTATTTTAGTGTTATTTTAGTATTTGTTTTGTTGCACATCACATATAACTTTTTAACAACATGGTAAGAGTGTGATTCAAAGATTCTGAATCTATTATGACTATTTTTATGACGTATTCTTGTCCTTTTATCGGAGCTTGGCAGTCTCAATCTCATTTAGTTTTCCATGGAAGACAGTCATTTAGAGTAAATTTAAATTTGGGGTCAATCAACCATTTCTTGCACTGAAATGGTCTTCTTCTCTGTCATGTTGTCCTGTTCGATCTTCCCAGCGGCTCTCACCATACTGCCCCCTACAGTGGAGCTGCCGGCGCTGTAGTTCTGGGTGAATCCTGCTCCACAGAGCTGCAGAGAAAACACGTCTGGGACGCTGGTCTGTCTCAACAGGGAGTCGAAGAACGGCTCTAGAGTCTCATCCGGCTGAAAGACGGAAAACCTGATTAGAAGAGACTTTTCATTAAGCATTGTGAAGTTACGACAACACAAGCGCCCAGAAACCCTGCAGGAACCGACCCTTGCGATCTCGGCGTAGGCCAGCCCCAGTATTCCCTCCCAGTTGGATCCGTTGATGAAGAAGCGATCCGACTGGGTGATCGCAGCGATGTTGGCCCTCAGAGACACATTTGGGCCGTGAGGAATCGACACCAGATCGGTGCCCAGCTCGCCCTCCCACCGGCCCTGTGTGTACGGCACATACACACCGCGGCCCAGATCTCTGTACGATGACGAACTATCAACACAAACAGGAAAATGTTGCAAAGTTTATTAGCCTTTATAACACACGTCAAGACACATTTGTGTGTGATTAGTTATTACTATACTCACAGAGAACGATGGTAATATCTGTGGAGGAATGGGTGAGCGGCGGCACCGACTGCAAAATTACTGCTGCCCGTATCAACCAAGATGTTCAACTGAAACACAAAGGGATTTACTCTGTGATTAAAGCTGCAGTCCGTAGTTTTTCCTCTTTGTCGCCATCTCTGTTTGAAATCTGCAGTTATTCGCAGAATTATCAGCTTTACGTGGGTTGTGCCTCGGCACGCGGATGAATCCGATGTTTTGAGGAGAATGTGCGGCTGTCAGTCGCTGCCGGTGTGGATCCTGGCATTCGCAATCACAGATTCTACTTTTTGGAAGTGTGACCAACATAGGAATTTTCACCGGAAAATGTTGAATGTCTTAAAGCTACACTGTGTAATTTTTTAAGTTGATTTTTACAGGGTTCTCAAGTCTCACGCATTGGCCGTGAGACACACGCAATTCAACCAGTTCACACGCTCACACGCCACACCGTGTATTTCTCACGCTGAAAAGGCAATGCCAAACAAGTTGTCCTGCAAGCTTTATATATAACGTTGTATACGAGGCGCAGGCACACAAAGTGAAGTTTCCTGCCGCCAGCACGTATCACGGCCAGATTGCGTTCGTTACTAGGCAACATAGATGCGTGAACACACGGAAGTTGACGGAACATTCTCGGCCACCGTACGTTCGTTACTAGGTAACCAACAACATCGCGCGAACACACGTCGTGTTTATATCTATGGTGATGGAGAAGGTAAGTTGGAAGAAAGCTCGCCAAACATTTTTAGAACATTTAATATAGCCCATCGTATACATTATTATTTATGCAGTCAAAAACTCTACAACTACTTTGCCAGAAGCTTTGGCTCAGTTTGGCTAACTTACGTTATCTGAAACTAAGGGAAATGTTAGTGGGTATGGGAAGGAATGAAGAATGTATTTCTTCATTTTATTTTAAATTATATATTATACTGTATTAATAGTCTTTCTAGTTACATTAAGGCTACATGTATTAAAGCAGAGTGCTCTGGGTAATATTTTATATCCTGTCTAAACATACATTAATCATTGCCATTGCATTTGTATTTTTCAAAGATGTCAGGGAAAAAGCAAAAAGATATTTTATCATATCATATTATATCATAGTACTCTTGTGTACACACACACACACACACACACACACACCTTAATACTCTAATATGTCATTTGTTCACAATGTCCCACCTCACAATAAATCATTATACCATTTCGACCATTTCGACTAGACACATTCAAAATGCAAAAAGATTTGTTTTTCCAAACTCTTTGGAGCAATTTGTTAATTTTTTGTATATTTCTAATTTTGAAATATAACATTAAAGAGTATATTTGATGTGATGAATTGCTCTGTCATTTATCATATTTACCAATTGTTATAATTTCAGTTTGTGCTGGTTAATTATGAACAATGGGTAAAATTGGGGGGCGGGGCAGGGGCGGGGCTCCATTAGGGCTCCTCCCCTAACCGCATGTGATCTCACTCCAAGCTTTTGATAAAACTTGAGAACCATGTTTTTAGCAAAAAACACTTTGTTCTTTCAAAATGATATGTGCTCATTAATGTGTAAGTACTTCTACCAACTAATCAAGTATTCTCATAAGCTTAGAATCTGCCATTTAGAATACATACGAGTGAGTCGCTCGAATGGCGGCAGCCATGTTGCGCCTCCATCTTGAAAATACATTAGCCAAAGAGGGACATACCTGGAAATTCAAGCTTCGCCTTTCGCGTTTTTACACTCAGTGGCACCGTGACGAACGCGAGGGGGAGATTACTCACGACTGCCGGCAGATTTGAAATAGCACGGCCACCGTAGGAGTTAAAACACCCTCGGAATGGGAGGGGCTAGAAAGTAATATTCAGTTGGTAGTCATAAACAATTTCACCGCTAGATGGGAGAAAATCCTACACAGTGTAGCTTTAACGAGCAAGTAACATCCACTTTTGTTCTGACCAACAAAGGGAAAAAAAGCATTGCAGTAAATTGCGCTGATTAAATCTAACGATCGCTTATATCACGTCAAACCGTGCAAATTATACTTTGTTCTCAAATTGTTAATGTTAACAACATCAGCATTGCGTGACTACATTTAATGCCCTTCCGATATTATCCTTGTTTTCGCATGGACCGGTTGCAGTCTCTTTTTTTCTGTAGACACTCTTTGGTCTTAAAGATTCCAGCATCGAGTTTTGACTAATGTTTTAAAATAAAAGAATTTTTACAGTTAAAGTCATTTTTTTATTTGTGTCAGGAGTGCACATCAATCATGCTGAATCAAACTGGTATTTACCATTTCACATAAAAAGAGAACACATTCCTGTCTGGTTGCACCTGCCTCCATTTATTTGCGATCACAGGAATGAACAAAACAACTCCCTTAAGGCTTTTAAGTCCAAATGCTTACACATTTAGAAACATATTGATAAAATGTCATATGTTTAATGTCACATTTCTGAGCATTTATATACATTTTCAACGAAATTATGTGATGATTGCAATTTGGTGTGAGCGATCTCTTCTGTCTCACTACACTATCCTTTCAGCCAGAGCAACAGAGGGAGCTCACAAGCAGAAAACAGGAGTAATGAATTATACGAGTTCACCGGATTGCATGTTTTTTATGACGTATATGCGGATGCATTAGTCTGGTATCAACAAAGGCACAGGGAGGGAAGAGACAGATAAAACATGCAACCAAATAAATACACAATTATAATCATACATGATTTGTCTACGTTCTTCTCTGGTATTTTCCATAAACATATGTTTTTATTATAGCAATGGTTAGCAAGTAGCCTTTAGCATGATCAGAATCCCCATCGGATCTCAAGGAAGTTAGTGGCACTCAGCACTTTTCCACGTCAAAGACCGTTCTTATGAATATGAACGTTGGCGTGGATTTTAGCGTACACACACACTGTTCAAATCTGTGCATACACACCTTTTATACCTGAGGCCCCTAATCTCTAGATGTGGCTCAGGTCTGTGACTGTGACTATTGCTCTGTTGTCAAATGTTTCTGACCTTGTGTGTGTTTGTGAAGGGGTATTTAAGAATGAGATATATTATCGATCTGCCTCGTTCACCAGCGACGGACTGGCAGCCTGCCTCTCAGCTTTAGACTCACTGACTGAGCGAAATGAGATCCACACTGAGGGAGAGCGAGACGGAGAGACACAGGCAGGATGGGAAACCTGAGGACGAGAAAGAGCTGCCAGACATTTTCAGGACTTCACAGATCTCTAGCATGTTTTAGCAGATAGACTGCTATATTGGCCGTTTAAAAGAATGGTTGATTCATGACATATTATATTGATAAATCATACTGACAGACCACTTCTATACATAATACCGCTTTGTTGTAAAAATATCATACTTATACATGCACAAATTTAGACCAAACTTTACTGAATTGTTCCAAACACATCTCTCCATCTCAGGTAGAGAACCGTTTTCGATTCATCAGTGTTTTTGAATTCAACGGTGGTTGATACGCACTTGACCTTCTTACCACGTCTGCCTATTCCTCTCAGCAGCTCTTCAGCGTTTCTCTCGTGTAGTAAGAATTGAGCTGACTCGTCATGTCATTGATTTGTCCTGTGGGCTTCCTGTTATTCTGCTCACTGAATCTGGCTTGTGTGCATCCTTCCTCTAAGGCCTGCCTTCACCTCGTCTCTCAGTGCTTCCTCTTCCTCATACATTATATGACCTTGTTGACCAGAAATGATATTGTGGCAATGGACTGTTGAAGATGTTTGGTGTGCAAAAACACTAATTCATTTCCTTCCACATCATTTTTAAGCTTGTGTATGACCCAGTAGACGGGCACACAAAACAGCTATAGTGATGCCACTAGCTCAGCATACGAGTTCTCTCTCTCTATCAGAGGAAAATGGGGCTTTATCACTCTGAGAACTTAGATCAAGTCTTCCTGTAGCTTAAACAGTAGAGCATGACATTAGCAATGTCATGAGTTTGATTCCCAGCAAATGCATGAATTAAGCAAATGTTTAGTTAAATGTAAAGTAAGTCGCTTTGGATAAAAGATGCATAAATGTCCATTTTAAACGTTTCAATTGAAACAATTATTGTTGGTACATGTTTCTTATAACAAAAAAATGGAATGTGGATCTGTAGTAGTGTATATGTTCTGGGCAATAGTGCACTATTATTGATAAGGATCGCTGATCGATTGCTCCTGTCTGCCTCGCTGCCTGCTGTGAGTGTGTTTGCCTCGGTGCTGTAAGCTCCGTCTTAGCCTCGTATTTCTTTGTTTTGAACCATCATTTACTACAATTTGTAGTTGTTTATACTAAATACAGCTTACCCAACATCTCAGATTGACATCGCTAGCTTCCGTTACTACTAACACAACACGCTAATTCGCTAAGCTAGCCTGTTAACGCGCCACCCGTGCGCTCAGCTGTTTTATTTATTTATTTTTTCTCTCGCGCGCTCGCGCCTTTGAGTTCATAAAAGCTCAGGTAAATAATAATCAGTCAACAAACACGGTGAGTAATGTCTTGTCCTGTTATTGTCACCTGCACTTCATGTCACATGTTTAGCATAGACTTCTCTGTTGGCAATGTAGGATTTATATGTGATAAATGTAAGGAGACAGTTAGGCTGACAGAGAAGATTTCAGACTTAGAGACACGCATCCAAACTTTAATTGAGGATAGTAAGAGTGCTAGAGCTTTAGATACTATTTTGGATGCGCCTAGCATAGTGAACTCTTTACATGATTCGGTTCCAGCTGAAGTAGTGCCTGAGCAGCCGGGCAAATGGGTGACAGTGAGGGATCGCTCTAGTCGCGGATCAAAAAACCACTCTTCCGTTCCGATTACCACAACAAATCGATTTGCCCCGCTCAGTGAAACACCCACTGAGAATTCTGTTGATTGTGCCCTAGTAATTGGTGATTCGATCACACGGAACGTGAAAATAGAGACAACAGCGAACATAGTCACATGTTTGCCGGGAGCCAGAGCGCCTGACATCAAAGCAAATTTAAAAGTGCTGGCTAATGCTAATCGTAAATTCTCTAAGATCATTATTCATGTCGGCACTAATGATGTTCGACTCCGCCAGTCGGAGATCACCAAAATTAATATTAAAGAGGTGTGTGAACTTGCAAGTACGATGTCAGGCACTGTAATTTGCTCTGGCCCCCTTCCTGTTCGCAGGAGTGATGAGATAGTTAGTAGATTGTGTTCACTGAATCGCTGGCTGTCTGAGTGGTGTCCGTGTAATAATATAGAATTCATAGACAATTGGAAAAGTTTTTGGGGCAAACCTGACCTGTTGAAAAGAGATGGTATTCATCCCTCCTGGGATGGTGCTGCTCTTCTATCTAGTAATATGGCTCATAGTCTTAGAGCTCAAACATGACAAATTGGGCACCAGGTCAGGAAGCAGACAGACTGGCTAAACCAACCGTCTGCTAGCGGCCTCGCGTCACCCAGGTCAGATAAATCCCATCACATAGAGCCTCTTTCACCTAGCTATCATCATATAGAGACTGTGTCTGTTCCCCGATTTTGGAAATCCAAAAAATGTTTAAACCTATCTAAGGTTAAAAATTTAATTGATATTCAACAAATAAAAAACAGCTATAATACAGATGAGCAAATGCTAAAGCTTGGGTTGCTGAATATTCGATCGCTTACTTCAAAAGCACTCATTGTTAATGATATGATTTCAGATAATAACCTAGATGTGCTGTGTTTGACAGAAACCTGGCTAAAACCAAGCGATTACATTACTTTAAATGAGTCCACCCCGCAAGATTACTGTTATAAACATGAACCCCGTCTGAAACGCAAAGGGGGTGGTGTTGCTGTAATTTATAGTAATATTTTCAAAACCACTAAGAAATCAAGTTTCGAATATAATTCTTTTGAAGTGTTAGTGCTTAATGTAAAAATATATAGTAAAAATGATAAATCACGTTTGAGATGTGTGCTGGCTACTGTATACAGGCCACCAGGGCACCATACAGACTTTATCAAAGAATTTGCGGACTTTCTATCAGAGTTAGTATTGGCTGCAGATAAAGTACTAATTGTTGGTGATTTTAATATACACATCGATAATGAAAAAGATGCATTGGGATTGGCATTTAAAGACATTGTAAACTCAATTGGAGTTAGACAACACGTGTCAGGACCTACTCATCGTCGTAATCATACTCTAGATCTAATATTATCACATGGAATAGATGTTGATGCCGTTGAAATTCTGCAGCAGAGCGATGACATCTCAGATCATTATCTAGTCTCGTGTAAATTACATTTAGCCAAGGCTGCAAAGCCGACTCCGTGTTACAAATATGTTAGACCTATCACTTCTGCTACTAAAGATTGCTTTATTAATAATCTTCCTGATCAGTTTCATCATCTCAGCATCTCAGATAGCTTAGAAAAACTTGATATTGCAACAGAAACTTTTAACTCTCTCTTTTCCAGCACTTTAGACACAGTTGCTCCTTTGCGCTTAAAGAAGATTAAAGAAAATAATCCAACGCCGTGGTACAACGAGCACACTCAGGCCCTTAAGAGAGCAGCCAGAAAAATGGAGCGCAACTGGAAGAAAACAAAACTAGAGGTATTTCGCATTTCATGGAAAGAGAGCTCGATTGCTTACAGAGAGGCTTTAAAAGCTGCTAGATCTGCTTATTTTTCAAACCTATTAGAAGAAAATAAACATAATCCTAGGTATTTATTTGAAACAGTGGCTAAACTAACGAAAAAGAAAGCTTCAAACACAGAAGTTTCCAAGCAGCACAGCAGTAATGACTTTATGAACTTCTTCACTTATAAGATTGATAATATCAGGGACAAAATTATAACTATGCAACCGTCTACTACAGTATCGCATCAGGCAGTGCATTGTAGTCTCCCTGAGGAAAAATTTGATTCATTCATTGCTATAGGAGAGGAAGAATTTACTAAACTCGTTAAATCATCTAAATCTACAACATGTATGCTAGACCCTATACCGACTAAGCTACTGAAAGAGATGCTTCCAGAGGTCATAGATCCTCTTCTTAATATCATTAATTCCTCTTTGTCTCTAGGATACGTACCAAAAAACTTTAAGCTGGCTTTGATTAAACCGCTTGTTAAAAAAATGCAACTTGATCCTTCAGAATTAGTCAATTACAGGCCGATCTCGAATCTACCTTTTCTGTCAAAGATACTAGAAAAGGCAGTATCTTCACAACTATGTTCCTTTCTAGAAAGAAATGATATCTGCGAGGATTTTCAGTCCGGATTTAGACCATACCATAGTACTGAGACTGCTCTCGTTAGAGTAACAAATGATTTGCTCTTATCATCCGATCGTGGTTGTGTCTCTCTATTAGTGTTACTCGATCTTAGTGCTGCGTTTGACACCATTGACCACAACATTCTTTTAAATAGACTAGAAAACTATGTTGGCATTAGTGGAATTGCATTAGCATGGTTTAAATCATACTTATCTGACCGTTATCAGTTTGTAGCAGTAAATGAAGAGATGTCTTATCAATCACAAGTTCAGTATGGCGTACCACAGGGCTCAGTACTAGGACCGCTGCTGTTCACTCTGTACATGCTACCCTTAGGAGATATCATTAGGAAACATGGAATTAGCTTCCACTGTTATGCCGACGATACTCAGCTCTATATTTCTTCAAAACCTAACGAAACTTACCAATTCACTAAATTAACAGAATGCATAGCTGATATAAAAAACTGGATGACTCGTAATTTCCTACTTCTAAATTCTGAAAAAACAGAGATTCTAATTATTGGACAAAAAACTTCCTCACGTAATAACCTAGAATACTGTCTAACACTTGATGGCTGCTCTGTTAAGTCTTCGTCGTCGGTTAGGAACCTGGGTGTGCTCTTTGATACCAATCTTTCATTTGAAAGTCACGTGTCTAGTATCTGTAAAACCGCATTTTTCCATCTTAAAAATATATCTAAATTACGTCATATGCTCTCATTGACAAATGCGGAACAATTAGTCCATGCGTTCATGACCTCAAGGCTAGATTATTGTAATGCTCTACTGGGTGGTTGCCCTGCACGCTTAATAAACAAACTACAGCTGGTTCAAAACGCAGCAGCTCGAGTTCTTACCAGAACCAGGAAGTATGACCATATTAGCCCGGTTCTGTCAAAACTGCACTGGCTCCCTATTAAACATCGCATCAATTTTAAAATATTGCTGATTACTTACAAAGCACTAAATGGTTTAGCTCCGCAGTACTTGAGCGAGCTCTTAACGCATTATACTCCTTCACGTCTATTGCGATCTCAAAATTCCGGCCAGTTGATAATACCTAGAATATCTAAATCGACTGCTGGCGGTAGATCCTTTTCCTATTTAGCACCAAAACTTTGGAACAGTCTTCCTACCATTGTCCGGGAAGCAGACACACTCTGTCAGTTCAAATCTAGATTAAAGACACATCTCTTTGACATAGCGTTCACATAATACATTATAGACTTCTATAATTCAATATTAGGCTGCATAGATTAGGTCAGCTGGAACCGGGAACACTTCCCATAAATCCTGATGTACTTGTTACATCATGAGAAGAATGGCATCTACGCTAATTTTAGTGTCTTTGTTTATCCCAAGGTTTTCCCGCAGCCTGCCGGATCCAGGCCGTTTCCAGATCTGATGAAGGACCTTCGCCTGGACCCGGTGTCAACGCAGTGCTGAAGGGCCAACTAGTCTCTCCCTATGGAGGATCCCTTTCCCACTCTACAGATAACGCGTCGTCGGGAAAACTCAATTTGCGTATCTACCCCGAATTGATAAAATAAAATAAAATTCTGAATCAAAACTATAAGGAAACACCAGTAATTTGTTTAGGTTTGGTTTGTAGGGAATTCCAAACCTGCACACATATATTCAAACGCACATAACTATAGAACCCGTTCTTAATGCGCATCTGAACGCCATCAGCGTTTCTCACAGGTTCGCGTTTAAAGTCTGTGTAGAGAGAATGGTGTCGTCTTGGCGGCCCTAATTTAAAAACAAATGATCGTTGCGACGGAAGCGAATCAATCAAAACTAACTTTAGCTGGAAAATAACTTTATTAAAGAACCGCTATAAAGCCAAAACAATCTTACGTTATATTATACATTTATCTCTGTAAAGCTGCTTTGAGACAATCTACATTGTTAAAAGCGCTATATAAATGAAAATGACTTGACTTGACTATTATTCTACGTTTACACAACAGTTTTTAAATAAAAACAGATTTATTTATTTTTTACGCGTTTTTGCCATTCATTTACTAAAAACGCAAACTAAAACGTGTTTCAGGGTACCTTTACACTAAAACAATGTACTAAAAACAGAAAGGTTTTCCATTTGCATTTTTCGCATACAAATGACAACTTTGTGAAAACAATCCCCATTCACATGGATTCTGCAAAAACGTCTAAAACACTGTATTCTGCTGCCAGGCCAGTAGATGGAGATGTCACTTTGTAAGGAAACACTGCGTGCCTATAGACTGAACGCGTAATGTGCATGAACATGACGTCACTGTTTTTACAAATTCGCATTTTTGTAGTTTACAAAATAACAGTATCGGTATAAAGGCGATAACGGTATCGCTATCATAAACTTGCACTTTGAATCCCGTTTTCAAAAGATTGCATTTTCAGACCCCTAAAACACATTTGTCATGTAAATGAACGGCCAAAACACATACAAAAGTTTTCCGCTTTCAGTTGAAAATAGTGTCGTGTAAACGGCCCCTCAAAGTGCACGTTTTTGAAAATGATACCGTTATCGTATCGCGCTGCTCGATTAATCGTTAAAAGGTCGCGATCTTGATCCAAACACCCACACAATCTAACTATACTGTGTCTATTAAACCTTTGACAAAATCACACCGGAACATTCAAAGCGGTGTTTGCACGGCCACTGATCCAGAAAGAACCGCTGGGATGCAGACTATTGATATAAAACTGCTTCACAAACAGTCTTTTCAATCACACAGTATCATTATTTTTACGTTACAAATATTCATATTATTACAGAAGAACTGAGATAAAAGTGTAAATTCAGATATAAATACTGATGTCTACAGAAGTGATCAAAATCGAGTAAATTACCTTTTAAAAGAAACATGGTGCTTCAAATAACGATTGTATTGATTACATTGTTACGCCACCAGGTGGCGACAAGTGACTTAATACAATGCATTTCTCATTGAATCAATTAAGAGATGTTCAAAAAACGCTAATTCATCCAGTAATGAAACAAGTGAAGTCTTTATGAGCAAGTCATTGAATCGTTTATTCAAACCAATTTCTTTTAATAATTAATTCAGATTCATTGAACATTTTAAATAGACCGCAGCAATAAACGTTTGTCAGAACCGCTAGTAAATGATGTTATTTTGTTTAGTTATCTGTTTGTGGGAGAATCGTGATTCTCAATTTATCCCGAATCGTGGATCTGTAGTCTCATTTATGAAAAAAAAGTGACATCCGAAATCGCATACTTCTCTACTATACAGTAGGTGAAAAACAGTATGTGACAAAATTAGTATGTCCGAATTCACAGTACTCATAAAAGAGTAGGTAAAAATGTACCCGGATGAGATGCTACTTCCGGTGAAATTCTGAAGTGTGCATTTGATGGACACTTTACTATCCCATGAGGCCTTGGGAGTATGTCCAGATTACATTCATACTACATAGAACATATTTTCTTTGCGGCTGTGAAGTAATTACTTATTCAAAATAAGTACCTACTCAAGAGAGTATGTGATTTCAGATGCATCCCCCGATTCCCAGGTGTATTACGCGTTCAGTCTATAGGTGTGCAGTGTTTCTTTACAAAGTGACATTGCCAACTACTGGCCTGGCAGCAGAATACAGGGTTTTCAGTCGTTCTCAGATCCGTGTGAATGGGAATCAGGGCTGGAGCTGTGAAAACTGATCCCCGTCTCAGCCTGTGCTCTTCACTACAGCTGTGACAGGTACACTTCACAAAACAGACTGTTGTTTTTTTAATCCCACAGTCAGCGTTTAGTCTTTTAATCAATGGTCTAATATTTCCATAAGGCACAAAGATCTAAATGAAACAGGCCATGCTTGGAATGGAATACAAGCATATACTGTAATGTGGACTACTATAAAAATAAAATAAATTAAAAAACACCAGAAAACACCAATAACTAGAAGGTGACAATTACGCAACCTATAGACTGCATATAGCGTATTAAACTACCAGTTTAACACAGTATTACTATTTCACTGTTGGAATAACAGAAAGTGTATATCTCTTTAAATCACATTTTTATTTCACCAGTTCAGTAAAAAATAAAGCAAAGTATAAATAATCCTTCATTGCTCAAATCTGTTCTTTCTTTTTTGTATTTAAAGTAATAAATAGCCTATGTAAATATGTAATCATTTTCGAAAATGGGTTCAAAGTTAGATACTGGCAAAATGTTAATTATATTATGGTTTATTTGGATACGTTTCTGTATTTTACTATTATTTTGACAGCCATGCTGAAAGACAACTTCCACATTTTTAGCCTTGATAAATAAAATAAAACACAATGTGAATAGATTATGTTGTCTTGGACAAAATCTTTCCTGTCCAAGAAAATTATGAAAATATAACATAACATTTGAATGGCCTTTTTTTTTTTTTCTGGGGAGAGCAAATGTCAATAGGCTACATCACAAACAGTATGGGTAAGTTAGTGTGGAAGTGTGCTGTTTTGTTATATGGTGAGAGAGCCCGTTTATTTGGATTCAGTCTCACCTTCTGAGGTGCGGTGCCCACGGCCATTTCGATGTAATAACCTTGTCCTGACTTTCCACGAAGGTTGTCAATCATGTTTACAAAATTCATCCCACGGACTCCTCTGCGTGTCCGGGCGGCTCTCGAGGGGCCCCGGGGGGCCGCGGGCTGTGAGAGGGGCCCCTGCTGCAGGGGGACACGGAGCAACACTGAGCCCGAGCTGCCAGCGGAGGAGGTGACCGGTAGAAGGGCCATCAATGCCCATGAATACAGAAGCGGCACTCTCATCTTTACACGCTAGAAAATCCCTTTGTTTACTTTAGAACGCGTCAAGTGGCGGATCCCTAAGTTCTATTATGGCGTCATAATGCACAGAATGCCGACAGCAGAATGCGCAAATTCCAAATCCCAAATCCCAGCGAGCACTAAAGGACATTCGGGCTTATGTTTATTATCCTTCGTTTTCTCCATCCTCCGCATCTACAAACAACGGCAAACATTCCCGTTATCCACATTCTTATTTAAAAGAATTGTTTATATGGAGATTCCGAACTTGATGTCTATATTGCAAAACCTTCCCGCGTGATCTTTAAGAAACGAACTGTTAAATTGAGACGTTCTATTTAAATAAATGCAGTAGTAAAGCAGGTGGGCATCGCTCGTTTAGAGTTCGGTTGTTGAATGTCTGCCATTGAAATGTGCTCGACGTCGACGTGTCCATTTAGAGCTGTCTTTTGCCCTTTGATAATTTGACGGCGCAATAATCCGCATCTATATGTCCTCAAACAGCTCCTGCCTCCTCCTCCATCTTCCCTGCATCCGCACGCACTGGAGCGATGTCCGAATCCTGACTTAATCATTAGGATGAATCAATTCTGTTGAATGATTCAGTCAGAGCGATTCGTGAAGCGTACGACTGAAAGTGGTTTGAAGTAAAATAAAATGAGTCAAAATGTTAGGTGGTCCCACAAATTACGCACATTCCACGCAACATTTCGCTTAAGAAAAACAGGCTACAATGATATAGCTAAATATCCTGACTGAGGTTTGAAAGGGTGAAACGTTTTATTGAACCGGTTCATTGGAGCAATCTGCCCGAACGAACCGATTCGCAAAAATGAATCAGACATCCCTTACACTAGCGCACTGAGCAGACTCCACACACTAATGTCAAGCGCTGGAAATGATGCATCATGGGGCTTGAAGTTTATTCATCAGACCATTATCCTCATGTGCTGTATAACATATAAAAAAAAAAAAAAAAAAAACCCTCTATCTATCTATCTATCTATCTATCTATCTATCTATCTATCTATCTATCTATCTATCTATCTATCTATCTATCTATCTAATAAAGGACTATTTAAATGAATCACGCTCATCTGCACAAGGGTCATGTTAGCCCATCAGACTTCTGTCTGCTCTGGCCGGCAGGCCGTCCCACTGGCAGGGTAATGTGAAGAACACAGGAGTGCTGTAGAAATGAGCATGTGAACCTCCATCCCTCCTGTCTGTACTGCAGTCCATCCCTTCACTATACGACAGTGCCGCTTCATCCATCGCTGTCTGTAGGGTTGGATCATGAGGATTTGTACAAACTGCAAAGGGAGAAGCAGAGGTTTACTAAGATAAAAAAAATTACCAAAATAGACACTGCTTACAATAAAGGTCACTTATAAAAAAAAAAAAATCCAGTTAAACTCCACTGTTGTTAAAGAGCCCCTATTATGGTTTTTCGAATATTTTCTTTCATGCAGTGTGTAATATAGCTGTCTGTGAATGTAAACCTTCTGCAGAGTTGTAGTCAAAAGTCAAAAGTGCATGATAAATAAAGTTATTGTCTCGCAAAAGAAATAATCGACTCTGAACCGCCCAAAAGACACACCTGTAACTCGAATCCCACTGCGTTACTACATAACACATTTGCATAATGTCCGCCTATGTTCTACGTTGTCCTCAAGCAAGCTTGCTTCTCAAATCTCAGAGTTTAATGCGGGATTCGCAGAACGCTTGCTCTAGAAAGATGGGTCAGTACTCAGTTTATTTGGACCAACCTGCTCCTCAGAATCACAACCTGTAAGTCAGAATAATGAATGATGTATATTTCTACCGGGTGTTCAAAATATGTAGTTTTGAGTTTTATATTCTGTAGGTCTCCGGCTAACTCACATTATTACTGTCTTACTGAAATACTTCTGCTTATCAGCTGTGTGTCACTATTACCTAAAACTGTGTCTACTAGTGCAGATTGTCTGTCGTTCTCACTACTTTAAAGAAAGATAAAGGATGTCATTCACTTTATGCTCAGCTTCCTGCAAATAGCACTGCAATAAATTAGAAATATACACATGGGTTTATTGATGGACATACTCTTGTTAATGCTGATGGTGAGGAATTACAGTTGAAACATCTCATCATGTTCATCAAACTGAGTAGCGCATCACTGAGAAACGTCCTGCTAGAGTCGTTCTTGCGATGAAGGTTCGGGTTGAATAACTAGTTCCAATATTTCATCGGACTCGCGCTTGGATTGATATGGTCAAATTGACGCCATCGTTACCGTCTTTACAGTGTGTACAATCACTGATTTAGAAAGCCTCCGGAGCTGAAGTTCAGTTACGGTAATGGGCGTTTTGTTTCCGACCATTCACAACAGACTGGGTCATCTGACCAATCAGAGCAGAGCAGCTCTCGGAAAGGAGGGATTTAGAGAGTCGTTTGAGAATTATTGAAAGATGTGGTGATGTGCGATGTATAATATGAGAAAATTAAGGTGTTTTTTTACCTTAGATGCATGTAAACCTGTTGTAGGAGACTCCAAAACAACATTAGGAGACTTTAAAATAGCTTAGAGGCACTTTAAAATATGCAAAAAATATATATTTTTTTGAATTGTTGCATATTATTGTCTACAGAAGCTATGAAATTAGCCTTGGCAATAGCAAGAAGAGTCATCCATCCCCCCCCCCCCCAGAATGTTAGAAATAAATCCTTTAAATAAAAGCAGTAAGTGCACTCACGCGGTGCCTGTGGATGGTGTGGTGGCCTCTGGTCTTCACGCACAGCTCCGCTCACAGATGTTCCCTCAAACAGGGTCCAGGGCAAAGACAGTCGAGGAGATTCGGTTTGGCATTGAGCTGAAGGTCTAAGATCAGAAAGCATAATTATGCTCATTATAGAAAGTGACACTAACCATAAAAATCTCTGGTCTAATGTTACACGGCATTAACATCTACCTGTTTTCAGAATCTGCTGTTCGAAAGCCTTTCGCAAAGGGGTTGCAAGCGATCTTCAGCTGGGTAATCTGTGACAGGAAAGACACGAGCATCATATAGACTCACTGCAAATACTTTATGCTGAACTTATTATACAGTTCTTGATAAAAAAAAAAAAAATACAGTTCCATTATTTTTCAAAATGTCTACCCATCAAAAATATGAATAGAAAAAAAATGACAACGGTTTTGAATTATAAACCATTAACTGTTACATGCATGGCAGCCAGTATGCACGAAAATGAAGACTGAAATGGGTATTCCAAAATATATAGTCTTTATTTACAAAGTTAACACACAGGAGAAATGCAAACCACACTTAATGCAAGCGAGAAACAACAAAGACAACTGAAAACACAGACACCTGATTAGTTTTATGCTGTTTAGTCACGACTCAAGTGAATGGGTAGTGTAATAAATGTGTCCTATTTGTCACAATTTTTTTTGCAAAAGTTTGTCTTTCTTCATTTTCACGCTTAAGATCCACGAGCGTACAGTATGTAAAGTGCATGCATTTTACAAAGTTGTGAATCAAACGATTGTTAAACAGATGGAATTAAATTGTATATCGAATTAAACTTTTTTTTTTTTTTGCAAATATTGCAAAAAACAGTTAATTGATTTGCTGTCAAGCCAAAGATTCACAGCTAGTGAACCATCCTAAACAGTGACATGAAAAGAATTTTTATAATTTAGGTTACACTTTATATTGGTGGCCCTCCTCTACTAACTATATGAGCTTTGCAACTACATGTAAACTAACTCTCATTAGAGTAGTGGACTGTTAGGTTAGGTGTTAGTGTTTGGGTTAGCTCAGCTGGTCTAAATTCACTGTCAAGGGGCTTATTTATAAAGCGGTTACTCCATAAAAATATTCATTTTAATACTTATTTTATTCATAAAACAACCACCAGCTACAAAAAAATATACACCGTTATAACACATTTATTCCTCCGCCAAGCAATGTAGTTCCAAAGAGGTTGCCAAGCAACACATGCAGTAACACAGAATCGGCAGTTGCGCAGTAATACTAATGTAATGCGATCACAGGTGTGTGTTTGTTGAGTAATTTACAACGGCTTCGAACGTGGCTCAACCAATCAGAATCAAGGACCGGAACTATCCGCTTTATAATGAGTGTTAGTTGACAAGTAGGTTCAAGATTACTTGAATTTATCTTAAGTGGAGCATCGAAACAAAATATTACCAAAATTAATTAGAATTTGCTAGCCTAGACTACTTTACTAACACTTGCTAGTTAATTACTAATGGAATCCTGTTTGCTAGTCCTAGGCTTATGGGCTGTTTGAGGAATTGGGCGTTTGGTACCCTGTGGTTCTGGTAGGCGGTGACTGCGATGAAGCGAGTTTCTGGGAAACTGAAAGTGCAGAAGTTGCGGTGAGCGAAGCGCTGACTGTTTCTGCTTCTGTCCACCAGAACCACGTGCAGTCTCGGCTGGTAGCGGTGCATGGAGTTCAGGATCATCTAGGACACAAGCACAAGAGTGTGAACCTCTGCAGGATCCAGACAGTTATGTACGTTTTTGTGTGTGTGTGTGTGTGTGTGTGTGTGTGCCTTACGTGGCCATTATCGTCCAGCAGGTTGTTGGTGAGTTTGAGGCGGTCGAATGAGACCGTCTGTTTGATCCACTGGGATCCCCGTGCGGGTGAGTCTGGATGGAAGTGCACTCGTCCCGGGGCAGCGATATCTCCTCGTCCCGCTACCAACCAGGAGGAGCTGTGGAAAGCATACCTGCACACAGGAACATCAAGAACGTCCAAAATATGCCCGCTCTCAAATCAAAACAGAACCAACTTAACGAAGACCAGGGTTTGGCGTACTGCAGTGCATGAGGTCTGTGCACTTACATTTAAAATATGTTACTTTTAATTATTTTAACTACAATACAATTTTAATTGTGTACAACATCATGTTAAATCCCCATATTCATGAGAAAATAAAGGATAATTAATTCAGGGCATAACAACTGTCCCTGAGCTCTCAGTCAGGATGGCCCTGAAATGGAAGAGGTCGACAACACCCTACTTTAAGCATGGAAAAACACATTTTCATGATTGCGCTGTAAGATGTGTGTTCAAATTGTTTGTACTGTCCTGTCACAGTAAACTGTTGGGCGTGGAACATTAAATTAGGTTGTTTTTAGAGTATCTAAAAAGCAAAAACTATTAAAAAAATGATTTAAACAACGTCTTTTGGAGTTTCTTCAAACTTGTCTGGACATTATGTTAAATTTATCACAATTGTTAAGAAGCCTTTTCTGTTGAGATACCTGTATCGTTTGTCATCAACAGGAATAAAGTCCATTAGAAGAACATATTCTGCTGCTGGGTCCATGCCTGAAATGTGTACTTGAAATGTAGGAAACATCCTTCTGTATAAACACAAACAACATATCAGTGTCCACGGATATGACATTCAAAAATATTAATAACGTTAGCGGTATAGTGGTGTTTTCTGAGGCAACCATCACTATTGCTCAAATCTCTAACCCCACAACCATTGAAGTTTGGTACCGTTTATGATGCCATTATGAAAGGACTCTTTGGAAAATGCCTAGAATAGCCCAGCAAACACTCATAACATCTTTGCAACCTCAAAAAACACCAACAATACACTACAATCACCATTCACCATTCACAAAACGAAATGACAATGCTTCAAAGAGGTCGTATTAGCAGATGCAAAGGCGTAGTATTTGAGGAAACCTTCCAGCTTTTGTGACAATCATCTCGGTGCTCAGCTGGTCAAACTGCCGCCACAGGCTCTGCATTTCCAGCTGAACTCTGACGCTGGCAACTTCAGGCGCTTTGCTGCACGTCCGGCCTCCGTCTGGAGAACACGGCAGGACCAGAGGACCAGCCTGCGACAACTCCGAGACTACAGATACAGGAGAAGGGTACAAAAAAAACACCTTGTGTAACGAATGTCCACTGAAGGCAAGTTGATGTGCAGCTTATTTCAAATAAAACATGAACTAAATACAAAAGAAACCAAGACCTTAAACCACGGACTAAACAAACTCATCAACAACAGGTTACGAAGACAAAGCTAGACAAGAGACAATGGGAATTGTATGTTAAATCATACACTGTAAAAAATGATTTTTTGGTGAAGTAAATACTACTGAAAAAAAAACAATGTAATTTACATGAAAAAGTTAGTTCAAGCAAGAATTAAAAAAACTAAGTAAATTCCATATCAGTACTTAATTCAAGCGAGAAGAAATGAAAGCGTAAATATCAACTCAATAAAATTAAGTAAAAATGACTCTACTTTTCTGATACTGGGGTTCCCATCATGCACTGGACCTTGAATAATTAATGAGGTTAATTTTTCACTGTTTTCCAGCTGTATTTACACTGTTTTATCATTGCTTTTGTTGTCAGGATTAGTAACTTGCCATTTTGTGACATTTCGAGTAAATTTTCTGCTCAAAATGACACATTCAAACACAAAAATTATCCATCAAATGTTACCGTCATTGTGTATTGTCTACCAAGTATTGAGGTCTTTGCATTCACTTGATGCTTATCATCTGATATGCTGTAGTATAAATTACTTAGATTATTTAAGTAAAGCACATACTATAAATGACTGGTATAATTCAATATTATTGTTAGAGTGAAATGTAATGCAAAGGAAATTTCAACTAAATCGATATTAATTAACCTTTTACTAGCTAAGTTAAAATGACTTATTTTCTTTGTTACTTTCACTTAACTAGGTTAAGTAAAGTTTACTTAATTCCATATTCCAAGTAAATTTAACTTAAAGATTTCTAATTAAAGCTACTGATAAATATGTTTAGGTTTTTACTTGGCAAACTTTGTAAATTTATAGCATTTTCTAAGTGAAAAAACTTAGCAAGCTTTTTTCAAGTAAATCCTACTCCAAATTTTTTTCAGTGTATGTTTTAATAAAAAGACGTTTGAATATAGATAAGAGACAATGGTAACATGAGGGTTATATATATAAACAAAGACTAATGACGTAACAAGACACAATGAACCAATGAGAACGTGACACAAAGACAAGGCACTAGGAATGACACTAGGGAAGCACATGACAAAAAGGAACCATGACTTTGAAAACTACAAAACCAAGACACTTGAAGTGAGAAGTGAGATTTAGGCATAAAATGAAAATTGTGAAAATGTGATATATTCAGTGGTATACTCAATTTCATTATCTCACTGTTTCAAGGATGCTACGATATTTTACTTTAAAAAACAAGATGAAACCTACTATTTTTATTTCACAAAGTACAAATTAAGTAAAATATGAATATTACCATTCATCATTACTGCTGCACTCTGAAGCCTGGTCCAACATCCAGTTGCATACACAATCTCGGTCTGAATGTGTCTGATCCCATGCATCTGTGCCTCATGATGGTGCAGTCGTGGCTTTATATCTTCTGAGAGATCTAATATGCAGTGTTTCAGCACCTCATCCATATCACTCACTCACAACCCATGACCCACGATGCCCACAAACTTACTCTGTATTGCACTCAAGTATTTGTTAATTACATATACATCACCCAACATTATTGACTGCGAACAGAAGAATCTGTTGGTCGTGGCAGCAATTGATCGATGCTTCGGTGTCACACCTCCAACACTCAACAAACAGCTAATTGGACTTTTACCACCTTTGTTCTGATAGACAAAGCTTCGCTGCAAGGTCACAGTGATGACCTTTGATCTAGGATTACTCACTTAGGGACTGAATAGCTCTCTATGTGCACTCTTCAACTGAGGGTTACAGTCCTGTCAAGCAGTGAAGACAGATCTGTTAATAACGTCCATGCACATTTATGGAGCATTTCCAACGCTATCTCACGACCAATTCGTACGAATTCGTACGAATGATAAAAAGTTGGCTAATTCGTACTAATTCGTACGACCTGACTCGTACGAATTTGTACGATTTGTCTAAACCCACGTGATGGGTAGGTTTAGGGGCGGGGTCAGGGGTAGGTCATTCGTATGAATTCATACGAATTGGCCAATTCGTCAAATATGTACGATTTTGCACAAAACGTACTAATTCGTACGAGTCAGGTCGTATGAATTCGTACGAATAAGCCACCTCGTAGAATTTGTACGTTTTCCCGTGAGATCGGGCTCGCATTTCTGCAATATGCTCTTTTTATGAAGTAATAGTGTTGCCGCATATAGGAAAGAAACATCTGATAATGAGATTTCTTTAATATCTCAGTTGTTCTCCACGATCAACTTGATATTGCAACTTTAACATAACTGTCTTTGTCCAGTTTTACCAAATCACATTTTGGACCATATTCTTGGATTTTAATGCAAATCTAGACACAGGAGAATGCTTCTGAAACTGGATTATCAAGTTTTAACTTGTCAATACGCCTAAATAGCACAGGATTGTTTTATGTGTTTTTTTTGGGTCAAAATTATGGTTTGGTGTTGACACAGTCTTGCCTGAGGACATTAATATGGCCACCACATCCATCTTGCCCTATCACTAATAAGTAACAGATCACTAAACCAGGATATATTGATCACCGGTGACACATTTGTGTAATCAACTCATTAATCAGATCTAAAATGTAGAAAAAGGGTGTGTTTTAAAGGCCATTGTTGTGCATTTGCATGAAACAGATAAGCAATGTTTAAATACCAACAACACCAAAATTGTAATTGCTAATCTTTTTTTGTTCTTTATTTTGTTATGTATAATCATATCTTATATGGCATTAATGAATTTTATTGTTTCCATATAATTTCAACAAAACCACATTTTTGCCAAATAAACCACATTTAGACATTGACGAAATAGTATGAATTATTTTTTATTTCATTGAACATTGAAAATCAGTTTTAACAAAAAGCAGCTTAACAAAGGATTTTTGCTAGGCATTTTTGAATGAACAGGTTTCAGTGTTCTTTTATTCATATCTGTGTTTGCCCATTAGACAGAATGTAGTTGTGGGAAATGTGTCAAAAGTGCATATGAGTGTATTGTGTGCTTTGAGTAAAGGTTGGTTATGCTGTGAGAAAAGCCTTCCAGATCATGGGTCGAGGTGTTGGTACTTGGCAAGGAAGAAGGGAGGGTGGGTGGTGTAAAAACAGTTGGTTTACGCCTTGCTAAGAGACTTTTGGAGAACATCCAAAATAGCCTGGAAGTGAGGCTTCACCTGCTCGCCCAAGTCGGTCATCTTTTTCCTCAGTTCTCCAGATCGCACGGTCTCGCGGAACTCCAGGGCTCCCTTCTCCATCTGATCCTTATATTCCTGGATGTAGGGGTCCAGCTTGGTCTTCAGTTCCTGCAGATGCGCCGTCAGCTTTTCCCGCACAATCTCCACGATGGGCGTCAGCTTGGTCTTGGTCTCCTCCCAGTTGGGTGGGATCTTCTCCTGCAAGCTCTTGACCACTGGCTCCAGCAGGGTTTTGACTTCCTCCATGTGCGCACTCTGCTTGACCAAATACTCATCGAAGAAGGGCTTCAGCACGCCTCTGTAGTCCTCGTAGTGCTTCTCCAGAACCTGCCTGAGCTCCTCACGCTTGGGCTCGAGCTGCTTGCGGAGGTCCTCTATGTCCGTGGTCATCTTCTCACGTAAGGGAGCAACGGCCTCCTGTATCTGGGGCCCAAATGGGGTGATGGCTTCAAAGGTCTGCTGAAAGTAGCCATGGATCCTATCCACAGACTGGCCCAGGAATTCCCTAAACAGAAAGAGGATTTAGGTTGGCTGCCACTGGAAAAACTGATATGGCGTTCCTGAAAATGTGGCCCCAGCCCGGCTGGACATTGCAACATTGGCACAATCAATGGCGTCGATTACGACAGGACTATGTATGCTGTTTGAAACTAGTTTGAGAATACTCTTTGTCATATTAAAGAAGTCAAATGGGTTCTTTTAGTTTGACTTTAAGATCAATACCATGCTACTCTGCAAATGAATGCACTGTTGCTCTAGAGGAAATGAAGAGGGTTTTTTTTGCTTTCTTACTTGTAGTCTTTGAACTCTGTGTCATCGAGGTGAGTGAGGCTCTTGTGTGCGGACTGCTTCAGCTGATCTGCATAAACCTGGAGGGCAGTCTTCACATGATCCAGCTGTGATGGTGCTTCGTCCGCCAAGAAACGGGCCTGGCAACCTGGACAAAGGAAATGTCAGTTCATACGCTTGAGTTTGGAACAAAGGGGCTTGCATTCTGATCATTTAAACTGAAAAGCAAAATCTAAGTGAGATTTTAAGACGTTTTTACCCCATGGTTGTAAACTAGTAAAAACCTCTTAAAGCAAGAACAAAAACTAAAGGTATAAGTCTCAAAAATGCATAAAATCTCATGAAAAATGTCTTAAATTTTAAACTGACAAACAAAAAAACAGACAAAAATGCTGATTAAGAAAATCTTTTTTTGAGAGAAGCAATGGGTTTATTTACCTGCCAGCAAAACAGTGAGGGTGAGGGCAACGAACCTCATTTTGGATCTGGGTTAAAAACAAGCATCAGATATTGTTAACACAGTTGAAGCAGCTCCCAATGAAAGGATTGGTTTGAGATTTTTAACCAAAGGGAGAGTGGACACGATTCAGCATAATGCATTCTAATGTTATTAAACCTTTTGGTACTGTGACTGATACTACAACTATTGCAGAGCTTGCGACCTACTCAGGCCGCTTGGGCTACAACATATGTCAGCCTATTAGACTAGACTCTAATTTATCCCAGATTAGACAGAGTTACAAAGGCTTCACAACCAGATTAGCTCTCAACCACTACATAATCTGAAATCCTAGGATTAACTTGGACACATTGATGGTGGACCTGGAAAATTTAGCAGACTTCAGTCAAACCTATTGTTACTTTCAAGCAGCTGAGGAGCAGAAAGGTGGCCAGATGCCTTCGAGGGGTTACATGTCTACAATCATTTATCATATTTTATCAATAATCATTAGTCGTCAAACCAAAACAATTGCTTTTGGTACTTTTATGTCAAAACATGTTATGTCAATGTTCTCTCAAAAACAGTTATATTTGAAAAGTATAATTCAATACAAATTGGTTGTTTTGCTAACAGTCCTGACACAAGCCTGTCCTCAGTTACTCTGTAGTTTGCGAGGTCGGGCTGCTTACCTGTTGATGTAGCTGGTCTGGGTAGAGACTGAAGAAGCAAGGCCAGAGATATGTCTTTTATAAGGCTCACCGGGAGGGGAGGGGGAGTATCTGGAGCTGAACCTCAACCCCTCGCCCCCTCACCGCAGGGTTCAAAGGTTACCTTCTGATGGGACGGGGGAAACGCACGCATGCATATACATGATAGATTGCTTCAGGCTCTTTGAGTTTTGATCATTCACATCAAATTTAGTGCATGAATGCCTATCAATTACTTCTGAAGCAATCTTGTGACACAAGTGAGAAATGTAGAGTTGGTACTTTATGGAGTTATTTCCTGTGATCTGACCCTTAAATAGGACTTTTGATTATGTAGACTGGTTAATTCAATCATATAAAAAATGATTTTTTTTTTTTTTTCAGTTTAGATTTTGTCCCATGAGGCACATTTGGTCCGAACATCTGTTCCTTTACATATAGAACTACTTAATCTGAAAAATGTTCGGTTCAATAGTGACACAAAAACACATTTCGTCGTCAACACGGACCGCTGCTTGCTATGTTATTGCACATTTGACAAATAAAGCTTTGACTTTGAGACTTGAACCATTCTGAGCACATTTACCTGAAGTCATTCTGAACATTTTCTTTCTCAGAAATGTTGCTTGGACTTCCTCTGGAAACAATGACATCTGTGTGTTCTGCCTGATGTGATTAACAGGAGACTGAACTTTGTTGCATGATTTAATCACTTTGTTCTTGGACCATGGCACAGGAATGTAAATGATGATATTTAGCATAGCGTAATTATAATTTTCCCCCCTTAACTTTTCACCCAATAACATTTAACCACAGAACACGTTGAATGTAAGAGGGATGTGTGTTTTTTTTATTTTTTTAACTAATTGTCTAGTTTATTTGTTTCCAATTATAATGTGTGAGTTAATATTCCTAACCATCTCTCTTCAAATTATATTAATGATTTGGAATATTAATTAATTCACGAACTTTTTTTGTTACTGTTCTGAATCTGAATGTTAGATGCACATGAAGTTATTTAGTCTGAGGTGGAAAAATATGACTTCGTGAAAGTTTATCATTGTGAGAAAAAAAGAGAGAAATAAAACATGACACCGTTTCCTGAGAAAAGATGATACATCGTTTAGAACTTTTGAAACGTTATTTTGTGTCCGCGTGAGAGACACGTTCAACTCTCTGAGAGACCTGTGAGCAATCACACCTCATGTGAGACTTAACATGGGCCTCGAAAGAAGCGTTTCTTCAATCACAAGCCATCTGTTTGCCTTTTGTCATGTTTTCAGAAAAACATGAACCCTATACAAAATGCAGGGGGGAAAAATCCCAAAGGGTTCATGATTTGTGCATATCAGCTCATCTGAGTAGGAGTTTAAGTAAACTACTCAAGCAAACACCGAGTTCGGTAGAAAATCAATGTCAGCAGAGTTTCGTCCCTCATGTGTGTCTGTGGTTTTCGCTGTAAGGGCCAGGACTTGTGTGAATGTCCTCTGTGATAAGGCCTGCTGGGGCATTCGGTGTATGTGAGGAGAATGTCGTAACCGTTCATAGTACACGCTGTCTATGAGCACACAGCAGAACACTGCCAGCCACTGTTTCAGGGCAAATGGGTCAAAGAGTCATTCCAGCTGTTGGCTGAAGTGGACTTTGACGATGGAGTGATTCGGATAACACTTTTTAAATGCACGCTCTTTTTTTTGTTTCCGAAGCCTTTGGTATCAAATTCAGCTGCATCAAAATAATGGCTGTAAAATGGTCAATAATGAGCCAGTTTGATCCTATTGATAGACTCATGCATATTCATTTATTCATTTAGCAGACGCATTTATTCAGTGACAGTTACTGCTGTGAAATTCCCAAACCCAGCAGTGCTTTCACGCACAGTTTTGAGTTTGAGCGCTCCAGCAGGAGCCTAAAAGGACATTAGTCATGCTTTTTTCTTTATCTGTTCATGTATGTTGTCAACTGAATACTGAGTTAATCATCTATTCAGTGGAATCAGTTTAGCTGTTGCTTCAAGAAACTACTCAGTGATGCATAAACAGATCAAATCAGATCAACTCTCATTAAATCACAAGCAAACCACAGAAATACAACAGTGTATGTTTACAACCATTCATATTTACAGCTTTGTATTTATTTAAAGTGTGCTTTGGCCATATTGACAATACTGTCTTTATTATTAGGGCACAAACTAGTGAATCTCCCCAGACAGCAACATAGTGTCGGCCCAGATCCGGCCCACATCTGGTACGTGTTGAATCCACATGTACAGTACCAGATGTGGCCCGGATCTGTTGCTGTCTGGGTTAAGATGCTTTTAAAATCTCTAATAAATAAGCATTTTTAAATGTTGTGCCCATGAAGCTATAGAAATGAGCTGTTTAATTTCACGCTGTTCGGTTTACAGTATCATCAGCAACCGTTTATCCTATTGTCTCATTGGGTTTACATTTTTGATTTGAGTCTTTTTTTTACTTGTTTTTCAGGAAAATGCTTTTATTGCAGTGTTTTGTTTCAGTGCATCCATTTTTCGTATTTTTGAGTTGCATTGGATTTTTGTCACTGAAAATAAAACATAAACAGAATCTATTGTGATGAAATGCTGATTTTGTACAGTGTGCTTTATTCTTTGGTGGTTGCCTCTAGAGAGCAGGCATTTAATGCTCCAGAATTGTAAGTGAAGTGGCAAACGTGTTTCTGTGATCTTTATTTCCTGCCAGCATCATTCCCTTCTTTTCATCCTCTCTCATTCATCTTTATGAGCGCTTTAACACTCCTCGTCTTTGTCATGTATCCCTCTGTCAGTGCACATGAATAGCCCTCTTGCATTAGTTCTCACCTCTGTGCCGGTGTGAGCGGAGACGTCTGGACTGGATCATGATGGAGCTGTAGAAAGATCTAGTTCCCTTTCGTACAGTCGCTACGAGTTACGTCAGTGGCTGACGAAATTGAGGGTTTCGCTTAGAAGCCTATCACCTTCGAGTTTTAGAAAACGAGCCAATGGCGAATTCCAGCGAGTTCACATTGCCTGCTGATCTGTGCAGTGGTCTGCCAGTCGTGTGTTTCTCCCCGGGGCGCTTCAGCACTCTGCAGAGTTTAATCCTCTCACAAAAGGAGCTTGCGCGTGACACGTCTTTATAAAGATGTCTGGCCCGTGCACTTCTGGTTGTGGTTCGGACCGTTTCTCAGTCTGATGGGCACAATCGCTGCATAGCGTGTTTGGGCTTAGATCACGCTAAGACAGCGTTTGTGGATGAGTCATGTTCTCATTGCAGGAACATGACCATCGCGATGCTGCAGTCAAGACTCAATGACCTCACTAGAGGTAGAGTCCCCTCCGCCACACCCCGATCTAACCCCTCTTCGAGAGGCGATACTTTGGCTGGTGGCCAGGGTGAACTGAGGGTGACAGTGTGGAAAAAGTGCGTATTCGCGTGATCGCTCGGCGACCTCCTCCGCCTTTTCTGCCCTTGATGGGGCCGCGGCCAAAGGGTACACTGGGATTCCCACGGTTGAACGATCTGTTGCGATGCAACTGTGTCCTCAGAGTGCTTCATCGTGTGGCAATCCTAAGCACCCCTCCAAAGCCTGTAGGTTTTCATCTACTTTGGTGGCGAAGTCCTATAGAGCTGCAGGGCAGGCTGCCGCCTCTTTGCATGCCATGGCCATCCTGCAGGTCTATCAGGCACGGATTCTCAGGGACATACACGATGGTAGAACTGACCCAGGGCTCTTAGATGAGCTGCATGCCGCCACCGACCTTGCTCTCCGGGCGATGAAGGTGACCGCACGCTCCCTGGGCCAGGTGATGTCCACTAACGTGGTCCAGGAGAGACACCTCTGGCTCAACCTGGCCGATATGAGAGACGCTGAGCGAACCCGTTTCCTCGACTCTCCCATATCCCAGGCTGACCTCTTCGGCGGCGTGGTCGAGGACTTCGCTCAACAGTTGAGGCCATTAAGCATATTCTGCCCCGGCAGCCTGCTGCTGCCTCCACCTAGCCGCCGGCACAGAATCCTCAGTCTGCTCACCGCAGAGGGCGCCATCCTGCGGCTCCCGCCCCTCCCGCCCGGCCCCAGCCACAGCCTTCACCCAGGCCGCGCAGTGGAGGTGTCCGCAGGAAGGCGCCCAAGCCTGCTCCAGCCCCGCAGCCTGCCAAACGATGCTCCTGAGACGGGCTGCTCAGAGATGGCACTCAGTTCTATGCAGGAGATTGTAGCAGGACCACTCCTTCCCCCGGTGGAGGACCGGGGGAGAATCTTTTGTTCTCCACTCCCCGTTGCTCACCCTTCGGCGGGCAGCACCTTAATGTGTTTAAAGAAAGAACTGACACACCCATCTCTGAGCCCTCAGAGGCCGCGGCTTGTCCCCCTCTGTCACCAGACCCCTGGCAGAGCAGGCCCCCGTGGAACGCTGGTCCTTCCCTGGCCTCCTCTGTCAGGATGCGGCAAATGACCGTGCCCCCACACCGGGATGCTACGCCTCCCACGTCTGGGCCGGTCATTCCGCCTCGCTGCCCCATCGAGGGTACGTCTGTGGTTCGCATGACCCCACTGGTTCAGTTCTTGGGAGCTTGG
Organism: Rutilus rutilus; assembly: GCA_021464565.1. Taxonomy (NCBI): domain Eukaryota; kingdom Metazoa; phylum Chordata; class Actinopteri; order Cypriniformes; family Leuciscidae; genus Rutilus; species Rutilus rutilus. The sequence goes on along the minus strand of JAJAQA010000008.1, from coordinate 4,969,315 downwards.
TTAGAGCTTCCCAACCTGTCCCGCTGGGTCGCGAGAACCATCAGGCTCGGCTATGCGATTCAGTTCGCACAGTCTCCTCCCCGCTTCCGGGGAGTCCGCTATACCATGGTGGGTGGCAATGCCCTTGTCATGCGTGCGGAGGTCGCCACCCTACTGGTGAAGGGTGCGATTGAGACTGTTCCTCCAGCCGAAATAAAGTCCAGCTTCTACAGCCCCACTTCATTGTACCCAAGAAAACCGGTGGGTTACGGCCAATCCTGGACCTGCGCGTCTGACAGCGAAACACATTTTCGAACCATTTCCTCCACACAGACCCTTTCTACAGTTTGCTTTCGAGGGGCAGGCATATCAGTCCGTGTTTCTCACATTCGGGTTAGCCCTGTATCCTCGCGTCTTCCTGAAAATCGTCGAGGCAGCCTTTGTGCCACTCCGGCAGCACGGGTTTCGCATCCTGAACTATCTCGACGACTGGCTGATTCTAGCTCACTCTCGAGACCAGGTTTGCGAACACAGGGACCTGGTGCTCCAGCACCTTGCCCGTCTGGGCCTTCAGGTCAACTGGGAAAAAAGCAAACTTTCCCATGCAGAGGATCTCTTTTCTCGGTATGGAAATCGACTCGGTCGCCATGTGCGGGCAGCTTACGAGCGAGCGTGCACAGTCACTGCTGACTTGCCTGAGACAGTTCGAGGGCAAACTGTCAAAAAAGGGCAAAAGAGTGTGGTTCCACTAAAGTTATTTCAGAGGCTCCTGGGGCATATGGCTTCATATGAGACCGCTTCAGCACTGGCTTCGCGATCCAGTCCCGAGGTGGGCATGGTAACCAGGCACGCTCCGAGTACCGGTTACTCCGACCTGCCGTCAGTGCCCTTAGAACGAGTTTCCAGGCATGTTGTTGTCTCAACAGATGCCTCCACCACGGGCTGGGGTGCCATGTGCAATGGACATGCTGCCGCAGGCTCCTGGACAGGACCCCAGCACCTTTGGCATGTCATTTGCCTCGAGTTACTGGTGGTACGTTTGGCTCTGCACTGCTTCCGTGCATTGCTCAAGGACCAACACGTACTAGTCTGCTCAGACAATACCGCGACAGTAGCATACATGAACCGACAAGGTGGTCTATGTTCCCACCGTATGTCGCAACTCACCCGCCACCTCCTCCTATGGAGTCAGAAGCATCTGAGGTCACTTTGAGCCATTCACACCCCGGGAGAGCTGAACCATGCAGCCGACGAGCTCTCTCGATTTAAGCCACTTCCTGGGGAATGGAGATTCCATCCCCAGTCTGTTCAGCTGATTTGGGAACAGTTCGGCGACACACAGGTAGATCTGTTTGCCTCCCACGACTCTTCCCATTGCAGCCTGTTTTATTCCCTGACCGAGGGCACACTCGGCACGGATGCACTGGCGCACAGCTGGCCGTGGGGCCTCCGCAAGTATTCGTTTCCCCCGGTTAGCCTTCTTGCACAGCTCCTGTGCAAGATCAGGGAGGACGAGGAGCAGGTCCTTTTGGTTGCGCCTCATTGGCCCAACCGGACTTGGTTCTCTGAACTTGTGCTCCTTGCGACAGCACCTCCCTGGCCAATTCCTCTGAGGAAGGACCTCCTTTCTCAGAGACGGGGCACCCTCTGGCACCCTCGTCCCGTGTGGAACCTACACATGTGGCTTCTAGACGTAACGAGGCAGGTTTGAGTACCCTACCACCTCCAGTGGTGGCTACTATTACTTCCACTAGAGCCTTGTCCACGAGACACGCCTATGCATTGAAGTGGAACCTCTTCGTCACCAGGTGCTCTTCTCGCCGAGAAGACCCCAGAAAATGCCCGATCAGTGTCGTGCTTTCCTTCCTGCAAGATGGGTTGGCGCGAAGGCTGTCTCCCTCCACCCTCAAAGTGTATGTTGCCGCTATCGCCACATATCACGATGCAGTTGAAGGAAAGTCTTTGGGGAAGCATGACCTGGTCATCAGGTTCCTTAGAGGAGCGAGGAGACTAAATCCTTCTCGCTCTCCTCTTGTACCCTCTTGGGACCTCTCAGTGGTGCTATCTGCCCTGCAGAGAGCTACCTTTGAGCCATTGCGGTCAGTGGAGCTTAAGTTTCTGTCCATGAAGACAGCACTCCTGACCGCTTTGGCCTCCATTAAGAGGGTAGGGGACCTGCAGGCATTTTCGGTTGACCAAGAATTCGGGCCTGCTAACTCTCACGTGATTCTGGAACCCCGGCCTGGATATGTGCCCAAGGTTCCCACCACTCCGTTCAGAGATCAGGTGGTGAACCTGCAAGCGCTGCCCTCGGAGGAGGCAGACCCAGCCTTGGCACTGCTCTGTCCAGTACGTGCCCTCCGTGCTTACATAAACAGAACGCAGTGTTTCAGGACCTCAGACCAGCTCTTTGTCTGTTATGGTGGGAAGCTGAAGGGAAAGGCTCTCTCCAAGCAAAGGTTGTCTCACTGGATAGTGGCTTGGCTTACCAGACGCAGGGCCGACCGTGCCCCCTTGGGTGTGAAGGCACACTCCACCCGGGGTGTGGCCTCCTCTTGGGCTCTAGCGCATGGCGCCTCGCTGACAGACATCTGCAGAGCTGCAGGCTGGGCAATACCTAACACATTCGTGAGATTCTATAATCTCCGAATGGACCCAGTGTCCTCCCATGTACTCGCCCCCAGTGGCCGGTAATAGGACCCGCTCCGTGTCATCGCTTGCTGCGCCATTCTAATCCACGGACTGTATACGTGCGCTATTTCACCCAAATGAGTTCTTCCTTCCAAAACCCTGAGTTCCTCCTACACTGATGATGCCGTCACCAGAGTGCTGTCCGGTTGCTCAGCCCTCATGATTGGCTAAGTGCTTCTATGTGCATGGTTCCCCTGTTGGGTGACCTCCACATGTGTATTTCCACGGTAAGTCTCCATCGAGCTTGTGTTTTCCCTCTCTCTCGAGGTTGAAACATTCCACCCTGTGGGCTGGATACCTCTGAGTCTTCCATATGCATCCCGTCTCGGGTCATATGTGTATTTAAGTTCTCCCTTCGGGTAGGCATTGTGTTACATGTTCCTCCTGGGATATGTTACCCAGTGTACCTTGGTATTCTTGCGTTAAGCCTTGCCCTTCGTCCGTGCTAGTCTCACGACAGGGAGCTCAGTCTTGCTCAGGGCACTGGAGGACAGACGATGTGGCGTGATTACTGGGACTCCCAATTTCGTCAGTCACTGACGTAGCGTCTCCGTTCCCTACTCAGGGCAGGGTAAGATGGGGTGTTTTTACAGATGGATGTATATTTACTTTTAAATTGTAGTTATTTCAATATAATTATTTAGTATGTGCAGTATTATGATGCATCAGCCAATGTGTTATTATTGGAAATAATTAGTTGTCCCTGGGGAAAGAAAACACCCAAACCAAATAACTCACAACAGATAAAGTAGAATCCCAGTCAAATAGGTTAATCTGAAAGGTACCTTTATTCTATGACTTATATGCACAGGCATATGAATATTTAATATTTAACTGCCCATTTTAATTGAAGATGTGCCATAATGTCAACAGTATGTATTCAAATTGAATGATTTCTCTCAATTAGCCTATAGGTTTTAATGAATAGCAAATATGTCTCAAATGTAGGCCTATCTCTAATTCATGGAAATGTTGAATAATAACCTCATGGATTACAGTAAGTATTAAACTTAAAAATAATAACAGTAACAACATGTCACTGTGATCCCTCTGTGCCAACTAATTTAAATTTAATTTAAACTAATTTTTACTTAACAAATTAACAACATGAATGTGTCCAAAAATCCCTCATTAACAAAAAGATGTACACACAAAAAAACTTTTATATTCAGCATAATGTATAGACCATAGAAAATTAGATCAATAAACTTCAAAATTGTTTCAGCTGGACTAAATCTCACAAATGTTGATATTCAGATGAAATTACAGTATTCAACATAGCGTAGCCATTCATTAAAAGTGTTGAGATTGTGCAATCTACTATCAAGAGGAAAATGAAGGTGGTGAGAGCTCTGACTTATACAAAACCTTCCCGGGAAGCTAATTTGGACATATTCATCTCAAATACACTTGATAAGCTTCTTGTTCTTGGAATTTAACTACACCTCACTGCGTCCTGTCACTACCCTGAAAAGTACCTCAAACTGAGAGTGCTGACCTCTATAAAGTCTGTCCATCTGTCCAGGGTGTTTCCCTGCATTCAGCCCAAGACTCTGGGACAGGACAAGTGGTTTGGAAAATGCATTGATAGATGGACCAAAATATTTCATTTGATTTAAGTTAATCTGGCATCAGCCCTCCTATCCCACACATCTAAAGGTTCATTAAGCTGTCCTGAATATTTATTTTATTGAATTCTTTTTGGGGGATGTTGTAATTTTTCTTTAAGTAACATTCCGAAAATATTTAAAAGCTAAATTTGATCCAAAACAGTCAGCCATGATATGTTGTGTGACTGGGGGATTCAACTGATAGCTGTATGTAGGCCTACATCACTTTTGCAATTTTGCCAATACGTGTGTTAAATTGTAAACGCAGCAACTCATTCTTTATTATGACTGTTATTTCACAATTTATCATGTCAACAACATTAGGGATATATATATATATATATATATATATATATATATATATGCATCTCCACATTTTTTTTTTATCTGCACATTTTTTATACACCTTTTTTGTATTTTTTAAATGCATTTAAGCAAAAAAGTTTTCAAGATCATGAGAAAAATGAAATGTCACATTTATGTGTCCCTGTCCCAAATGGCACACAGTGCACTTTCAGTCTTGTGGACTAACAATGGCTGCCGCGTGCGTGTGTACGTTAAGTCCGTGAGACTGTAGGGTGTCCCATTTGTCATTTTAGATCTCAGAAGTGTGCACGCGAGCATCCCTCTGCGGTCGATATGCACCCTCGATGCGCACGAGCCCGCGCTGATGCTCCACAGCTTCTTCCCGACAGTCAAAGCGGCGTTACGTCACGAACGTGCAGACTCGTAGGAAGACCTCGAGAGCTTAGATTGCCATTTGGGACAGGGCCATAGTTGCATCTGAATGAAACGCCAATGGTCACTAAACACAGCAGAAATAGGGGGGAAATAGTGCCGTTAACTTCCTGATGTAGGGTCAAATTACAATCGTTACAAAACACTGATCCTTTACCTCATTCACCCACATCAACAGAAAGGCCTTTCATGGAAAACTGAAGGACCTGGGGGGGGGAAGGCCTCTATAAAAAGTAAAGGCAGAGTGAGTTCCTGGATGTTTTGAGGTGTTAAAGGATTAGTTCACTTAAAAATGAAATTTGAAAATGAAAAATCATTTACTCACCCTCAAGTTGTTCTAAACCAGTATGAATTTATTTCTTCTGTTGGACACACACACACACACACACACACACACACACACACACACACACACACACACACACACACACACACACACACACACACACACACACACACACACACACACACACACACACACACAAAATACCAAAACCGTTGATGGACCCCAATGACTTCCATAATATGGAACAAAAGTACTATGGAAGTCATTGGGGTCCATCAGCGGTTTTGGTAACATTCTTCAAAATATAATTTTTTTTGTGTGTGTGTTCAGCAGAAGAAAGAAATTCATACAGGTTTGAAACAACTTGAGGGTGAGTAAATGATGATAGAATTTTAATTTTGAAGTGAACTTTTCCATCAAGGCACTCTGTGAAAATGCTAAATGGTAACATTAAATGTTTGGTTAACTTGCTGCAGGCATCCAGGACATTATTATCATGTTTTGCTGCCTGCTTGCATCCAAATGTTTGGAACAATTTAAATCATTTAAATAAAAGCAGAACAGACGGTTGAACTGCTCTCCTGTGTCCAAACGGATGCATTGATTGGCTGGATCACGTATTCAAGGATCATCGGGGTTAAATTTGCTCTGATAAACAGACACCCACCTGCACTGATAAAGGCTTGTTTGTCAAGTCCAGCAAATCTCAAAGTTCTGTTGATCAATTCAGTTGATCAAACGTTACAGTAAAGACATTTATAATGTTACAAAATATTATATTTCAGATACATAAATGCTGTTCTTTTGAACTTTCTATTCATCAAAGAATCCTGAAAATAATAATAATAATAATTGTACACAGTTTTCTACATTGAGAATAATAATAAATGTTTCTTGAGCATCAAATCATCATATTAGAATGATTTCTGAAGGATCATGTGACACTGGATATATTAAAATAGAAAACTGTTATTTTAAATTGTCATAATATTTCACAATATTATGTTGTTGTTGTTGTTGTTTTTTTATTATATCAAATAAATGCAGCCTTGGTGAGCAGAAGAGACTTCTTTTAAAAACATTCAAAATCGTACCGATTTCAAAATAATAAATTAATGTATTTGTTAATTCAAATATCTCTAGTCATTTTATCTTCATCCATTCTTGGAAAAGCCATGAAAGACATCAATTCAAAGCAAAGGGATTTTTAAAAATAGTGTTAAGCTTGATCAGATCTCTAATACGGTTTCAAAAGGCCACTGAAATGAACATGATATTATCCTTATGACTTGAGCCTATAATAGTCTCGACAGAAAAATGACAGAAACAAAAAGTCATAGTAAATGGGTTTATTCATTCACATCTGACCCAACAGTTTTCAGAACTCAAGGTGTTTTTTTGTTTTGTTTTTATCAACACTTTTTACTAAGTGTTTCACCAACATTACCCAAGAAAATATATATGATGCAGGAGAAATATCATTTATTTCTATGGACTGTAACACAGATACGGTCACAATGAGCACCCTTACCACAACTGAAACAGCAGAAGATATTGGTTCATGTTTTGAGATCACATGACCACCAGCAGCTCTTCAACATGGCTGGTTATTCTGACAGCGAGGAGTGATCACTAAACTGTGATTCTGACATGACAGCACAGAATCAGACGTTTCTTCTTTAAACATGCACTTGTGGAATGAGTTCAAGGCCGGGAACATCTTATCCAGAGGAGAAACGATACATGTGTTAGCCGTGTTAACAAAAATATCTCTCTACAGTACGTTATTTCATCCAATAAGAAAATAATTTTTTTTTTTTTTCATTTAGAAACGTTCTAAAAGAAGCCATTTTGCAGTTGTTGTTTTTTTTTTTTATAGAAATACAAACAAAACCAAAAGACATACATTACAACCGATGCAATTAATGAACATTGTACAAAATAAAGTTACACACTGTAGAAAAAAAAGAAATTAAATAATTCCATCGTGTCTATCCTATGATATCAAGCAATTATAAAACAATCTTGGGGTAGAGACACATATCGGACAACAAGCAAAGTGGTTAAAGGGCTGTTGTCCTGAACCAGACGCCTTCACATGAGTGCCTGTACTTTATATTCAAACAAGAACATAGTTACACTGAATTAAGTATAGTGTCAGTCAGAATGGAAACAATATCCTAGTCTAGAATAAAGGTTTCAAACGGGGGGTTTGCCATAGAAGAACCATCGAAGCCAATAGTGAACCTTTATTCATATCAACATGTCTTGGTGAAATTTCACCTCAAAAAGAATTTATCATTATTATTATTATTATTATTATTATTTGGAAATGAGACCCAGACAGTGTTAGTGAGAAGTGAAGACTGGCACGGACGGCACACTCCGCCGGGTCTGGTGTGTTCAGTGATACCGCGGTAAAGCTCCCGATGTTACTGTGAACGCTGTTAATACGCCTCTTTCTGCGTGTGCATCTGCTCCTGGATCTTCTGCAGCATTTCCTGCATTCGTCTCAACTGCAGAAGAAGAAAACAACACACAATCACCACACTGCACCACCAAAACTGATCAATCAATACCGACCAATCAATGAGTCTGAGGCTGGACGAGTCATGTGACGCTGATCACCAGCCTAACCAATCAGATCAGCCAGGGGGAAAGTCACATGTGCATGCCGTCGGTACGTGACCTCGGGGATATTGACACGTTGGAGTTGTTACGTAACCTACAACGTATAAGCTAAAATCCATACCACTTCCGATCGATACTAAAATCCATACTGACAATGCATGGCTTCCTTTCACTCGACTGTACATGAGTGTCACCATTTCATTTTCTAACTCATAATTATTGAAAAATGATGGATTGCACACCCAAAGTGGTGATGTGTGTCGTGACTGAATACCCAGGTACTGTCAGCAATTCAACGGTCCAGAGTCAATTACTCCATGTTTACCAAATCATATGTGTAGAGATCGAGACATTCATGCCTATAATGCTTTGTTTTGTGTGTGGAACAGCTTTATGTGAAGCCAAACGGCTGATAGAGCTCAGAGAGAGAGAGAGAGAGACTGGGAACTGGGGCTATTCAAAGCTGTGCAGTTCAAGAAACATGAAATGAATCAAGAATTGTGGTGTAAGTGATCAGAATAAACCTTTGAGCAACACTCAGACGTCAACGGCGGTTGTGAAAAGTGCGTATGATATACAGATGTGCCATGCCAAATCATATCACCAGTGTTTACAAGACTTTAATCACAGACTGATTCCAGTGCAATAAATCCATTACAGAAAACGGCTCGAAAGCAAAGCCTTCGTTCATATTTTCATCCATCTATTTCAGCTCATGTAATGCAGTAACTGCTTCCAGTTGAAGAAAAGAAAACATTCATCTACCAGTCTTCCAAAATATATGCAAAAATACCACGACATTTCTAAAATAAGTACAAAATATATTTTAGCCTGTACTCAGAAAAATACTTTATATCACTGTAAGATTTTAGAAACCTGCAGGAAATAATTCTCATTACTGTAATATATTATATAATATATAACAGTTGTATATTGTCCACTTTATTTTAAGTGTCTTTTTGTACTTACAACAAAAAATGTTAGACACAAAGCACTTGTGTTAACTGTGTCCATGTATAGGGTGAGGAAAAGGAATAGGGCTTGCTTTAGGGTTAGTTGCATGCAATTATGCACATTTGACTGTTATTACTACAGAAAGAACATGCAACGTGTAACAAGGACACTGTCAAATAAAGTGCTGCTTTTGTGGTGTAACATGGGTAAGTTTAGGACAGGTTTGGTTCTATGGATAGATAATGGGAGTCAACAGTGTAATTATAGATGTACTTGACATCTGTTTACATGCAGGTATTTTAAATATAAATACAATGTCAAATCATGCATGTACACAATAAATTGTATCAAACGATTCATTTAAATGTTAACAAATAGTAGTTAAACACATTTAATACAAAGTGGGCTATAATATCATAGTATTATAGTTCATTATGTTATTGTGTTGTATTAAATTTAATTTTGAACTTATTTAATTAAATGGACAGTATGATCTAGTACTATATTACAGTAATGAGAACACATTATTGTGTTAGTGTGAATTTATAGAAAAAAATCCTACCAACTGGCCTACTGTTTGCATATAATAATCATCTTCATCATTTCGGGGTTGGATATACATACGCTGGACATATCTCAGCCATTATGCGATGCAGGTTTAAAGTGCATCACGCCAGAGATGTGCAGCGCTCCGGATACACCTACAGGGGGCGCCAGTGGCCATGAACCACTGCTCTAGAGGGGTGATCTGAGGGTCACGGGGTTAAACTACACGAAACCCTATCAGGACCCTGTGTGCTCAGCGTTGGGTTCGGGCTCTGAGTGAGCATCCACGCACGGCTCCGGCTCCGAACGCTGCTCGTGGTGTGGTGTTTGCTCATGCTCATGCTCATGCTGATCTTGGCAGGGAGAATGCCGTACCTCCTCGTCTTTCTCTCGGATGAGCTTCTCCGTCTCGTCCGCGACACCGGGCACCATGGGAATGGGGAAGTCGGTGCCGCTCTCCCTGGTCAGTTTGCTGCTCGGAGCAAAACAGCACATGCATGCAACGTACGGTCAGTTTCACCAGCAAAAGACATGCCATCGTTCACTGTAGCCCCAAAAAGCATACATATCCCATGTTCAACTATTATCTAACATGAAATGAACACAGTCAAATCTGCTGATATTCAATTAACCGTGTGAGAATATATCTCAGATTCTTAACGTGTGACTTTATGGCTAATGTTTAGCTGTGTCCTACAGTTTGCAGGAAACCCTGTAAGGTGGAAAGGAAGGGACATCATTTGGAGCATGATTTAGTGTAAACCTAACGGTGTGACTTCTGGTGTGCTTGTGCTGGCGCTTCACGCTGCTCCTGCTTGCTTGTTTATTAAGATCCTGTTTTACTCTGAAGTCGAAAGACCTGGACTATTTTCGATAGACCTGGACTATTCCCCTCACACTGATCTGCTCCGACATCTGATACACTGAGTCTCCACTCTCTTTATCATTTGTACAGGCATCATTAGTCCTTGGTGTGGTTGGGTAGCCTTCTAGATGTGAATTGGATACTGTTTTGGCTAATGCAGATATATTGATAAGTTGTTTGTTTGGGTGCCGAACAATCATTGGCCATGTCTCTGTGTAACTGCTTTCAAGCTCCTTTGTCTTTTTGCATTGGTTTTGGCTGACTTCAGTCAAACGGGTCCTTCTGGCACGGCTCTTCAGTACTCAGCAGCTCAGGATTTTTGCATTTGCCTCCAAACATTCATGAATGGTGTAAACAGCTTGGAATTTGACGCTGCCCATGTTGCGTACACCTTTCGTGAAAGACACTTTGAGCTTTTCACCCGTGCTCCCCGTAAATCTCCTATGGAAATCCGCTATGGAAATCTGAGGCCACTATTCACTGATGCCAAATTTGGCAACTATTGACTCCCATCTTCAGAATTACAGTGTGCTCTGTTTAACATTCGCTCTTTGATCGATAAAGCATCAGTGCTAAATGACATAATCACTTTCACGAACCTGGACATGCATTTCTTGAGAGACCTGGCAGGAGCCCAATGACTGACTCAGTTTAAACTTGATTACACCTGAATACATGTATTTTAATCAGGCTTTGGTCTGACATGAGCATATTAAATATCAGCGACTGAGTTACATGATGTTTCCATTGAATACCTAGCTTTGAAAATGGTTGGTCAAACATCACTAGCTGTGATCTTATTCTATTGACCTGATGTTTTCTCTGAGATAAGTGAGCTGCATAAGGCCCCGGTACACTTCAAGCAAAATAGAGGAACGAACTGGTGAGGCGTCACTTTGAACAAAATCAGGCCAAAATGAAGTCTCCACTTTCCAGAAAAGTTCACTCCGGCTGGTAAACACCTCTGAACTACCATTGGTCCATGGAGACTGTGTAATAGGTAGGTGTGCGCTGAGGCTCTGTCCTCCTCCTTCATTTCCTCTGTTGAGTCTGTCTCTGACTCTGAGTCTTTATGATCTCACGGCCCAATAGTGACGTGTTGTCTCTATGATAATGCTATTTCCCACACACTTGAAAAAAATCTAGCTTAGATCATCGAAATATTAACACTTACAGACCAATCTCTAATTTACCATTCCTGACCAAAGTTTTAGAGAAAGTAGTGTCCTCTCAATTACGATCTTACCCAACTGCAAATGGTCTTTTTGAACCTTTCCAGTCTGTATTCTGTCCATCACACAGCACAGAAACGGCTGTTATTCAGTGATCAGTGGATTCTAGGTTTATAAACATCCTAATTCTCCTTGACCTAAGCTCTGCGTTTGACTGTCTGTGAGGATATTCTCCTCCCTCGCCTTTCTGAAATTGCCAGTATTGGTTCAGATCTTTCCTGACTCACTTCTTACCTCAACAACAGAAAGTATTTATTACTATGCAAGGGCACAAATCCGCCTCTGCTCCTCTCTGCCACATGGTGTTCCTCAGGGTTCAGTTTTTGGTCCATTTCTCTTTATCATCGACATGCATCCTATTGGTGACATCATACATATCCATATAAGTTTGGACTTCATTTTCACTGTTATGCCGATGACAAAATGTACCACCAGCTCTGACATGCCATCTCTTCTTGATTCCCTTACTGCATGTATTGGGGATATCAAACACTAAATGTCCCTGAAATTTCTTAAACTGAATAATAACAAAACTCTACTACACCAATCAAAAGAATAGTCCTGTGCTTTGATATTGATAGGGTTCATATAAAATCCTCCTCCGCTGTCCTTTTATTAAGAGTGATCCCCTCTACCAAGCGTTTGCTCACATCACTCCCATCTGTGATCTTCACTGGCTACCTTTGCATGACACATTTATTTAAAGATACTCCTAACATTTAAAGCTTTAAATTCCTTTAAATCCCCAAGTGTCTAACCTTCTTCACCCATTCCTGCCCACCAAAAACTCTCTTAGATTGTCTGATCTTGGCCTTTTTGTCCATTCCTAGATCTTGATTGTCTACTATAGGTGAAAGATCATTTTGTGTTTCAAACATCCCTTCTTGATAAAACTTCAGAATACTGTTCCCTCACAAATGAATAACTACAGAGAAACAAATGAGTAATGCAGTATTAACACTCTAGTTACTTCTATTAACTAACAAGAAACTTTGATTAACTAATTAGTATGTAATAGCACTCAGCTGAATGAGGTAATTCAGTATTAGCTAATCAATAACTACAATTAGTTTTTTTTATCTCCCAGAGGACTACTAAGAACGTCTCGGGTTACGTATGTAACCCTCGTTCCCTGAGTAGGGAACGAGACGCTGCATCGATACTCGATACTTTGGGGAATGCCTTCGGCATGAAGCGTCTGAAGTCAACTATGGAACTATCCCAATCTTGATTGGTGCAACGTCACCCGTGACGTCGCATGTGACGGTGATCCGGAAGCTACAAAAGGGTCACAGGAACCAGGAAATGTTAGCTTCTAATTGGTCAAAGCAAGTCGTTCTCAGGGGCGCGAAAAGTGTGGCCGAGGGATGCAGCGTCTCGTTCCCTACTCAGGGAACGAGGGTTACATACGTAACCCGAGACGTTCCCTTTCGTAAAGGGAACTCCCGCTGCATCGATACTCGATACTTTGGGGAACAAATACCCACGCCGCCACACTGAGAGAAAACGCCCTGGTGTAAAGCATCTGGCACACTCACGGACGATAGAATGAGTGGAGGGCAGATCCAAACTAGCTTGTCATAAGATTTGGTGCAAGAAGGGGAGGTCTGGAGCCGGAGGCTCGACTGACCTCATGGATGGGAGCCCCAGACCGTAGAAAATATTAGATGAGAGGTGAAAGCAAAAGCGCACCTTGTACTTCAAATATAAGTGGTTTTAGATAACCAACTGTACTCTTAATAAAGGGAATAGCTCCTAACCCTTGATGCATAACTAGATGGACTGACTCCTCTCAGCCTAAGGCCTAATGTAGGAACCTCAAAGGCTACGACCTTGACCATCCGACACATGCGATGGAGGATGGAATACCCGAAGAATCTTAACATTGCCTACAGGTACCTCAGTACCGGGCAAAAATAACGTTGAGTGGCTCCCAAGCTAGCAAGTAAGAGGGGGCAGCACCACCACTCTTCCAGGGAGTAAGACGAGCAGGAAGCAGACTCAATAGATTCTCCTATATATACTTACATATCTCAAATATATATTGGTATACCTCACCCACAGGACATGATGGGTGCCAGGGATAACCCATCAGCCTGATGCCAATAGGCTGGATGAAAAGGATTCATCCTCCAATCTACAGGAACATGGAGTTTCAGTGGGAACGTCCTTTCGAGAACACCCTTAGAGGCTTGCGGAGGGCACTGAGGCCGCCACAGAGGCCCTAAGCATGAACAGGAGATCCCGTTAGAGAGCGGGATGGAACACCAGTACTGAAGCCAGTGGGCAGTAATAAACTGGGTTCAATGCCCTCCCTAACTTAATTGTTTAGTTCCTAGTAGAGTGGGGTTCTAGTATGGATGTCCTGACCACCTCGGTGGAAAGGGCAACCTAATTATGGGTGTGACCCCCTCAGGGGCCAGACCCATAGTCTCCATTACTCTGGTCGGGGATGAAATAATGTACCATCAGCCTGAGACAGAAGATCTCTCCTAATAGGAATTTTCCATGGAGAACTCTCCAAGAGACTAATAAGGTCCGAAAACCAAATTCGGGCCTGCCAGTACGGAGCTACAAGGAGTAGTCTCACTCCGTACCTCCTGACCCTTTCTAGAACCCCAGGGAGCAGAGCGATCGGGGGGAAAGTGTACAGATGTGACCTCGGCCACATCTGTACCATGGCATCCAAGCCCAAAGGAGCTGGATGTGAGAGAGAGTACCAGAGCGGGCAATGAGAGTTCTCATGATAAGCGAAACAGGTCAACCTCCGCCCGGCCAAACTCTCTCCATATAAGCTCAACCACTTCAGGGTGGAGCCGCCATTCCCCGGGCCTCAGCCCCTGCCTCGACAGGATGTCTGCTCCCATATTATCAACCCCAGGAATATAAATAGATCTGATGGAGAGAAATTTGTCCTGGGACCAAAGAAGAATTTGATGCGCCAGTCTACAAAGAGGGCGAGGTCTCAATCCTCCCTTGGCAGTTGATATAAGAGACCACCGACATATTGTCTGTCCTAACAAGAACATGATGGCCTCTGAGGTCTACAAGGAAGTGCCTCAGGGCAAAAATACGGCCAACATCTCCAAGCGATTAATATGCAATGTGAGATGATGGTCTTTCCAAGTACCTCGGGTGTAACGGCCCTCCATAACCGTACCCCAGCCCGTTAGGGACGCATCCGTGATCAGAGTTTTTCTCTCACATGGTGCTCACAAAACCGGGCCCTGAGACAGGAACCATGGTTTCTTCCATACGACAAGAGAACGAAGGCATCTGCGCGTAACTCTGATCGTACGAAAAGGGTTTCCCAGAGGACAAAAACCCTTGTTCCTGAGCCACCACTGCAAGGCCCTCATATGGAGCAGACCAAAGGGTACTACCGTGGAAGCTGCAGCCATAAGACCCAAAACTCCTTGAAAATGTTTGACAGTGATAGCCTGGCCTAACCTAATACTCTTCAATGTGTTTAAGATAGTATTTATACGAGCAGGAGACAATTGTGCCCGCATCGTGACTAAGTCCCACTCTACTCCCAGGGACGTAGTCCTCTGAAGAGGAGTTAAGGAACTTTCCTTCACATTGAGTCTCAACCCCACACACCTCAGATGACGCAAAACAACATCTCGATGTTGAATTGCTAGTTCTTTTCGACTGAGCCAAAATGAGCCAGTCATCTATAAGATACGGACCCCCTGAAGTCTCAAGGGAGCAAGGGCGTGTCCATACATTTAGTGAAGGTGCGAGGGGATAAGGCTAGGCCGACTGGAAGAGTCCAGAACTGATGCGCTTTTCCCCCCAAAAGCGGATCTCGGAAACTTCCTGTGATAGGGTTAGAAGGGAAAGAGGAGTTAAGGAGCTTGTGGATCTATCAAGACAGACCAGTCCTCGGAGCTGATCTGACTAACAGTCGGTAACTTGAATCTGAACCCCCTCGGAGGTTGATCCAGTACCATGAGATCCAAAATAAGGCCTAACTCCCCCCCTCATAGGAACTATGAAGTGCCAGCTGTAGAACCCAGGCTCCCGTAACCAAGGAAGAGCCCACTTTGAGGTTTCCTGTGTTAAGAGGGACTAGACTTCCTGTTCCAAGAACCGACCCTGCTCGGGGCTGGCCGACATGTGAACCACCCTTAGTAGATAATATTTGTATATTAGCTCCACTGTAAGCAGGACCCCCTAGGATATATTTTGAAGACCCCTCGGGGTGTCTAAATATGCCATTATGGGGACCAGTCCCTCGAGACTGGCCTCGGCTATAAATTTCCAAATGGCTTCGGTGACCTGAAGCAGCTAACTGGCAGGAACTAACCGAAATATGCTCTCTACAGACCTCCTGAGAGGCGGCGAACTCGACAGGGCCGCAACGTTATTGGGCAGATACTGCGATTTGTGTTCGCTGGAAGCCGATGTGTCCCGAAGCGCCATCGGCGGCGGGAAGCAAACATCGATTTCCTAAGGGCTGCATAAGGGGGCGAGACTCCTGTACTCGCTCTCCTGGGGGAATGCCCATAAGGGTCTGCGTGTTACGACAAGACCTCTTAGTTGAAGCCATCTTAGCCCGAGAGACAGTCCTCAGACCTGTCTTCGGTATGGAGTGCTTCGTGCGAGAAAGTTTCTTCTGGCCCCAAGCCTTATACGGGGGGGCACGAGAGGAAACCTTCTCAAAATATGAGGAGCTGGCGGCTGTCCCATGAGGCTGCCCCCTGGCAGCAACCCCATGAGACCTGGACTGACAACTGGGGATAGCTGATTGTCGCTCTGCCTCCTGAAGCCTCTCGACAACGGATCTTGCCGCGTCGCCAAAGAGGCCGGAAGGTGAAAGGGGAGCATCGAGAAGGAAAGCCCTGTCTTTCTCCCCGATCCACAAGCGATTAAGCCATAAATGTCTCTCTGAGACGACTAGTGCTGCCATAGAACGGCCAATAGCACGGACCGTCTCTTTAATAATACGAAGAGATAAGTCAGCTACTCTATGAAATTCAGTAATACCATTGAGTGAGACCTCCCAGTTATCATCCACCTGCTTGAGGAGGTCAGCCAGATATGCCTGTAATAACCCCATTGTGTGTGGGCATGCACCGGCTCGACCCACCGCCATATATGCTTTCCCTAACAAATTCGATGTACGAGATTTGGAGGGAAGTGTCTGAGCTATCAGGGGTGACGCAATGTCGGGGAGAAAATATTTCGCAAAATATTCCTCAACCCGAGCCATCACCTCATAACCATTTTCATTAGATTCCCTAATGGATGAGTAAATATATACATGGGGGGGAAATAATTGAGATGAAAATGGATTTTTCCACGATCTCGATACCTCAGTATGGAGATCAGTGAAAAAAGGGAAGGCTCTGACACGAAGATTGTGACTGGGTCTGCAGGAAGCGCTCATTCATTTTATTTTTCTTAGTCGCTTCCTGCTTATTATATGGCCATTTAACATTTAATTGAACCACTGCCCAGATTACAATCTCCAGCAACTCCTCACTAACGGGAATATGGGGTGGCCGAATCCCCATATCCACGTGATTCAGTGTTGATAAATAATATCTAACTCCTCGGAGCCAGATAAATCAAACGCTGTGTCTTTAACACGGTCGGAAGAAGCCGCAGCGCGGGCTTCCGAACCGTGCGCGAGACCAGTGGAGCTGGTTAATAAACACTGAGAAAGGGTCGCAACCGTCTCAGTATTATATGCCAGCCCCACGTGCGAATCCCATGCATACAAGTAGCGCGCTGCCTCAACAGACGCGGGACCTGATGCACTGGAAACGCGAGCCTGATCTATTTGATCGAATCAAACGCTCTGTCTTTAACACGGTCGGAAGAAGCCGCAGCGCGGGCTTCCGAACCGTGCGCGAGACCAGTGGAGCTGGTTAATAAACACTGAGAAAGGGTCGCAACCGTCTCAGTATCATATGCCAGCCCCACGTGCGAATCCTATGCATACAAGCGGCGCGCTGCCTCAACAGACGCGGGACCTGATGCACTGGAAACGCGAGCCTGATTTAATTGATCGAACAAGCTCAAACGGGAGCGGAGCTTTTTCATTGAAAACAGTTTGCACAGACAGCGCCCTCGAGCACCGCTCGTGCATGCTCCACTCCCAGACAAACTACACAAAGCGAGTGTGTGTCACCCTCGCTTAAATAACGTGGGCAAGGGGACGCACACTGCCTGAATAGCTTCTCCTTTATTCACCATAAATAATACTCTTTTCACGGGACAGACAACACCAAATAGAACAGACAAGATGACATAGAGCGCTTGCTGAAGACCAGAAGCTAACATTTCCTGGTTCCTGTGACCCTTTTGTAGCTTCCGGATCACCGTCACATGCGACGTCACGGGTGACGTTGCACCAATCAAGATTGGGATAGTTCCATAGTTGACTTCAGACGCTTCATGCCGAAGGCATTCCCCAAAGTATCGAGTATCGATGCAGCGGGAGTTCCCTTTACGAAAGGGAACTACAATATACAAGTTAATTAATGAGATAACGCACAATGTATAATTCATTCTAAAGTAAAGATCATGGTAGTAATGACTCAAGTGTTAGTACATCCTTCAGAAGGAATTACTTAACAGTATTCAGAAGTTAAAAGCATGATAACTCTGTAGCAATGACTGAAATCATTGTACGTTTTTGAGGTTTTTTGTAGCCTTGTCTCGGTCTACTTTCAAGACCAGTTAAAAACATAACTATCTGAAATGTATTTTCGATCATTTGTACTTGGTGTGCTTTGTTTTCCTTGAAATGTACTTCTACCTTGAGTTATGGAAAGGCGCTATATAACTTTTTCTTCTTTAATGTTAATGTCCATATGTGACTTAAGTTTCCAAATACTTTTTGGGGCCACTGTTGTACAAAACAAAAGCTGATAGAGAGTGAAAACACAGCTTCTTCTGCCTGAATCGTGGCTGCGTACTTGCGGTTGCGTTCTTTCACCACCATGCGGGTCATACTCTGGATGCAATGGGCTCTGTAGTTCTCATAGTGGGTTTCCCGGGTCACATCCTTCAGATCTTGCATGTGTGTTCGTACCAACATGTTCCTCAACTTCACAAAGTCACAGTGTGCTGGGTTCTCCACTGTCCAACAAACACACACAAACACACAGTACATATCCAGTCTACTAAAATGATCATCAAATAATTGTGTAACCCCTATATGCTTTACTGATAGTGGGACACTCGGTTACACTTTATTTTAAGGTGTCATTGTTACAGAGTAATTATATATTTAAGTACTGAGTAATATTAAGCAACTACATGCACTAACTATAGGGTTAGGGTAGGATGATGGTTTGGTTGAGGGTTAGTTGCATGTAATTATGCATAACTTACTGTTATTACTCTGGTAAGTACATGTAACATATGTAACAAGGACACTGTGAAATAAAGTGTTACCGGAAACTCTTGTGAGGCGTGCTTGTTCCTGGATCAGGATCATACCTTCTACGATTCCCCAGGGGTACAGACGTCCTCGAACCCTCTTGCCTTTGGCCTCCACTACTGTGTTACTGCCAATCACAGCAAAGGGAATGCTGTCCTACACGAGGAGGACAAGAAAAC
This sequence comes from Rutilus rutilus, assembly GCA_021464565.1. NCBI lineage: Eukaryota > Metazoa > Chordata > Actinopteri > Cypriniformes > Leuciscidae > Rutilus > Rutilus rutilus. Next base: position 4,950,205 of record JAJAQA010000008.1, on the reverse strand, counting down.
GAATCATCTCAACAGAAATCATGCTTTAGGGGTGTAACAAAAAAATATTTAAAAAAGAATAACAAAAAACAGCCATTCAAGTATAGTGCTAGTGGTTTTTGTTTTTGGGGCTGGTTAGTGATTTCTTTTCTTGCTGCATCAAACTGGGTTCCAGTGCAGATACAAGACACTGGCCACTAAACAGAAGCAAATAAAGCTACGCTTTGATAGACAGAGCACTGGTGTGAGTTTGCAAGTGGGCGACTCAGTATTACTGCCTGTGAAGGGTTTTGCACGGTTTACTGGACCTTATTCATGTGGCTATTACATTTCTGGTCATTAAAATGTTTGGTACCAATTTGTATTAGGTGTCTTTAACTTCTATGTACTGACATTTAAATGAATCATTTGATAAAATGCATTTATTGAGTCCATACAGGTTTTTACATTGTACTTATATTTTAAAAGCACCTGTATTTAAAAAAAGCTGTGATTAATTTCTGTAATTACACCGTTGAGTTTTCCATTACACTTTAACCCTCCTTTAAATCTACTCATCTCACCACACCTGACCTTAACATTACCTGTATCCCACCTCAATATCAGCTGAAGTGATTTGCAATACAATATGAACATAATAAATTATACTGTACCCAACTATTTTTTAATGTAAGTGCATGGCAGTTAAAAACACCTAATATAAAGTGGGTTCATTATTTTATTTTTTTTGTTATTTTTTAATTGAACGGACTGACTGAACTACTGAATAACTCGCAAAACACACACATATGTTCTCTCTCTCTTTCACTGGCTCAGGACACAATATGTGAAAAACACGCCTGAACCTTGAGCTCTTGGTCTTGCTGTTTGAAGTCCTCATCCTCATCTGAATCACAGTCTGGAAACTGGTAGATCTTTATTCCGTACTGTTCGATCTCCTCTCGAATCTGCCGGAGCACAAATAACTGAAATAAGCCCACGGTACATACACAAACAACACACGGGACAGGTTTCGACAGCTTGGGCTCTTGCCTTGATTTTCTTTTTCTTGACCTCCATTGGTGTGAGTGTGTCAGCTTTAGCTAGTACAGGAACGATGTTGACCTTCTCATGAAGAGCCTTCATAAACTCCACGTCCAGAGGCCTTAAACTGACGCGGACACACAGTGACGATGATCACCACACACAACAGCACAAACTAGAAGTTTCTCAGCAATTTATATTAGGTGTTTGATTTCTCTGTCACTGGTGTTGGAGAAACTGTGTTTTATGTTGGTAATAGGTGAAATAACAACAACAACAACAACAAAAAAACATGTTGACTTGGCTTGCCTTCCAGACAATGACCAGCAGAGGGCACAGATGGATTGTGGGAGCTGGTTACTTTTTAACTGGCAGATCTCTCATTGAGACGGAGCACTTACTTAAACTAGGACTGTTTTTTCTTCGTCCAGTAAAAAACAACCAAAAAAACTCCTATATACTGTATGACTCTAATAGTCACAAATCTGTATCTAGTATTTCAGACAGACATCAAGCAGTTGATCTTGTTGTTCTCCAAATACAAAAGACTAATGGTGAAAAAAAAAAGTGATGTAAAAAGGGCATCTGGACTAAAAGGAAATGTGCGTATGTCGCATTAAAGTGAGTGAAATATGCATTATCAGATGGATTATGTCTTGCATAAAAGCATGTGCTTTACAGTACACATACTATCATACTAAAGAGATGATCCCTGTTGAGTAAGATGAGCTTTAGCTGCCCTTATGGAGTTTGAATACCAGCCTTGAGCCTCAACCACTACACCACAACACCATAAAGAAGTCAGGTTCGATCAGATCTGCGTTTATAATGCTGATGACGCTCATACCCGTGACCGAAGGGTGAAATGAAGTAGAGACAGCAGTGCACTCGGTTATCCTGAATGTTCTTGCGGTTCAGTCCGCTCTCATCTCTGAAGTACTGCTCAAACTGTTGGTCTATGTAGTCTGCCACTGACTTCCAGCTGAAAACACACAGATACAGCACTGAATCACCAAACCTGTGTCATATTCACTCCAAAACCAAAAGAATTATACAAGAAATTCTTTTTGACTTTTATTTGTTGAACTGCCTTATAAAGTTATGTGAATCTTGTGAGATTAGCATGCGTGATGTTACTGTAGCCCTATACCATTCAGTGTTATTGACAGCATCCCCGAATCCTGGTGTGTCCACGATAGTGAGCTTGAGTTTGACGCCCTTCTCCTCGATGTCCACTGTGTGTTTGGTGATCTCCACCGTCTGAGTGATCCTCTCTGCCAACAACACAGCCATCAGAACATACAGCAACACTCACAGCAAACAACCGCGAGAGATGAACTCACCTTCAGCATTGAGCAGCTTCCGGTCTTTGTAGAGATCTGTAAGGAACAGACTGTTGACCAGGGTGGACTTTCCTAAACCCGACTCTCCTGTGAGGAACAAACACTCCATCATCAATGACACCATTGATATTAAAGGAACAGTTCACCCAAAAATGAAAATCTTGTCTTCATTTCTCGTATCACCACATTTGACATCAGTAACACAGATGAGTCTAGTCACTGACCTTCAAACTGGCACTATATGTCTGAATGGATGTGAACAGGGAGATTTCCAGAGAATAACAGCTTACATTTCAGTCTAAAGCTATCATGTGACTCCATAAGAGTGCTTGAGTCATATGGACTACTATTATGATTTATGGTGCTTTTTTGTGCCATTTTGGAGCTCAACAGCCAGTTTTTTTGTTTGTTTTTTTAAGATGGTTCACTACATTATTTGTGGGTGAACTATACCATTAAAATGCAGAAAAAGGAGAACACACACTTTTCATAAAGTTTTTTTGAAGCTAATTTCCACAGATATGATGTTAAAAAATTACCTGCCACCATTAAAGTGAAGTCAAAGCCCTTCTTCACAGATTTGCGGTGAACCTGATTTGGCAAAGTAGCAAATCCCACATACTCCTTGTCTTGGTCCTAAAGAAAGAAAGAAAGAGAGAGAGAGAACGATGAAAGATAGATATGATAAATATAATTTAAAACAAATAAACATTCAAACAACCGACATATAACATATATTTAACTCAAGCTGATGGAGAGAGAACCCAAGAATCAAAAACGAAACATATTTTCTCAACATGTATTCAGCATAGTGAAACGTCAGCCTTCAGTTTGTAGGCGATATCTCTTATTATCATAACGGCCAGCGGGAGATGACAGACATTGTGAGAGTCTCTCTCTGGTAGGCAAACCACACGTGCCAGGCTTTGGATTGAAGTGAATTAGGAAAGATGTGGGGTGGAGCGTCATAAACCCAAAAAGGGCTTTGCGCCTTTAATTATCTTTTACAAACATGTTCTAGACCACCAACAGGATCCACTTAAAAACATGCCATTAAAATGTAAATCCATCCTCCCGAAAAGCAAGTGACAGATGAAACACAATCTCATGAACCAAAACATGTTTCCAATTCAGAACAAAAACTATGAGAGGTAACCGGGCAACTGAGATCCCTCACAAAACAATCCTGTGGTAATATTTGATATGTACCATGGTACCGAATGATTACCAGTCATAGTGCTCCAAGAAACTTCAAAGAATACCATGGTACATTCCAACATGTGATTCTTATGCTTGTTGGGAGTGATGTTTCAAGGTGTTTATGCACGGACGCTCATGACGGAAATCAGACCCCGGCGTTCATTACCTCAGTAGCGTCATAGGGGTCATAGCGACCCCAGGGGCTTTTAGGCCTGGATGGGCTGATGGGAGACGGCAGGCTAAAGTCCACGTGGCCCCGCTGAGCCCCGTGTCTGGACTCGTGCTCTAACTCTCCGGGGCCCCTGGGTACCGCCACGGGCCTCAGGAAGGTGGGTGTCCCCGGGGTGTGAGGCCTGCTGTGAGCCTCACCCTCACTATCGGCCTTATGGGGCCCGGGGTGGGCGAACGGGTGACCCTCTCTGGGCGGATGATGTCCCATGATGTGCTCCAGCTCCGAGTCCTCCGAGTCTTCCTTAGGGAAGTGCTGAGGTCAGGAGGGGATCGGGCAAGTTAGGGGTCGGGCCAGAACATATGGGCAGGTACAGAGGCGGTTTAATAGGGAAAGATAAGGTCATGGAGAAGAGAAGCAAAAAGAGAATAGACCATTTAGTGGTTAGACAGAAAACACTGTGCATGCCCTTACAAAACATTACCATGGTAAATACCCATTTACTAGAGAAGTAACCCAGTAAATGAAAACTCCATCAGTTTGACAGAAATTAAGGTTACCATGGTAAAGTTTTTACGAGGTATAATGAATACAAGAGAAGCACATACATAAGTGGTATAAGGAGTGTTCCTGAGGAATATGAAACTGGAGTGCACGCGTCTACACTGTTGTTAGTGTCCACACAAGACGTTAGACATCAAGACACAACACAGATGACATTGATACTCCCTGCACAAGAGCTGATAACAATGACAGAACCAATGACAACAATGACATCGAGGACCACAGACTCACTCCAGACGAGAGTCCTTCCACAGCAGATTGGCGAGACATGCGAGCAGACATTCGAATGTTAGAGGGGTCCTATATTGCCCTTTTCACAAGATGTAAATTAAGTCTCTGTTGTCCCTAGAGAGTGTATGTGAAGTTTTAGCTCAAAATACCTCACAGATATTTTTATAGCATGTTAAAATTGTCACTTTTTCAGGGTGAGCAAAAATACGCAGTTTTTGTGCGTGTCCCTTTAAATGCAAATGAGCTGCTGCTCCCAGCACAGGGGGCGGAGCTTCAAGAGCTTGCGTGTTTAGCAGCTCCGATTACCTCACACAGACACGCACTGAAAATTTCGAAAACTTTTAGCCTTTTATGTTCAAACCGGAGTCACACAAAGATGGAGAGACTCAAGAAGAAGTGACAACATTTCTGAATGGTTAGTTGATGAATTTATGTAGCTGATGTGGAGTTAACTATCTTCTAGTCATTGATTAGCATATTCTGTCATGATAATCTATAAATGCGTTCCCGGGGGCGGGGTTTATGTACATTTTAGGGTTAGTGATGTCACTAACCCGTGAAGAAGCTCATTGTAGTCCCTACCAGCCGTTTGTTGTAGTCCTTAAAATCGATTTCTGTAAAAGCAAATATCTCCCTTTGCTTTGAACTTTGAGCGTCGTAACTTTGCAGATGTTGTTTATGCTCAAACAGCAACATTACACACTAACTAAAGTTAGAAAAGTGAAATCATAATCAACCACCCCTTTAAAGAAGTTCTGTTCAACACATCAGCCATATACACGCTGCAAAGGGCCATGCTTAATTGATGCTCTTTAATGGGCCTCTGACTAGCGAACTTAAACATGGCTGACAACCATATTGGTGTCATTAAACTCTAACAATGGCCTTTTTTGTCTTGGTAAACCTGTTCAAAGAAGGCCAAGACGCAAAACTAAAGGCTGCATGTGATAGGTGGGCAATGTGACCCTCTCAGGTTTCCACTGCTCTGAGACCTGTCCGGATAAATAATGCATCGTGGTGCAGTGAATCCGTGTTCGAGGTGCAGGCATGATCTTGTACACTGGAAAAGTGATTTTATAACGATGGTCATATGGTCAATCTGTTGCCACAACCTGGAAGACACAAACACTGAACTGAACAGATGTCCTGTATGAGTCCTGCCTGCTGTTCGTCTCTAACATTTATCCATTTAACATAACATAACATTTGTCCTACGCAGCGTCGGAGGGATGCTGGACTCCCAGTGTCTCGACCATCGCAAGCTTCTCACCTAATACATCTCCATGTTTTCTGTTCTGTCAAACTGATTTTTGCCATTGAACAGGTCAAGGCCACATCATCACATGACATGGCTTTTGCAACCCATTCGACTTCTGTAATTAAATGGGTTTTCTTTCTCTGATTGCAACAAGACATTTTGACCGGCAGATTCAGGGCATCTCCGTGTATCCCACTGGTTACCTTGGGATAAATATATCTCTATTTGCTATTACGGAGTAACCTTTGTTACATGAACTTTAACTGGCACTACAGAACTGCATTTGCGATTGGCCTAAATAGCTATTTGACTGATCGTGTAACAATTTCCGTCCTAGGTGATATTACTCAAAAGGAAAAGTAATTTCAGTTATTACTTTTGATGAAAGATTATAAAGACAATTCCTTAGAACAATGTACGTTGATAAATCGCTCACAATAAGAAAGAAAGTAAGAAACGAGTAAAACAAGGTCAATTTCAAGTTGACTTTAACAAATAATTAAAGTTAATACGCTGGCTTGTAGAAGAGTGGTCCACGTCTAAGGGCAGTCTCCTAAGAGGTCAGAGGTCAGACGGACTCAACGAAGTGGGAGGGAGGGAGGATCACCAGTACCTTTTCCACTTCATGCATCCTGGGCTCAGGTGACGCTGGCATAGAGTCTTGCTCATCTGATGCCGAGTCGGTCTCGCGGTCACTGTCCTCCATCGCTACTGGAGCTACTGTGCACTCTGCCATCTCCAACCACAAGAGACAGGGGAGGAGAGGAGGCGCACGGCGGGGACAGACCGAGAGCAGTGTGAGGTGGAGGGATGTTACATGGGAGTAATGTTTGGTGGAAAGGATGGCAAGGGGATGAGAGAAAAAGAAAAATATGAAATGATTACATTATTGCAACAGGTCTTGATGCAGCCAATGGATGCCGGTGCACAACACCACAGCTGGCCACTGAGCTCCTCTCAGGATCATCGGGTTTAGAGATAGAGATATTTCAGTGTGTCGTAACGACTGAATATGCTACCATATATGCAAAAAAATAAATAAACAAGTCAAAAACCACCACGTGATACCAGAACGTTATCACATTCAAATGGCGTTTGAACTGAATTTGCCAACACACATCTAACCAAATGTTTTATGCCAGTGATAAGTAATGAAACAGTCAGTCAAATGTCTAATGCTCAATTCTGAGGAAACCCAACTACATGCTAGCATGAATCAGAGTCACCTTGACAGGAAAAATAAACTAGATTTTTGCATTTTTACACAGAAAAGGAAAAAAGGGCCTAAACATATAAATGTTGTCGCAGGCCCTGTGATGAAAATGAGTATTGGTAAAATGTTATTATGCTGATCATCAGGGCTTTAATCTTCTAATTAAAGAGGCGGGACTAGAGATTATAAACCTAATGTCTAACCATACATAAATCTTGTGATTCATAATTATACTATAGTGCTAAAACAGCAATAGTGACGCTTGACTTGACTAACAGCACTAATGAAGAGCTTCCCAGATTAGGTGACGGTGACCTGCTTTACACCACACGCGAGCTGCAGAGATCGATGTTCAGTCTCCATCACCACAGGCTTCACTGGCCTATTTCAATCACTGCTCAATACTGAAACACGGCCTCCAGAAACAGACAGTATAGTGACAAAAACCTGGCTTGAAAATGTTGAAATGTCTTCATGGTAAAGCATTATTCCTCAAGTCTAACATGAAGATTTCGGTGTTTGGTGTTTTTAGCCCCCAACGGCGACTTCCAGGCAGCGAGGGGACGGGTAGGTTTAAGGTTGAGGTTAGGGTTAGCTGCCTGGAAAGAGCCATTGGGGGCTAAAAACACCATCGAGCGAAGATTTCAGGTCAGCCTACTCAGACATTCAGTTCATATTACTGAGACGTTACGGATGTGCTGGAGATCAGGCTGGGGAGGGAACTGGCCAAAGGCTCACGTCATGAGTTATATTATGTATCTAGCAGGAGCATATACATCAGCAACATCCTCTTATGGCCTTGTGGAAAACAAAACTAAGCAGAATAAGATATATATCACAAATAAAATAAAATAAAGTAAAACAAATGAAGGACAGTGAGCCCACAAGATAACTCTGATGCCCATATTCCACAACATGCACACAGAATCTCACCTGAAACGCCTCTGGGAGGATGAAACAGTCTAAACTTCTTGTCTTGTCGGAGCCAGCTCCTCATTCCCTTTCCCACTGGAGACCCGGTGGCCAGCTCATTATCTCAGGCTTTTATACCCGGCCAGGCGGGGACACAGTGCCCTTCACTGCATCGAGCTGTCCCGCTGCCCCAGGGCACCAATCAGCAGCCGCCTCCACCGCAGCGCTATCGACACACACTACACTAAACCTGACCCAGGACACACTCACGTTCAGCAGATACACACAGCTGCCATCATCTCCATGAGCTTCACGTGCTTTATGGGGAATGAATGATGTTCTGGTGTTGAGGGATCTGCTCAGTTAGTGGGACTCCACAGATCGATGCCGAGCGTTCAGCCTTACATTTTTGAGGACGTCGAGAATGAGTTTCAAGCCAGGTACAAAGACACACACTCTCAAAGTGCTGTAATTGTTTGCCACCATGGGCCAGATTTACTAAACAGGGCAGATTAGCGTGAGTGTTGATGGGAGTGTAAAGTTCAGAGCGTGATCTACTGACGACACGACACACCGGATCATTTCCATAATGACCAACGCAATCTATCAGTTAGCGTCTGGTTTAAGACATGTTGTTTTTGGGTGGTAAATAATGGCGCAAACACCAATACATTGACGAGCGCAAACCTTAGTAAATCGCCTAGTGTGATTCATTTAAATACTCTCCTCCCATTGAGTCTGAAAGGGAAAATCCTACAGTATGTTCAGCCACAAAAATTATGTCTTTTCAGCGCTAATCTTTGATAAATCCTGACAGTAGTTTTTTAAAACCAAAAGAGAGTTTGTGCTGGCACAAACTGTTAGTAAATCTGGCCCCAAGTGTCTTTTAAAGGAATAGTTCACAAATTAATTTGTTCTTTTTTCTAAATGTCATTCACATTCAGTTATGAGACAAGTGAGAAGTAATGGCCTTTGATTTAATTTACATCAAACCTGACACACCAAGTGAATGAGTAAATGAGTTCGTTTCTAGAAGGATTGTGAACTGTTTCTTTGATTACTACTCTTGATTGCTTCTTATTCACGCTGGAAAGAGGGCAGCCGCTGGCATGAGGTAAAGTCAAGAGTGTGATTATAATCGGTATTAAAGTCTTAACAGATCTCAGACGCAGAGAAAGATTTAAAGAGCAAGATTAAGGAATTTCAGAGCATGTCCCTGATCTCTGCAGAACTTGATTTCTAGGCCTAAGAAATAATAGGTTCAGATATGAGATTGTAGAAGTCCACAAATCCATAGTTTTGTGGCAATATTAATGCTTAAAGTATTTTGTGTCAAAATCTGATTTTGCAGTTTAGTTTCCGGAGTATTTTTTTTTAAGTTGACAACTTATAAACTTGACAACAAAAGTATCTGTACTTATTGGTTTAAAAACTTGCAAAAGGACATATATAGTCCAAGAAGATTCTCAATTTCTAAGTGACATCGGCATATTGTTTTTAGAATTTAAAAAAATGAACTCCTTCAAACTTGTCCTTTAAACGTGGTAACCAGACAGTTGATAGTTGCCATTGATTTCCATTGTATGAAAAAAAAAAAAATCAACATCAACTGTTACCAAATTATGATTATTTTTAAATATCTTCTTTTGTGTTCAGCATAAGAAAGAAACTCATACAGGTTTTGGAACAACTTACGGGTAAGTAAATGATGACAAAATTTTAATTTTTGTGTGAACTATCCCTTTAAGGGAGGAACCTAACATACACCCTTGTTTGTCCAGATGGTTTAATATAGTACACCTAATTAGCAAGGTTAAGATTAGTAACCCAAAACCAATAACTTCAGTCTTGCTCTCATTAAAGTTTAAAGAGATCTCAGATTTAATGTCACACAGACGTGCAGGCAAGCAAGGGTTTGAAACCTTTCTGTTAATTCTGTTTCAAAGCCAAATAAACTGAAGTGTCATCTGACAAAGCCTATAGTACTATAGGAAACACTTTAGTTTAGGGTACAGTTCTCACTACACTCTAAAAACTGCTGGCTTGTTTCAACCCAACTTTGGGTCAAATATGGACAAACCCAAACGTTGGGTTAAAAATGTAATGTAAAAATCTAACCCAACGCCTGGGTTTGTCCATATTTGACCCAAAGCTGGGTTGAAACAAGCCAGCAGTTTTTAGAGTGTATTAACTAGTTGCTTATTATCATGCATATTACTAGGATATTTGCTGTTAATTAGTCCTTATAAAGCACATATTAATGCCTTATTCTGCATGACTGTATTCTACATCCCTTAACACCTGAACTTAACAACTACCTTACTCACTATTAATAAGCAGTAATTAGGAGTTTACTGAGGCAAAAGTCATAGTTAATAGTTAGTTAATAGAGAGAATTGGACCCTAATCTAAAGTATTATATTAGAGGAGCAGAAAACATCCACCTTTCAGTCGGTGAAGAAGAAAACAGGTCATTCCAGCGCTTGTCTGTCAGGTCACTGTGGTCAGATCCGCTCAGCCACGCATGAACATCTCAGTGTGTGAATCCAGCACAGATATCACACACACACACACACACACCGCCACAAAAACACTACTGAAGCAGCCCAAAGGAGACGACAACTGCAGAGGTTAAAGGCTGCAACTGTTAGGGTAACTGCTATACTTTTAATAAGCGATAAACGAAAAGAGAGCAACGCAGCAACACTGCGCTGAAAGTTCACACAGTTTGATGTGATTGTTGGAGAGCTGCAGTTCAACACGAGCTCACTGGTGCCGCTACACACACAAACAATCAAGCTCGCTCTCACACACCGTGTCCACTTTGTGCTGTTCGTGCATTTCTGAGCCAACAAATACCAATTTGTTGTGGTAGTTTAATGAAGCAGACCTGCTGAAGAATGCAACGCTGTGATCACATGTCAAGCGATGGCCTGAGATCCACCTGAAGGGTCTTTGGGCTCCCGCTGAACATCGAGAGGTCAGAGTTCAGCTGGACGGGGTGTGAAGAAGAGGAACCTCCTGAAGAGCCTCCTCATTAGCTTTGACATGCGCTTCACATAACCTGTGCTTCAGCAGGAGTGCTGACGGATATATCTGCAGCGAGCTGTAGGTGTGAGTGTGTGTGACAGCAGCTGAGTGTGTGTCAATGGAGCTGTTGTGTGAAACAGCACAGCGGAGCTCTTTGTGTGTGGTGTGTGTGTGTGTGTGTGTGTGTGTGTGTGTGTGTGTGTGTGTGTGTGTGTGTGTCAGACTCCAGTGAAAGTCTCAAACAGGTGCACAATATCAAAATGATACACAACATAAACTTGAGCAACAATATCAAAATCAACGCACATTCATGTTTGAAAACACATTTTCAGTTTGTAAATATATTTTTACACGCATGCACATTTTAACAAATTTAAACACGTTTGTCATTTAAATTGAAATATGATTATATTGGCCATCAATCCAAAATTTCCCATATGAGCTATTCATTAATAAAACCATACAGATAATCATGCATTTTCCAAAAAAGCAGTTTAGTTCACACAAAAACTGGACTAGAATCCACTTTATCATCCACTAATGAAATCACACTAAAACATCCTCACACTGAAACATCTGGCGGCTTCTGCAGCTGAAGTCAGATATCAGCTCTTATTCAAACTCACACTCGTTCCTAAGATCCTCCGTCACTGTAAATGCATTGAGCAAATGCAAAGTCAACATCCACAAAAGTGTGCAGACTGCAGACGTACCTCAGAATCGCTGTTGACTTCAGAGTTTGCTGCCATTATTACTGATGGAGAGCAAACGCTCAGTGTTTAGAGAGAGAGAGAGAGAGAGAGAGAGAGAGACACACACACACACACACAAGGCGGCACATGACCTACTGACTGTCTGTCTGCATCTTCATGTAGCTCATTTGCATAGCCACACCTCCAGCACATGCATCTCATGCCACTGTAAAAGCTCATTTGCATAGCCACACCTCCAGCACATGCATCTCATGCCACTGTAAAGGCTCATTTGCATAGCCACACCCCCAGCTGTCAGTCATATATATATATATATATATATGAATACCATCACAGAGTCATCCAGGGCATCACAGACCATCTGATCAAATTAGCAACTAGAAATATGTATACAGCTGTTTTTATCACATTTACATGTATGTATTTAGCAGATGCTTTTATCCAAAGTGACAAAAGAGGAGAAAAAGCAAAGAGCCAAAAATGTTTATAATATACAATGCCAGGTTTATTAGTTAACTAGGAAGCTAGAGAAGAGGAGAAAAGCAGAGAAGAATTACTTTCTTTCCGTTTATCTCTGTTCCCTCATACTATTGTATTTCTCCATTGTACATACAGTAGTATGTCTCTTTCTTGTCTTTCTTCAAGAGTGATGTTGTCTTCTTGCTAGAGGCTTTAAACAACATCTGTCCAGTGACTTTAAAAAGCCACGTGTCCCCAATCTGCAAAGCCTGGACACACACACACACACACACACACTTCTTCTATGTATTCGTGGGAGGAATGTTCCGCACATAAACATCACTGCTCTTTTACTCTTTTAAAGTCTGATTGAATATTCTGTGAAAGATGCGTGATATTTCCGGCGGTGTGTTTGTGACACACACACGCGAGTGTTTTGGTGCCGAGTGAAGCCTGGTGCCGCCACTGAACACGTCAGACTGACACATCTGAGCCCTCGCAGCACAAAGAACCCAAACACACACACACACACGACAACCACTCAAACACTCCATTAATGCAGATCACAGGACCAGACACAGCAAAGCCCATGTCAAACCATAATCTCAACACCATCATCTCGAAGGATTAGTGTTCTGGTGTCATTATATGCATTGTTTATCCTCTTTTTATGTCTTAAGTATGTCAGTGAGGTACAGATAGAGGACAAGGTCTTTATTTTACATATGTGACCCTGGATCACAAAACCAGTCACGAGTCGCACGGGTGAGGCAACAATACATAGTATGGGTCAAAATTATCGATTTTTCTTTTATGCCAAAAATCATTAGGATATTAAGTAAAGATCATGTTCCATTAATATATTTTGAACATTTCTTACCGTAAAGATATAAAACATTTATTTTTGTGAGTGAATGCAGCACAGTCGCGAACACAAATGGACAACTTTAAAGGAGATTTTCTCAATGTTTCGATTTTTTTGCACCCTCAAAATTCAAGATTTTCAATAGTTGTATCTCGGCCAAATATCATATTGTCATATCCTAGCAAACCATACATCACTGGAAAGCTTATTTATTCAGCTTTCAGATGATGTATACATCTCCATTTCAAAGAATTGACCCATGTGACTGGTTTTGTGGTCCAGGGTCACATATAACTTACCGATTGTTATTAGACAATGTCATACTTTGACACAGTTCAAGCTGCATTTGCAAATGTGGTTAAAAAGGAGTCAGGTCTGTAATCATTAAATACTCTCGTTTTGTCAAGGTTTTATAATTATGGGGGATTGATTGTGTAATATTATGTGATTTTATAGGATGTATATTGAGATTTGTTTGGTAGTAATATTGCTGTATTTATTGTAAATTGACAGACAATGTGTCATATATTTTTCTCTTGTGGGATATTATATTTTATGTAATGTGATTTGGTACTTCCCTGTCAAATAAATAAAAATGAAATGAATATGTAACGCTGCGGGATGAGCTATTAGGGTTATTATACCTGAACTAACCTGGGTCATTTTAAGAGTACGTTTTCATGACAACGGTGTATTAAAAAGGGAAAAGGTTTTCCTTTGTGTTTTTCGCGGACAGACGGCAATGTTGTCAATACGATCCTCGTTCACACGGATCCGCGAAAACGACAAGAAACGCTGTATTCTGCTGCCAGGCCAGTAGATGGCGATGTCACTTTGTAAAGAAACAATGCACTCCTATAGACCTTATGCGCCAGAGAAACAAGGGCGCCGCCATCTTTGGAATATTGTCTTTTAACTCCCGTTTTGCGGTCGCTCTGTATATTTATATGGCATTTCTGTCCAGGAGTAATTAGCTTTTTAAGTAGATTTACTTAATGTAAAGTTAACATGAGGACTGTAATGTTTAAAGCAAATGACTTAACAAATGTAAATCGACCGGGAAGATTTTAAAACGAGCCGTTCATTAATAAACACGCAAAACGCTGTGAAAATACAGACCGGAAGTCAAAAGACAACGAGCGCAGCGCTGAAAAGGGGCGGAGCTACATAAGGTCTATAGACTGAACACGTAATACATGTGCATGACATCACTGTTTTCACAAATTCACGTTTTTGTTGTTTACGCACAGACGATAACAGTCTAGGTTTCAAAAAGTTTGCACTTTAATGTGCTCTTTGGTCATTTTTGACCAAAATATTTTACGTTTAGTTTTTTTGTTGTTCATTTTTTACTTCATTGGAATAGTGCGAAACTTGTTAAAGGTTTTGGCACTTGCTATGTGAACACACAAAAAAAAAAGTCTCATGGCCATGATTCGAAAAGGTTAAATGGTCCTGTAAAAAATAGTCACACTTGTGCTCCTCGCGGTCAAAAATGAGCGCATTGGAAATGAGTGGGAAACTAATTTTTGTCTAGTGAAAACTTTTGGTACTGCAGCCAAACTAAATCTTCCTGAAATGACTGAAAGCAAGTTTTTAGAGATATCAAGCTCAAATTTGGAACACAACTTGTTTAGATTTACTTGCAGTTTTAGAGTAAAAAATGATTTTGAAAATATATATTTCATATAAAAATTGAAAATATTATTTTCGTGCATTTTTCATGACAACACACGTAAAATTCTGTTACTTTTTTTAAGTGAACTTTTTTACAACTTTTTTCACTTCAGCAATAATCTGCCAAGTGTCGTCTTTGAAAAGAGATTGCCCAAACTTCAGTCTGTTGCTCTAAAGCATTCAAGATTCACGACAGTTTAAGTTGGAAATTACATTTTCAGGTCTATGCTCAAAAAGTGAATTAATCGATTATAAATACAGCGTAAATATAATTTAGTATTAAAAAAATCCCCTACAATACAATATATTAAATAAAAAACATTATTATACTAAAATATAGTACATTAATTTCATTGACACATTTTTTTTTATAATTCGGTCATTTTTGACCAACACGCGAAGAGCACCAGAGGGTTAAAGGTGCAGTGTGTAATTTTTAGCGGCATCTAGTGGTGAGGTTACAAATTGCAACCATCAAAAGTTACGGTGGCCGACAGGAAAAGATGTCGTCGTCTGAGACAGCAGAGAGTAGCCAGTTAAGCAATGAGGTTTCTTTACAAAGACAAATTAAGCAATGAGGTTTACTTTAATATTCAGTAAAACGATGTTATTGCGAATACTATTGTTACTTGTTCATCATTGTGTCAGTGTTTTATTCGCTGACTTAGCTAGCTTCTTTGCACGAAGAATAACATAGAATAACAATAACATGACGAAACGAAACGCGCTCTATAGTAGTTTGTCCGTTTAGGGCTACTGTTGAAACATGTCGGCGCAAAATGGCGACTTAACATGTAAGGGGACCCGCGGTCTATGTAGATAGAAATGCCTCATTCTAAGGTAATAAAAACATAACGGTTCATTATGTAAGGTCTTTAAACACCACTGAAAACATAGTTATGTATATTATATTGCATTTCTGTCTACAGATCCTAAATATTACACAATGCACCTTTAAATACCGTTAGTGCAACAACAGCTTGCATTTTCAGGTCCTCAAAACACAGCAGTCGTGTAAATGAACGGCCAAAACGCATAAAAGTTTTCTGTTTTTAGTGGAAAACGGTGTGGTGTAAACGGCCCCTGAACCTCGGGTTAACAGAATCCTGGCTTATCTTGCTTCACGTTTCACACTGAAGCTTACATTTAATCCTGGGGATTCATCAGATGACTTTTCACACTGTACACTCCTAAACCCCGGGTCATCATCCATATTTGCATGTTTGCAGTGTGTTGTGAATGTGAGGCAGGTGATTGGGTGTCGGTTGCTAAGCATTTAGTCGTAATATTCAAGCACTGCATGGTTTCACACTGTACACGTTTAGCACTGCGATAACGGTGCAAAAACATCTGTAACCCAGCTCTGGAGCAGGGCTTCATATCCCCGGGTAAAACATGGTGTTAACCCGCTTTTAAATTACAAATGTGAAACATTTCTTTACCCAGGGTTTAAAAGCCTGGGTTTCGAACAAAGATAGCCTGGGGTTAAGCACAGTGTGAAAAGCCCTAGTACCAAGTCAAGTATCAAAGTACAATGATATTACCATCTAATACTGCTGTACGACCACCGTAATTATTTTGGGGAAAATAAATAAATATTGAACTATTCAACTATTACTTGAATATTCTGAAGGAAAGCTTCTGCTCATCCAGTGTTCCTCCATCATATCCCCAAACATCATTAAAATGCTGCTCTCATCAGTGTTTATATTGTGAAGTGAGACATCAGCAGTTCTAAGAGCCATCTCAGATAACACACACACACACACACACACACACACACACACACACACACACACACACACACACACAAACTGTCTAGACAGCCGCTATCAAAAACAGGTACTTTGAAGAATCATATCCTGTTTGTGTCAGACTTTACATTCGCCTGATGTCAGGTTTTGCCCGGTTCACACGAGAGAGTTTTCACTCACGATCTTCAGGGGAAGTTGCTGAAGGCAGGTCGATTTGATGCTAAAAGTTGCTGAATGACGTTGTGATGTCATTGTGTGATGACGTCGGTGCGTAACCATGACGCAAAAAGCGCATTATTGCGGAGAATACACAATGAGATTACGCAAATCTCAGTGAAAAATATGATTTGAATTATGATTTGTAAATGTAAAATAAACGATGATTTCTTTATGATCAGATATTTTTATCTTTAAATACAGCATTGAATTACTGAAGAGTTACACATTTTTGAACAATTTCATTCCTATTTATTTTCTTTGTTAACTAGTATTTAGTTGGTGTGCTACACTCTTTAAAAAACTGTAAAAACAGGGCACAGTGTCCAGTGTTAATATGAAAGAATTATCCGTATTGATTTCCACAGGTGTTTTACCTGTATGTTAAATTACGCATTGCATGTACAAATGTACAACTTAACGGATAATGTCCTGGCAGAGAATTACCAGTACCTTTTCTATTTTTCTACATATTTTTTTTCGTACAGTGTACCTAACTGAACAACAGTTATTGGAACAAAGCAAATCATAAAAGAATAATTATTATTGAATAATTGCAACTAGCTTCATTCACATGCGCTCTCTTCAGGCTGGTGTGCTGCTGGCTGGCTAGCCGTTCAGTGGTTTACTCTTTTTGTGTCATTTAGATCAATGTGTCTTTTTATTGCAGTTGCTAAACGTTGCCAAATAAATGTTAAAAATAGCTAAATTTGTTGCTAGGTGATTTTGAACAAAGAAAAGAAAAGTTGCTAGGGTAAGCTGGTAAATCTAGCAACAAAACTGCTAAGTTGTCAACACTGCACTGGATGGTTTGGTCTCTGGCTGATGATGTCACTGCAGTGCTGATGACGACAGAGCAGCGCCCTCTGCTGCTGATTACATCTACAAACACACATCCACTTAAGGACATATCATATATATATATATACACTGTATATATGGGTGATTTCATGAATGGAGATACATTGAGCATTTCAAAAAGTCAAAAAATAAATAATATATATATATATATACAGTACCAGTCAAAAGTTTGGAAACACTACTATTTTTAATGCTTTTGAAAGAAGTCTCTTATGCTCATCAAGCCTGCAGTTAAAAAAAAAAAAAAACAACAACAAAAAAAAAAAACTAATATTATGAAATATTATTACAATTTAAAATAATGGTTCTCTTTTTAATATACTTTAAAATGTAATTTATTTTTGTGATGCAAAGCTGAATTTTCATCAGCGAGTACTCCAGTCTTTGGTGTCTTATGATCCTTCAGAAATCATTCTAATATGCTGATTTATGATCAATGTTGGAAACAGTTGTGCTGCTTAATATTTTTTTTATAACCTGAGATACTTTTTTCAGGATTATTTGATGAATAAAAAGTTAAAAAGAACTGTATTTATTTAGAATAGAAATCTTTTGTAACAATATACACTACCGTTCAAAAGTTTGGGAACAATAACTATTTTTTTTTTAAAGAAATTAGTACTTTAATTCAACAAGAATGCGTTAAATTGATAAAAGGTGATGGTAACGATTTATATTGTTAGAAATGTTTTTATTTTGAATAAATGCTGTTTTTATGAATAAATGCTGTTAACGTTTTACTCATCAATGAATCCTGAAAAAAGTATTCCAAAAAAATATATTAAACAGCACAACTGTTTCCATCATTGATAATAACTGAGTATCAAATCATCATATTAGAATGATTTCTGAAGGATCATAAGACACCAAAGACTGGAGTACTTGCTGATGAAAATTCAGCTTTGCATCACACAAAAATAAATTACATTTTAAAATATATTAAAAAAGAGAACCATTATTTTAAATTGTAATAATATTTCATAATATTACTGTTTTTTTTTTTTTTTTTTTTTACTGCAGGCTTGATGAGCATAAGAGACTTCTTGCAAAAGCATTAAAAATAGTAGTGTTTCCAAACTTTTGACTGGTACTGTATTCACTATCTTATTGAAAACATAGTCAGTAGTAATAATTCAGTGCTTGCCAAACATAAGTTACTTCCTTTTTTACTTAAAAAAAACACAAAAAAAACAACAACAACATTTCTTTATAGTAAAATTAGGCAACATTGTTCCTCTACTTTTGGTAACAGAGTTTGACGGTAACAGAATTGTCCATTTTAAACGTTTCAGCCAAAAACTCTTGCTAGCATAAATGCTAAGACTAATGAAATGGCAATGAAATCATAATTAAAAGATTTTTAATCAACCCATTGTGTGATCAGTGATAAATTCTGTTTTCCTTTTGATATTGTGGTAACAATTCCGACATTTTACAAAATACCTAAAAAAAAAAACGTTTTAGATTAAAATATTTTCTCAGAGAGAGCACACACCTTTCAGTGCTTTTTTATTATTAGTTTTTACAGCGCCTCAGATCTTACCAGTGAGGGGAAGTTATATAATTTGCCGTCTCTTAGTTATGAGAGATCATTTCACCAATTTAAAGGCAAAGTATGGTACGGTAACCGAATTGGCTCAAGATTTATGGACACACATTTTTATAAGATAAAAGTTATTTTTAAAAGCAATTCAATGTTGTAGAATTAGGAATATTAGGAATTAAAATTAAAAATTAAATATTTTGATTTTGCAATGGTACATGATGGAAAAAATACACTGACTAATTCGGAATTACAAGAAATCATGATTTTCAGCTATATAAGACACATTTTACAGAAAATATTATATTGTTATGGCCGGCAACATCTTGTGATCCATGACAATGAGTAACAAATTATTAAAATCATGTAAAAATATAACCATTTGAAAAAAAAAGCAGAAAAAAGAATGACTTTGGACACTAAATGTACCTGCAATTATAGAATTACACCCTCCCCCCCCCCAAACATATATCCATGGCGTAAGTCTTATTTATTTACACACTTGTGCCGTCGAACTGTTTTATAAATGCAATATCATACTCGAAGCAGTAATAATAATATTTATTGAACAATAATATTTGAATTAAAAAGAATAGCCATTATAAAGGACAATAGGAAAAAACACAAGCAAACAATTCAGTCAAACGTACAAAAGCAGTGCTGTTGTAGGCCATACAGGATTTAAGTGAAATATAGGCTAAATATAAAGTTATGAAACTTTAAACTCTTAAAAATACATTCCATGACACAATAACAGTAGTATTTGTAAAAAAAAAAAAAAAAAAAAAAATTCTATTTGACCATGACAACAATGAAACCAGTGCTGATACTGGGGGAATATAGCACGGCTGGAAAAGGCTCTCAACCAATCAGATTCGAGAACCAGAAAGAACTGTTGTGTGTATATATAGCAGAAAATTACAATATAATGGAGACCTGCAAAGACGACAGCACTGCGTACACCTTTCAGCCATTGCCACATTGTCAAGTTACGAATAGAAAACATCTGTAATGCAAACCCCTCCATGCTACTGTTGTTGTTGTCTCTGCCGCATGCCTACTAACGCAACGTCATTGCCATAAAAACCAATGCAGATATTCTGGGAAACTAAAGAGTGCCACGGGACGCATAAATCAGATCTGAACAGTTGTGATACACAGTGTAGACAGTCAATCATTTAGATCAGATTCAAATCGGATACACAAATCTCTAACTATTCTAGGAGCCCATTTATCTAGGATATACTGGTCTCTAGACAGGACTTAGATCCCCCTCTCTGTGGTATTTTACTATAGTATGTCCATTTAGAGAAAATCATGATCCAGATCACTTATTAAAGTAAGAGCTCACCTCTCCTCAATGAATCATGAAATTCAAAAGGTGAAGGATGTAAAGTGTAACACGATTTGAACAAACCCTACGTCAGTAACAGTGATGCTTGATTCAGCGAATGCCTTATAGAGTAGAATCTCCTCAAGACTACATGAGCTGAATAAGCAGCAATAGATTATATCATCTGTGTTCTTGCAAAGCAAATGTGTGTTCAATAGTTCCCACAGAGAGTAGATGTTCTAGGTCTGAAAAACACTGTTTTGCAGTTTCCCACATACCTAGTTAGTTCTTTACAGTAGACTACGGCCTCTCAAGGACTGACTGGCGCTGGCAAAGTACCTTTCCCAGACTTCCTGTCGCATTCAATTAGAGTCTTTATCTACAAGTCTACCAGTTCCTGTTCAAACTCGATGCGGATCGGGCGATATCCCTGCCTTTGGCCAGAGTTGTGCGAGCAATCCCGTTCTGCTGATGAAGCACTTCCCACAGTGTCTCGCACCTGCAGCTTCGACCCCACCGTTCCCATTCATGTGCAGGCTGGTTCTCTGCTAGTGGCTAAAGAAAGTGAAAATTATAGGTGATAGCACATGCTTGAGTGCTGATTTATGGTTGAGAAAGGCAGCGCTGACTTCTGCCGCTTTGTTTAATTTCCTTCTTTTTTTTTTTTTTTTTAAGGCGAGACACTACAGGTGAATAGGGTAACATTTTTAAAATAATAGATATCACCATGAAACTTCCTCAGATTACTTACACAAGTATATAAAAAAAAATTATTACAAGTTTTAGAAACTTGTATGTTTAATTATGCAAATTAGGCATTATCTCATAAAATATGCATTATATTTTGCATAATATTTTCGGTAGATAGATCTGAACATATGATAAAGCCAGGTGCAAAATTCTTTTTTCATTTTGTTTGCACACAAGAAAACATTTCCGAGGGATTTCAGGATATATGCTTTCATTACTTAGGAAATCAAAATATACTGTCCATAGCCTTAAAAAAGCGATTTTCGCCATAATTTTTGGATTAAAATTTCACAGAAATCAGGCCAGGAATGATTTATTAACAAATCCCTCTGAAAATATCTTCAGAATACTGCTAAGTGTATAACTGGAGAGTTTGGTGTACATAAGCTGAGATGTTTGTACTGGAGAACGACAAAAAACTCATTTTGAGAAAACGGCAGTTAAAGATTTAAACAGCTCTAAATGAGATTTCGTCGTTCGCTTTAAATCCCCCTTTGGACATTCACGATTGGTTACTGATAGAAAGGAAATGCCCATATTTGGGTTACATTGCATTGTGCAGGAGACTCGGAGCTTTACAACGATACCGGTCATGACAGACTTCAGTGAACAGACGGATCTCTGCGTGTCGGGGTGGAATGATAACTTCCTGGAAAATTCGGGAGAAACTTGCTGCCGCAAGTAAACAAAATGTAATAAAATAAACATCTTAATGTATATTTGCAACGTTTTCTTTATAGCAGTTTGAAAGAACACATATTGAAGGAGTAAACTAGCCCAAAATCTCAAAACTGACCACTGCATGAAAAATCAATGTCGCGCCTTAAATGAACAAACACCCTATGCTTCAGGTAATTGTACAATTATGCCTGCTAAAGCTATAAAATGGCTTCATGTAAATGAAACCAGCCAGTTAATAAAATACCATGCCATAAAAAAGTATGAAACACCAAGCCATTGGCGAAAGAACAGTCAGCTGGTCCACCACAGCAAACCAGCAGCGCACCTTCAGACGGACTGCACCCAAACCCCTCGTACGGCGAGCGATCAAGCATTTGTGCACATGGTAATGAGCCAGATTCTGCATTCTCACTGTCAACAGCCATGACTGTCCAGAGGAAAAGCAGGATTACACTGTCTATTGATTTTCATTGGACCTCGAGTGAAAGAAATGGTGAATGGTACAATTACTTTTCCCATAAAGAATAAAGAGTCACGGTTCTTATCTAAAGTTCTCCGTGCCAAAACGGCGAGGGGGCGGAGAGCGATTTCACCTGAGATGCAAACAATAGACGTAGACATAACAACAGAGGAATGTGGAAGGTCATGCCCCGGTCTTGGATTTGCTTTCTGCATTGTGAAAGAGCTTTAGTCGCTATCATGGTGGCCTAATTCCAGTGCATGAGGTTTATTAGCAACAGAAAGGGCTGGACAAAACACCAGAAAGTGTGTGATGAATCAAAACAATGTAAAACGGGTGCCGGTCTTGTGCATTACCTCCTTTGGAGTCTATGCTGAGAAAGACCTTCCTAATGGTTTGAGAGATTGAAGTTGTGATACAGTTATTTGTAGTGTAAACCCTGATGGATCTCTGACATGTGAAGGATCACCTAGCATGACCATGAGACCTGAGCTGCACTCAAACCCACCTGAAACCTTTCTGGGGTCCCATTGGACTTGGCTCATGTTGCAGACCTCTAGAGTACATGCCAATCTTTCTCAACTGACCGCTTGTGGTCCAATCACACTGATGAGAAAGTGTAAACAGGGCTTGAGATAGCCGGATCTCATATCACACAGACTTTCAAAAATGTGTAAAGAAAACACTTGAAATGTGCATTTCACTTCAGCAGGTAGGCTAAATTATCTTGGGGAAAAAAGTATGTTGGACTCTGGAATGTCCAGAGGAAGTCTGGGCCTTTTTTTTTTTTTTTTCAGTAGTTGACATTGTGTCCTCTATTGCAACACCCCTCCCTACAGTGTATCCTCTGAACGATTATCCCATTATGCCATTAGAGCGCACTGACTGCCGGCACCCCTCTGCCAAATGACATGCAGACTGGGCAACGCAAACTGTACATCAGCCAGCAGGTCACTGGGTTTGCAAGCCACATATTCCCTATTAACAATCTCGATGTGTGAAAGACCAGCATCTCTAGAATGCCCAGGGTTTCAGCTCAGTAGTGTCCAGTCCTGCACCTGGAGGACCACCTTCCAGCAGTGTTTAGCTTCGACCCCATTAAACACACCAGAAGCAGGCAATCAAGGGCTTCAGGATCACTCGAAACTTCCAGACAGGTTTGTTGAATCAGTATTGCACACCCTGGCCAAGATAAAAAGGGAGACTTTACACGAGTATCTTTAGAAAGCTGGCATTTGAGAGTATACTGTTCAAGAATTACTTATACTATTACAGTAATTATATAACAATATTGTGTTAGTGCCTGATGTGTGCCATCTCTGCACCAATAGTGGAGCCAAATGGACTTAATAACTGCCAAACAGGTTTCCCCAAACAGCCCAAACTCACACCAGCGGTCGAGTCAGTGGACACGTCACACGCTCGGCTCAAACAGAGTGAGGTTTTGAATCGCATGTTCAGGATGTCAAACCAATGGAAAAAGTTGGAAAAAACTGCACAAATCATGTGTAAGCTCAGCACTGATTACTGGATGGGTTTGGTTCAAGTCAGTACGTGGTGAGATATAAGCCGATATGGTCATTGAGCGAGACCCCAGGTGTGATTTTGCCAAGTAAGACATGTTCCTGGTTCAACATATTTTGTTGATCTCGGAACAACATTCTAGTCCGAAAATGTAGTCCTAGGGTTAGGCTTAGGCCCATAACTTACCCTTAAATCAGAGGGAAATTATAGGCGAATAGCACGGATGTAGAAGCACCTAGACCCAAGCCTAAACTTGACATAAACTGTAAACTCGTCCCTCAGATCTGTTTGGTTGATTGGAATGTTGTTCCAGGATCAACAAACATGTTGTACTCGGTGAATCACGTCTGTCCAGTGTGTGAATGATGTAGCATTGGCTGTAGAAATGAAGATGAAGGCCATGATGACTGTGAACTCCAGACACAACAGTTACGTAAGATTCGTC
This sequence comes from Rutilus rutilus, assembly GCA_021464565.1. Taxonomy (NCBI): domain Eukaryota; kingdom Metazoa; phylum Chordata; class Actinopteri; order Cypriniformes; family Leuciscidae; genus Rutilus; species Rutilus rutilus. Next base: position 4,926,002 of record JAJAQA010000008.1, on the reverse strand, counting down.
TCATCTTCACTGGAGGTTGTGCTGCACGTGCCTGTGAAAGTATGCCAACATTCTCTGTCTTATTTCCATTTTTACTTTAAAACCAGGACAAGACTACTGGGAGAACAGATGGGGAAACAGCGGTATTACAACGGATCAGATAATACTTCACATGCGTCTTTCTCTAAAAATACTCACTCACACACACACACTCATACATGTATACAAATATTTGCAAATATACATAAGCATCATGGCCCCGCCCCGCCAAGAGAAGATATGATGGTCATTTCCTGTTGCAGGAAGACATGGGCTGCTTTAATAAGAGCATTACACTGTCCCTGAGGACGTGATTTAACAAGCAGAGACCAAGACAACCGCATGTCCTCTTCTGCTGTCCCATCACAGAAGCCGTCGTCCTTAAAAGAATAGCTTACATAAGAAAGAAGAATGTATATACATACTGTATGTATATATAAAAATGCATATGTAAATGTATAGACATATCATATCAGTCAAATGTTCTTTGTTTCATTGGAGACAAAAGGATATGTTTTAAAGTTTAAGTTGCAATGGCTGTCAAAAGGACAGAAAGAGATAACTGTACAAATTGTACATTGCATTTCACATCTTCTTGTGTCGCAAACAGACCTGAAATGTAAGTTTTTCACACACACAAACTTCACTTTCAGATGTTACTGTAGCTCTCCAGACTCATCTGCACATGAGAGTATTCAAGCTTGCTGTGGCTGGTTGCATCAGGTTTTACAACAATGACATGAAACACTAAACGCAACACATTAAGTTAGAAAATGCAGAAATGAGAATGAGATTTGAAGGGCTGCAGACAGAAGGGAAGACTGACTTGCATCTGTTCCCACACACAAAGCTATATGACTTTGAAGACTTGGAATTCATCACACAAGTCATATGCATAATGTTTATGTTTTTATGGCACTTTTTGAACTTTCGTTGCATGGAAAAGTGCAGCATGGACATTTGCTTAACATCTCCTTCTGTGTGCAACAGGACTGATACAACATCAAGATGATTCAATTATGTCAGAATTGTGATTTTTTTTTTTTTTATTGTTTACTGTTCCTTTAACTACTCAACATGTGATCACATTATAGAAATGGTGTGTGTTAACGCCTTGCAAACGAATGTAAATAAAATAAATAACAGCAGCTCAACATGAGGGAAGATCAGCATCTGAAGCCTCGAGCATTTAGCATCAGATCAAACTGATAGCACATGCTGAGATCTGTTTCATCTGAACACATGAACACACACCGAGACCAGTTTTACACCAGTTTCATCTTAAATAAAAAATAAAGTAGCTATTTTGGGGAAATAGTTTGTGTCTCAAAAACTGTTAATGGTTGATGTTAACTGGTAACGGTTTGCTTAAAAAAGTATGTTTGTACGATCTCTCTTTAAAACAGTTGACACTTGCTTTGATATTTTGTTATACTACAACATAACATTTTTAAGTGTTGAAATACTTGAATCACTGTGCATTTGGATGCATTGCCTTATATGGCTAAAATTACAATGTAGCCTATGTTTTTATTATTTACCAAACAGATCACTAATAGAATGTACTGGAATTTCTGACTGTCTAGGACAGGGTTCACCAATCTCGGTCCTGGAGGGCCGCTGTCCCTGCAGAGTTTAGCTCCAACCAGCTCCAACACACCTGTTTGAAAGTTTCTAGTATGCCTAGTGAGACCTTGATTAGCTGGTTCAGGTGTGTTTAATTGGGGTTGGAGCTAAACTCTGCAGGACACCGGCCCTCCAGGACCGAGATTGGTGAACCCTGGTCTAGGACATAATTATTTATGTTATTTACTTGTATAATATCAAGAAATATGAAAACACATTACATTTTTTTATATGCAATCCAAGTTTAAAACGTATGCATATGTGTTTTAACCTTATAAGTTCTGCAGTTTTTACTGTCATCAAAGTTTGTTTGGCTATGTATTAATAATAATTATAATAATATGTTTTACTTTGAAAGGGTTATTAGCACATGCAACACAATGTCCTGTCCAGAGAGACAAGTAATTCGTTTGTACTGACAGTTGTTCATACTTAACAGAAGAAATAATGTCGGCGTCAGTCGGATTACTTTATATGAATTGAAATGACTGATGAGTTCTGTATCGTTATCAAACATGAAAAAGCTTGATTCCAAAAGACTAATGACTGGAAATAGCAGTTGTATGTTCACTTGTAAGTTCAAAACATATTTGTAAAATAGAAAATTAGACTATAAAAATGTGAAATAAGTACAGAATTGATTTCTGAATAGCCACAATTATGTGAAAAAGTATGTGGTTTTCACGTTTTATTATGAGTCATTGTTCATGTTTAAATGTTCAACCACCCACTATATAAGCACTAAACTTTCTTCTAAACAGACAAAAGTATGTCGGTTTTGGACTGACTTTGCTTTACTGTAAACATAACGTCCATAAAAATGTAATTCTGGGCAATGTGCCATGCACAATCTCTATTATGACATGCCGAGATCAAATCCAAACACTGTGTGCTAATTTTGTAGCTCAGCATCATATTATATGACGTGAGCCCTGGGACACAGACAGTCCGTGGCTTCAGCTCATGTACGGCTTTAAAGGTAGAGTATGTATGTTTTACAATCTCTTAATTCAGTTTATTAAAGGCCCGTTTGCAAAATATGCTGAATTGTTTTTAATTCTGCTTGGTGCCACTAGTGTCACAGCAACTACTTCACCTTTAAAGGTGGCTTTGTCTCACTGATCAGGCCATCAACAGTATAGGGACAATGTACATTCATCTTTAATTCATCAGCTGTCAATCCTCATCTTTTACCGCAGTGTTTTAGGCCACAGAGTCCCTTGACGAACCGCTGAGACATGCATCGCTTTCTCAAGTCCTTTCACAGAGTTTACACTCCAACAGAGACTCAACATTAGAGAATATAGACGACATTCAGCATTACATCAGTCTGGAGTCTCAAGTGTCTCTTTAATTAACTCTGACCGCTCTGTGCTCTAAACCAATCACAGTCAACCCATCAATTTACATAAATCCCTCAAGTTCGTTCAACTTCTGAATGTGCAAAGCTGAAGCCATTAGACTAAATGAGTCTACTGCAGTTCAAAGACTTTCAGGGTCTTGAACCAGGATAATGGCTGATCTTACAGGAATACACTGAATTATTTCTGGATCAGCCTCTATATCTATGGCATGCTGCTGACTGCCACGGACCACAGATAAGACTCATAAACCAGATATGAAAAGAACACAATTAATTCCCAATGGAAGTGAAGTAGGCCGTCGTCAAAACCAGGAGTTTTCACATTTTTGAATGCCAAGTGCCACCAAAAACTATGATCCCCGTGCGAGATATACCCCTTTCCAAAAATATGAATGTAGTTATGTTTATACCGTGCAACACAATAATCAATATGATATTATAAAAACAACACATTTATAAAATATTACCTGGAATATTTACTTTGTACTAAGGTGACTGTGTATCTTGTTAAAGATGCTCCATTTAATTAGACGTGTTTATCTTAAATAAACGCTTCAGTAAGACAGTGATACTGGTGTCTTCTCATCCTAGCTTGCCCTAATATTGTTGTCAGATTTAAATGTGAACTGCAAAAAAAGACAAGAGGGGGTGAAGTTGAATTTGAGACTAAACAACTGAAACAAGTGTTGCAGCAGCCATATTGTGTGTGGTAATCATCAGTCCCATATGCTTTCCATAAACCCGGAATATTCCTTTTAATCAGCCTCAGAATCCAAGAACTGTCTCCATTCATAATCTGCTGTCAGATTAGTGTTTCACATGTTGATGATTGTTTACTTGGGACTCTTCAAGAGTTCTCTCAGTGGGAAAAAGATGTAACATATGCATTTGTTTTATAACATCTTCACAATTTCCATACGGTATCTGTGCCTGCAGGAACAGGAATGCCTGGCATTTACCAAGATCTACACAATCTCATGTGCTTCATTTTAAATGTCTGTTTATTAACTGTTTTCCCAACATCAAGATTTTTCATCATTTATGACACAGCGCTTCTCCACCATTCACTGTTATATGGTATGGTACGCTGTTACACATCTTCTGAAAGAGTACAGAATCTCTGGATCCAAAAACAAGTGAAACTGCCTAACGTTATTGAATGAAATGTCGACCCAGGACGAGCTCTAGGACTGTGAAGCTATGAGGGTGTTGATGGACTCGATCTACTCCATCTGTGTTTTGATAATCTTTCAGAATCTGATCCGGACGTTGTCTTTTGACAAAAAAAATATTTTCTTAGCTTTTTGTTTAAAGAGGTCATCATACTATAAGAATATCCTGTAAGTTTCAGATCTGAAAACTTCCTTGTTAGTCCAAAAACAGCTTTTATTGTAACCAAGCCCAGATAACGACGAATGTGCCTAAGATAGGTGAAAGACCGCCTCTACAAAAGATCAATGCCTACTTCATCATTGTCACTTTAGCCCCGCCCACTGGTGTGTTAGTGAGATGACGAGGAGAGAAGAGCGATACAGGATCACTGGGCTAAAAATAACATTACCTTCCAAAGGGTCCAAATGCCAGGAATGTGCTTATTTGTGTGAATGTGAATGTCTCAGTTGAGCTATATTTATTTGTATTCGGTACATTTCACTGTGGATCCTTTGGTAAATCAGTCACAATTTCGGTGCAGGTTTTGCAAACAGACTTTTACAATATGGACTCGACAGTAATGCCACAACATGTAAGTGACTGTGTTAATTCTTATGCCTGATCTGTGACCAGTGATTTCTGATATGTAATGATTCATGTGCAGTCACAGATGTTCTTTGTCTATGTGTCAGTAAATCAAACCAGTGATTAATCGGTCAACTTCTCCCTTTACAATCGCTGGAGCTGTCAATCAAACAAGCGTGAGTTTATCAATGACTGAGTTCTGGACTCTCGCCAAAACTCCCGTTATAATCAACGAATCTCTTATGTCGAGTTACAATGACGAGATCACTGCATTCACGAGCTCAACATGTCTGTGATCGGCTACATGCTCATCGCTGCAACCTTTCATGCTATGATCTAAATATAATGATTTAGATCTAAATTATAATGCTATAGATCTAAATGTAATGCTATAAATCTAAATATAATGCTATAATCAACACTTTAACATTATAAGTGCACCCCAGGAAACATTATAAAATAATAAAACAATATAGTTAATGACCCCTTTACATTTTTTATTTTAGTTTTTTAATTAAACTTACCCACATTCAAAAGTTGATAAAAAAAAAAATAAAAAAATGAATGAAACTATTACAAATTGTTGAATGTTTACATATTCATGCAACAAAATGTTCTGGTGGCCATGAAAGTTTTGTGAATATGATCAAAAATGCTGGCAATGGCTGGACTAGTTAAATTTGGACTGAATGTGCATGCTAGTCAATGCATGATGTAGTTGCACAGCCTCTGAAACCAGCTGACACATGCAGACACTTTTCACTATTTAATTAATACAATCAAGTTCTGGCCGTGTTGAGCAAATTCCTCAGTTTAGGAAATGTCATATTAGCAAAGAGTGTTATACTGCAGAATTCCCCCAAAAAGCAGTGCAGAAAATATTAAAAGACTTTACATTTCCCCTCTAGGTCTGTTGATGACATGTTTAAACACACACAAACCTGATGCCTGTTAGTCTGACGTATTCATAATCCAAACATCTCCAGCTGAACGACTACATCATCATGGCATTAATGCCACCTGCGACGTCCCGTCGCTGTGTAACTCTCTCAAAACAAGCATTCCTGCATGCAAAACCACCAGACCACCATCATACCGACTAGATTGATGCATTAATATTATCTACACATCAATGTAGCCCTCACACAGATCTCACACAGGTGGCGAGACAGACGTGTGTGTTGCCTGCAGCAGCTGACAGATGCACAGATCCACTTACCATCCCGCAGAATGCTGATCAGCAAAACCACCTCAGCACAAGATGAATGAATCCTCACACACACACACACACATGCAGAGGCTCAGCAGCAGCTGCAAAAGGAGAACGAGAGTGAGCACATGAAGGCCAGAGAGACCGAATGTGCCCGGCACAATGGAGTTCAGGAAATACCAGCAGGAGACGCAGATAAACGGAGGATATGAAAGCAGCGGACGGAGCTGAGGGAGGCGTCTCCACGGGGGACCACTGTGAGGAAAACCCAGCAGAACAACTCAAATCCATTTTAATTCACTGATATAATATATTTCTGTGAAAAGAAGATAGTGAGAAAAAAAATCCACCATGCATATCTTGATATCTACTGAGAGCCATGTCAACCGATTACTTTAAAATAAATATAAATGTATAAAAGAAGTGAAAATGCAGGGTTTTTTTTTTTTTCTAAATTACACACACTAATGTCCAGAAAACTGGACAACTCTTTCTCAGTCCAGTAAGATTTTCTCTGATTTTATTTAACTTCCAGTAGTAAGAAACGAAACAATCACCAGTCTGCGGGAAACACTTGTCAAGTCACGTCAGAAAGGAATCATTTATGTCAGCATGTGTTGACATGCAGGCAAATGTCTAGCAAAGCTAATGTGCTATAATGAAACTGCTTTGAAAAAATGACACCAGGCTATTTCCACATTTTACATTTGATACTGCTGATACCTTTGATTCTCTGGAAATCGGGCTGTGCCCGTTTAAGTATTTGGCTTCATCACTGGTGCTCTAGAGTGCCGATGGTGGACACATCCAGTCAGCATCTGCCTCTGATACAACAAGACTTCTAATGTGAGTCTGAGGCAATCATAGGTGTTTTCAATCCTGCTCCTGGAGGGCCACTGTCCTGCGGAGTTCAGCTACAACTTGCCTCAACACACCTGCCTGGAAGCTTCTAGTGTGCCTAGTAAGACCTTGATTAAGCGTTCAGGTGTAATAACTGGGGCTGGAGCTGGGCTCTGTGGACAGTGACCCTCCAGGAGCAGGACTGGTTTGCAGTTGGCAAAGATGCAGAAAGAATGGCACTGAACGGGCTGGCCACGGACTCATGAAAGCCTCACAAACCCATGGGATGTTTTACCAGCACAACTGTCTTTATTATGTTGAAGCATTTTCTATTCAAACAGGACGTTGGGGCAGGACATATTGAAGGACTTGTCTTCTATAATAGCTTATCCAACGGCCCAGCACAACATTTGCTGTTTGCTATTAGTAATCGGAGGGGAGTGCTTTAAAAGGGAGAAACACTCTTATTATAGCTGAGCATTTGACTGGACAAAAATTTGTGAACTATACAGCATGAGCAGGAGATGACGCCATCGATATCTTGTCCACATTCCTGAAGAACACTGTGCGTTTGAAATCCATATATCTGCTAAAATTTATTTTACACACAACTACAGATATGGACTAACCTCTTTAATTTCATGGGGTCTTTAATACTCTTGTTCAAAAACGACACACTCAGGCTGTTTACTGAACTCATGTAACTCAAGTACACACTTCCATATTTCAGCAACTACTGGAAGCTCTTTTCTTTGGAACAGCCTTGATTAAATGCGGTTCATCGTTGCCAAACGCAATTAATATGACGCCAACCAGAGATCACAGTCGGGATATGGAAAGAGCATTTAAAAGGACATTTGAGCAACCAACAGAGCATTAACCTTCTGTAGGGCCAACTGCCGAGTGACATTTCACAAGCAGCGGCATCACACTGCTGGATAATTACAGGTTAAGAGGCTCGATCCATGTTCATTAGCTTATAGAATACATCTATGTCACCATTACAAACAAGCATTTAGAAACTTGATTATAGATTTTTTTGAAGGAAATGAGAGGGATGTGTGTCTAAACTCAGTGTGACAATGCTAGGGTTTTGTGAGTTGTTGGTAGGGGTCTTTTAGTGGTTTCCATGTTGGTTCTCACTGGCTCAAGTCAAAAGCTCAGGGGCCTCATTTATAAAACTGTGCGTAGGAACCTTACTAAAAGTGTACGTACGCCCGAAAGCCAAAAATGGCGTACGCAAAAAAATATTCAGACTTATAAAACCGTTCGTACGCCAGAACCTGCGCAGAATACACTTTATACAATAGCTATACTTTGTTCCCTGTATTTATTAGCACAGTCTACAACAGCGGCAAAGTGATATTAAGTTACCTAGGCAACCGAGAGAGCCAGTCCACATGACAATCACGCAAGTGTATTTACCTGCCGCTGACACTCATCACTACAGCAGAAGCAGAGTATATTTCACGAAGAAATCAACAAGACATAGGACTATGGCCACGTTTGAAAGCCATGGCAATGTTTTGGACTTTGGAGACGATGCAGGCGAGGAATGTGTGTTATTCAACGAACCGTAACTTACATGTACGAGCCGGAATACACAGACGAATAACTAATCGAGATGGATGCTAAAAGGGCAGAAATAGAAAGAATGTCTGTCTGTAGAGACAACAGCAGCTGGAGATGCCGTAGAGAACCGGGACAGAACATCGGGAGACCGGTGGTGCCAGTGCAGAAAATGTATAGCTACATATAGCTAGCTAGACGTCCCGACTGTAGTGCGCTTCTGTTCTGTGTTTACTTTTCGGCGCAGTACTACTAACCGGAGCAAAGTAAAATTCCGCCGCTGCTGAGAAACTAGTTCCTGTAAATGTAATGCGATCATTGAGATGCAAGAGTAGTTTGATTTCTAACATTATTCTCTCAACAGACATTTACATCGATAGTCTGGCGTTATAATTTATTTGCTTTTGGTGTACTGTGGAGTGGGTAAAACTGTTTTTAATGGCAGGCTAACAGATACCGTTGACTCGCGTTAGCCTAGCACCGGCGAACTATGCAACTGGAAGGACTGGGTGAAAATTTTTGAAAACTGTCTCCACTGATAAATAACACACAGGCTAACTTGTAAATGAGGTCCGATGTCCAAAATTCTGAACCACCCCTTTAATAGTCTATTTAAAGGGACTGATTGTGGTGGGGAGTTTGCTCAAACTATGGCAGCGATACAGTGAATAGTTGTTCTAAAAGACGGCGCCGTCTGCGGAGCGCTTTCAAAGGCCAGTGAAAGCTACTGTCAGTTAAGTCTATTCGGACGCTAATTGTTTCTCATGGGCTTGTACGGTATTTTAAACATTTACAGGGGTAACTGATTTTATTGCCGTCCGAATCCATATTGTCAGTGTTTTTTCTCACCCAACCCGCGTAAAAATCCCCGGCCAAATTGTTTTTTGACAAACAGGTAGTGTGGTTATTTAATTGCCGTCTGAATCCACATCTCTGAGTTTACAAGAAGAGGTTAAAAATCCACTTTTTAAACCCTTTTTGATCACTGCCGAACACCGTACGTAAGATGTACACTTTTATTACTGAAATGCTGGAAATGATTTCCAAGAACAATATTTCATCGCAGCTCCACCTCAGCGAACAAAAATGGGAAAGAGAAGAAAGCACGTACAATTTTTGAAATGGTTATTATGGCAGCAATATATGATACAATTTTAAAATATGTAGGCTAGGCTATTATAGGCTATTATAATTTGGATTATTTTTTATAATATCCCATGAGTCCTAATAAATGCAATTTCAACTATTTCTGAAGTGCTTCTTTTATAAAGACCGTCGCTTTCTCACATAACGCAGTGAAACAGCCCCTGCACGAGATAATAATTGATTCTCGAGCCATCGATATCAACAGATTCAGCAGCATCGCCACGGACAGCACCGGGTAACGTCGCACGTAAGAAGGAATATCTTAAGCAGCTTCCTAAGGTATGGTTCGGGGAACACGCCTAGAAATGGTATACCTTTAGTTAAATTATACCTTAAGAGTCTTCGTAGCGCGCTAAGAGACAATGTTATCAGGACTAATCCTGCCCTGGACTCTAGATGACTTGTGTCAGTAACAGTCGTGATCTATACTTGGGGTTTGGGTCTTTGAAACGTCCATGAGAAAGAGCATAAAAGAGCAATAGAAAGCGTTATGCTTGCCTTAGTTGCCTTCAATGTTTAACCACTCATTCCTGTGTTCGACCTGTCTGTACACTTTGGAAGGTTTTACTTAGAATCATATAATTAATTGAGATGGGATTGTGCTGCATTGGTGACGGGGAATGTTTGGGAGAAGAGTTGGGTAGGGTTACGAGAGTGAACGACTGATACTGAGTTAATAATGTGATGATGGTGGAATGGGAATAGACAGTTGAATTAAAATCATGAGCTGCTTGAATTTAATCTACAAGCAAGAGCTGCTCTTTTGAGTCGTTGGCTACATTTCACATCAAGACTAGGGCCTATTTCAAAACAATGAGGATCTCACCTAGGGTGATAGCATTACATTTATTTTACTACTACTACTCCAAAAAAAAAGACAAATCCTTCAAATAGATTTTTTTGTAGGCAATTTACTATAATCAAATGAACTTCCCAAGAGCTGATGAAGAGCTGATGTTGTGTGATGCATCAGGGATAGTGGATGAAGGTTTCTTCCGAACATGGAGAAGTGGGAAGATGAAATGATGAGTGGAAGTGAGAGTGTATGAGATAAAAATAGGACACATGTGTGATGTGGGAAGTGTTCACTCATGAGAGCTGTGGGAAAAAGTAAACAGACCACAATACCAGACATGAGGATGTAGGACTGCACCATCAACACAGTAGACCAGCAAGCTTTCAGCAAAGCAGTGGATCACATCTTCATCTCAGTGAAAACTAAAAAAAGAGGACGGTCTTGAGAAGAGAGTGTCTTCCTCAAAGCAGCACATCAGTCCTTTTTACAACTGGCATTGTAATGACCTTTTAATTAGTTTTGAACAATTATTAAATACTCAATGGTCATTTGGCAAATCTTAAAAATGTCACATTTAATTCAATGGGCCCTATCTTGCACCCAGCACAATTGACTTTGTACACTGACGCCTGTATCATTCCTATTTTGCACCCGACGCACAGTTGACTTTTCCCTCCGCAGACGCACGTCGGTAAATTAGGGAATGAACTTGCGCTCCCGGGGGGGCGGTTCAGCGAAAAGAGGAGGCGTGTTCCGGCGCAAACGTTCCCTGGTGCTATTTTGCAGTTTCAGAAAACAATTCCGCCACAGACCAGGAGAAACCTAGTCTAAAGTCAGTGGCGCGTTGCACATGTAATTCATATGCTATTTTAAGGGCACATGCTGTTCTCATTTTTAGAAAACCATACATTATTACAAGGAAAAATATTAACACACGAGGGAAATCATTGTGGTGTCCATGAAGATGTGAAAAAATAGGCATAAATCTAGCTTACACATTTACCCAAATTATTATATGCCTGTTTAACCGAAGCTAATTTGGGTGGGTTTCTCCATCCCCATACGATGTCACTTCTCTATCTTTTTTACGGCTGTGACGAGAGCGTCGGTCTCCTCGGCTGTGAACCGCTCCTGGCGTGCGCCTGGCAAATCCGCCATTATAATAGCAACCCGCCATGGAACAAGCGCGCCTGCTCTTAAAGGGAATGTGAGATGACGCTCTGATTGGTTTATTTCACGTTACGCCCAAACCACACCTATGAGTAATGAAGCTACTTCAGACCAACATCTTTTAGATTTGTGTCGGGCGCAAGAGTCGTTATAATAGCAACAGCGCCCGAGATCCGCCCACAAAGTTACTTGCGTTTCGCGCTTGATACTTGCGTTTCAGATTGTTAAAATAGGGCCCAATGTGTTACTTACCATTTCTTTGTAAATTTAACAATTTTTGAGTGAAAATAGTTTCTAGATCAAATGTTTTTCAGTGTATGCAAATTCAACCCCTATACTATTCTAAATATATTCATTCCATGCAAGTTTCAAAACTGCAAATATAGTAGTCAACATTTGAAGTGGATCAAAACCTTTCATCAAAGTTATACATGAATTTTGATCAATAACCGTTCAATAACCCCTGACCTTATTCAGTGTATAATGATTTGATTATATAGGTAATGTGTTATTTTGTTTTATTCATTGTAGTAGCCATTTAATTCTACAGCATGAGATCTAGCAGTGTTGTGGTTATCAAATAATTGTAAAATATTTATTGCACAAAAACTTTTAATCTATGGCATTCCTTAGAAACACACAGACTATAAAAAACAGCATATGAATCTCAACAATGGTGACAATCAAATGAAAATTTCCAGATAAACAGATAAACTCTGAGCATAAAACAAGCTACTAAAAATCCAGCTGCATAATTTATTAATGCCGCAACACATCCTGGGAGCCATGGGTGGGTTTTGATTGGTGGTACCCAGCATGCACTGCAGCATGAAGCAGAGGCATTTCATTAATTGTCACCATTGTTGAGAGTATACGCTGATTCTTGATGTCTAAGTAATAATGTAGATGAAAACGTTTAATGCACTAAATTTTTTTAAAGTCCTGTATAGTATTTGACTAACACTGTTGGATTTCATGTCGTCAAGTTACCTAACTACTATTATGAATAAAACAAAATTAATAACACATTACCTATATAATCAATGCATTAGACACTGAAGGAGATCAGAGATTCAGGCCACAACATGATGATTATGTCATCATCAATAAACAGCCAACATCACCTGATCACATTTTCTCTTGGCTTTTTTTGCCCCAACAAATGTGCTTTATAAACACACAATTACAGCAGCCAGAGAAAATCTAATATTAAAGAGTCAAGAATCAAGAGCCCAACTAAAGCAAACACTGACCACCATCATGGCGACTTAAAATGAAACTATTGTTTTCATTAAAACAAATTACATAAATAGAGTCACACTGGTTCGTAATATGTGAAACTGGTAATGCGGTTAGTGGAGTTGTTTAATCCTCCTCTGATGAGATCTTGAGAGATTTAATGTCTTCTTTTAACTTCAGTTGATTTCATCTAAGACTGTGTCTGAAGTCAGTTGTTGTTCTTGTGTTTCTCTTTTCTTCAGTGATTCTGCTTGTTAACAGCAGGTGTTCATCATTAATGCTCAATCATCAGTTAATTTTCTCATTAACTTCAACACTGCTTCAATGGTACTTTAACTCTGTAGTGTGCACACATATGAACACTGAGCAGTGTTAATTTAACATAGGCGTTTTGCTGGGCACTATTACATAAATATTACCCGTTTCATTTACGTATGACTGACACATATGAATCACATTCAGTTTATTAATACAATTACATAAATCTTATCTGTTTCATTTATATATGACTGACACATATGAATCACATTCAGTTTATTAATTTGTTTATGTTGTGTAACTATGTAATCCAAATGGATGGAAATTTTATATGCAATTCAAATACATAAATCTTTTGTTTAGACATAATTATTTATTTATTTTTTCAGTGAATAGTGCATGGGGTTTTACCAATTGGTTACTCTGCCTGTTGCCGTTAAAAAACCAATACCGGTACGGCAAATCCAACACAAATGGACTCCTGAAGGCTACTGAATTTAGAGTGTGAAATTGACAGCATTTTAATGATTAATCTAAAATAATAAAATAAAAGAGAGGCCAGTCGTTATTTTGCCAGTTTTTCACACAAACATCTTACGCGAAAGATGAATAATAAATTAAAATAGATAGGCCTAGGCTATAAAACAAACAAATCGATGTAGTGAGGAATCTTCGTCTGCTTTTCCCTTCAGCTGTCAATCGGAGTATCAGGCAGTAAAAGTGAGAGATCTTGAGGCAGGCGCGACGCTAGGTTGTGGCTGGTGCGATGCTTGGGTGACATGACGCGCGCTCTATTATGGACAAAAAGAGGAAATAAAATGTGAGATAAGATGGCAAATAAGAGCAGTATTTTACTGTCTGTTTGCACATGTGCATCAATCGGAGTGTCTGGTAGGTTTAAACAGTGAGAGATCTTGAGGCAGGCGCGACGCTAGGTTGTGGCTGGCGCGACGCTTATAGATGATGTGACGCGCGCTCCATTATGGACAAAAAGAGGGAATAAAATATAAGATAAGATGACAAATAGATAAATAAGAGCAGGATTGCACTGTCTGTTTGCACATGTGCATCAATCGGAGTGTCTGGTACATGTAAACAGTGAGAGATCTTGAGGCAGGCGCGACACTAACGGTAGAGATCCACATTTGTACGTTGATGGGCGTTCCTTAGTTTACCGCTATGGGCGTGGTTTTGACTGAGCGGGAAATGTTGCGTATTTAAAACCTGCGAGAGACTTCCCCGCCGTCTCCATATGCTCTACGGATATTGGATAGTCGCGTCTAGTTCAACGGAATTAATTTGCATAAAGATGGGCATCGGCCAAAAATAGATTTTTCCAAATGAAGCGCCGCCTTCCCGGGATGCTTTGCGGGCGCGTCAAAGTCGCTTGACATCACCCATAGGAATAAAGTGGAGTGCGGCGCGACAGAAGTGTCGCACGGACAAGTGGATCAGTAACGTAAGTTGTGGCTGGCTAACGCTTATAGGTGTAAGATGTGACGCGCGCTCCATTATGGACAAAAAGAGTGAATAAAACATAAGATAAGATGGCAAATAAGAGCAGGATTGCACTGTCTGTTTGCACATGTGCATCAAATTGAGTGTCTGGTAGATTTAAACAGTGAGAGATCTTGAGGCAGGCGCGACGCTAGGTTGTGGCTGGCGCGACACTTATAGATGACGTGACGCGCGCTCCATTATGGACAAAAAGAGGGAATAAAATATAAGATAAGATGACAAATAGATAAATAAGAGCAGGATTGCACTGTCTGTTTGCACATGTGCATCAAATTGAGTGTCTGGTAGATTTAAACAGTGAGAGATCTTGAGTCAGGCGCGACGCTAGCTTGTGGCTGGCGCGACGCGTGGGTGTCAAGACTCGCGCCTCGGATTAAAACGGCGGGAAAAATATAAAGTAAGGTGGCAAATAGGTATAGACTAAATAAGAGTAGAAGTAAACACGGGATGCATGTCTAACTGTCTATTTGATCATATGCATCAGTCAGAGTAGCTGTAAGGCAGGTAAAAAGCATTTAGTTAATGGTGAATATTGACCTATTGTGCAATTTGTGTAAAATCAATGTAACTCCACAACTACATAAATGTATCCACTAACTGTTCAGAAACGTCCAGGCGTGTCTAAAAGTTAAACTCTTCCTGAGTCTCTCCGTAAGGCTGCACTCGCTACTGGTTATTTCTGAGATTTTGGATGACTGAGATTATTTGCGTGTTTTGTTATTGCCGAGCTCGTGTAAAGGATCGGGCGTCTTCTGAACGGGGGCGGGGCGCAGAAGCTCATTTACATTTCAAGGGACACACACAAAAAGGGGCAAATTTGACAAGCTATAAATGATCTGGGGGTATATTGAGCTGAAATTTCACAGACAGATTCTGGGCACACCATAGATTTATATTTCATCTTGTGAAAAGGGGCATAATATGTTAGCCTGACTACGTCAGACTTCGTACTTCTGCGCTCAATTTCAGTTCGCTTCTGTACTCAGTCTGAGATAGCGACCGTTTTCCCCATTTTCCTCCGGCCTCAAAACAGCCGGCCAATCAACGAACAGAGGGCGGGCTGAGAGCCGTGACGTAGACGCTGATTGTACCGTGGATGCTTAGATTTACTTCACATAATCTGCAAAAGTCGTTCACAGCCATGTTCACTCTGATATTTCGCTCTATGGTTTTGTTTTCGCATCATACATGTGTTTACAGTGGAAGTTAGATGCGGCTGAGCATGCGCATAACACACGCCATAACCAAACGTTATGTGATTGGCTTACGGGTAACCAATGATTTTAAACTTCAGACAAGCGCCCCCCCGTGAGAAAGAAAACGCTTTTCAATTATGCCATGCCAGACTCTGTCTAAGAAGCAAAGCGAAGTAGCAGAGTTTGTCACCTCTACGATTAACGGAAACACCAAAAGACTATAATGTGGAAGAAGTACAGTTTGGTGTACTTGGTTTGATTTGATCTGAGTATTTTTATTTATTATTTGTATTGCTTTTTGTCCTTGTATTGTTTTGTGGACCCCCAGGAAGATTAGCAACCACTCCATGGAAGCTAATGGAGATCCAGTCTCCAATGGTTTGGGGTGGGGCGAGTAGAACCGGAGCGGTTACACCAACAGCACAGCCAACGGCCCCACGAGAGCTGGTTTTTAACAGCACCCTGATAAATGTATCAGTAGCAGAAAATAAAATGTTTGGAATTCACCACATCACAGGAGAATATATTTCATGGCCACTTGTAAGAGCTGAATTTTTCGAGGTGACCTCCGCCTGAATTCTCAGGCTAACTCTAAAAATAACCCAGAAATCTCCCAAGATGCACCGCCTCGCTCTGACCAGCCTAGTTCAAAAGAAAAACAATACTGCTTCCTCTCAGTCTGTCCCAACACTTCTGCGAGTAGCCTTAAACTGACTTGCGTTCCAGGCATTCAGAAGGTGGATGGGTGTAAATCATAAATGCACTGTCTGTACAGTAAGTGCTGCTGTATAATCATTCACATCGGACTGAAAGACAAACAAACAGACAAAATGTTTTTCCTGTTACAAGCACTTGATTTCCTCCAAACACATCCAGTGATCCAGTCACACATGAAGCACTTCTCCCTGAGGAGAACTTCAAATAAATATGGAAATGAATTATAACTCTTCATAGTTTCCCTGCCATTTGTTTTAATTGATGCCCGACTGCGGTACACGAGCAGCAATCCAAAGCCAACATCAAACAGCGTTCACTCTCAACCCGTCTCGCTTCTGTAATGTGACATTCTGAGTGAACAATGGACTATGAGAGCATAAATGTAGGGCTTGACTTTATCCAGGGGAATTAATTAGATGGTATAAAGTGGCTTTTCCACAAGAGAACCAAAAGTCTGTTTGCAGTGGATTAGAGTAGATTTACTCCCCTCCTCAAACACTCATTTTAAGAGGCTTTTTGAGCAGTTACATCAAGGCTAAATATCACATTCCTCCTCCAGAGCATCTCCACTTATCCAGATGGAGATACTTCTTCAAATGAAGCACTGGTTGTTATTATTGCCATAACCTTTATTACATTAACCAGCATGAAATGACTGTGTTAACTATTGGTAATGTTTTAGAAAGGCTGTTGTGGTCAATATATCAAAAATGATCACGTTTGCTTACATGTGCGTAAGATCCGGTGCGTAACTTGGATCCGGAGATTCTGCACTCATTCAGAAGATGTGTAACACAGCGCCCCCTGACGTATATAACACTGAAAAACATGAATGGACCCTTTTCACGGACTGTGATGACGCGTTTTAAATCAGCGTCGTAAATCCTGCTTTTTAGGTTTTTATATATTTTTTTTTCTTTTACATTTATAACACAATACTTTGTATTATATTACCTTTGCATCAAATTACAAGACTAGTTAACGCTGCTGTGAGCGGCTGTAAGAGTGACGTCTTTCTCTCTACTGACTGCCGTCATCAATCTCTCTATCTTTTTCCCTCTTTTTGAAAGTTATGAAAACACTATTGTGGAGTTTTTCTTTTGCTATTTGAGCAAATGGGAACACAAAAATACATATTCAATGTAGTCACTCATTCACCGCTGTAAAAGTTTACCCAACTATGACGACTTCCGCTTTCGGCGGAGAAGTGTTGTGTCATAAATGACAGAAAAACTTGTCAATGGCGGGGAAAGAGTTAAGAAGGTCCATTCTTATTTAGATTTTGTGATATTTTGAAAACAAACCAATGAAAAAGCCTCGTATGTCTAAACGTGCAATTTCTACCTGCAGAACTGTAGTGTGCATCTGAGCTTCACTTGAGCACACACATCATTTCACTCAGAATGACACATGCTATCAATCCACAATACACACACACACACAAAATCATTGAAAAAAAAAAAAAGATGAACACATTCTGTGTTGTTATGAAGATTGCACACTTGAGCTTGTGTTATCGGTTTTTGTGGGAAATAATGTGGGGAACTCCATACGACACATTTACATGATAACATCACTAACTTTTACCAAGTTAGTATCTCCTGTGGTTTGACATGGCAAAACAGGCCGAAGTCAATCCGTTTATCTGAACCTCAAAATGACGATCCTCTATATGAGAAACTTACTTTAGAAGATGCTGCACTGTTAGCTACATCTAACAATTGAATAAAAACCCTCTACACATTTATACAGCACATTTATTACAACTAAACTAAACACTTTACCAACTGAAGAGAACAGAAAAAGAATCAATCAAAAATGTTTTGGTTGCAAGGAGCCGATAATCAGCTAGAGATGATCAAATACAGAAACCCAGAGGGAATGAATACTAAATCAGTCCAGCATCAGCCTTACTTCAGCAGAAGAGGGAGGATCTAGCGGCTCGTCTGTAGGATCCAGCATCATCGGCTCCGTCCCGATGCACTGCTGCAGAGAGCTGAATGACTCCTCGCACAATCCCCTTCAATTAGTTTCCACGTCGCCGGCTCAGATTTGCAGAGGCTTTGCTAACCACAGCGGATTTCAGGGCTTTCTTGTTGATTACTACTCGCTCTACTCTAGCTGAGCGATAGGAGCTGATTTGTTCTGTTTTTCCCCAAGTAGCCTGCTAGCATGCAGTGCCACCCTCAGGTCCAGGCATTATAGCTGAACATTACCAAACTGGAAACCAGCCAAATGATTACATAATCACGCTTGATAACATGGGCACATACCCAACAATACACTGGATCTTTTCCTTTTTCAGCAGAAAATGAGCTTTTGTTTGTTTTGGCCATTGCCAGGGCACTATAATGTTCTTGTTAAGTGTTAAGCACAGTTCTGTGCTACTACATGTATATTCTGAGTGGCCGCTAGGGGTCCTGAGCTGTTTCTAGGGCACTGAAAGGTGCTCAGTATGATTTCTCTAAATTCTTCAAGCAGTCTCTGGTATTTTTCCATAATCATATGTGTATTTATTATCCCAATTGTTAGCATAAGTAGCCTTTAGCATCACATATAATTATATTTTTATATCAGGTTCCTCATCGGATCGCAAAGAAGTTATTTTAAAACACTTGCTGGTGTCTGAAAGCGAGTTTTGAGCTGAATTGTTCAAAATGTCTTATATGTTGAGATTAGCTGGTAGCCTGATATGAAAACATGGGAAATGAGCAGCGGTATTGAGCGTCTCCAGACTCAGGTAAACTCTGTTCATAACCACTCCTCAAGCCCCAGTTGGTCCGCTTTGGACCAAGGTATTCGGCGGACCAAAAACCCCTGGCTATTGGCCCCGACGAGGCCTGATCAAGCTCCTGAAGTGACAGTGGAAACGCGTCTGGCCCTGACACACACTCGCTTTTGGCCCAACAGAGGAAATGCACAATGCAATTCACCATTACACACAACAAACTAAACATACATGGCTTTTAAGCTCACTGTAAATTGCACAAATACATACAAAATCCTGTGATATAACTGAATACACAAATAAATGCACAGCCGTTTGCAAAAATATATTTATACGCTCTGTTGCATCTTTAAAGAGGTCATGAACTGTGAAATAAAATTTTCCATGAGCTTTTGACATAAAAGAGTTAATCACACTATAAGAATACCCTGTAAGTTTCAGAATTGAAAACTTCCTTGTTAGTCCAAAAACAGCTTTTATTGTAACGAAGTCCAGATAACGGCTCGTTGTGGAATGAGTCTAAGATAGGTGAAAGACCGCCTCTGCAGAAGATCAACGCCTACTTCATCATTGTAGTAAGATGACGAGGAGAGAAGGGGGATACAGGATTACTGGACTAAAAACAAGAAGAATAGGCTAAGAATGTGGTTATTTATTTTCAACAATGTGAATGTCTCAGTTGAGCATAATTTTTTTGTATGCGGTACATTTCACTGTGGATTCTTTGGTAAATCAGTTGGAATTTCGGCGCAGGTTTTGCAAACAGACTTTTACGATATGGACTCGACAGTAATGCCACAACATGCAAGTACCTGTGTTAATTCTTATGCCTGATCTGTGACCAGTGATTTCTGATATGTAATGATTCATGTACAGTCAGATGTTCTTTGTGTCATAAATTAAGCCTCTGTGGTTCCTCCCACTCGCCACCAGAGGGCTCCATCTCCCGAATATTAACATTACACATTTTCACTCCATTTCCCATAACGCCGTGCCTGGTACTGATTATCTGCACACCTGCCTCTCATCACCCGGACTACTAACACAGCCCTTCTCAACTGCTTCAGTGTGAAGTCTTGTTTCACCCTGGTTGACATTTCTGAGCGGTTTCCCTGTTTATGCTGATTCCTCGTTTACTGATCCTGGACTGTTCTACTCGTTTCGACCCTCTGCTTCATGCCATTGTGACCCTGCTTTCTAAGGCCTAATCCTGACTTAATCTGAACCATGTCTGTGAAACCAAGCCATTGACTAATAATGAAGCGAGACACCTAGTGTTACTAGATAATGTATTTGTTGGTTATAAGCCTAGTCTAAGGTAGTACTTTCTTCTTCCTATCAGAGACTCTTGGTGTAGAACAGGGTTCCTGAACTCTGGCCTTGATTACAGAGATTATTAAAGGAAACCATGAGTTCACCTCAAACCATCAGATTCATCTAGGCAGATGAAAAAAAAGGTTACTCTGAAAGTGACTTGCAATTGCACGTTTCAACCTCAGAATCCTGTAGTGTACCTTAAATATTAGAGAGCTTGGATCCCAAATGGTTCACATGTCTATGTCTCAGGTCTATACAGCCCTCATTTCTTCAGCCTACACAACTTTTTTTGATTACATTAATGGACCATTACAAAAAAACATTTTTGTTGCTTGAGATCTTATCTCTGAAGAGCACTTAAAGGGGAATATCTGTGGTAATTATAAACAGGAATTTTTGCTTCGGGTTACCGGGATAAGAATGTCAAAACAAATGAATTAGCAGGTCAGACAGAGCCGAGAGCATCTGTGGTCTTCGGTCTGCTGGTGTAATGGACTGATGTCAAGTGTTGTCTGGTCTGCTGAGGGGCTGAACTACTCTCCGCATCACACACAGCTGGCTCATATAGCATATAAAGAAATGAAGGAATCGGAGGGTTAGGAGCCTCATGTCCTGACAGGAAGTTCACTAGGATCTTTATGATTTGGTTCTTCCAGTGAGGCCTTTTTTAACTCAAACTTACATTATTCGTGATCTATACAACTTTATTTATTTACTTTTGATTAAAGTAACTATTTTAATTTGTGCACTCTACTAGATTCAATTAGTGAATGCTTACTGAAACTGTAGTCTCCAGCATGCTTTGTATGGGACTTAATGGGGAGAGTAAAATGCTGGAATAAAGTATCCGCAACTAAGCTGCCGGAAGCCCTGAAACAAAACCTGAAATGTGATGAAGCCTGATTAAGTCTAGTCTAGTTTAGCTTACGAGCAAAGCCTTCTGACTGACACAAACCGCATTCAAAACAACAACATAAAACCATTTCTGTCGTCAAATACAGTGGAGGCAGCATCATGAGATGGCAGAGTCCAGGCAAATCTATGAGGAACTCGCCTCAGTTTAGCAGAGATCTGCGTTTGGGGTGGAGGTTTGTTTTCCAGTGACTCAAAGCAGAAGAAATGCAGGGATGAATCGTAAAGTTGTGATGATGGTTGACATGGAGGTGGAGTTTCAGCAGGCGTGTGTGTGTGTGTGTGTGTGTGTGTGTTCTTGTTCAACCTACATTGTGAGGACCAAATATCCCCATAAAGATAGTAAAATGTGAACATTTTGACATTGTGGGGCCATTTGGTCAACTTATAAATCATATCAACTGATGTTTTTTGAAAATTAAATATTTAGGGGTAGGGTTAGTGTAAGGCAGGGTTTCTCAAACTCGGTCCTGGAGGGCCACTGTCCTGCACAGTTCAGCTCCAACCCTGATCAAACACACCTAGCTGTGAGTTTCTAGTGATCCTGAAGACATTGATTAGCTTGCTCAGGTGTGTTTGATCAGGGTTGGAGCTGAACTGTGCAGGACAGTGGCCCTCCAGGACCGAGTTTGAGAAACCCTGGTGTAAGGGGAGAGAATATACAGTTTGTACAGTATAAAAACCATTGTGTCTATGAAAAGTCCATGTAAAGATATAAAAACAAGTTTGCGTGTTCAGCTACACTTGTAAGGGGCAAATGTCCTCATTTATATAGTGAAATATTATGACAACAGACTAGTGAGGACATTTGGTTACACTTTATTTTAGGGTGACATTGTACTCACTGAAATAAGAACTGAGTAATATTAGAGTTACAGTTAGGGTTAAGCGTTGGTTTAAGGTTAGTTAGTAATTATGCATATTTAACAGTAACTGTTATTACTACAGTAAGTACATGTAATACTGTGTAATTATGTCACCTTAAAATAAGGTGTTACCTGACATTTTAATGGTCTTCACTCATGAAAAAGGCTTATAAACAGACCAAAACATGTTTGTATTTAAATCGAGTGTTTTGCACATGTTTCTGTGATGATGTGGTTTAGGGTTAAGGCTTGGATTAGGCCATAAAATCAATGGTGACCTCACTAATATAGAGAAACAAACATAAAAACCCAACGTGTGTGTGTGTGTGTGTGTGAGAGTGTATGTGTAGTGATGTAAAGGGAAGGAAACACACAGAAGGCAGACAGGAGCGCTTTGGATCGTTGAATGGATAACATGTTGGGCTTCTCACACACTCGTGTCACATCTTTACTTCATTCATAAAAGCATTTATCTTAGATTTTGTATTTACTAAAATGCAATAGCAGTTGATAATACAGTATAAACTAGAGTCTAAAAGTCTTAATAAAGTAATATGATGGAACATGTAACTGTACGTTCTGCCGTGAGATAATGCTGATTATTGTGACAAATTCACCAGTTAGGTTCATTTCTCCTGCTAGATGCAGAGTTTGATCAAGACACACATTTCCGAAGCCATATCATAGCTTTGTGAGAGGAACTCATGTGCCTTTCTGTAAAGTGTGCAAGCGTGAACGAGATGTTTTGAGGGAGATTTCCAGGACATAATAATACAAGCTGTATGAATTCAGCCAACTTGAATGCATTAGTCATATGATGATGTTTCTTGTGACTGCTACTGATCGCTGAATTGTATGTAAAAGAGTAGCGTGAACACACACACACAACTCCCTCTGCTCGTCACTGAGGTTTAGAAAGTCACGAGGGTGAATAAACACTGACAGAATCGGCTGCGTTTACACACTGAATATATATTGTGGCTGTCAGATAGGAGTATATATCAGTATCTGCACAGGTATTTTAGTGTGTGATAGTTGGCAGCTTGTGATGTGTGTGTGTTTTGAGGTCTTCTGTAATTGTGAACAAACTGCCAAAGGGCAAAAACAACATAAATCACATGCTGTCAGTCTGACAGAACCTGCAGACACATCAGAGAAGTGTCTCGGGTCACAGCATGCATTCACACGCACACACGCACGCACGCACGCGCACACACACGCACACACACACTGTGTTTGTGCATCAACATCCAGACAGATGTGAAGGTAACGTGATCCAGCCAGAGGACGCACACTAACGTGTCTTCATTAAGTTCGTCAAGAGGCTTGTTTTGTCTCAGCGTGACTCCACATTCCACACACAGGTCAGTCCGAGGCTCTCGGTCACATGATATAAACACAGTTGACATCTCAGTGGCCTGCGGTGCTGACAGCATCCATCGGATAGATTATTCCTCTGGATTATTCCTTTGGCTTTTGGCTTGCTTAGTTGGGGACATTTAATATTCAACAATATTATTGATCTGCCTGCATTGACACCATTATATGAGAACTGAACTGAGCTGGACGATGACATCACTGTTTTCTTCAGAGCGGCTACATAAATGAACTAAATTAATAACTTTTTTACAACAAAACTGAACCATCACTGAATTTACTTAAGCTGGACTATGACTCTATTTTCTTCTAGATCTGATGTACAGCAGTAACACACTTTGTTGCATTATTTTCCTGTTATCAGTGTAAAGCTGCTTTGAAACAATCGGTATAGAAATAAAGCTGACTTGACTCTCTGAATTTACACGGTTCTTCAGAAAATCTACTTTCGTTAATAAAATGATCTTATATCCTACAGCTGTTGAGGATCTGCGTTACAGTAATCTGACCACATCTAACTGGGTTATAACACATGAACTGTGGTAAATGACGGTAATGTACACTCTGCTTTGATGTGTCTTCCAGGGCTTCAGGTGTAATCTCCTGTCCTGAAGCAGCGTCCAGTGTTCACTGTCACCACATCTGCAGTGTGTGTGTGTGTGTGTGTCACCTCCACCCAACGCAACACACATCCAATCTGAGCCCAGATGACATTCAGACAACCAATGTCAAAAGAAGATCAGGTTTTATTCCCATTATAAGTTATTCATTGAAAGAGCAGAGAAATATTCTAAAGTTACACAGCTAGAAAAAAAGGATTTTTGCCAAACATGTACTTGAACACATTGATCATGATATTGTGTCATGATAACAACTGAAGACCAGTGGTCGGTGCCGATGGCCCTGTGGTTCGCGCACCAAGTTCAATTCCCAGCCAAGATTTCCCCTGTCAAAATCTCCAATAATCCAATAAATAGACCAGTTATCATTTCAAACAACAAAAGTAAAGAAAGAAATGTTCATAATCAGAGTTGATATAACCGATTTATTCGAGAAACACTGGAAATCGAAGAGCTAATTCAGTGCGTTGCATGGAAAGGTGAAGTATGAAACACAGGTGAGTGGAGTCAAACTCTACGGGACTGGTGTAAGGCATTACAAGTAACAAACTAATTAAAAGATGAAAAAGTGTAGATGGAAAATACTTGGTTTCACACACATTTCTGAAATGAGACGATTGAAACTGCATTTCAGCTGATCGGCTGGTCTTAACCCACAACACTCTCTAACGGCAGCCCAAAACACTGGCGAGGCTGGACGGTCCTCTGATGTAACGCTCGGGTCACTCAGAGCCATGAGAACCAGGCTGGGTTATATTTATAGACAAGGCCTCAGTAACGCAAGCGTCTTTGGGTGTTCACAGGCATTCCAGAGCCACTGCAGACCACGAGCCAGTGAAGATGGAGGAGGACGATGGAAGCAAGGAGGAAAACTGTTGTCAACTACATAGAAGCTTCCGAAATAACATCTTGAGGGTTTATTGTGGAGCATGAAAGTGAAGAAACGAAGACAGAACTGTACAAAAAGTGATTGAAATGGAAAATAAAATCTCTGAACTCTTGTTTTGGGCTTGTGGAAGTGGAGTAGTTTAAGGCCCCGTCCACACTACTGCGTTTTCGTTTAGAAACGGAGAATTAAAACGAATACGATCTCCGTCCACACCAGCGTTTTAGCTGCGTATTAGAATTGATCTCCGTCCACATTAAAACGACTGAAAACGCGGATCACGTGACCATTCACCAACACTGGGCATGCGCGTGCCGGTGTAAACCTAGAGACTTTCAAACATAGACTAAAAAAATGCTTTCAAACATCAAAATGTCATTTATTAATATGTATTTGTGTCAAAATGACATATAAACATATTTTCCTATTCTATTTTGCCTGGAAACGCTTCCAACACGCTTGCGTGTCGCATATAAAATAGGCGTCTGTTCTATTTCTAGCATGCACGCGTTTACCGCGCGAGCCGCGGCAGTTTCTTACTGTAAGAAACTGTTCCAGCGGGTGGAGTTTACTGGTACTGAATATTACGTGTGTGTATACTCCATGACTGATGACACCCAATCATAGAGCCGAGCGTGAGTTTCTGCGTCATCGTTTCTAAAGTTCTCCGTTTTGACCCGTCTTCACTAAAACACCCTCCGGAGATTCAAAACGCAAAACGGGGTCGGCAGCGTTTCTAAACTTTTCCGTTTTAGGTCTTCGTTTTTGCCTTTTTAGTCTGGACTGGAGGTGCAAACGTAGCAAAAGGTCTCCGTTTCTAAACGAAAACGCAGTAGTGTGGATGGGGCCTAACTCTCTAACAGAGCCATCATCAGTAATGTTGTTTAGCAGATTACAACAGCTAAACCAGTGTGGAGCGTCCTATTGGAGAAATGAAGAATGAGATCCACTGCTTAATATCATTATAATACAGTCACAGTCTACACCTACACACTTGTCTACCCCTGTGTCTTTCCTCAAATAACCTGTGTCCAGAGATGTTAATAATAATAATACATTTTATTTAACGCCGCCTTTCACAACACCCAAGGTCACCGTAAGAGCAAACAAAACAGTAAAAAGAAAAAGAAAATAAACAAAACCATTAGCAGCACAAAATTCACCAACATAACAGCACACGTGCATCACAGATACAGCAGAATACAGTACAGGCCAATACAAGCAGCTCATACGATACCTGGGTAAAAAGATAGGTCTTTAGAAGGGATTTGAAAGTACGTGGACTGTCACTATTACGAATATCGGGAGGGAGAGAGTTTCATAGGAGAGGGGCCGTATGGCTAAAAGTCCCAGATCCCATGTAGTTAAGCGTATTCGTGGAGACACGAGAGAGCGAAGATCTTAGACCATGTGAAGGGGTGTACATATAAAGAAGGTCTGGAGGAGCTGCTTGAATTTGAGAAGCAGAATTTTGAATTCAACGCACAAAGGTGTACAAATACTCCGTTAACTTAAGTAGAAATTTTGGGTATCTATACTTTACTGGAGTAATTATTTTCCAGCCGACTTTTTACTTCTACTCAATCTACTCATTTTCACGCAATTATCTGTACTTTCTAGTGATGGGGACGAGACCGCCTATGCCGAGTCCGAGTCAAGATCGAGTCTTTGAAGGGTCGAGACCGAGTCCGTTGGTTTTCAAATACAGTCGAGTCCGAGTCAAGACCGAGTCTTTGAGGAAGCAAGTCTGAGTCGAGACCGAGTCTTTAGGAATCGAGACCAAGACCATAAAAACATGTCAGTTTTCATATTCATGATTTAATATCACCCCAGTTAATAATCAACAGTTAGGCCTACAGACTAAGGGCCAATCTCATTTCTCTGTCTTACCCCTTTGTCTGCGTCTTCCCCTTGCCCCTCGATACCGAGTGAAGGGGGCTAGGGGGAAGAACGTTTCTCTAAGAAATGAGACACCACTCGATTACCGTTTGCGTCATCTTCCCTTTCCGCTAGCTGGCTGCTACGTCAACAGAGGCGATACGCGTTGACATAAACAAACGAAGATGCCGTCGTCTCGGGTTGTGATATCGATTGCCTGGTCTCTCTTTATCTTTGCACGCTTGTGTGTCATCAGTCAAAGACATTGTTTCATTGTATTTAACGGCGGCGCCGGCAACACCATAGCTAAGCAAAACATTAGCAAACGGCAAATAGCTGCTAGCTAGCGGTTAACTAGCGATTCAAAACAAAAACATTACAATTAAAACCGCTTGAACATTTTATTAAAAGTATCATAAAACACGAGTGTCATTAAACTGCTGAAAATACTTATATTTGTGCGACTCACTTCTGGGAAATTCCTACCCCTCTCTTTCAAGTGTGGTCCTCCGCAAACTTCGTTTCAAGGGCTATGTAGCCCTACGCCTTGGCCCTAGCCCTTAATCAAAATGAGAATTGAGACACCACTTCCCCTCACATGAACGCGCAAAACCGAGGGGAAGGGGTAAGAGTAAGGGGTAAGACAGAGAAATGAGACGCAGCCTATAAGCTAGATTGGGAATTATTTAGAGGAGCAGTCTTAACGTCTTAATATGGACTATGCTTTTACTATCATTAAAAAAATCCCTACCACATGCATCATCTTCTGCCTATTTTTCTAAACTGCTTCAACAGTGCTGCTCTGTCATCAACATGTTAAGCCCACCCTGACTTTTTTAATCATAGTTAGGACATGCAGAGCAAATAAACATTTTCTAGTGGTATGTATTCTAGTGGACTAGTGATGGGGACGAGACCGCCTATGCCGAGTCCGAGTCAAGACCGAGTCTTTGAAGGAACAAGTCCGAGACGAGTCCGAGAAAGCAGAAATCGGTCTCGAGACCGGACTTTCATCACTAGTACTTTCTACTCCTTACATTTTAAAAATAGCCTCGTTACTCCTATTTCATTTCAGCTTGTTTTCATTCCGGCTTGTCATCGTTAAAAAAACCTATCCAGATAAATCGCGCCCTCCGGAGAGAGTGAATTTGATTGTAAAGAAGTATAAACCATTCCGACACCCCATTGGTTTGTACGCGATCCATCGCACAATGACACAAATCACGTCACACACCAGCAAGGACACAGCCAGTGTTGGGGTCGTTACTCAAAAAAAGTTTGTAGTTTGAAATTATAATTATTATTTGAAAGCCAGCTGTAAAAATGACATAAAAGTCTGAATATGACGTCACATTCATTAATGATATAAGATGAAGAACGGCGATGTTTGATGGTGGAAAGACTTTGTGAACACCCAAATGATGTGCTGCACTTTGATGACAAAACTCTGACAAATAATTACAGACTAATTAAGAATTAGGCTTTGCCTTTTCTACCAAGCTTATCAAAACTCCACCTAATGAAAAGCACCACTTATTTTGTTTCTCCATTCTCCAGTTTTTGCGTTTTACTTCACAGCAGCCGTTTGCGTGTCGTTGGTTGCTTGGTAACAGACCTGAGAGTTGATTACCGAACTCGATTGAGGGGTTTAAAATTTCCTAACTACAGATAAGATGAGATTTTATAAGATAAGATAAGAGAATCCTAAATCAACTTAAGATCTGCTTCTGTATTACGAATTTGCGAAAAATCCTAAATTAGATCTTAACTTAAGACGTAAGATAGAAAGTTTCTGTAATACGCCCCCAGGTTAGGTTCACAGAGTAAGTTACCATGGTAACTGTCACAATTCCCCTGTATCTTTGTTCATGAACTTTTATTTTGATATTCTTTTGTCTTGTATTGCCTGTGTTCAGATCCGGTCTGTTTAGTTCCTGTTTTCTTGGTTGTCTCACCTGTTCCTTACCATCCTGTGTATTTACACCATCAGTTATCTTCTGTTCTTTGTCTTGTGTTAACGTTTCATGCTGGTGTTTATGTGTATTGCTCCTAGTGGTTATTAATCATTTCATTGTTCTGTGTAAAGCATATCTTTTGTGGAATATCAAGTCAAGCCAGCATGTTACAGAGTCACTAACTCGATTGGCCACCTCTGCCTGTGCCTTTAAAACTTTTTCATGCTGAAATTATGATTGATGATTTAAATGTGTAAAAAAAAAAAAAAAATTTAAGTACAAATCTCAGACTACTGGTGGCCTTATAAACATGGAATTATTATTATTATTAGAAATTAAAGGTGCATTGCGCAACTTTTCATGTTAAAAATACCCGTTTTCTAACCCATACATGCTTAAACAATTGCCTGATGGGCTGAATGATCCCTTCTCTGATCACTGCGATTGCCTCTATAATCCTGTACAGTAAAATAAATAAGAGGGATTCGGGTCGGAATCTGAGACTGGGCGTGACGTCATGCGCGTTCACGGCACGCTCATATGTCTGGCAGGTTTGTGTATGCGCCGAAAATGGATTCTAAGAGACCGGCTTGTAGTTCATTTCAAACACCAACGCAAACTCCACGTAAGATAAAAAAAAAAAGAGAACTTTTGTCTAGTGCAACCAAAAGGTCCAAATTGGAGTCAGACAGGCGTCGGGGTAAGACGAGAGTAAACATAGGGAAGGCTTTCAACAAATGGAGAGATCTCCGGTCTGCTCTAGGGCTCAAACGGGATCCGCAGTTGGCTTTTTTCTTGATAAAAAGGTAAGATATATCCCATTCTCTAATGTCTGATACGGCCAATAATGACAATAAATGACGATCCATAAAATGTGTAATGCTTTAGCGTAAGCTAGATAAATGTACAATCGGAATAGGTTTTACTAACTTACCATTGTCAGTGATCAGGTTCAGAATGATTGTGATATAAAATGCTGATATATAAGTTAGATACTTAGACACAAATTTTGAGCAAATTACTGCTTAATTACGATGTATTGCTATTGGAATATGCTACTTAGCTGATCAATAAAACAGGCTAAACCCCCGCAAATCTTCGGCGGATTAGCCTGTTTGGCTTTTATGGTAACGTCATAGTGCCACTTGATTGTTTATTACCTTGAGACATTTGGGTGTACTTTGTTGACCGACTGTGTATGGTATGGTATCATGATTACAATTTTGAGCTTTTACAAAGTTATAACTTATATTGTTCATGAACGTGTTTCCATAATAATAGTCATAAGTGGATACAGTAAACACATAACACAGTTCAACATGGAGATAGATGGGAATAAAAAACGAAGTTTTCTACTACCCCCATTTTTTCCCTCACACATAAGTGTGTTATTTACTCAATTGCCTTTCCTTTCACATATTTTAAATTACTTGCAGATTTAAAACTTTATTACCTCTGAAGACATTATGATTGTAAACAAAAGATTTGTGCGGCTGATGCTCCTTGGGTTATGACCAGCTCGTGCTCGTGCAAGCGTGCGTGTGCGTGTGGTCCGTGAGCGTGCACACCTCTGGTTGCAGTTTCGCTTGCCGCCAGAGGGGGCGTAGTTCTGCGAAAACTCAGACTCTCGCGCAATGCACCTTTAAATAACTAAGTGACCCTGTGTTGCACCTTACAAGAAGTCTAAGAAAGTGAGTGAGCAAGAGAGAGTTTATGTAAATTACTGTCTGACACAAACACACTTCCAGGCCTATAGATGGTCTACTCCAGTAACTGCGGTCAAAAAATATAATATTGTTATATTATTATATAATATACATGTTATTTTTGCATGTCATTTAACACACACGGAGCCCGTTTAATTGGTTATGAAACAGCGTTTAAATCAGACACTGCATTTGCAGGAAAGGAAGATGATAGACAGTTTGTCTTGTCTAGAGAAGTGAAAGCCTGAGATGAGTCCAGGTGAAGTCTTCAGGAGGCTGGAGAGATGCAATCAGACGTGACGTCACTCATTGTTCAGAAAGCCTGCACTAAAGCTGCTTTTGTTCAAGGGATATTTAAAGCCTTGGTGTTACAGGTTGGAGAGGTTCTGGGAGGGACTGATGGGTGTTTTCAACACACCCGCTGAAACACTGAACCGAGAAAGACATAAACGTACAACTAGACATGTATGCAAGCAAACAGCCCAGTTTAAGGCATAATAAAGTCCAAATATAGCCAGGAAGCTGACGTCTGACACTGCAGGCGTCACATGCACACAGATATCTGTGGTTAAAGCTGTCTGCAGATCTAAAACTGGATGAGATGACATCACAACCACAGAGTTGGCTTCGGCGCAGTCGTGGCATTTGGGAGTTTATTGCAGCAGAAGCAGCAGAGATCTCCACCACACCCAAAAGACACCAGCAAAACCTTCACAAACATCCAGCGTGGGGAAAGAGGAGCTCGAGCTAAACTGAGGATGTTTTTGTAAAGTGGTTTGTCATCAGTGGGTGCCGGTGGTTTATGGTGGGTTGTGATTCTAGCCAGTATATCTACAACATAAAACTGTCTTCTCATTCAATCATTAACCATTTCAGCCTTCCAAAAAGCGCAGTCTGCTCTGATTGGTCAGATGGCCCCAGTCTGTTGTGATTGGCCTACTCTGCTCTGATTGGTCAGATGGCCCCAGTCTGTTGTGATTGGCCTACTGTGCTCTGATTGGTCAGATGGCCCCAGTCTGTTGTGATTGGTCTACTCTGCTCTGATTGGTCAGATGGCTCAGTCTGTTGTGATTGGTCTGATCTGCTCCGATTGGTCAGATGGCCCCAGTTTGTTGTGATTGGTCTACTCTGCTCTGATTGGTCAGATGGCTCAGTCTGTTGTGATTGGTCTGATCTGCTCCGATTGGTCAGATGGCCCCAGTTTGTTGTGATTGGTCTGCTCTGCTCTGATTGGTCAGATGGCCCCAGTCTGTTGTGATTGGTCTGATCTGCTCTCATTGGTCAGATGGCCCCAGTCTGTTGTGATTGGTCTACTCTGCTCTGATTGGTCAGATGGCTCAGTCTGTTGTGATTGGACTGCTCTGCTCTGATTGGTCAGATGGCCCCAGTCTGTTGTGATTGGTCTGCTCTGCTCTGATTGGTCAGATGGCCCCAGTCTGTTGTGATTGGTCTGATCTGCTCTGATTGGTCAGATGGCCCCAGTCTGTTGTGATTGGTCTGCTCTGCTCTGGTCAGATGGCCCCAGTCTGTTGTGATTGGTCTACTCTGCTCTGATTGGTCAGATGGCCCCAGTCTGTTGTGATTGGTCTGCTCTGCTCTGATTGGTCAGATGGCCCCAGTCTGTTGTGATTGGTCTGCTCTGCTCTGATTGGTCAGATGGCCCCAGTCTGTTGTGATTGGTCTACTGCTTAGAGTGAGTCTGAATCCGACTCTTGGTGATTCTATGGGCAATCTCTTACCATACGTGAGATTTTTCTGGGTTCTTTCCCTATCCCTCCCCATTACATGGCTTAGGACACACACACACACACACACACACACACACACACACACACTGGAGGTCTACACGGGTCCAAAAATTCGTACCGGAACCCGAAGGGACCTGTAATGAGCTACATGGAACTGACCCGGACGCATTACAATCCTCCAACAAGAAAGTTCTATCCATGTTATTCCTCTCGTTATTCCAAGCTTAATCCACTCATTGTTTCAGCTTCAAAAGTCCACTTGATGTCACGGTGACGGATGACAAATGCGACTTTGTTTTGAACTATAATAACGATCGCTCGTTCAGTGCCATGGCCGCTGACGTTAGCATTATTTATTTGCTATCATCTCTGTGCTCTCTGCGCCGAGTCTGACCACCAAAACTTTAAGATTAAACAAGACGGTTCATTCATATTATCATAAAAATGGGAGAAAGTGTAAAGTGCGGCTTGGCGGAATAAGTCCCGCCTTTTAAGTACAAGAGCCAATCATCAATTGGTAAAGTCATTGTGTCACTGCAGTAATAGATTGGGACCCGACCCGCCCATACAGAATTTTTTTTTTTTTTATATATATTTTAAAGTGTCAAAAATATATGTGGCATATATTCCAAATACATTGAAATATATTTGCATTGTTGTTCACTTATATTTATCATTTTGAAATATATTCTGAAATATAGCAAAAATATATGATGTTAAGTGTGAAATATATTTACATTTATAACATGTAATGTAAAATATATGACAAAATATATGGTCATAAAATGTTTAGCTTGCTAAAGAAGGGTCGAAAATGTATTTTGATCATAGTAATTCCTCTACCTTTTCCCCTATACACAACAGTAGGCTACCATATTTCACTACTGTATTATGACACACAGCTATAATAAATACTGTACTTACATTTAAATGACTGCAATGTAAAATGACAGATAGCTGCTTAAAAAATAAATTGAAAATGTGTTGTTTGTTTGTGAAAATGTTAACTTTTTAAATTTCAAAATATATTTAAAATGAAACAATTTGCAAAAGTTGAACATATATGTTGTTAGTAAATATATTGACATAAATAGCCTATATTCACATATTTAACTAAAATATATTTTCAAAAAAATTTAAAATATATTTACATATATTTAACTAAAATATATTTATTGGGCCAATTTCAAAATATATTCTGAAAATATATTTCAAATATATTTCTTTTGTGTATGGGCGGACCTGGCTGACCATTTAAAATATAGACCCGAACCCGTACGGGTCCCGGGTCGGATCCCGGGTCCTCGGGTCTCGGGTGCTCCGTGTAGACCTCTAACACACACACACACACACACACACACACACACACACACACACACGCGCACGCATTTACACATATGGACAATTCAGCGTGTCCTATTCATCCAAACGGCATGTTTTTGGATTGAGGGGGAAACCGGAGCATGCAAACACAGGGAGAACTGACAGTGAGCCGCCGTCAGTCTTTTAGACACACACAAAACAGACAGAATTCATAACAACCAATCTGTGGGTCATCTGTACACCTGAAGCACTACTGAAAACACAGTGAAGGAATATGAGCTTCGTCGTTTCTAAAAGAGAGAACTCTGTTGTGATTTATTCATCTTCATGTTGTTCAGTCTTTCTTCTGTGGTACACATCACATCCACACGATCCAAATGAATGAGAACAGACTGGGCGGAGCGGGCGTTTTAGACTTGAAATGTAGTGCATGAGTTGTATGGACACTTTGTATGCTGTTCGACATTATATGAGGGTTAGCAAATGATAACATATTTTTTGTTTAAGGATTAACTATTACATGGCATGCATGGAAATGCAACTACGTTAAACTTTTGTGTGACAAATGTCATTTTCTGAGTCTAAATGCGTTTACATCTTTGCTTTTATAGGGAAGCAGAAAATACAGATGAGACTGAGATGAAGAGCGCAGAATAACAACATAGAAGTAGTAAAAGAACTGTTTAATAGCTTTATTATTTCTCCAAGACATCAATGAGATGAAATGGAGAGAAAACGGATATTTGAGAAAAATCCGTCAAGAACCTCATGTGTGTCTCCTCTGAAGACATCTCTTTGATTTGCCAATGTCAAACGTCCATCAAGTGTCAGATAAGGAGATCTCAGTATGAACTCAAGCATTAAACTCTTCCAGGCACAGAGGATCCGAGATGCTATTCACAACTGATCCATTTTATAGTTTAGCGCTGGTGCGATAATGGAGTTTGAGGAGAAACATCTGAAACAGCATCTTCTTCCCAAAGCTCATCTGCAGCAGGACACATTATAACACGCTGGCACTGAATGCACGCAAAACAAACGGGATGCTCTTGACAACACCACACTGTTTGGCAACAGCTCAACACTTTCAAACACAGCTGCAGCGCCACATGACGCTCACTAGCGAAGAGCATGCTGGGAAACACCCATTCAGTATCTTCTCTACACGATCAGGTATTGAATGCTCGTGTTGAATGTCAGAGCAAACAGTGACCTGGCCTCTCCTCATCCAGTGGTTCAGCAAGCAGCATTCCAGAGGAGTCTTCCGGAACGAGAAAAACTGGGCTTGGTGAAACCAGTGACCAAACCCTTTCTTGAGCAACAGCAGGAATGAGAAACTGCTCTGGAGAACTCATCTCTCACAGGAATGACCATCCCATGATTCATAGCATGAGAGAATGGCACACTATCAGACTGCTCATGCTATAGTGAATCCCATAATGCACTCCACCTCTGTTAACTGAACAGAGGTAGTGTAGTGTGGGTGTTTCAGAGAAAGATTCATTTGCATTTTAGGCTCTCAATTTAGTTACTGTACATCATTGCTATCGTAAAAAAAAAAAAAACCTACAGTATGAGCAGTATAGTGTGCCACGCTTCTCATGAAACCCAGACACACGTGTTACATTAAACTCTCATCATGTGAACGCTGGCTTACCTCATCATCCACTGAAGAGAAGGATTCAACCGGGACGACGGATTCAACAGCACAACAAACCCAGAGAGAAAGAGAGCAGAACACACAGATTAACACACTTATATTTCAGCAAGACACCTCCTGCATAAACCTGTACACACAATGCAAATATGACGGCAAAATTAGACAAAAGAATAGCCAAAATCACACTGAACTCCATAACGAAACAAATGAAAGGCTCTTTGTTAGTTGAGGTGTGATGTTAGACACAACAGAGGGAAAACTGACCCAGTGATTGTGAGTTTCTACATACTCCAAGATTCAGATGACCAGGCCATGCCATAAAGCACCTAATGCAAGCAGTCTTTTATCTGTTAAACCTTGATGTGTGGAGAGCACATGGACAACACATGCTCTTCTGGAGAGGGTACACAGTCATTTACAGGAGCACATATGGACTCTTAATTACCAGAGACTTTTGGCAGGTTAGGGACTTTTAATCAAACAACACTGGCAAGTCAAAGAGAGAAGCGTTTGCAGGCACTTCACAGCTCAGATTACACTTCTGAACAGAATATTGGTTCCACAGTCCTGCTCTACATGAACATGAGGCAAGTACAATAACTGTGTAATAACTAGGAAGTAACCCTGAAAAAATAAAGTGGGTGGGTCCTCACCCAGAAAAAAATGTTACTGGAGTAAATACCATTTCATGTATTCTGGTGCCTTTTAATTAAACAAGTAAACTAAACTCGGTTCTTTGCCTCCACGTCGTGCATTAAATGCACAGCTATCCGTGGATTATCCCCCTAATACCATATCATATGGTCATTTGCCAGCAATGACAACTTCTGTTATTGATGTTTGCAACGCAATATTTGACTGGAAGGGTACAACGGGCGGTTACTTTCGTCAGTTGCGGCTCGTTGAGAAATATAATGTAGCGATTCAGCGGAAATGGAGTTTAATTTATTAATTTTAATTGAATTTAAAAAAAAAAAAAGTATTATTCCTCAAGTGGAATGGATTTGACTGACGGCGCTCTGAAAAGCGAACAGACAAATGCGCTGAATTGGAGACAGTAAAAGTGAGTGGGTATAATATCATTGGTCTTAAAAAGTGGGAGGGTCTTGTCCCACCCATATACAAACCTCAATCTATGGTAAAATAATTTAATTACTTTTTTTGCCCAAGTTCGCCGTAAGTACACAATGCAAGTACTATGAAATAAAGCCAAACCAAAAATGTAAAAAGTTTAAAGGGGGCCTGTTATGTTTATTTACTAGTTCATAATTGTGTTTATAGGGTCTACTAGAATACGTTTACATCATTTAGGGTAAAAAAAAAAATCTCATATTTCTTATCATTTACATTTACATAGTAAATATTTTTTTCAGTTTTCTCCCTCTGTCTGAACGCTCTGTTTTAGTTTTGTTTTCTCAAAGTGCTCTGATTGGTCGGCTGGCCCCAGTCTGCTGTGATAGGTCGGCTGGCCCCAGTCTGCTGTGATTGGTTTAGCGCGTGTGTGTGAAATGTAATGGCCCTCACCATAACCAGCGAGTATGAGGTGCTTTAAACATGGGGCAGTTTTGCCGTATCAGAGTCTGATAATGACAGCCAAGAAGAACAAGCTGATCGACACAAATAACCTACACAAGCACGACTTAACTGTGTCATTTATAACATCCGACCTGCATCCAACTGCATATTTCAGAAAGCAGTCGTTAGAAATATGGTGAAAACACAAGTGTTAAGAATACATTTGAACCGCTGTTTCCTAAGTCGTATGCCTTAGGAAGGCTGAATAAGAGGGTTTAACGTCTCTTGAGTATGGCCACAACACACTACCAAATAACTCAACAAAGCCCCGCCCCTTTATTCTGCGTATTAATTATTTAAATGAGGAATATTGTGACGTGTTCGTTCCTGGAAGAAACTCAAGACTACAGTAGAGGCGTTTCAGGGAGTTCAGAAACACTGACACTGATATAGAGAAGAACTCCCGCTGGAGGGACTTTGTGCTTTTAACTTTACAGAGCTTTTTCATGCTCAAATAGCAACATTACTCACTAAAGAAAGATGAACATGGTAAAAAAGCACAATAGAGCCCATTTAAAAGCTTCACATTTAAATCCTGTACACTTTTCTGTAACTTTTCATCACTATAAACATAGTTCTGGTGGAATGTGTGATCCTTTAAATATATTTCTATACATACAGTATTTGCAGGCAGTGTGCTGTATGTGTGTATCTATATAGTGTTACGAATCCAGAGTCAGATGATGAGTATTTCAGACGTGGTGCTTATTATTCCTCTACGTCAGTTCTGCAGTTCACTAATGGCATTCCAGTGTCACCCGCTCCTGCCAAACCCAACCAGAGCGCTTATATCCGTCTCTCGCTCAACCGTTTCACGCGTTTCTGTATTTCTGAAGCTCACTGACTCAAATCTAAGCAGAGACGTGTTTTCCAAGCGCTGTCCGCCAAACACTCGCCGAGGAATGCTCACCGCCAGATCCTCTAACCGTTCTGGCATCTGACCGCAGACTGTTGTTTCAGCTGCACTTCAGAGAGGAACCGCACTTCAACTTGTTTTCCTGTTCGTCCCTGAAGGAGGAACTGGTGGCATCACAAGTGTATTGGTTAACTGCTGGTCAGGGTTAGGGGATTGACTAGTTGTTAGACATGGGGTCCTATCAAACACCCGGTGCAATGCAGCGCCAGGTGCGACACAAGTGTTTTTTGCTAGTTTCAGCCTGACGCAGTTATCATTTTCACATCCTGCGCCACATTATTCAAATATCAAATGCATTTGCGCCTATCTGTTCTCCCATGGGCTGCTGGTGTGAGGTGTGTTCAGGCGCATTGTTGGTGCGTTGCTATTTTGAGGCACTGAAATAGACTGCAATTATTATTATTTTTTGTTTATTTAAAGAGCGCGTTAGTAATATGTGCCTATAGGCGGGTACACAACTACACTTTGTCCCGTAGATGGTCTGCTTGCGAGCTTCAACCTCGCTCACGAGCAGATCCGTTTGCGCTCTGGAGAAGCATTCAGTCTTTCCGCTTGCAAATTCCGTCATCTAAATAGCGAATCCGCCATGGCACGAGCACAACAGGCTTTTAAAGGGAATGGGAGATGAGACTCTGATTGGTTTATTGCACGTTACGCCCCAAAACACACCCATTACTCATTAAGAGAATAGGGATGACCCTTTTAGACCATGCACCGGGAGCGCCGACCATTTTTCCCGTCGTTAAACTAGCAAAAGTGGATTCGGACTCGCCCTAAGTGCACTTGCGCCGTGCGCTTTGATCCTTAAAATAAGGCCCATGGCCTCACGAGATTGCAAGTTGAGTTTGACTCCTATAAGCAGCACTTGACCTGCATTAGTGTGTTCTGAATGATGAAACGGCATCCTCTGCAATACACTCCCAATGCTGTCAAACTAGCGTGTATGCATCATTATTTAATCATGAAATCATTCACACAGCAGTATGCCAAGATAAATGCATTGCATTGTGGGATACTGAGGTTAGTCATTTATGTCATTAAACATACAGACAGTGCACTGTCCATTAATGCATTCATAGCACTGATCTATACCAGTCACTCAGATGTGATGGGCTGACTGTATTTTGTTTGTACAGTAGCAGCGGGACACGTTCTCAGATCCTGCTGAAGTGAGCAGCTTAAATCAGCATGAGTGCAGATGGTCAACAGATAGTGGGCTTCCTTTTTCCACTCTTCTCTCCAAAGGATCATGACGTAATCCCCTCACTGCTTCGACTTGGTGCTGTAGTGGTTCCAGTCCTGGATGCCGACTGGTCATTTCAGCACTGGTGTAGCACGCGTGATTAGCAATGAATTATTAAGCACTCAGCTGAGAGCTGGTTACTAACACTGACAGATCATAGCAGTAAGAAGAAAGTAAACAGCAGTGTAAAAAAATTATATGACCAGTAAGTTTTGACAACATATGTTTTTACATTGCTTTAACTCATCAAACTAAGATAAGCAATTTAAACTTTTTTAATATGGTAACAAATTTATTTTTAAGTCAGTTTAATGTAATTTAAGTTGGAATTAGTTGCTTGTACATACATTTTGTACATGCATTACAGTGCAGACTGACCCAATGCAAAACACTTGCTTCTTTTATAATGCATGAGATGCGCTCCAATGCATCAGACTAGCTCTTGAGTTTCGGTTTGTTCAACTTGTCTCAGTAACAGTCATGCTTCATCATTAGGTAAATAGGTGAGCTTTAAATGTGAAGCTAACGCGCTTTTAGGAGTCTCTGCATTAGAGCATCAGTTAATGCATGAGCAAGAGGACAGACACAAGCCTCAGCGCACTCTATGCATGTTTCTATACACATGCGCAGTGTTTGATAGTGAGAAGAGCCACGCAGGAATACGATACACTAACGAGTTTAATAATATGACAGAAAGGCGTCTGGTCGCGCATGTCGCACGCAGCGCAGGGCGTCACTCACCGTGGCTGAAGAGCACAGTCCTGAGCCGGCTGCTGACAGTCGAGTTCTCCATCGTTCTGAAAACGCTAAAGTCCCTTTCGTCTTCCCAGATACTCCTGAGTGTTATGAGGAATCCAGCGCCTCAACAGCGCGAGCGACTCACTGCATCATCAGCGCGTCCCTGAGCGCTTTAAATGCGGATCCTCGCGCCCTGACGTCACGCTCCGCCTGATGGACTTATGCGCACCTTCAAAACAATCGCACATGGGCGAGCCAAACACGTCCCAGCTTTATATCCTCCTCCTCCTGTGATACCAGGTGTTGTTTACGTCTGTGACAAATATAATATAATAAAAAAACTAGCTATAATTTAGCCTTTCATGGCCATTTTCCTAATAAGCAGGCTGTTTTTTGCAAATGTAAGAACCTGTTTATACCTGATATTAAAGTCCCCCTGTAGTCAATCATTTTATCCCTTAAAACTCATCTTTAATCACCAAATATATTTAATCAAAAAAATATGAATGCCTTAAAATAGCTTGAATGTAACACCCTTGCCTCATTTAGTATGCGTGGTTCTATGAATATGCAAATGAGCCACGCCTCCACTCATTTACTCAGCTCAGAGATCCACTGGTTGGCGATCACACGTTGATCTGATTGGTTACAAGGTAGTTTGTGACGTCAGAAACTGGTGCGATTTCAAAGCGTGTTTTTGAGACTGTCTTTGGTTCACTGCAGTTTTAAGGAGGAAATACTCAGCAATGGTGTCGACATGAATTTACACATGGTTTGTCTTAAAGCACATTAAAAACACCACATAGACACATAAACAACATTAAAAGCTGGATTTTCACTACAGGGGGACTTCAAGCTTTTTCTTTTGTCCATTTTCGACCACTTCTGTCCTGATTTCTTCGAGGTGAGGGTCTATGAGCGGGTAAATGTAGTTTTTCAGATATTTCAATCTAATGGATAAAACAAGCTCGCACAATTTACATATGAATGCACCCAGAGATGACGGAAAAACAGCAGCCTTCGTTTCTGCTCTGACAGCAGTGTGTGTTAGAAATCAGGAATGGTGAGAGAACATTGCTTTTTTCGTCTTCAAACCAAACTCGGGTCTTCAGCCTAAGTTTAAATCCCGTCTGGCTAGTGCGCTTCCCATAATGTTCCCGCGTTAGGTCAGTAGGCGGTCTTTTGTGGCTGTTCAAACACATTCGACCACATGAGGGTTTACACTACTATAGCAATCCGGTTCAATGCCTTTTTGACTACCTCTGGAAGTGGTCGAAAGTGGACAAGCTCAAAATGTAGGCCCCGTTTACACCTGTATTTAGCATCGTCCTGTGATCAGATTGACAAAAACACATCTTAATAACCAGGTGTGAACATGGCCTAAATGTAAATAACTTTTGTTTTCCGTCAGGCCCTGCACACGACTGAATGACATGTTGAAATGTCACTGTATTCATCTGTCCTGTGAGTCATTGTGTTCAGTCATACACTGCTGAATACCTAATTGTAAGTACAAAAGCATTGTGTGAAAGCGGTTACGGCTGGCATGTCAGGAATGGAGCGCGACACACCTGAACGCAGCAGCAATGATGAGTCGAGAGACGTGACTTCAGGAGCTCAGTTTATTCTGTCTCCTTCAACCTTCACGGCCAGTGCGTTTAAAGTGCAGAGTCATTTTCACAGCTTCAGTACAAACATTACATTACAAGAAACCAGAATCTGGACAAAGAAAACATGGAAAATATAAATATATCTGGAAAACAAAAGGAGACCTCATTGAAACAGACAAGCGATGACGTAAACTCATCCGGCTCAAAACACAACACGAGTCGTTGGCAAGGCTAGCGTAAAACAAAGGCACAGCGATGTCGAGAGGTAAAGCGTCGGGTCACGTCCGCCAGAAGCTGAAGTACCGTCCAACTCTTTCTCAGTGATGCTGTACGTGACCTGAGCTGGACTTCTAGAAGCACTACAAGCTAGACTACATGATTTAAGTGCTCGTTCTGTGATGAAGAAGTGGTCCTGCTACAGACGCCTGAGCAGCACCAACACCATATCAAGCAGCATTTGGTGCTTACAGAAACAATGGACTCATTATCAATTCTGTATAATGGCTTACACAGCAATATGGCTTTGTATTAGTGGCAATATTGATAGTATTGATATCAGATCATCAGGGCTTAAAGTCAACATGAAATCCAAATCCTTAATATAGACCTCGTTTCTTCTCTTTAATTGGATGTATTTTTAGAATGAAAAAATGCTGTTCTATGAGAGAATTCATAGTCAATTTAGCGACAGGTACGATTCAGATTACGGCACTCCTCTTTTATTTCTCTGGTGTCCGCAAACAGTGACGGACTGGCCGTGTTTCCATTACCCTTCAGATTGCTCAAATTGAAATTGCGAATTGAAAATACAGCCAATGGAAACACGGCAATCTCACAAAAATTCCCACATATCGCAAAAAAGTTTTTACGCTTTTTGGTTTTTCAGGGAATTCGAAAAAGGAATATTTCACAAAACTGCAATGGAAACAGGTACAGGTCACCTGACGTACGTAACAGTCGATCATTCTTTAAAGAAGACGCGGTGTGTTTGGACAGAAGACGAGGCAGAGTTCTTCATTAAACTCATAAAAGACAAAAGTATTACGGGAATACTGGATTGTAAACCACAAAGAAATGCCACAATTGATCAAGAGCTTGAAGCAGAAACTCCTCATCTGTGCCGCTCTCAGTAGAAGTGTCTGTCCTTGCCATTAAAGCTGGGATACACACTCCATTAAAAATAGTGTGTCTAGTGCGGAGGCTGAGATATACGCAATTCTTCCAACATCCGTCGCCATGATTTTTGGAATGAGGAAAGAATTACGTTTCAGTCGCATAACATCGGTTAACGGAAACGCCTTCATTTCACACTAGTTTTTTATTGAAATTTTGAAAATATCGCAAACGTTTTGCGCAACTGTCACACATCTGAAAGAAATTCACAGATGTCAAGGCTGTAATGTGATTGGTTATCAAGGTTCACGTGGTCCAAGTTGGCCGTTACGCTTTCTCTAATTGCACAGCCTAATGTCTCCCGATCATAAGACCTGAAATCGCCTCCTACACCTTTAAACAGTATACGTAG
Source organism: Rutilus rutilus (assembly GCA_021464565.1). Taxonomy (NCBI): domain Eukaryota; kingdom Metazoa; phylum Chordata; class Actinopteri; order Cypriniformes; family Leuciscidae; genus Rutilus; species Rutilus rutilus. The sequence goes on along the minus strand of JAJAQA010000008.1, from coordinate 4,883,016 downwards.
TGGACGTTATCGAGTTCGAGATCAATCGATGGAGCTGCTAGTTTGCTCAGTTTCAAATGATTATTAAACAGCACAAACTGTGCAAAAGCGTCAGCTTCCGGAGAGTCTGAATTCACTCACTCTTCAACTGGACTATATTAGTGGAGTAATGAGGGTTTAGGAGGCGATGTCCTGAAGACCACGATTAGCTGGTTCAGGAGTGTTCATTCGGGCGAGAGCTAAACCGATCTATTTGGACAACGATAGTGAACGCAGTCGTCCAGTTCTGGTTAAAGCCCAGTTTGACAGTGTGGACGGCAGATGCTGCTTCATGTTGACTTCAGCGGCAGCCTGTGATTGAGAAACAGGGTTTTCTGAGTGTTACGAATGTGCTGCTCAGGAGACGCGGCATCAGGGGCCGGACGACACAAAAGGCTCCATCAGTGACGTGCATTCATACAATCACCAACCAAACAACCCAAAGAAACCAAAAGGCTCGAGCGGCAGACGCTGTCTTCCATAGTGCAAATGAAATCATCAAAACATTTTATAAAAGAGAAAATAGTGGTTCAATTCAAAAAGAGAGAAGAAGAGGCTGTGTTTTTTTTTTTTCAGTCTGTACACGTGCTTTCCTGGCGATCCTCCGTTGTGTTTTTATAATGACATTTGTTCACCGTGATGAGAATAGCTGGACTGGTAGCGGAGGACATCGAGAGAAGCGTTTCTAGAAGATATTTACACCAGTGTTGTAAACTCAAACACACAGGCGCTCGCCGAGCTGGACCCCGAAACCCACCGTCCCGCGTGAGGGTCTAAGATCAGGCTCTGGGAATAAACTCAACCCAGATCATGACTAATAGTGACGAGCGCTTCATCCGACCATAAAGCGCAGGAAATCTGTCTCGGCATCTTTCACCCCAAAATCAAGAAGGAAATCCATTTAGCTATAGATCCCTGTGAAGATTTTTCAGACTTTATATTGAAATCCACATAAATTACATTCATTTCATCACGTACTAACATGGTGTTCATTTACTTTACAATTTAACTCTTTCCCCTCCATTGGTTTTCCGTGTTTTCACTGTTATAAGGTAGGGGGCGCTATTACGCATCTTCTGAAAGAGCGCTGAACCTCCCGATCAAAACACAGGCGAAGAAGAAGCAGGAACAAGCGATAGCAAATGTAAGCAGATGCATATGTAAAATAACGCGATCATCAACAATAAACAGCATATAAATCAACGAAATGTCGACCCAGGACGAGCTACAGGACTGTGAAGCTTTGAGGGTGTTGATGGACTCGATCTACTCCATCTGTGTTTGATCATCGTTCTGAATCTGATCCAGATGTAGCCTTTGACAAAAATGCGTTTTGCATATACTGCATGTTCAGATATTCATACAACAAAATATTCTGAGGGCCATGAAGATTTTGTGAAAATGATCAAAAACGCTGGCGGGGAAAGAGTTAAATAAGATGTGATTTTGGGGTAAAAGAGGACAGTAAATGAGTTGATCTGACCCAGTGTATCATGTTTTTTACGTGTGTTTGTGACACTGCTGTTGATTATTTTCCTGGTGCTCAGGTGAAAAGTACGCCAGTGCGGAATAAGTATATAAAATAATGTCAAACATTTACAATATGTACTACAACTGTATTTACACTGCGGGAAACATGAGGAATATTAGTGAAGCTTGACGAGGAAGATGTGCAGGGGTCCGTTCAGGTCTCATTACCAGCACACGGCCGTTCCCCGAAGAACAAAGACCTCGGATACTTGCATCATCTGGACGAGACGTGAACGCACCACCAGAACCGTGTGAGGAACATCACATTAAGCCACAACAGACATGCATTATGACTGATGAAGCTGTGCTTGGTGAGGTGACGTTTTCAAGCCGGAATCATCAGTCCAGACCGAAGCCTTTCAGCCAGTGGCGGGACGTTATGTTGAGGGTGTCATCTGATGCTCGCATCTCCAGAAACATGGTGCCTTCAGGCCCGCAGGCCACGACCGCAGACGTCCAGTGAGGGAGCGTCCTCCAGTAGATCTGCTCGGCGTGAGGATCGGCCCTCTCCTCCGCGTCACTCGGGCTGCTCCGGGTGTGTGTGCAGCCCGTTCTTCCCGCTCGCGTGTTTCTGCCGGAAGTCTTGATGAATGAGCTCGAGCTCGGAGACCAGATGCAGGCCCATCTCCAGATGCATCTTCAGGTTCTCCAGCCACGACTCCAGCTTCACAAACGCAGGCCTGCGGGAGAAGCACAGCCATTATAACAGGCCCACATTCAGTGGACTTGAGTCCAGATAAACAGTGTGTCATATCTATAATACCATTACAGGAATATTCAGGGTTTGAAATTAACTTTTTCACTTTTTTAAGTTACTGGCCATTCAGAACTTCTACTAGCCAAAATAAATAAATAAATAAATGAATGAACCAGATTAACTACGTCAGAGCTTGAATATATATATTCTAAAATGTGGATTTCATACATTAATTTCTTATTCGAACAAAATCCTGTCATCCAGCATCTCCTCCCTTCCTCTTTCACCAGAAATGTGTTTTAGGAGGACAGATCAACACAGTACAAAGAACATAAAATAAAATAAAAGGACGTTGGAAAATAAATGTCTTTTCTGTTCACCAAATGCTTTTTAATATTCACTATTGCTTCAATGCACATGAACAAGCGCACCGTTATTTGTAGTAGTGACGAGTGTGTTCAAGTAAGCCAGATATGCGCTGTATTTAATACATCATGATGACTCATGACTTGAGTATTTGCGCTAAATCTGCACAGATTTCACTTAACACACGAACTTCCCCAGCTAAGGGAGTAAACATAATAAGTAACACGCCAGACTGGCTCGTGATTTGACAGCGTTCCCCGCACACAGCTGATGTTTACCCGCATTTGGCGGCTGTTAACTTCAAACCCTGGTAATACTGTTCCCCTTTGCTTTCATTCATTTACTATGTCATAGAATGCAGCTATCATGGATGTTACTAATATTAATGTTCTGAGCAAACGTGAGGCGTATGATAAGCATGTCCTAACCGTTTCTCTGCGTCCAGATCGCAGCAGAGCGCCGCCACGGGGAAGAAAGAGGCCGGACAGTCCGACGGGCAGTAATCGTCCAGAAAGCCTTTCACGTTCAGCCCGAAATCCATGGCCCGGGGCAGGTAGTCGGGATCGGCGTTGACTCGCCCTATAATCTGAAGCAGGGCAGACAGTTTGATGTAAGACAGAGGAAGTGAGGTCAGGTTTCCTCTCAGTTTTAATCATTACACGTTAAGCGGCAGGCTTCCCTAAACCCACACCACACACCCCACCACTGCTTCCTCTGGCCGTGCTTCAGTAATGACGGGCTGCTGTCCCGCTTTAAACTGGTGCTGCTGTATGTGGTAACAGTGTTTCCCATTAAAAGAGAAATCCCTGGAAGTCGATGTGGAGGAAGCAGTTATTTTGAACTTTAACAGCCTGTGATTATTCCCTCAGATCAGTCCTGAAACACTCACCTCGCACAGCATGATGCCGAAGGAGAAGATGTCCACCTTCTCATCATAGCTCTTTCCTGAGACACACAAACAGCATAACATCAGTCTCCCATAAAACCCAGTGAAAACACGACTTCACCCCGTGACGCGCACTCTATTCTGACAATCTGATGTGGCATTTTAACATCAATCGTGTCTGCATCTATTAACCGGCAACTTGAGGTTATCATATTAAATTATGTTAAATTCATGTTTTTGTAGATATTTTCTACCTTGAAAATGTTAGATTTTTCTTTTTAAATATCAACTATGATGAGTGCACTCACAAGGTGTAAGGAAAGAATTTAATTACTTTTTATATTTAAGAGACATAAAAAAAAAAAAAAAAAAAAACATGATCACAAAGGATTACATTTCTAAGAACATTAATAAACATCTAGTTCAGTCATGAAGCTCTAGAGGCCGCTGGCTGATTGGTCCTTCACATACAATCTGTGAAATACAGCTGATTGGCCTCTGCTGATCCTGCAGCCAATGAGATCACTTGCTCAACAAGTAGTTCAGTGTTTAAGCTAGTTCCTCTGAACCCCTCCACCTGCCCAGATCTGCTTCCCAGGAGACCACTATTTTAACATTCAAAATCCTTAACAACCTTAACAACGATTCGACTAACAAAATAATGTTATCTACTAACATGTACTACTTGTTCAAATAACGTATAAACCAAAATGATTTATAAAATGATAAACCTAATATTCCAGCCTTTCAAACATGTTTAAGAAACAGAATGAGTCAAAATGATTATTTTATCGGCTCAATGAATAATTCTAGATACCTTTTTATCCGAATTGTTTAAGTGTCTAGAATGCACATTAGTTTATTTTCCATTAAATGGGTAAAATTTACAACAGCGCATAAAAACGTGGTCCGAGTTTCACAAACAAAAACCACAGACAGACTGAATGAAAATGTACATGTAAATCCACTCTCTGTCAGTAGGTGGCGCTTGGTGAAGCTTTTCCCTGGTAACCTCTGTAAACACAGCAGGGTTATAAACACTACACATCACACAGAGGAAAGATGAAGAGAAAATGCCATCAAAACTCTTCTCAAGGCAGTCAGTTCCCTTCAGAGAAACATTCAGAGAATTCCCTCAGACTTTAGTTCAGAGAATTCCCTCAGTTGTAAAGGTTTTAAAGCCTCTCTCAATTCTTTCCGCTATTTTTTTCCAAACAAAAAGGAAACCAACGTTTCATGCCGTGTCTGCGTGAGACTGTTGCTTACATTGCTTAATACTGGACAGTTTTTACTGTGAGTTTTTCACATCCTGGCAATTAATGATGATTAAAATATTTAACCGTAATACTAATGGCTGAAAATTGCATCGTGGTTTATCGTCAAACTGGTAACCGTTTCATCCCTAACCCTCAAACAAGAGTGAGCTTGTCCCGCCAAGACCAAATACATTAACATGCTAAAACTATTTAGAAATCTTCTTTTCTCTGAAATATGATTCCACGACCTTTTTGTAAGATCATCATGATTTACACAGAATAATAATACATTATTAAAGAAGAAAATTCGGTTCAATAGAAACGTGACCAGCGTAAACCGACGCGACGACTGATGAAAGAAGTGGACTCTCACCGTGAATCATCTCCGGAGCCATCCAGTACGGGTTTCCCACCACAGTGTATCTCTTTCTCCTGTCGGCTTTCTTGACGCCCGGGATCTGTCCGGAAACCAGTTTGTCCTGGATCTTGTCCTCCACCATGAGCCGGGACAGTCCGAAGTCCGCCACAACAACACTGTTATTCTGTCAGAGCAGGGAACTACTTACAAATCTGCCATTGTACATGAACAAAGACTAATCCTAATCCGCTAAAGCTGAGCTGATCTACACACGCAAAACACAGTTCTTCAGCCACATTTGTATTGTCAAACAGTCATGCTTTATTCATGATTTGCTTTGCTGTAGTCACTGTGTTTTGCCTTTGCGCAGCAGTATGACACATTGACGGCAAGCGATTCATCCTAGACCAAATTCTCATTTTATAACCAGTGACGTCACGCTTTAAATGGCCATTTTCTTAAACCAGAGCATATGAACTGGAGTGATGTTCTGTCAAATGCTCTTCCTGTCTTTAGTGTTTCGCTTCTGAACCCTTAAAGTCCCCCTGTGGTGAAAATCCAGCTTTTAATGTTGTTTATGTGTCTATGTGGTGTTTTTAATGTGCTTTAAGACAAACCATGTGTAAGTTCATAAGTCGACACCATTGCTGAGTATTTTCTGCTTAAAACTGCAGTGAACCAAAGACAGTCTCAAAAACACGCTTTGAAATCGCTGGTGTTTCTGACGTCACAAACTACCTTGTAACCAATCAGATCAACGTGTGATCGCCAACCAGTGGATCTCTGAGCTGAGTGAGTGAGTGAGTGGAGGCGGGGCTCATTTGCATATTCATAGAACTACGCATACTAAATGAGGCAAGGGTGTCGAGTTACATTCAAGATATTTTAAGGCATTTTTCAAGGAATAAAACACTTAAATATGTCATTTTGATGATCAAAGATGAGTTTTAAGGGATAAAATGATTGACTACAGGGGGACTTTAAAGCTCTCAGTGTGATCCTGCATTATACAAGTCAAAAGCAATCGAAAGCAATGCAATACAGAAAGCTTGTTCTCTTCATTCTCAGCATGCAAACAAAAACATGTGATGCTGGAACCAGCTTTAGAAAAGCCTGTGATGTCACTCACCTCTCTGACCAGACAGTTGTGTGAGTTGAGATCTCGATGGATGATGTTCATGGAGTGCAGGTAGGCCTGGGTCAGTGAAGGAGATGTTAAAATGCTGCCCTCTACAGTCATTCACAGGACTGAACACAGTCTAACAGTAGATCTGAACAGGTTTAAAGGACTGGTCCCCCTACACTTGCTGACTTTGTCAATGGTCACAGATTAAAACTGGGCATCACACACTACAAGACTTTCACAACACACTCACACAGAAACACGAGGCTTGTTTCTCGAAGACACACGACACCTGAAAACAATACAGTGTGTGTTCTAGAATCAAAACATATCTGATACCATCATCATCATCTGACTAGAAGGAACCGAAGTCTGAAGTCTGTGTCGTTCACACACTGATTTTCTGTTCTGCTGACAACAGATCGAGGTAAAAAACTAAACAAAATAGAATTTTTTCAGGTTTTGTGACTATTCACCATTTATATTATTATCATTATTATTATTGTCAGGTTTTCCTTTCCATTATTATTATTATTATTTTTTCAGAATTATTGTATTTAATCCATGGCTGTTGTTTTCTTCTTCAGTGTTTTCTGGATTTTGTATTTTTTTTTTTAGTTATTATAATAATAGACCGTGTATTATAAACTAAAACATGAATGTGTGATCATTTATACATACTTTTTGGAGTCCAAAACAATATTACTTTAGTTTGTTTTCCTAAACAGACTTATGTTTGAATGCACTTTTCTTTGACAAAACTAACAGTTTCACCACTTCTTCAGCTTTTTCACATTCGAAGCTCATAAATAAACGTAAAATACTGTGGACATCTGTGACAGAAGAGGGCGGTAATGAGCGTCTCACTCACCATCCCAGAGGCGATGTCCTTGGCAAAACTCACTCTCTGATTCCATGGATAGTTACTGTCCTGCACACAGAAGACACACACACACTGTGAGAATGAGCAGATGTTCATGCAGTCTCACTGTCTGACAGCAGGCGGCGCTCATGAAGCAGCAGAAATACAGCGTTACCCCTGTGACCCTCTATACAACACACCATAAGGTATAAACACTGTCATAATTCATCAACAGTAGATCAGAAGCAATTGCTTGGCATTAATGTGCAGTACTAGTGACTGACACACACACACACACCATTTTCTTGATGATGTCTCTCAGTGTTCCTCCTTTGATGTACTCCGCGATGAAGTTGAGCCGTTTGTCTTTGTAAAGGACGCCGATAAACTTCAGCACGTTGGGATGGTCCAAACACCTCATCACCTTCACCTGAACACACACACACACACCGTCACAGAACGCGCCAGCAATGTTCAGAAACGTGCTTACAATCAATAAACTCATTCAAATCACACACAACTGAAGTAACTTTCAGAAGCTCCTGATGTTTCCTGTCACATGTGCAGTAGCGTAATCTTTCATGAAATGTTCATCAAGGTTTTTATGGTGTTGGATTCGATTCAACTGAGCCGAGGAGTGTTCAAGGGCGATGGCTGTGTGTGTGTGTGTGTGCTGTTTCTCTCCTCAGATGAACCGGCGTGAACACCAGCTGCACTGAGACCACGAGCGTTTCCCTCGTCTTAAGCAAAGTCATTGAAACAGAGAATTATGGGAGCTAATCATAAACGAATAGCAGACAAACGAGTGCTGGTTGACGTCACAGAGTCTTTCAGCTGGTCGAGCTGCAGTGTTTTAACGGTGTGGACACTCTTACGAGACTCGTTCTCCTCGTTTAACCCCTGAGCATGCTGGGTAAATGATGAGCTGGAGGAAAACGTTCAACACTCGCACTCCATCTGTCCCGCTCACCTCTTTGAGGAAGGTCATCTGTGTTTCCTCATCGAAGCGGATGAGTTCCTTCATCACCATCACCTCGCCCGTCTCTCTGTGAGTCACCTGACGGGTGTGAGAACACAAATGAGCTGAATGATGACACTGTCTGCTTCGTGATGCACAGAAGACTGCCACAACAGCTGTTTATGAGCACTACTATTTCAGCTGAGCTGTCAGAAACTCACAGGACACCAGTGCTGTAATGCATGACATCAGACTTAACGAGCGGATCTGGTGAACCCTACGCTATGGGGAAAACATGTCCCCACAGAGATGGCAATATACAAAACCCTTGTCGGGACATTTTTTCGTCATTTCCATTCTGGAAAACAGCTCATAAATCATATCAAGTGAGGTTTTTTTTAAATGTAAAAACACAGGAAGTTGTGTGTGATGGGCAGGTTTAGGAGTAGAGTGTTAGGACAGAGAATATACAGTTTGGACAGTATAAAAGAGAGAGAGAAAGAGAGAGAGAGAGAGAGAGAGAGAGAGAGAGAGAGAGAGTGTGTGTGTGTGTGTGTGTGTGTGTGTGAGAGAGGGAGAGAGAGAGAGAGTGTGTGTGAGAGAGAGAGAGAGAGAGAGAGAGAAAGAGAGAGAGAGAGAGAGAGAGAGAGTGTGTGAGAGAGAGAGAGAGAGAGAGAGAGAGTGTGTGTGTGAGGAAGTGTGTGTGTGTGTGTGTGTGTGTGTGTGTGTGTGTGTGTGTGTGTGTGTGTGTGTGTGAGGGAGTGTGTATTTGCGAGAGTGAGTGAGTGTGTGTGTGTGTGTGTGTGTGTTCTGAACTTGATGGCCTGCCCGAAGCAGCCCTTCCCCAGAACCTCTCCATGGATGAGATCGGAGGCTCTGAATATGTGGTGTGTGTGTGTGTGTGTGCGTGAGTGAGTAAGTGAGTGAGTGTGAGTGTGTGTGTGAGTGTGTGTGTGTGAGTGTGAGTGTGTGTGTGTGTGTTCTGACCTTGATGGCCTGCCCGAAGCAGCCCTTCCCCAGAACCTCTCCATGGATGAGATCGGAGGCTCTGAATATGCGGTGTGTGTGTGTGCGGGAGTGAGTTAGTGTGTGTGAGTGTGAGTGTGTGTGTGTGTGTTCTGACCTTGATGGCCTGCCCGAAGCAGCCCTTCCCCAGAACCTCTCCATGGATGAGATCGGAGGCTCTGAATATGCGGTGTGTGCGGTTGGTCACGACGCGCAGCGACTCGGAGCGGCCGATGTCCTTCCTCAGGGACAGTGGAGACGGCGTGCTGCTGGAGCTCGGAGACTTGTCAATACTGTAGCTGCGCCTGCACAGAACACACACCAACCCCGGTGAGATCACACCACCAACTCCTGTGATATAACATCACAACAGCTGATGGAGCACACGTGTGTGTGTGTGTGTGTGTGTGTGTGGTGTACTGACGTGATGATGCGCGAGCGCAGGTTGTTGATGTCCTGGCTGGGCGGCCGTGTGATGGGCATGATGGGACTGGGGCCCTCAGACAGGGGTGTGGGGCCGTCCACCTGGTCCTCTGAGGAGCCGTGGTCATGAGGGTCGTGCTCAATGGTCAACTGCAGCAGACGACTGGTCTCCTGGATCAGCAGATCAATCTGACACACACACACACAATACAGTCATAAAGGACTTACAAATCATGTATGGTTCATATATTGTAGTCTGTACATTGGTACTGTAATAATAGACTATGCAAATAGTGAGTTCTTCATTCACTGTCAGTAATTAACAGTTATTATCGTGTAATTAGCTCGTACTGAAGGAACTGTTCAGTGGTTATTAGAAGTAAATACTTCTCACTTTAGATCAGGTCATGGAAAACGGGAAGTTGCATTCATTAAGTTCTTTAAACCAATCGTTATTAGACATTCACAGCATTGATATTCAGTGTTTCTTAAAATGTTTACAAACACATTAAGCACTCACACACACTCTCACACACACTCTCACACACTCTCACACACTCTCACACACACTCTCACATGTTGTTTACAGGGACTCTCCATAGGTGTAATGGTTTTTATCATGTACAAACTTTAAACAATTCATGTCTAATAAAGGTTGGTTCTTGGGTTTTTCGTGACCCATCTAAAGTAAGAATATTTACAGTTAAAAACATGATCCAACTCTTTACATATGAGCTAATTACACAATAATAATAGTGTTATGAAGCTGTCTGGCGTTCAGCGGACATCAAAAGCTCTCAGTGAATGTGTGTGTGTTTCTTCACCTCGTCCAGAGGAACGTTCTGAATCGGCGTCCCGTTGATCTCTAGGATCCGATCGCCAACATGAATAGAGTTCTTGACATCTGGACTGATGCATTCTGGGTCCACCCTGAACACACACACACAAAACCATGACAACAAGTCACATGACCAGGACAGAGACGTTTGAAGATTTCAGTCAGGACGGTTCATGCAAGAGGGGACAGGCAAAGATTCGAGAAGCTACTCTACTGTGCTTAAAATACTGGCTGACATTTGGAGGAACTTTCCTTTTCCTTTTTCAGTCGCTCATACATTTGCATTTTACCTTTAAACTCTAAATCAAAGTATTAAACGAATACTAATTCGACTCCTAATTATCATTGAGAAGAATGCAGTTTGAGAGTCAGTGACTGACTCGGACCGGGAGGACGGACACACACTCACTGCGAGACTCTGATGGTGGGCTTGTGTTCGGGGCTGTATCCGTTGGGACTGGAGCCCTGATCGATGGACACGGAGAGCCCTCGCTTCCCATCGGTGGAGGCGGGAATAGACACGAGCGTGACCGTGTGAGGAATCCTGGAGCAGGGCGAGTCGGGCAGGGTGACCGGAGTCACGACGGTGCGGTAATAACACTGTCCACTAGAGGGAGACACAGCAGAAGAAGAGCTCACTGAAGGGGCAATTACACCAGGACATGCTTTTACAACTTTAGATAAAGGTTAAAGGACTGAAACGTTCATGTCATATCATATCATGCATCATTTTACTTCTGTAAATAACGTTAGAAACCTCTTCATGTTTTGCTTAAGAACTAGTTAAATCGTTCAAACATCCAAGCTGTCATGACACTTTGTTTGACAATGTAGATTTTTTCTTATATACTTTTGTGAATGCACATGAAACACTTTAATCATTATAAATGAGTGGTGATTATGAAAAGAAAGGTATTAAGGGGTCATCAATCATTCTGGGACACAAACACTGCAGGTTATATACGTTTTGGAAAGTAGAGGTGAAATAAAAGCAGCATTTCCCCATATGTTATGTTAAGTCACACCACAACATTTACAGGGGCTTTTATTGATTTATTGATATGTTGTTCTGGCTCATATACACATGCGATCGATGAAATCATTAAACTGTAGATTTCAAAATATTGTTACAGTAACTGAAATGAAGTAAACATGTACTCCTGTTAGTAAACAATAAATAAATAAATGACTGTAAAATGTGTTTTACTGGCCAAAACACCGCTTTTATTCATGTGTAAAACAAAATAAATGTGTAAAATTCATGTGTAACACAAAATAAATGTTTTATTCACATTTATTCATGTGTTTTTCACATGAATAAAGCACATACTTTCAGAGCTCATGGGATGCTGTTGATTTGTGATGGTACGATATGAAGATAAAACACATCTTCTGCACGGCTACATCACACCCACTCAACAGGACATATTAATAACACATAACAACAGCTCATGCTAATGTCCTGCTTTAGAAATAAAGAGCAATATCTGGTCTCGCTTTATTTTGATGGTCCCTTTAACACATTCTGCTGACTATAAGTACTGTAGTAACGTTGCACCTACATGTCCACTTACTCTCATTAGAGTGTTAGTAGAGTATTAGTAGACTGGTAGGGTTAGTTACTTATAGCCAGTAGATTGTCTGTTAGGGGATTATCAAAATAAAGAGTTACCCAATATCTTCCAGCGGTCAGCAGAATTTCACATGACTGGCGTGTCCGTGGGCTTTTTTTGGTTTTTAGGTGTGACCAGGGCTTGATATTAACACCCTTCAACCACCAAATGCGTGTGTATTTCAGCAGTGGAGTGTGACGCAGTCACTCCTACTAGACACTTCGCCGGGTTGAAATTTATATATAATATACAGTTTTTAAATGTTTTTTAAAAAGGCATCTGAAATAATAAACTAAGCCCAATGTAGAGTTGTCAAAAACTATCTATTTTTTGCTACATATTGATCCTGAAATATCTGAAACTGATCTGGGTGATCACACCCAAAGTGCGTGCACATAAAGCCTCCTCTCAGCACTAAATTTAATTCTTTTTCACTGCTTATTGCACTTAAAGAGTCAAATACACACAAAATAATGTCAAAATGCCAGTCTAGGTGAGTATTCAAGTCAGTTATGTTTTAAGTGAACGTAAACAGTAGAGAAAGAAAGCCCATGTGTAACAGTATAATGGCTCAGTGCGTCAGGCCTTAAAGTGACAGCAGCCTAATATAACTGCTGGCAAATAAAGAGACAATATTACAAATATCTATATGGCTATATCTATATCTATATGTATATCTTTTCCCCCCCATGGCATCGATGTCAACATTGTGGCTAGTGAAAATGCTGAGTGGCTAGGAACTTTGGAAAACTACTAGCCACTAGGGGTGTAACAATACATCGCGTCACAATATATCGCAATACAAAAATGCAACATTATGTATCGTGGATAGTGATAATATGTATTGTGGATAGTTCACCCAAAATGAAAATGACTGCGTGACATTTTTTTAACAGCTTTAGTGTCAGTACTACATTAAACTACCATATAATGTTGAATATAATGTATGATAATGTAATGAGAGAATATTTGTGGTTGCTGATAATGCCAAATGTCTTATGTTACCAGTAATAAGAGGCCTACATTATTTAAACTATATCTAGTCAGTGACTAAAATAAAATAATTCTGTGTTTTCAGCTTCAGAATCATGCATATTTTTATTCTGGTGTCTCTATTGTCTATATTGTATTGTGAGTCCAGTACTGTGATATGTATCGAATCATGACATGAGGGAATCCTTACACCCCTACTAGCCACAGTGTCTGGTGAGCAAGAAAGTTCACGTCGAGCCCTGGGTGTCACTCACCAGTAAAGTTTGGAGCGCTCCACCAGCGCATACGTGTCTCCATCACCGATGAAGGCTCGGCAGTTCAGACAGGTGAAGCATTCTGGGTGATACTTCTGCTCTCCGGCCACCTGGAACACAGAAACACAGAGATCAGACACGCTTTATACACTCTCCAGATGTTCAACACAGAAATACTGAGATCAGACACGCTTTATACACTCTCCAGATGTTCAACACAGAAACACAGAGATCAGACACGCTTTATACACTCTCCAGATGTTCAACACAGAAACAGAGATCAGACACGCTTTATACACTCTCCAGATGTTCAACACAGAAACACAGAGATCAGACACGCTTTATACACTCTCCAGATGTTCAACACAGAAACGCTGAGATCAGACACGCTTTATACACTCTCCAGATGTTCAACACAGAAACACTGAGATCAGACACGCTTTACACGCTCTCCAGATGTTCAACACAGAAACACTGAGATCAGACTCGCTTTATACACTCTCCAGATGTTCAACACAGAAATACTGAGATCAGACATGCTTTACACGCTCTCCAGATGTTCAACACAGAAACATTGAGATCAGACGCGTATAAGACGTGCTTTATACGCTCTCCAGATGTTCAACACAGAAATACTGAGATCAGACGTGCTTTATACACTCTCCAGATGTTCAACACAGAAACGCTGAGATCAGACGCGCTTTATACAATCTCCAGATGTTCAACACAGAAACACTGAGATCAGACGTGCTTTATACACTCTCCAGATGTTCAACACAGAAACACTGAGATCAGACACGCTTTATACACTCTCCAGATGTTCAACACAGAAACATTGAGATCAGACGCGTATAAGACGTGCTTTATACGCTCTCCAGATGTTCAACACAGAAATACTGAGATCAGACGTGCTTTATACGCTCTCCAGATGTTCAACACAGAAACACTGAGATCAAACACGCTTTATACGCTCTCCAGATGTTCAACACAGAAACGCTGAGATCAGACACGCTTTATACGCTCTCCAGATGTTCAACACAGAAATACTGAGATCAGACGTGCTTTATACGCTCTCCAGATGTTCAACACAGAAATACTGAGATCAGACGTGCTTTATACGCTCTCCAGATGTTCAACACAGAAACACTGAGATCAAACACGCTTTATACGCTCTCCAGATGTTCAACACAGAAACGCTGAGATCAGACACGCTTTATACGCTCTCCAGATGTTCAACACAGAAACACTGAGATCAGACGCGCTTTATACGCTCTCCAGATGTTCAACACAGAAACACTGAGATCAGACACGCTTTACACGCTCTCCAGATGTTCAACACAGAAACACTGAGATCAGACGCGCTTTATACGCTCTCCAGATGTTCAACACAGAAACACTGAGATCAGACACGCTTTACACGCTCTCCAGATGTTCAACACAGAAACACTGAGATCTGACACGCTTTATACGCTCTCCAGATGTTCAACACAGAAACACTGAGATCTGACACGCTTTATACGCTCTCCAGATGTTCAACACAGAAACACTGAGATCTGACACGCTTTATACGCTCTCCAGATGTTCAACACAGAAACGCTGAGATCAAACACGCTTTATACGCTCTCCAGATGTTCAACACAGAAACACTGAGATCAGACACGCTTTACACGCTCTCCAGATGTTCAACACAGAAACGCTGAGATCAGACACGCTTTACACGCTCTCCAGATGTTCAACACAGAAATACTGAGATCAGACGCGCTTTACAAGCTCTCCAGATGTTCAACACAGAAACACTGAGATCAGACGCGCTTTATACGCTCTCCAGATGTTCAACACAGAAACACTGAGATCTGACACGCTTTATACGCTCTCCAGATGTTCAACACAGAAACACTGAGATCAGACACGCTTTATACGCTCTCCAGATGTTCAACACAGAAACACTGAGATCAGACACGCTTTACACGCTCTCCAGATGTTCAACACAGAAACACTGAGATCTGACACGCTTTATACGCTCTCCAGATGTTCAACACAGAAACGCTGAGATCAGACGCGCTTTATACGCTCTCCAGATGTTCAACACAGAAATACTGAGATCTGACACGCTTTATACGCCCTCCAGATGTTCAACACAGAAACACTGAGATCATACGCGCTTTATACGCTCTCCAGATGTTCAACACAGAAACACTGAGATCTGACACGCTTTATACCCTCTCCAGATGTTCAACACAGAAACACTGAGATCTGACACGCTTTATACGCTCTCCAGATGTTCAACACAGAAACGCTGAGATCAGACGCGCTTTATACGCTCTCCAGATGTTCAACACAGAAATACTGAGATCTGACACGCTTTATACGCCCTCCAGATGTTCAACACAGAAACACTGAGATCAGACGCGCTTTATACGCTCTCCAGATGTTCAACACAGAAACACTGAGATCTGACACGCTTTATACGCTCTCCAGATGTTCAACACAGAAACACTGAGATCTGACACGCTTTATACGCTCTCCAGATGTTCAACACAGAAACACTGAGATCTGACACGCTTTATATGCTCTCCAGATGTTCAACACAGAAACACTGAGATCAGACGCGCTTTATACGCTCTCCAGATGTTCAACACAGAAACACTGAGATCTGACACGCTTTATACGCTCTCCAGATGTTCAACACAGAAACACTGAGATCTGACACGCTTTATACGCTCTCCAGATGTTCAACACAGAAACACTGAGATCAGACGAGCTTTATACGCTCTCCAGATGTTCAACACAGAAACACTGAGATCAGACGCGCTCTTTACGCTCTCCAGATGTTCAACAAAGAAACACTGAGATCTGACACGCTTTATACTCTCTCCAGATGTTCAACACAGAAACACTGAGATCAGACGCGCTTTATACGCTCTCCAGATGTTCAACACAGAAATACTGAGATCTGACACGCTTTATACACTCTCCAGATGTTCAACACAGAAATACTGAGATCTGACACGCTTTATACACTCTCCAGATGTTCAACACAGAAACACTGAGATCAGACACGCTTTACACGCTCTCCAGATGTTCAACACAGAAACACTGAGATCAGACACGCTTTACACGCTCTCCAGATGTTCAACACAGAAATACTGAGATCAGACGCGCTTTACAAGCTCTCCAGATGTTCAACACAGAAACACTGAGATCTGACACGCTTTATACACTCTCCAGATGTTCAACACAGAAATACTGAGATCTGACGCGCTTTATACACTCTCCAGATGTTCAACACAGAAATACTGAGATCTGACACGCTTTATACACTCTCCAGATGTTCAACACAGAAACACTGAGATCTGACACGCTTTATACACTCTCCAGATGTTCAACACAGAAATACTGAGATCTGACACGCTTTATACACTCTCCAGATGTTCAACACAGAAATACTGAGATCTGACACGCTTTATACACTCTCCTGATGTTCAACACAGAAATACTGAGATCTGACGCGCTTTATACGCTCTCCAGATGTTCAACACAGAAACGCTGAGATCAGACACGCTTTACACGCTCTCCAGATGTTCAACACAGAAATACTGAGATCAGACGCGCTTTACAAGCTCTCCAGATGTTCAACACAGAAACACAGAGATCAGACACGCTTTATACACTCTCCAGATGTTCAACACAGAAACACTGAGATCAGACACGCTTTACACGCTCTCCAGATGTTCAACACAGAAATACTGAGATCTGACACGCTTTATACACTCTCCAGATGTTCAACACAGAAATACTGAGATCTGACACGCTTTATACACTCTCCTGATGTTCAACACAGAAATACTGAGATCTGACGCGCTTTATACGCTCTCTAGATGTTCAACACAGAAACACTGAGATCAGACGCGCTTTATACACTCTCCAGATGTTCAACACAGAAACACTGAGATCAAACACGCTTTACACGCTCTCCAGATGTTCAACACAGAAAAACTGAGATCAGACGCGCTTTATACGCTCTCCAGATGTTCAACACAGAAACACTGAGATCAGACGAGCTTTATACGCTCTCCAGATGTTCAACACAGAAACACTGAGATCAGACGCGCTCTTTACGCTCTCCAGATGTTCAACAAAGAAACACTGAGATCTGACACGCTTTATACTCTCTCCAGATGTTCAACACAGAAACACTGAGATCAGACGCGCTTTATACGCTCTCCAGATGTTCAACACAGAAATACTGAGATCTGACACGCTTTATACACTCTCCAGATGTTCAACACAGAAATACTGAGATCTGACACGCTTTATACACTCTCCAGATGTTCAACACAGAAACACTGAGATCAGACACGCTTTACACGCTCTCCAGATGTTCAACACAGAAACACTGAGATCAGACACGCTTTACACGCTCTCCAGATGTTCAACACAGAAATACTGAGATCAGACGCGCTTTACAAGCTCTCCAGATGTTCAACACAGAAACACTGAGATCTGACACGCTTTATACACTCTCCAGATGTTCAACACAGAAATACTGAGATCTGACGCGCTTTATACACTCTCCAGATGTTCAACACAGAAATACTGAGATCTGACACGCTTTATACACTCTCCAGATGTTCAACACAGAAATACTGAGATCTGACACGCTTTATACACTCTCCAGATGTTCAACACAGAAATACTGAGATCTGACACGCTTTATACACTCTCCAGATGTTCAACACAGAAATACTGAGATCTGACACGCTTTATACACTCTCCTGATGTTCAACACAGAAATACTGAGATCTGACGCGCTTTATACGCTCTCCAGATGTTCAACACAGAAATACTGAGATCAGACACGCTTTACAGGCTCTCCAGATGTTCAACACAGAAATACTGAGATCAGACGCGCTTTACAAGCTCTCCAGATGTTCAACACAGAAACACAGAGATCAGACACGCTTTATACACTCTCCAGATGTTCAACACAGAAACACTGAGATCAGACACGCTTTACACGCTCTCCAGATGTTCAACACAGAAATACTGAGATCTGACACGCTTTATACACTCTCCAGATGTTCAACACAGAAATACTGAGATCTGACACGCTTTATACACTCTCCTGATGTTCAACACAGAAATACTGAGATCTGACGCGCTTTATACGCTCTCTAGATGTTCAACACAGAAACACTGAGATCAGACGCGCTTTATACACTCTCCAGATGTTCAACACTCGCTCGAGAGCTCCATGTGCCCTGATGGCGACTCACTTTCTATCATGTTCTATGATCTATTATTATCTATTACTTATTATCTACATAACCTATCTGTGTCTTATATATATATATATATTTTTTTTTTTTTTTTGCTATACACACTTATTTGTGTGTACTGGAAGCTTAAATAAGGTCAATTCATTGTGTGTACAAGCATACTTGGCAATAAAGCGCTTTCTGATTCTGATTCAGATCAGGATGACAACATCAAAAAAGTCTTCAGGCGTCCTGAACACATTATTCGATCAATACACTCATTCATTCTGTTTTAGTTCAGAGTCATGAGTGCAAGTGTTGAAGACAAGAGAGAAACAAACCAGATAAATGACTTAACACGTCTCTCAGCTTCATTCGTTTTTACTGAGCCAAATGTCAAATATGAAAAATGATATTTATGTTCCTAGATGGAGCTTTCATTTGCATTGATCTTCATCTAAATGAAGAGTGACCTTTCATACACACCAGGATGTGAATCCAGTCTCAAACTATAGCTAAAGTTGATGCTTTAGTGGATCATCCCACTGAGAAAGAAGGACAGAAGGTCAGACAGACTTGTCTACAGCTCATAAGGAACTTGCTTTCATACAATGGCCCCAAAAAGTGTGAAAACACTTATCAAAATCAATATCAAGAGTCTGTATACAGTGTTCAAAAACATAATCTGAACTTGTTTGAATCAGCTGGTGTTTTAGTGGATGTATGAAGTCTTATACATTGTCTTCATTTTCAGAACTAGATCTATTCAATTATAATAATACTAATACTAATAATACAGGATTTATGTATTATGAAACATTGTGATCAAATAATGTTTGAAGAAATGTCATTACACAGCCAATATTTAAGGCCAGTTTTAGTTTCTGGGTGTTTTTCAAATAGGAAACAAATGTGACCCCATGATCTTAAAAAGATGTGTACTAAATAGGTCTTTCCATTTCTTGGAATCTTTCGTCTTTGACAAAAGTGAGATCTTGTACCATAAAAATATGTGTGAACGACTCCTACGACGGGGGGAACATGACGACATCTCACAGTGATGTCACAGATTGCCCACTGCTTCCTCATTTCAGTCGCTTCATTTACAAACGCTCAACCGACACGGAAAACAGAGCTGACAGACCACCGACACGTCTGAAAATACACAGCACATCCGCGCCCACAGAGAAAACATCTACTGTACATCTCCAGATCTACTGCAAACAACACTTTCCAGTCAAGACATCTATGCAAAACTCTTAAAATGATCTTTTACAGAACAGGGGAATGTAGAGTCCCTCATTACCATATGTTAATAATGACATCAACAAGTTGCCTGACATCCACTTTTAATCAGATTACAGACATTTCAACACATCAGCAAAGCTCCAGTAGGAAAACACATCTCCCGTGTTATTATTGGAAAACGTTTTAATGTAAAAACGCCTCTGGGCTGGACGAACGGTTGAGACATATGACGTCCCGCCTTGGAAAATTGACGTGTTCACCCTTTATTCACATATGATTAAAGATTGTGTCAGCATATTGCATAGTTGTGCTTGGAGTCAATTGTTTTATTTATGGTAATGCAATGAAACATGCCAAATTGTGCGACATAATCTTTGGCCTAGACTGTCATAAACAATTTATGAACATGCAAAAACAAAAGAGAACCAAAGAAATATTAATAACTGATTGTGTTGCAGTCAATGTATGCTTTATTTCCTGTGAGATTTTAGAAATAGAAAGCTTTACTGTCACTTTTGATCAATGTAATGCATCCTTGCTAAACAAAAGTATTCAATTCTTTCATTTCTTCCCAAAATTCTCACTGAACCCAAACTTTTGAACGGTAGTGTATAATGTTAAAAAAAAGATTTCTATTCCAGATAAATGCTGTTCTTTTCAACTTTCTAGTCAAAGAATCCTGAAATAAATTGTACTCAACTGTTTTCTACATTGATAATAATCATAAATGTTTCTTGAGCATCATATCAGAGTGTTTTCTGAAGGATCATGTGACACTGAAGACTGGAAATTCAGCTTTGATCACAGGAATAAATTACACTTTACTGTAAATTCACATAGAAAACAGCTGTTTTAAAGTGGAATAATATTTCACAATATTACTGTTTGTTTTGTATGTATAATCAAATGATATTTTAAAAACATGAAAAATCTTACAGATCAAACTTTTGTACAGCAGTGTGTGTGTGTGTGTGTATATATATATAAATAATATTTTCCTCATACATTATATTGGTGGTTTAATCAAACTTTTAGGGTCATTAAAAACAAATATCCCCTCTGGTCATTACTTCTGGTCACAACTGTACATGTTTCTACTAAACTACATGAACTACTGAGGAAGACAACCTTGTTCTGGGTATAATCCCACTGTGATACCACTTCTGAGTATGACTGTATACTGTACACACGCTCTTATGTCATATGCTGTCCACACAATAACTCATCCTCCACTCGAAATATTACAGCTCACACTAAACAGGAATGAAAACCCACATCTTGAGCCATGTTGCCAGTGTTACATGTTTGGCAACAACTGGGCCGACGAGTGATTTCGAAAGTGATGTTTAAATATGGGAAAGACCGGAATTTTAACCACTTTCCAGTCACACTTATACTTCCTTCTGCTGTTCATTCCCAGTGTCATGAATGAAATCAGCCATCTGAACGCACCTCTAGAAACCCAACACTCATCACGGCACCTGCTTCTGCTCGGAAACCGTTCTGGGGAAATCTCCACAATCACAAACCCCCCCAGTGATGGGCAGGGAAGTTTCTCTGCTGATGTAACGCAGCATTCAGCCCTGAGGGACAGACGTGTACAGTATACAGCTCTTGACACTGTCAAACACACTGCACTTCTGTACCTCATGCACATTCATTCATTCATCTAAAGGATCACTTAACCTGTTAAACCTACTGTGTGTCTGTCCTCACAGCCTTGTTTTACAAGCACTCCTTTAAACAAGGCGTCTACCCTGGATAGCAGTTTTACAGATGCACAATTTTACGAGATATCTGCCAAAATCAAAAGTACCAAAAGGCATATATTCACAACAGCACTAGCCATGCTGATGTCATGGGTTTGATTCTCATGGAGTATATTCTACTGATTTAAACCCCTTTTACTGGGTCAGAGTCTCTGCTACATGAATAAATGTGAATATCGATCGGCACATTTCCATGTCAGTGTGTCCCAGTGCCGCAGCATCCGCATCTGTACACACACACACACACACACTTGAGACTGGGACGTGATGCCAAACATGACCCGGTTTACTAGTCAAACGATCATCCACTGCTAGGGGACAATTACATGTAAATTAATCACAATAACAATAATAAAGAATGATCGTTTTAGGTCAATAATCCCCCATATCATATGATGCCAGAAGCCTCAATGAGAATGAACCAAAGAAAATAATGTGAGAATGACCATTTGGAAACAAGTTTGATCAGATGAAGGATAAATCAAGCACCAATGCTACATTTCTCTAAATGTCATAATCATTTGTTAACAAACAAGTATTCATTACTTCAATGAGCTCATTGTTTCGGCCTTTAATATTACATTGCTTAAATTAATATATATTTTAGCTAACTGTGATTTGTATATGTACATTTCTGAAATACATTAGACAGTCACCTCTGAGAACAGACTCTAAACTGTAATGTGGACTCGTGTATTTTCTGTAAAGCTGCTTTTGAAACGATGTGTATTGTGAAAAGCGCGATACAAATAAATGCGAATTCCAAATTGAATTGAAATCATTCTCATGTAAACGTCCAGATTCAATGAACTTTACATCTGCATCTACACACATGCTTCTTGAATATGTTTAAATTACAATGTTCTGTAACTCAATCAGCATCTGAATTGCCTTTTAAATGATAATGAATCAAATAAAACTTAAAAAATCATCTAAGCTGAAAATGAATGAAATCTATTCCACATGTGATGCATGAAGGCTGTGTAAAGTCCCATCAGCACGAGAGAGAGAGAGAGAGAGCGCATCTGGCTTACCTTCTTCTCTCTCTTCCAGAGTTTGAGACAGCAGAAGCTCCAGTAAAACACATCGCCGACCATGACCGGCGGCTACAGCGTGCGGATCATTCTAGCGAAGCCGGCACAAAAACACAACACAGCCCACACGCCCAACGCTGAGCTCATCCCAGAACCCTCTGTCTCTCGCTCGCTCACTCACTCGCTCTGAGTGGGTGACTTCATCACTTCCTGTCGAGCGACACACACAAACACACCTCCCCCACTCGACCCAACCCTCCCACTGACACACACACACAACCTCTTCCAGGGAAAACAGGCTCAAATCTTCAGCGATACAGCTAAAGGAAAGCCACCAACCTTGTAAACATGGCTGACGGTCTCATGTGATAACTGAAGTCTCCAGCGAATCAGACTGAAACTGCCCGTATCAGTCAGATCTCAACATCGTGGGTCGAGACCAGGCTTGTACAGACCAAACAAAAAGCAGGAGGAACACAGAGAGAGAAACACTGTGAATTCCCCATACAGTAAGCAGACCCTCATTCTGAAGAATATCACTCAAAACTGAACAACACACACATTCGACACTTGAGTTTTCATAACAAACGGCTGGAATTAGTCATGGCAATGAAACTAGCAAGGGGGTCTAAAACAGCCGTCGCCGGGAGTGAACAAATGTTGTCACTGAGCTCACAGAAAGACATAAGAATAAACACAAGAAACCGATGACATCGGGCAATGACAACACAGGCCTGTTGTGTGTGAATGCGGTGGGAGGAGGATTTCCACAGAATAACCATGTGGGACGCGTCTCAGTGTCATGATTTCATTACAGAACGCCACTCAACGTAAGTAACTACTGACAGAGAAGGAGACTATAGCACAGGAGTCTCGCAAAGCTTTTAACCCAAATGAAGTGAATGATTTGAAACGCTCTTCACGGGCAGAAACTTCATTAACGCTCACTCACTCAGTATTGGTAGACTAGTATTGGACTGTTTTGTAATTAGATATAACAATTCTTATTAGTGCATTATAGGGCTGGGTATCGACACAAATTTCACAATTCGATTCGATTTCGATTCAATATTGATTATTTTGGATATCAGGTGCAATACATGGCACATTTTCTCAAGGAAAACAAATCTCTTCACTAATGCTGCAAACTATGGGAGCCAGTGGTAGCCTATAGGCTTCATTAGCCTACTGTAATATTGAAGGTAAAAATTAACGGATTTGTATACGAACACTTAAATTACACTTTGATTTATTTTTATAATAATTAAGTTATGAAATATAAACATTTAAATGGTGGCTGTCATAAAAACTTGCCAGATTTATTCTTATTAAGTAGTAATTATCTATTAGATTAGAAATGACGGTGAAAGATAGCGTGAGAAACCTTGGGGTAATAATTGACTCATCTCTAAGCTTTGATAAACAGATAAATTCTGTTGTAAAGAACCGTTTTTATCAGCTTAGATTGATTTCTAAGATAAAACCCCTTCTCAGTCATAAAGACTTGGAGATTGTTATTCATGCTTTTATTACTTCCAGACTGGACTACTGCAATTCTCTTTATGCAGGGATCCCCCAGCGTCAACTATGTCGTCTGCAGTTGGTACAAAATGCCGCAGCAAGATTTCTGACTGGCACTAAAAAAAGGGACCACATTACTCCGGTACTATCTTATCTTCACTGGCTGCCGGTTCAGTACAGGATTGAATATAAGATTTTATTAATGGTTTTTAAAGCATTGCACAACAGGTCCCCAAAATACATTGTGGATCTTTTAGACTCTTACACAACAGGCAGGACACTAAGATCCACGAACCAATCTTTGCTGGCGGTCCCCTTTTCTAAAAAGAAGTCAAAGGGTGACCGAGCTTTTTCAGTTGTGGCTCCTAAGTTGTGGAACAGCCTCCCCCTTCATATCCGGTTAGCTCAATCAATAGAAATATTTAAGTCGCAGCTAAAAACTTACCTTTTTAATTTAGCCTTTAGTTAAGGGTGGTGTACACTGTAGGTATACACTTTTATTTAGTTTTATTTCTTCATACACACTGATCTCATTATGCTGGTGGGTGAGGGAGATGTTTAAGAGTGTGAAATATGCCTTCATCCGCTAGGCTTGATATGTTCTGTTTTTATATATGTATGTCTTTTTACTGTAACTGTGAAGCACTTTGGGCAACAACGTTGCGGGTAAACGTGCTATATAAATAAATAAAAGTTGAAGTTGAAGAAGTTGAAGTATTAAGTATTATAAATACTTATTGTGAGTGATAATACAGTTACTAACTTCTATAAACGCATTATTGATGGCTTTAAGTAAAGTGAAAACATAGGATGCAATTTTCCCAAATCAAATGTTAAGAAATCATGAAGATGTGCTCATTATACATTAAGTTGTTTACTTTTAATAAACAATAATTCCTGTGTAATACAATAATGTAAAAAAAAAAGATTTTTTTTTTTAGCATGTTTGTCACACTTAAATGTTTCAGATCATCAAACAAGTTTAAATATTAGTCAAAGATAACACAAAATGCAGTTTTTAAATGAAGGTTGTTATTATTAAGGGAAAACAAAATCCAAACCTACATGGCCCTGTGTGAAAAAGTGATTGCCCCCTAAACCTAATAACTGGTTGGGCCACCCTTAGCAGCAACAACTGCAATCAAGCGTTTGCGATAACTTGCATTGAGTCTTTTACAGCGCTGTGGAGGAATGTTGGCCCACTCATCTCTGCAGAATTGTTGTAATTCAGCCACATTGGAGGGTTTTCGAGCATGAACTGCCTTTTTAAGGTCATGCCACAGCATCTCAATAGGATTCAGGTCAGGACTTTGACTAGGCCACTCCGAAGTCTTCATTTTGTTTTTCTTCAGCCATTCAGAGGTGGACTTGCTGGTGTGTTTTGGATCATTGTCCTGCTGCAGAACCCAAGTTCACTTCAGCTTGAGGTCACGAACAGATGGCCGGACATTCTCCTTCAGGATTTTTTTGGTAGACAGCAGAATTCATGGTTCCATTTATCACAGCAAGTCTTCCAGGTCCTGAAGCAGCAAAACAGCCCCAGACCATCACACTACCACCACTAGGGGTGGGCGATATGGCCAAAATTTCATATCCCGATATAGCTCATTTGATATCTCGATAACGATATACATAACGATATAGCAATTTTTCTGTTAATTCATTTCATGAATAGTCTACCGTAAATCCTCTAATAGCCTATTGGCCTGTATTCCATTACTGGCCGGGTCCGGTCTCGCTGTTGGCGGAGGTAAATAATTATTAGAACCAACGTTTTTCTGGGCAGGCCACAACATTATGCTTGTGATAGTAACATGCAAATACCACAGGGGGGCAATGTTTGCTAACGAATCCAAGCCATAGCTACGGTAGCCTGGTCATGTCAATCACTTCGCTCTTGACTCGCACGTGACGTGAGACTTCAGTCACCGGTAGGCTACGTTGTTTACCATGGCAGCCGCGGAGCCAAAGAGGATTTTTGGCGAAAATCTATTTTTTAACCCCCTGGGTTCGACAATCGCGCCGGCGCGATAGGTTTTTTTTCTTATAAGTGCAAAAGAGATTCAAAATATTCTGTTGACTTTGATCTTAATTACGGAGAGCGCGCGCTATTCAAACGCAAATAATCTGAGGCGATCCACGCAAAACTGTGAACACCCACAATCAGTTGGATATGTTCACTTTCAGGTTCACCTCGTTTTCATTTCGAGGAGCAACGGCTCCGGTTGAGGAATTGGTCAGTTCTATATTTGCTTTGTTCTAATCGCAATAGTGTCTGTACACGCAAAAAGACTGTTTAAATATGAATCGCGTTGCTCTCTCTCTGTGTGTGTGTGTGTGTGTGTGTGTGTGTGTGAATGAATGAATGCACAGATGCGCGCTGTTGTGGAGCTACTAACGGGTTGGGTTGGCTGGTCATCTAGTTGAGAATTAACTTACCCTGGTCTGAACCGCGTCTACTACCGTCTTCCTCCATGTTTGTTTATGTATTTGCAGCGTGCATGGGCATGCCGTGAGGTTAATTCTGCCGTAAAACGCCTTATCGTGGCGTAAACGATAGAGCCTTATATAAAACGATAGACATTTTCTATCGTCCAGACGATATATTTCGTCATATCGCCCAGCCCTAAGCACCACCATATTTTACTGTTGGTATGATGTTCTTTTTCTGAAATGCGGTGTTACTTTTACGCCAGATGTAATGGGACACACACCTTCCAGAAAGTTCAACTTTTGTCTCGTCAGTCCACAGAACATTTTCCCAAAAGTCTTGGGGATCATCAAGATGTTTTCTGGCAAAAATGAGACGAGCCTTAATGTTCTTTTTGCTTAGCAGTGGTTTTCGTCTTGGAACTCTGCCATGCAGGCCATTTTTGCCCAGTCTCTTTCTTATGGTGGAGTCATGAACACTGACCTTAACTGAGGCAAGTGAGGCCTGCAGTTCTTTGGATGTTGTTCTGGGGTCTTTTGTGACCTCTTAGATGAGTCGTCGCTGCGCTCTCGGGGTAATTTTGGTCGGTCGGCCACTCCTGGGAAGGTTCACTCCTGTTCCATGTTTTCGCCATTTGTGGATAATGGCTCTCACTGTGGTTCGCTGGAGTCCCAAAGCTTTAGAAATGGCTTTATAACCTTTTCCAGACTGATAGATCTCAATTACTTTCTTTCTCATTTGTTCCTGAATTTCTTTGGATCTCAGCATGATGTCTAGCTTTTGAAGATCTGTTGGTCTACTTCACTTTGTCAGGCAGGTCCTATTTAAGTGATTTCTTGATTGAGAACAGGTGTGGCAGTAATCAGGCCTGGGTGTGGCTGGAGAAATTGAACTCAGGTGTGATAAACCACAGTTAAGTTATGTTTTAACAGGTGGGGCAAACACTTTTTCACACAGGGCCATGTAGGTTTGGATTTTGTTTTCCCTTAATAATAACAACCTTCATTTAAAAACTGCATTTTGTGTTTACTTGTGTTATCTTTGACTAATATTTAAACTTGTTTGATGATCTGAAACATTTAAGTGTGACAAACATGCAAAAAAAGAAGAAATCAGGAAGGGGGCAAACACTTTTTCACACCACTGTATATATATATATATATATATATATATATATATATATATATATATATATATATATATAAAATATATATATATTTAATGTTACAAACTAGACACTGCAACAATATTTTTTAAAGTATCATTTCAAACTCTTAAAAGCAATACCATGCATATGGATGAGGAGATATAGATTTTAACAAATCAAAATGACCATTCATGACCTCTAATGCAAACATTAGCCATTAAAGACATAATTGATAACTAATTGGTGCAGCAAACAAGTGTCACTGGATCTATTTTATATTTGATCATTTATAAGTCAGTGTATAATGGGTTATGAGCACACACATTGAAAAAGCAAATGCATGACATATACGTAATTATAAAACAATTATATAAATGTAACTATAACTGTTGTTATAATGCAGTATAGTTCTTAATGAGTCTTTATAAATATATTTATAGAATTGTAATACTTATAAATGGGGATATAATTCATTATAAGCATGATCTTCATAGAAAGTGTTACCAAGAGTTGCCATATTTATCTGATACTCAGTGTTCACTCCTTTAATGGAACGTTTAAATACTTCTATACATTTTCTTCTGATATAAAGTCTATTTTATTATTGTTCGCACATCACTCCTCAAGTTCTGAACTGGTAACAATGGCTCCTGGGATCTCTTTCTAGGTCACGTACGCAGTTCGTTCCTGCTGACCAGAATCTTCCTCCTCACAGGAGTCCACAGACCTGGCCTTCATCCTCATTCAATCCCCTGATGAAGATGTGTGTGTGTCCGTCAGTCAGACGCAGGAAGAGCGTGCTGAGCCATCTTTAATTCACTTATCCCGAGTCTGGGGAGTTTAATCATTGGGACTGCACTGCCTGAGGCCTTCAGAGTGCCACTAAATCACACAGCGAGCAAAGCAGACCAGACGTTTTAAATAGAAAAACACAAGACCACAGAGTCTACCATCTGCTTTATAGTTCCAGTAGAGAGAGGCTATTATTTGAGCGAAACCAAACCCTGGTCGTGACTAACACTGCAGAACAAGGGTCGCCGTCCCACCGAGCAACAGAGAACGCATCCTGTGAGAGAAACCAATGACGGCATGCCGTGTGGGTGAAAGGTTTCCTCATCCCTGTTAGCTGCACCTGCGCTTTATAAGCGAAGTGTGTGGCCTGAACACTGGCTATAAACTCAGCAGAGCTCAGAGAGAGTCAGTGTTCAGGACAGACTGAGTTACTGCAGGAACATTCAGCTTTAGGCAGAGGCCATCTGATACACTAAGTGGAAAATAGCATCAAAAAAAGTGTTTTCTTTGCTCTGTTTTACTGTAAATGGCATCTATCGTTATTTGCACTTCGTATCGTATCTTAATATCATTATTATTTCCACTGTGCAAATAGATGCCTAAGTAGAAATAGCAGTATTTTCTTGTGTCTAAGTGTAAAGTGCATATAGTTGCAGATAACCTACTATTTGCTCCTCAGTGTATTGTCGCATATTATAAAACAGTGCAATAACAACATGTTCAGTGTATATGATTATATTTATTAAAATCATAAATGGATGCTGCTTTATTCTAGCCATAAAGTCCTCCCCTACCCAATAAACACTATATTCTCACTATTAAATATCAGGTAGCCATATTTATGTCCACTTTTTTAATATTTTTAAATAAATGCCTCTCTAAGCTGATCCGCAATGGGGAAAGGGAGAAGAAATAGAGGTGTTTGGTCACTTCTAGCTTCATCTCTGTTTGGTCCCTAATGAATATACTGGGCTAAGCTAAGTGCTATCAAAGTGTCGCCGCGCGCCAGAGTGAGTGCACGCACTGAGACGAGAGAGGTGTGTATCAACTCGTCTTAGTTAAGGGAATAACATAGTTTAATATGAAAAAACGGTGGAGTGTTCCTTTAAAGGAACAGCACCTGCTTCCCTCTCCACGACACTGATCCTGTTATCAGGTTTCTGTTGTGATTGTATCTGGCTCAATCAGACATTGGTGGCGGAGTTTGTGTAAATAGACACTCCAGTAATTTTAACATCTTTAACCCTTTTGTCCTTGACATATTCATCCGTCACAAACGAAACCTCATGCATAAACTGTGTGAATGAATGTGAAGTGTTACTGAGGTGGGCTGTAACAGTTATAGGACTTTTTGCATGAATTTATTAAGGAAATGAAATGTACTTGTTATTATGTCCTCCTCCATCACACCCCGCACTCACATCCATTTCATTAAACTTCATTTGAAATCAAGATGTAAACAAATTAAACATGAGAATTCAAAACCTGGAAAGAAATGAAATCCTAAAAACACCAATAATTAAGCTCTCATTGGGTGTAATTTGTTCATTCTCTAATATAAGTACTTGTGTTTCAACACATCTTGTCAGCCATAATGCTATTTTATCATTTTTTCTTAAACATGAGGAAACAATAACTAGGCCAAGGTTCAGTCTGAATGAATGTTTTCTTGAGAAACGAACGATATGAATCTTCATCATCACCCTAAAGAGGAAATGCTGGTCATGTTATCATATCATATTGCAGAGAAGATGATAACATTCATCTTAATTTGGAGTTTCTTTTTTAAAATCCAAAACAACAGAGAAGGGTTTGGATTCATATAAAACTGCATATTAGGAAGGCATGTTTGAGTATGTGTAGTAGACAAAACTCATTTCCACAGAGACACGCAAACTTCATATGTTTATGCTTTAATATTCACAGACGCTAGTCCATATTGCCACTTGCATAAGTGTGCAGCCTTACTTTTGATTTATTCATTCAACGTTTGTCAAATTACATTACATTCCGTTTTATACAGTAAATAAAAATGTGTAAGACTAGAAAAAAAAAAGCCATAAGTAGATGCTGGCATAAACCTAATCCTCCACAAATAAAGGATTGGATTGATGTCTTAAAAAGTGTTTTCAATATGGAGAAAATTAGGATTTTTTTGTTGATCTCTGGTCCAAATGGATTGAGTATATAACTCCTATTGAACCAAATACCTTTTTGATATAGATTGATTTTTATCTTTTTTAATTATGAGTGATGCAACTACCTCCCCCCTTCTTTTCTGTAGTTGTTTCTGTGTTGAAACCGAAGATAACTTAAAGAGATATATTGAGGTGTTTGGTATTTGGTCCAGTTTAAGGAATATTTTTGTAAACTTAATAAGGCTGTAAAAGTGAGAAATGTGAACAGATGTGAATTGTATCCCTATGCGTAAATATAAGAAAATAGACTGGATTCCGTGATTCGTTCCACGTTTTCCACATCGCAGAAATCATAGAATTGTACGCATGTTGCGATCCCAAATGCACATTAAATTGACTGAAACTCAGAGCAGATGTAGAGATGACGTTCATGTGGAGCAGCGTTTAACAGTGAAACCAGCCGCTCACCTGTAAATGAACATTTCACTCTGAAACACACATAGTAGTGCTGTGCATATAATTATAGGCTCTGCAATATCGCAATTTCAGTTTTATTTCGATTAACTGTACAGCCCTAACTTGAAATTTATGCGGACACTGTACAATGGCTGATCCACAAGTGCAGAATTGGCAATGCAGTTTTGGTATATATATATGCAAATATATGGTATATATATACAAATAAATGAGGATTCAGGCAAAATGAAGGAATTCAAAAGGTCATAAATCATTCAAATGATCATTCTTGTCCAATAAACAACTCTTGCTCTTGTAGAAACACTAAATAATACAGCTGGCAGTGAATGCTTTAAAACAAAAGGCCACACAAACTTTCCCTTCATTAACACGATCTCTGAATTATAGATAGCAGCTCCATCATGATTTGCTCATGTGTGATCCGGCTGCAGTAACCGTGTGAATGGAGTGTGTAACTAGAGCGGCTGCGTGTGAGAAAGCGTAGGACAGGCAGGATTGTGGGGTGAGGAGAGACGGCAGAGATACGGTTTCGGACGGGTTGGACTCACCATGATGAGTCCGGTGGTGATGGGCTCTGAACAGCCATGACACAACTCCCCAAATTTGGCCCAGTAGTCCTTCTTACAGAAGAGACGGCCGTCCTTCTCATAGTACCAGTGTGAGAGAGACGCCCCGCATTCACAACACCTGCGGATTAAACACAAACACAAGGTCAAAGGTTATCATTCTCAGAACATTCATGCACTAATAATGTTCCTTTAGCACTGCTAAAGTAATAAATAAAACAGTCTACACAACGTCCTGCTGTCCTCATTCACACCACACCACACCACACCACACCACAACAGGAAGTCCAGCTGAAAATGAAGAAATGAAATCTTCTATCGCTGCTTAAGAGTGATGTATTCTAGAAGACCGTGTTTGATCAGCTCTTCTCTTCAGCATTTACCCCCAAATACAAGCAAGCAAGCTTTCCTCTCAAATCAAATTATGATTTTTCATGAGTTAGGGCATTTGTTAATCATTAGAATGTGTTAATCATTAGATGTTAAGATTTGTATTTGCTTATTTTATTTATTATCTTTTAAACTGTGAATAATTAACTTCTTTTCCCCTGGCCATTACAACTTCCTCTTTGTGTGTTTCATCACTTTTTTGAACGGCTTTTTATGTTGGTCCCAAACTTGGGTCATAACATGAATATTTACACAACGCTAATCTGCTCTGGTACGTTGGTAGTGGAGCATTATGACGAGTACGAGTGTTAGCAAACAAGATATCAGACATGTGCATTCATGACGTTGGCCAACAAAATACAAACTGAAATGGACCAACATCCTATGAAATTCTGAGGTTTGTTTAACAGGTAATTCAGAGAGGCTGTGAATGCAGTCATGAGACACAACAGAGTATATTCACAATGCAGCTCTGTCTCGAATGACCTCTCGCTTTTATAAATGGTTACTACCTCACTTACGTGTAAATATTAAAGGTGCAGTAAGAGATTTACACTGAACACTTTATATCTGAAATCAGCCCAAACAAACACACCCCTCCCTTCATTGCTCCGCCCCCAAAATGCACAGACACACAATGCAAGAGTGGATGTCTGTTTATCATGGATGAAGCGAAGCAAGATAATGATTCGCGAAAAATAAAGTCATGATGAACAAACAAAAAGGAAGAACAAAACGTGAACATACAGTACACTAGTATTTACAAGCAACAGCACAGCAGCTTCAGAAAACAATGACACTCAAAACCAGCGTTACTCACGTATGGAACGGAATCAAACCGACTGTTTTCCGGTTTTCTAATATTAACGCGGGTCCTAAAGCTCTTTCCTGATCATACCCTTCTTTTTCCAGTGATATTCTCCTGACTTTTTACTCTTTTGTAATGTCTCTCAGCCATCTCTCTTTCTAGTCTTTCTTCAAATTTCCCTCTTGCTCGTTCACTCTCCTCCAACATCATCATTGGACACGCCCCCTACTGCTGATTGGCTCATTCTCCTCTCCCATCATGATTGGACACACCCCCTACTCCTGATTGGCTCACTCTCCTCCCCCATCATGATTGGACACGCCCCCTACTGCTGATTGGCTCACTCTCCTCCCCATCATGATTGGACACGCCCCCTACTGCTGATTGGCTCACTCTCCTCCCCCATCATGACTGGACACGCCCCCTACTGCTGATTGGCTACAAGTGTGTTGTGGTGCTTGGTCCGATCCACCATCAACAGCGTTTCTCAGAAATCGCCTACTGCACCTTTAAGGTCACACATTTCCAAGAAAACATTATGCAAATCAAAGCGATTAATGCCGTTCTTCCACAAGATCTGTGGTTTCATGTGAACTAATGTTAATAGTTGGTCTCTATGGGTGCTGTGCAGTGACACACACGGCACTGTTAGGCCCAATCCCAATTCTATTTTATACCCCTTCGCCTACCCCTTACGCTTGCCCCTTGAAACAGAGTGGCAAGGTGTAAGGGTGAAAATATTCCCCTAAGAAATGGGACACCACCACTACTACACCGTTACACGTCATTATACGTCGTCGCTAGCGCCTACGTCACAGGAGATGCGCCAATGTTTATCACAAACTTCCAAGATGCCGTCGTCAGCTGTAGTCATCTCAATTGCGTGGGTTACAGCTATTTTTTTGCATTTTTCTTCTGAAGTTCGCAGAAAACAACGGAGATGACGATATCTTCGACGCCTAAGTATTTTTGGACTTCAGGAAACGTTGCTCGTTGTCAGCGCGAAAACGATTGAGCCTCCGGGTTTCCTCAGGTGTCCCTGTTTGATAAAGAACATACAAGACTGGTTGATCATGTTGCAAAAAGCACGAAACTGTGTAAGCACTGTTCGTTTATATCGTGTTCACATATAACCACAAGAAAACAATGCGTTCATAGCAGACGTACGGTAAAAGATAAGCCAATTCCCTGCCGCAATTACATTCACCAGTTATCAGACATGAAAATATGTTGCGGGACTATCGTTAACGAACTTCAGCTATTTTTTATTCAGCTATGTTTCTTTGAAGAACATGACCGTAAATATGAACACAAGATTGAATGTGACATAAAGAAAATGATTATTGGCAGCCATGTTGCCTCTGTAGCCGGTGTATGCAGGTACATTTCTCATACCCCTTTGTTTGAAGTGTGGTCCCAAAAAAATCTTCGTTTCAAGGGCTATCTGGCCCTTCCCCCTACCCCTACCCCTACCCCCTACCCCTACCCCTCCAACCAAAAGAGAATTGAGACAACCCAACCCCTTCATGGGAACGCACAAAACAGAGGGGTAGGGGAAAGTGAAGGGGTATGAGGTAGAATTGGGATTGGGCCTTACTGTGTTTTATGACTACTGGAACACTGGATTGACTGGCCAACAACCACCACCACTACGGTTTTATAGTCTAACAATTAGTCTTGCTGTGGTAGTCTGTGTCACCAGCTTTCGGCCATAAACCGACATTATTTTCCCATCGCAGCACCTGCACCGTTGCTTTGCTTTTTTATAAAAATAAAAAAAACATTTAGTTCAGTTACACAATGGACAACAATTATAAACTGAAAATTTCGGTTTGGTGCGCAGTGCAGCAAGAGTCAAATTTCACTTATTACATGCCGATGTGAGAGATGACTGACTGGACGATGGCGGACGATTTGGTGCACGACAGATCCTGAGCGTCAGTAACAAATATCTTATCTTGTAAAATGTGCGGTCGGTCCTTATGCACAGATTACGCGTGATGGCGAATTCAAAAGCGAAAGTGAAACCGAGAGAGTATTCAAAACCGATTTCAATACCCTGCTCTCTGATATCTCCGACCCCTCCCGGTGTGACATGCCTACTAACAATGGAAACAAAATGTTGCCTTCATGAACATGATAATACTGTTATAACTCAGTAAGAACATGTTTCAGCACAGCTGACAGGAGACTGAGCCTCAGCATGACGTCAGATGATCCATCATTGGTGTCATAACAGCAGCCAGAGGCGGATCTCTCACTGTCCTGTGGATTGATCTGATCAGAGCCTGAGGGAGTCCAGCTCATTCATGACCATCTGCCACACAATGACCCCTGCCAACCCATCATGCCCTCTGTGACAGGAGCAGAAAAACAGACCTCTCCTGATCGAAACCCTCCAAATCAATGTATGTCAAGATAATATATGTCTTTACCTCACTATGACAAAAAGGGGTAAGTGAGCTGTTAATCAGTACAACAATCAGTTCGAGTACAGTTTGTTTTGCATGTCATCATTACATGGATGGAAATCAGCTGACCAGAGTGAAGAAGAGGCAGTGTACTTCAGCATTACCTTCTCACGCCATAGGACCTAAATGAGAACTCAGTGACTTCAAGGAAGCAGTAAAGAAACTTTATGCACTGGAAGTTGCCATTGACCAATGTTCCTTCACAGAAATGCAATTATACTGTATTTTACAGTTATTACATTAAAGGGATAGTTCACCCAAAAATGAAAATTGTGTCACCATTTACTCACCCTAAAGTTATTCCAAACCTGTGTGAAGAATATGTGTAACCAAACAGCTGTGGGGTTCAACTGACTTCCATAGTATGGATTATTTTTTATTTTTTTATATATATATAAGTCAATGGTGCCGTACAGCTGTTAGGTTACACATATTCTTCCAAATATCTTCTTTTGTGTTCATCAGAAGAAAGAAATTCATGGAGGGCGAGTAAATGATGACATAATTTTATGTCGTGAACTATCCCTTTAAATGCACTTGGCAAATGTTGTTATCCAAAGTCACAGTGTTGAGTCGTTCCTGTATTTTATCTCAAATGTTGCCTTATTTGTATGTGAGCCGCATCATTAAGGAACTGCCGTGAACTGAACTTGAATTGTCACTAGTCACTACTATATTCATGTGCAACCAGGAAATGCATTTGTCCTCTTAACAATGGACTATAGACTGGTGAGTTACCATGTCAAAGGCTTTATTAAACCAATTCCCGTTTACTCAATGATCGGCACAGGGCACAGTGGCCACAATGAATGCAAATAAAGAGGATTATTTTTAGAAAGAAGGAACAACTTGACCATGTCTACTCGTCTGGGAAAGCCAAAGAAAGCTTATGTGTCCTGTAATTTACCTGTCTTTAGGGAGAGAAGTACTTGTTTCAGCTCGTTTATAATTCTTTATAATAGCACATGAAGTGATGATAATAGTTTGAACACCAATTCCCCAGACAAGATACAGATATATAGAAATGAGTCAAAGGCCAACTACTCCTTACATTTTTGTCAAAACAACCAACGTCATCTCCAGAGAGTCTGAGAGCTGTTTGTCCACCAGGTCCAGATCAGCAGTAATACAGTAAATGTGAGGAATCACGGGTGTTGTGAGGTGAGACGCCACCGCAGCTTAATGCTGTCTGCTTTTAGGATTACTTCACTTCAGAATTAAAATCTCCTGACGATTTACTCAACCCCACGTCATCCAAGATGTCTTTCTGTCTTCAGTCGAAAATAAATTAAGGGTTTTTGAGGAAAACATTCCAGGATTTTTCTCCATATAGTGGACTTCAATGGGGTCCAACGGGTTGAAGGTCCAAATTGCAGTTTCAGTGCAGCTTCAAAGGCTCTACACGATCCCAGCCGAGGAATAAGAGTCTTATCTAGACAAACCATCGCTCGTTATCTACAAAAAAAAAGTACATTTATATACGTTTTAACCACAAATGCTCATCCTGCACGTCCACGACTTCACACATTACGTAATCGCGTTAGAAAGGTCAGGGGGTGACCTGATGTAGGCAGAAAATGTAGGGTAGGGCGAAAAACTCATTTTCTCCTCCATCGATGTTTTATCTTTTATTGTTAATTTTAGTTTTTGTAGAAAGCGTTTGACTTGGTCTTTGCATGTTCGCTTTGTAAACACTAGGTCGGTACTTCCACTTGCGTCACGCATGACCTTTCAACGTGATTACGTAATGCGTAAAGTCATGGACGTGCAAGACGAGCATTTGTGGTTAAAGTATATAAATGTTGAATTTTTTTTTAGAAAATTACTGATGTTTTTGCTTGATAAGCTGGATCGTGTAGAGACTTTGAAGCTGCACTGAAACTGACATTTGGGCCGTTGGACCCCATTGAAGTCCACTATATGGAGAAAAGGAATATTTTCCTCAAAAACCTTCATTTCTTTTCGACTGAGGACAGAAAGACATGATCATCTGGGATGACGTGGGGGAGAGTAAATTATCAGGAGATTTAAATTCTGAAGTGAACTAATCCTTTAAGTTTGATTAAATCACAAAACAACAGTAAAAGAGATGCAAGCACAGCTAAAGTATCGGGCTGAATGAAAGTGAAGTGTTTGTCAATGGAGGACCGTCCATTAGACTGATGAAACCAATCCGCTCGGGCAGACGTGGGGGATGCTGGGTAATCTATGATGTGTGATCCCCAGGGCTCTGTTATCAGCCTCTAATGATGAAAGCAGAGACGGACAGGATGCTGTTAATCATTCCCTCGATCCGTCTGACTTCAGTGCTGTCTCGGATCTGCCCCATCAGAGCTGGCTCTCACATCTCTAAACTGGAGGAGGAAACACTTCATTAAAGCAGACCATCCCTCCGTTCATCGCCCATCTGCTGATCCCAGCCCTGGGTCAGGAAACCAAAACAACACCGACCAGGACCAACCCATGTTTCAGGAGAACAGCGTTTGCTGTTATGGCTCATTAATCAACTATCAATTTGTCTCCAATGTTTCTCTAAAAGAGAATTCTTACTAGAAATAAGAGAAGACAAATGAATTGACAGCCTATAACAGTAACTCGGATCATTTGGTCCTGGAAGAATTTGGTCTGAATTGAGTTCATATTGATTTTTGATTTCACTGCCACGTAATAAGAAATCATCTGATAATTGGTTTTACCAATATTTTTTTCCTGATATTTAAAGGTATAGTGGAGGATTTTCCCGAATTTTAGAAAAGAACCGCCCTCTCCACTTTTTGAACAAATGCACATGCGCAACACTCTACCTGCTCCCGAGAGGGAACACGCCTATTAAACGTGTGCACGAGAGAGCAAATTGAGATGTTTACCGTGTCTACGCGGTGCGTGACTTGTGCCAGGGCTAGCATCGCTAATCATAGCTTACATTAACTTTTACTAGCAGTGATTTTAAATGGATTTCTCCAAATAGCATGCCAAACTTTACCTGTCGAATAGAAACTTCGCGACTGAGGCATCAGTGGGAAGCCCAACCTGTGTTTTGAGCGCACGCCATCGTGTGAATGAATCTCCCAAAAACACTCTGGTCTTGTTTCTATCTTCTGCGGCCTTTCTCTTCTTCTCATACACCTCGTAGACTTTTTTTCTCTTGCGACCCTCAGCCATTTTCAAAGGAATGGCTGAAACCGTAGCAGCTCACCACACATATACACCTGAAAGTGCGCATGCGCAGAAAGCGAAAACTACCTAGGGACGAGCACGTACGACGGCCTTACGTAAACATATCACCAGAATGATTGACACTTAGGAGGACCAATAGTCTTGATGATCCACCCGGAAAAAGAAAATCCTCTGCTATACCTTTAAGCATATCTGATTCACCTATGAAAGCGTCAAACATTAAGAATCGCACAAGACGCCGTTACGGCACTGAGTTATGAGGGGAAACGACACTAGCTGAACAAACTTGAGTTTCAGTGCAGGTTTAGAGTTAACAAACCCAAATGAGTGTAACCCAGTTTAGATCAGGTTCAACTCAGAGTTTGATCCAGAGTTGACGTTTAACTCTGGAGCTTGTGCAAACGAAAGTGTGACATCTGCAGCGAACAGCCAATCACACGAAACATGGAGAGCGTCCATCGACTGCGGCTAAAGTCAGTCGGAGAGGAACACAGTCAGGCCATTACACCACACACGTAACGACTGGTGTTGCTGATCATTTCCCATGTGTTCTCATGACATTTATATATTTTAAAATTAATTTTGTGAGGACAACTGTTGAAGAGAATATTGAACCCAAATGTTAGGTTCATGGTGAAGGTAGAAATTATGGTGATTGATAGGAATGATAAATGTGTGTTGATTCCGCAGCAATGTATCTTGAATAAAATATTGTTTCATAAAGTCCTACATGTTTCGCTTTCACATTCTCTTTTTGCCGTTATCCCCTGAGTAGATACATTTCATTAGCCTATGTCTTTTCTGATTAATTTCGTTAATTACAACATTTCTAGTGCCAGTTTTCAAGAAATAATGTAGACTGATATTCTTCTGTTATCAGGAATTAAAAACCAATTGGTTCGTTCGGAGCAAAAACACCAGGCTATTTTTTTCACTGCTTTATTTATTTAGAAACAGAAGTCATTTAAAATGGTATTTGTATTTTACCCAAGGGTGTAACTTTGGTTTGAAAAGTGGGGGGGACACAAAATGGGGGGAAAATTTTTCGATTTGAATCCCATTTCCCGCATTTACATACATTTAGGGACTACAGGGTATGGTGATACAAGATAATTAAAAATAATAATAATTTTGAAAATAATTAAGTTGATTATAATGATAAATTCTGCCAAAAAGAATAGTAGGCTACTAAACTATGTATAACAAAAAGATGTTTTTTTTTTTATTATTGACTTTTTTTATTTTTTAATAGATTGCCAAGACTTGAGAGAATCATTTTATAAAGTCAAAAATGTTCACTATTAATGTTTTGTGTGTAAATAAAATTGAAATAAAGTCAACTCAATTTCCTCTGTAATGTAGAAACAACATTAAGACAGTATATTTTAAATAATTGTTTAATAGCATCTTTTTATGAATGAAGGCCAGTATCACTGATATTAATATAGGCTACTGATGTCTCGATGAAAATGACCCCCCACATTTATTAGGCTTCAAAAATATAACAAATTTTAATTTAAGTGAACTTTAAACAATCCTCACTTAAACCTATAATAAATGTCATATTCACCTGTGCCTTTCCTGTCTAACATGTATGAAATATACAGAAATTGAATAAGGTTATCAAATAGTCCGCACTGCATAAATTGTAATTACATATAGATTAATCCTTTTTAAAGCTACAAATGTTCTTTAGTCAAGATCAGTGAGTAATTTTCTCTGTTCCCTTTGTTCTTTGGTTAACTTTACTGACAGAGAGAATTAGTGGCTGCTGTCACTTTAAGACCAGCCGCTGAGAGGATCTCACGCATTTAATTTTCTACTCTTGACTTTTATTTAACTCATTTAAGACTGTTCTTGTGAGGATATTCGACAAAACGGGCATTTTGGCATAAATGTGTGTGTTATTGTTCGTTCAAGCGCGAAAGAGAATTGGATTCTGGCGCGCTGTCTGTGCGTCGTGTGCGTGTCAGGAGAGCTACCTGCACATTAGAACTTTCAGTGAGCTATTTTTAGAGTGTGGACGCGACGTTTCTGGACGTGGCAGCGCGCATCGGCACAGGCTCTCTGTGTCCTGCTCCTCCTTGGCGATGACGGTGTACGAAAAAAATAAAAATAATAACAAACGAATTTGAAAGTGGGGGGGGACACAAACGGGATTTTGAAAAGTGGGGGGGACATGTCCCCCCTGTCCCCATAGGAAATTACGCCCTTGATTTTACCCAATACATGTATAAACGGGACAACCCTGAAACTCCGATAGCGTGACTTCATTTGATTTTCAATTCACTGCATTTCCTCATCATATTTCCTCAAGTATATGAGATATAATTCAAGTGTATATATAAAATAATTGTATTTACAAATGTCATGTTTGTGATTTATTCGTTAATTACCGTTTTTTGTTAAACTTTTATTAGACATCATATCGAAATAAAATTTGTTAACAGTTTAAACAATACCTAATAAATAATAAACACCTAAACCAGAGTTTAAAATGATTACATTTATGCAAAGGAGGATACTCAATAGACTTTTTTGCCTATTGTTAATAATATTATTGTTGCTGATGTTGTATTTTTTTTTTTTTATTAAGATTTTTATCATTGTTAATCAAAAATGAAATTTATCAAAAACAGTAGTAAAACATGAAATAAATATTGGTTCTGCATATCAGGTATCTGACATAAAAACATACAAATTATCCGTTATAAATTTATTTATTTTTTTAAATCAATATTGGTCGATTTCTCCACATAACACTTGTTGTTAGCATCAGGAATATGACCATGGTTAACAACATTTAACGTTTAATTCTGAAAGTAAAATTACACAAAGGAATACTGGATCTAATTCAGCAGTGCCACAAGCTTTGAGGACAGCGGTGTCTTTTTACTGTCTTCTAGTGATGACCGAGTTGAAAAGCAGCCAGCTCCCACAGGTTTATTCTAGTGTTGTGCTGGAAACTGTGGCAACATTGAGTAACTGCGATGAAGTAAAGAGGGAAAGGCAAAGATAAGGAGAGATAAGGCTGCCTTTCCTCATTCCTCTACACAACAGCACTGCGGGACGTTTCAGTGCTGCTGCTTCATCTGATGAGGACTCCTCAAACCTGAATGTGAGCTCGCCATTTTCACAGAGAGCGCATGAGCCTGATAAAGGCCAACTGTGTCAAAGTATCAGTTTCACTTTGACTCACCATGTAACCGCAAATACACACACGTCCCACCGGTGGGGGAAAGTTCTGTATTTGTCACAAAAGCTCAGAGGAGTTGGAAATAAACTAACACATTTACAGTAACCACTCCACAAAAGAACCAAATGTGTACATTTTCTGAAGACAGTGTGTTGTTTTCCTGTGCAACACTCACCGGTGATCGCCATGTGGGTACAGTACGAGAGGTTAACTCTTTCCCCGCCACTGACCGAATATCCTGGCTATCCATGTTTTCATTGCTATACGGTAGGGGGCGCTATTATAGGGTTGGGAATCGAAAATCGATTTCAATCCTGGAATCGAATACTTGGTGAGGAATCGGATACTTGTTATAAAATGAACATTTCGATTCCTCTTATCGATTCCTTTGTGTGCATTTCAATATGACTCTGAACCATTCAAGCGTGAGACGCTCCACACGAGTAACAGTGTATTGTGCAGCTCTTAAAGTGACAGCAGAGTAATATTGCTGCGGCCGTCTCTATAATAACACGAAAAGACAAAGAGAAAATCCACTCGCTGTTCTTGACTGAATGACTTTATATTTGTAATGTATATTTTATTTATAAAGTGCATTGTTATTTCACATTTGATTAGTTTGTGTACCTGAAGATCTTAAAACACTGTTTATTTCAATCGTATCTTTGTTCAGTTGTATTTATTTGCTGTGATTGATAATTTTTTATTTGTTCTATTTTGATGACTGAGTGTTTGCTTGTCTTTAATTATGATTGAAATGTATATTAGTTACTCTAGTTGTTTTTCTATGGTATTTTTAAACCACAGGCAAACGTTCCTTGTATTAATGTTCTTTAGCCTGCTCATGATATTCAGCTAAAATGAAATGTTTTACAATAAGACTTAAAATAAATGTGAATGATATTTGTTGATATTGAATGATATATTAATAATGAATAATGAATGATATATATATATATATATATATTTTTTTTTACCTTATTGGAATCGAAATTAGGAATCGATAAGAAGAATCGGACGATTCACCGTATTCACCGTATCGTTCAAATCTAAAGGTCTCCGGACTCAAAAACAAGCAGCAGCAGAAACAAGCGATGAAAGCATTGCTTAAGCGAACAAGATAAGCAAATATTAAACCGCATATAAAATCAAAACTGCCTAATGTTAGTGAGTGAAATGTCGACCCATGAAGAGGTTTATGACTGTGAAGCTTTGGGTGTGTTGGTGGACTCGATCTACTCCATCTGATCCGGATGAAGCCTTTGACTAAAAGTGAAGTTTAACTGCTGTGTTTGATTGTTTTGTAACATAAGGTACAGTAATAGAGATGTGTGATGTTGCTAAGACCAAGTCCTAATAAGAAACACTGATTTTCAACATAAAAAAATAAAAAATAATAAAAAATAATAATAATAATATCATTCTGGGTGTTTCTTGGGTTCCAAAAAAAAACATTCCAAAAAAAATATGTAAAGAAAGTATCAAATTTTACATCACATCATTATAAAACGTTTCTCAAGTGAAAAAAAAATAAAATAAAATGCTCACACTGAATACAAACCAAATCTGTGCTTAACTTAATTACAATTTACTACATTTGACATTGTGTATTTGATTAATTGTCGTTCAATTAATTTATTCATTGGAATATTATTACTGGAACAACTATTGTGTATTAATTTATTATATTCTACATTTCAAGTGCTTGTCACGCTGTTGAATGCTGGCAATATCAGTTTTATTCATTAAATATTAGTAGTTTAAAAGAGAAGAGCACTCTTGTGTGAGAGAAGAGAGACTGACATGGAAGTGATGCTAGAAACTCACGTCCTTTGTGTCGTTGAAATGCGACCGACTAGTTGATGAAACACTGACGGAGTTGACAGGCAGTCTGTCTAATTCTGATCAATGGCTGAATAAAAATGACAATGAACCCTGGGAAAAGTGATCTCCCTGTGCCAGTCCTCAGGAATCATGAGGCAGTGTTTCTGTCAGCACTTCAGCACTGGGTGATGATGTCATCAGAAGAGAGCAGTGATGTCATGGGCGGAGGGCGGAGCGCCAACAGGAATCCCGAATATGTGGTTGAGCGACAGTTCGGATCACAATGGATCTTTGTTTGAAATTGTATAATGCTTCAAGTTCCTCATCTAGTCAAAGATAAACGTGCTTCATTATTTCTCTTTTTATTTATAACCTGACGGCCGTAAACCGGACGATCAGACTCTTCTCATCAAATGAGCGAGAGTCACTTCAGCGCAAACTGTGAGAACAGAGTGTGTCTTGTCATGTTGTGCACCGCTCTCTTTAACAGTATTAGACGTGTCTCGCATATTGGGGTGTCCTGTGTGAATCGTTTTGCATGCCAGCGCTTTCTTTGTGCTTACTAAGCCCTTCCCAGAATGCAGTGCTCCGCTGCTCATTCTGTCAGTCTGCAGAGAGAATGAACTGCCCTCACAGTAAATGATCCCACAGGAGACCAACACTCTTCAGCGGACAAGAAAAGCATTTGACTGAGGCTGAAACGAACTCTTATAAACACAGAATAACGCAGTGTTTATCAGCATAAAGCAGCAGCGGATGTGACGCATCACATGTGCCTGACACAAGCTTATCATCCAGTGTGTGTTTCTGCATCTGCACAGAAACACAACTACAGTTCACTGCTCTGATGGAAATCAAGACCGCGTCCACACCGCTTCTACATGGATACGGTTCAGGCATCATTCTTGTCATGTAAATATGGTGTCAATGACATGATGTAACAATTATATACACATACTCATTCACAAACACTGGAACAACTCATGAAAGGGATAGCTCACCCTAAAATGAAGTCATCCAGTCATCATTTGCTGTTCTAATGCAATATGCACTCTTTTTTTTTTTCAGAAGACAAAAGGAGAATAAAACAAAAATGTCTCGAATATCGACCGACATCAAGCTTTAAAAAAAGACGCACAAGCATCACAGAATGATCCCAAGCGACACGTGTCGTATATTCCAAGTGTTCGGGGGGGTATACGATATAACAAATCGAGATATAATGCGTTATCTAACGAAGATCCTGACCTTGGCCATCGGCATACGCGTCGATTTCGGGGGGGACGGGGGGGACGCGTACCCACCAGATTTCGTCATGAGTCATTTTGTACCCACCACTTTTAACTTCCGTCCATATTAATTTGACTTTTGGTTAGATTTTTTGACCGTTTTCAGTGGTTGTGAGGAGCAATATGAGAGAGAAATTTGGTAATCATTGTCTGACCCAACAAAAAAAAACAGCA
Source organism: Rutilus rutilus (assembly GCA_021464565.1). Lineage (NCBI taxonomy): Eukaryota > Metazoa > Chordata > Actinopteri > Cypriniformes > Leuciscidae > Rutilus > Rutilus rutilus. The sequence goes on along the minus strand of JAJAQA010000008.1, from coordinate 4,838,126 downwards.
TAATATTAATTTTATTTTATTTTCTGTGTTCGCATTTATGAGGGAAAAAACAACGTGTCAGTTCTCTGTTACGAACGTGAGCGCTCTGAAAGCGGCACTAAAAGACTGCTTTAAAACTTTCACAGAGACCTCAAACAGAACAGCTGCCTTTCTTTAAAGTGAATTTCGTTTTGTATTAATTATAACTTAATTTTAATCAATGTTTCATGAACCAATTGCCTGGATTTAATATAAGAAGTAAATATAGCAGAGTCACGACATGGAGGCGCCGGCGAGTGAACTGGAGTTCGTCTCATAAATGAACCGAAACTCAGCGTATAATGCACATTCACATTCACAGCGTATTTAGACACATTCATAATCATAATCTTTTACCGGTTCTTTGTGGCAGGCTTTATGCGTGCAGTCGTGCGGCTATATTACGTAAGCTCATTATCCTGTAGGCTATATTAGATTAATATAAAGGGGCGATTTGTCCACGAATGACTTAAATGATCAACTAGCCTACTAGTCGACTAGGAAAAAAAAAACTTTTAGTTGGAGGCAGCCCTTATTCCACATATTTTCGAACCAGCTAGGCAACAGGACATCTGGGTTGAGTGAGCGACCCTGCGGAAAGAGCGAGCGGAGCGGAATATTCAGAAATGCGCTCTCCACTCACGAGCTCTGATCGGAACAAACCCGAACCTCACTGTCTGCTGAACTTGCGCAGAAACATCAAAATATAACCAGCTTTTTAAAATGTTTTTTAAAACTAAACACTATTTTAGCACAAATTATGAGCATATTGGCGATTTTTTTATAATTATTGACAAAATTAGAATAGTAGCCTAAAAGTTTTTTTTTTTTTTTTTTTTTTTTTGGGTGGGCCTGTTGAAAAGTGGGGCCGTGCCTGAGCTACAGGACATCGTCTTTCAAAACATAACCTGCGCGAAAGAGAGAAAAAAAATGAATGCGTCATTGTACCCAGCACTTCTGAAAATGCACTTCCGAATGCGTCTCTGTCCACAGCACATTTCAAACCAAACTGACGCCCATGGCCATCGGTCTTCTGTGCTCGACCGCACGTTCACTCCCACTCGTCAGAAACAGCACATGTGTTGTGAGGAATCAAGATAGAAATGGACTTGAGACACGGTCCATGCATCTTCTTCTCTGAGGTGAATATATCCGTGGTGTTTGTTATCGAGTTCACCGCTGTCAACTTTCATTCCGACCGTCATAGTCCGGAGAAAGAGCACGGATAGTTTTAGGCGTTGTATTTCATGCCAGGTTTATATTAATCTTGAGACCAACGGCCAAGGTCAGGATTTCTGTTAAAGGAACACTCCACCGTTTTTTGAAATAGGGCTTATTCACTTTCTTTCCTACATTTAGATAGGTGGGCAAATGCATTTTTGTCTCAGTGCATGCATTGTTTTAGTTTGACAGGGTCGGCGCTAGCTTAGCTTAGCATAATGAATGGAATCCTTTGTTGCCAGCTAGCATGTCCTGAAGAAAAGTGATATAAAAAAAAAAAAAACCCACCTAATTACTTCTTGTGGCCTGCGTATTCACAACAAGTACAAATAGCGATGCAGATTAACACTAGGCGATTTCCTAGGCAGATATTGACTTATATATTAAGGACTATATTAGGGGGAAGCACAGGCGAAGCACTGCTACTTGGGCGTGATATCTCTGCGCCCAAGTAGCAGTGCTTTGCCTGTGCTTCCCCCTAATATAGTCCCAAGTCAATATCTGCATAGGAAATCACCTAGTGTTAATCTGCATCGCTATTTGTACTTGTTGTGAATACGCAGGCCACAAGAAGTAATTAGGTGGTTTTTTTATTATTTTTTATATCACTTTTACTCAGGACATGCTAGCTGGCAACAAAGGATTCCATTCATTATGCTAAGCTAAGCTAGCGCCGACCCTGTCAAACTAAAACAATGCATGCACTGAGACAAAAATGCATTTGCCCACCTATCTAAATGTAGGAAAGAAGGTGAATAAGCCCTATTTCAAAAAACGGTGGAGTGTTCCTTTAAATAATAACATTATATTTTGGTTTATTTTCACTAAACCCGATCGTTTACCCACTGAACACTTGGGATATACGACACGTGTCGCATGGGATCATTCTGAAAAAAACAACATTTGTGTCTTTTTTTTTTTAAAGGGGATGTCTAATGATATTTCATGCATTCTGACTTATTTACACCGGTAAAGAGTTGGGTTCATGCTAAACATGGCCAAAATTTAAGTTGGATGTATGACGAGTATTTCTGTGTCAAATACACTCCTTCAGGATTCGTAAAAGTTTCGGATAGTTTTTTTTTTTCCGAGTATGGCCCTGTATGACGTCATAAAGAGTGAGATTTCTTGTATGGGCACTTCTCCTAGAAGAGTGAACACACACACACACCGACCAGAGCGAAAGCGAGAGCGAGAGCAACGCCCATCAACGAGCCTCATTCGGGTCACGGGCAGCGTTGGCAGGGCTGTCATTTTGTTTTTACACCATGAAATCAGTGTGTTTTTGGTTGTGAGGGAAAGATAACATTGTTCAGCTTCCCAAAGAAGCCAGCGTTAGGGGAACAGTGGATGCAGGTAGTTTTTCCAGGGCAGCAACAGAGTTGTGCAAGTGTGTTTGTTTGTTCCCGGCATTTCGGTGACGAATGTTTGATAAACAAGGCCCAGTTCGACGCTGGATTTGCAGATCGTTTAAAACTGAAAGATGGAGCGATCCCAGCCATAAAAGATCCCGGTCATGAGTCGCAATCACAGGCGGTTTTGTTTTGTTGGCAATCGGCGCATAAGTGCATTTAATGTAAACAACACGAACGTACAGTGAATCAAACGTAATCCAGGGATAATGCGATGATGTATTGTGTGTGACTCTTTAGCTCCGCCCACAGGAGCTCGAGTGTTTTCAGAAAGAACCGGTACAGCTGTATCTGTCTTTTATAAATCTGATAAAACTAAAGACTCTTCGGAGATATGAAGGATGCAACACTACTCTATAGGTACTCAAGATGAACATGAGATTGGCAGAAACTGTGTGTGTTAGGTCGCTATTCACTGCTATTATATGGACGAGCGCGAGCAGGACATTTCTTTTAAATTCTCCTTTTGTGGTGTGAAAAGTAAAGAGGTCATACTGCATTAGCTCAACAGCAGGGTGAGTCAATGATAAAGATATGCAAATGCTGATTGGTGCGTAAAGTAGGGATGGGCATTTTTCTAAAATATTGTATTCGAATATTTGGGCTCATAAAAATCGAATATTCGAATATTCGTTTATTTAAATTACATTTAACGAGAAAGACGTTTTTTTTTTTTTTCATTTCTGAACAAGCTTACAATTAGGCAATATACACATCAAGCTGACTACATATCTTAAGGTTTTCTTTTAGTTGAAAACAAAATGTGTAAACAAAAAATATAAAGAACAAAAGCATCTGAGCTCGAACGAAAAAAAAAGCAGACTAATGAAAAAAGTCTGCGCTAATAAAGCAGACTGCGCAGTTATCGTACAGAACGTACGCACTCGAGTCAGCATTATCGTACAGAACGTACGCACTCGAGTCAGCATTATCGTACAGAACGTACGCACTCGAGTCAGCATTATCGTACAGAACGTACGCACTCGAGTCAGCATTATCGTACAGAACGTACGCACTCGAGTCAGCATTATCGTACAGAACGTACGCACTCGAGTCAGCATTATCGTACAGAACGTACGCACTCGAGTCAGCATTATCGTACAGAACGTACGCGCACGAGTCAGCATTATCGTACAGAACGCACGCACTCGAGTCAGCATTATCGTACAGAACGTACGCACTCGAGTCAGCATTATCGTACAGAACGTACGCACATTTGAGTCAGCATTATCGTACAGAACGTACGCACACGAGTCAGCATTATCGTACAGAACGTACGCACATTTGAGTCAGCATTATCGTACAGAACGTACGCACATTTGAGTCAGCATTATCGTACAGAACGTACGCACACGAGTCAGCATTATCGTACAGAACGTACGCACTCGAGTCAGCATTATCGTACAGAACGTACGCACTCGAGTCAGCATTATCGTACAGAACGTACGCACGAGTCAGCATTATCGTACAGAACGTACGCACTCGAGTCAGCATTATCGTGTTTATATTGTTTCACGTTCATGTTGAGAAAAACAATAATATCCACTTGCTCGAGTGAGAAAACGTGCTGCGCTGACAGACGTTGCAGAGACACAAAGATAACGTTTTGCTAAGCGAAGTTTCTAAAAGCACTTTGGGTTTTCTGTTCTTAAACCCGTCTCCCTCAACGAAACTTAAAGGTAGTATATGTCTCAAAATCATTTTGCTGTCAGAAGATATCATGTCTGATCACTAGCGCTACAGCCGAGTTTACCTGCAGTCGTTAATGCAGTGATGGACAGCTGTCTTTCCGCTGTTTGGATTTCATGTGATTTCTCATTGTGGTGGTGATATTATGATAACTCAGTTTCATTCATTAATTTGATTAAAAGTACTTCCATTTTGTAATATAATTTTCATCCAAACTTCGCGAGGCAGACGACGACATTATGTGATCAAATACCATCCACTTGTTAGACACGCTCCACAGCGCCACCCAGTGCATTTAATTATAATAATAACACTATAATAATAATAATTACACATTACACATACACAATATTCGTGCACATCCCTAGCGTAAAGACAGGACATCTGCATATTCATCATTCACACAGTGAGCCGTTCACAGCAGCAGCACACGTGTGTGATCACAGCAAACGCTGTACGCTTTACACACTCAAGAACGAGCTGTAGGAGTTGTGTTGTGGCTCACTGAGATCAGCACAGCTGAGGAGATGTCGACCAGGACACATCAGCTCATTAACATTCACACTACACATGATGAATGTGCTTCGACTCAACAGATGTGTGTAACCATGACTCGTTCAACAACAGTTCTACACACCCCTGCTAACATTGCAGCTTCTTCAGAGGTAAAAGATGAAACCAAGGAAAATCGTGTAAGATCTTTTCCCACCTTCAATGCAATATTAAGTGACAAATAAACAGAGTAATTTAAGGAAAGAAAACAGATTTAAAATGACCTGTGCTCACAGCTCAACTAATACTTGAATTCGTTTGTTTAGATCTCATAAAGCTGCACTTTAACAGGGAGTGCAGACATTTACACCCACTATATAGAGACAATTACGTTGTAAAACATTTGTAATGTTCTTGCTACTATAAAAATATTGTCTACAGGTACTTTAACATATAGAGAAAAATTGTAGATGGCATCACATTCTAACATCTGCAAAATAATGTACAATTTATGTTTTTTTGCAAGTACACTGTAAAAAAAAAAAAGTGGGTGCCTTAATTTTTTAAGTGCAATCAACTAATCAACCATATCAGCTAAAATTACATCAAACTGGCTTAAAAATTGAGTTGAATCTTGTAAAACTTATAAAAAAGTTGAAAATTGCTTAACTCATTTTGATGAGCTAAAGCAATGTAAAAACATGTTGTCATAACTTATTGATCATATAATTTTTCACAATGCAAGAACTACAAATAACGGTAAAATGTATGGTAAAAGTGTACAAGTTCCTGTGTGATATCGCATATGATTATATTCCTCTACTCTACATATTGCAGTACTCTAGCGGTTTAACAAGTCTTTAAACACAGAAATGAACTGTGCTTGTTGCGGGTCACGTTTCCTAACTGCTAGCAGTCGCCCCTGTTGTGTCTGTCAGTCTGCGCATGCGTCTGCTCTCCTGCTCCAAGTCAAACACACTGAAGACGGTTCTTACATGCACACACACTACACAGCACACCACAATTAAATGCAGTCGAACGTAACCATGCTGCTTTGCTTTATTAGCTTGAAAGCTTTTTTTGTTTGTTTTTTGGCAAGACAAAAACATCATTATTGTGACACTAGGAGGTCAAATCAGTCCTGTAGCAAATAATATAACGTCAGTAAGTAGTCGCATTGATCAGTGTTTATGAATTATTGCTTATAATATGAAAATATTGATCCGCTTAACCTCATAAACTCCTCAGCTTATGTCAGAATTGCAGTGTCAGGCCAGTACAGTACGGCACAAAACTCTCTGATGTTGTCCAGATGTGGGATTATGGGTCAGCATAATGTAAACACTGACTTGCTGGAAAAAACTATAAATTAATAAATAACACTATAAATAACTGAAGTACTGTATCAAAAACACAATTCAAGAGATGCAATCATCCTACACAATCACAACTGAAACATTGGGGAATAAAAACAGAAGTGAAACTACAGGCGACACACACCCTTCCTAACTGATCATCAGATGCACGAACCATGAGAAAAATTACTTCCAACGAAAAGATTCACCTACAATGACCGAAGCGTTTTGTTGGCACAATCCCACACAATCCGAATTCACACCAGCACCAGGAATGTGAATGCAAACCCAGAGCGGTGCGAGAGTCCAAACCCTGACTAAACCGAGAGAGCTGGTGTGAAGGACACGGTCCAGACTTACTTTCTGCCTTTCACGCGCCGGTAGCGCTGGTTCCTGCAGGAGATCATCTGTCCTCGGAGCGCTCGCACAGTCTGACGGGCTTCAGGAGGATCGCTCATGTCTGAACACAGAAGCGCTCGTCTCTGGTGAGGTCTGCTCATTTCCTGTGCTGTGATGCACACACTCGCGCGCACACACACTCCTCGGGAGCCGCTGTGACCCCATGACACCAGCTCTCGATCAGCAACACTTCCTGTCTTCCTACAGCACTCACTACAAGCGCCTAACGCCAACCATGGCTTTTGTTTTGGACGGTGTACCACTGTGATTAGGGTTATCAGACATACTGGTAGCACCAGTACCAGTCGGTAGTAGGGCTGTAACAATGTATCGTGTCACAATATATCGCAATACAAAAATGCAACAATATGTATCGTGGATAGTAACAACAATATGTATTGTGTATAGTTCACCCAATTTTTGTTGTTGTTTTAGTGTCATTACTTTATCCTATACTGTATATATAATGTTGAATATAATGTATCATAATGCAATGGGGGAATATTTTTGGGTCCTGATGCCGCCAAATGTCTAATGTTACCAGTAAAAAGTGATAAGTTGACTGTGAGGAAACCCGTTGCCTTAAAATTAAGTAAATAAACATCATACGTAATTGAAAAATTTAAGTTATGTGGAAATGTCATGTTCACACAACTTAAAACTATTAAGTAAATTAACTTTGTGGGTATTGAAAAAGTTAAGTTGAGTAAACTTGACAATTCCACATAATTTAATTTAATTATATTAATTTATATTAATATATTATATTTAATTTAATTATGTAATTATTTAGTTTATTTACGTAATAATTTTAATTTTAAGTTGTGTGAACTTGACAATTCCATGTAACTTATTTTTTTTAATTATGCATGATGTTTACAGTGAGGAAAATAAGTATTTGAACACCCTGCTATTTTGCAAGTTCTCCCACTTAGAAATCATGGAGGGGTCTGAAATTGTCATCGTAGGTGCATGTCCACTGTGAGAGACATAATCTAAAAAAAAAAATCCAGAAATCACAATGTATGATTTTTTAACTATTTATTTGTATGATACAGCTGCAAATAAGTATTTGAACACCTGAGAAAATCAATGTTAATATTTGGTACAGTAGCCTTTGTTTGCAATTACAGAGGTCAAACGTTTCCTGTAGTTTTTCAGCAGGTTTGCACACACTGCAGGAGGGATTTTGGCCCACTCCTCCACACAGATCTTCTCTAGATCAGTCAGGTTTCTGGGCTGTCGCTGAGAAACACAGAGTTTGAGCTCCCTCCAAAGATTATCTATTGGGTTTAGGTCTGGAGACTGGCTAGGCCACGCCAGAACCTTGATATGCTTCTTACAGAGCCACTCCTTGGTTATCCTGGCTGTGTGCTTCGGGTCATTGTCATGTTGGAAGACCCAGCCTCGACCCATCTTCAATGCTCTAACTGAGGGAAGGAGGTTGTTCCCCAAAATCTCGCAATACATGGCCCCGGTCATCCTCTCCTTAATACAGTGCAGTCGCCCTGTCACATGTGCAGAAAAACACCCCCAAAGCATGATGCTACCACCCCCATGCTTCACAGTAGGGATGGTGTTCTTGGGATGGTACTCATCATTCTTCTTCCTCCAAACACGTTTAGTGGAATTATGACCATCTGACCACATGACTTTCTCCCATGACTCCTCTGGATCATCCAAATGGTCATTGGCAAACTTAAGACGGGCCTTGACATGTGCTGGTTTAAGCAGGGGAACCTTCCGTGCCATGCATGATTTCAAACCATGACGTCTTAGTGTATTACCAACAGTAACCTTGGAAACGGTGGTCCCAGCTCTTTTCAGGTCATTGACCAGCTCCTCCCGTGTAGTTCTGAGCTGATTTCTCACCTTTCTTAGGATCATTGAGGCCCCACGAGGTGAGATCTTGCATGGAGCCCCAGTCCGAGGGAGATTGACAGTCATGTTTAGCTTCTTCCATTTTCTAATGATTGCTCCAACAGTGGACCTTTTTTCACCAAGCTGCTTGGCAATTTCCCCGTAGTCCTTTCCAGCCTTATGGAGGTGTACAATTTTGTCTCTAGTGTCTTTGGACAGCTCTTTGGTCTTGGCCATGTTAGTAGTTGGATTCTTACTGATTGTATGGGGTGGACAGGTGTCTTTATGCAGCTAACGACCTCAAACAGGTGCATCTAATTTAGGATAATAAATGGAGTGGAGGTGGACATTTTAAAGGCAGACTAACAGGTCTTTGAGGGTCAGAATTCTAGCTGATAGACAGGTGTTCAAATACTTATTTGCAGCTGTATCATACAAATAAATAGTTAAAAAATCATACATTGTGATTTCTGGATTTTTTTTTTTAGATTATGTCTCTCACAGTGGACATGCACCTACGATGACAATTTCAGACCCCTCCATGATTTCCAAGTGGGAGAACTTGCAAAATAGCAGGGTGTTCAAATACTTATTTTCCTCACTGTATTTACGTAATAATTTTAAGGCAGTGGTTCCCAATTCCAGTCCTCGTGACCAACTGCTCTGCACATTTTGTATGTCTCCCTTATTTAACACACCTGAACCAGATCATCAGCTCATTAGGAGAGACTCCATGAACTGAACTGAGTGTGTCAGATAAGAGAGACATACAAAATGTGCAGAGCAGTGGGTCACGAGGACTGGAATTGGGAACCACTGTTTTAAGGCATCGGGTTTCCTCACTTTTTTTAAGTTAAGTCAACTGATCACTTTTTACAACGTACCAGTAAAAAGTGGCCTACATTATAAATATTATAAATATATAGTGCAAGCATATTTGTCTAAAATAATTCAGCATTTTCAGCTTCAGAATCATGAATATTTTTATTCTGTTGTCTCTATTGTCCTGTGCATTGGGTTTCCAGCACCAAGTCCAAGCCTATTCACTTACACACACAATGTAATATCAAATGTAGCATTTTAATCAACAGTACATTTTTCTGTTAATCTTTTACCATATGTCTTGGAGAATCGCAATAATATTGTATCGTGAGTTCAGTGTCGTGATATGTATCGAATCGTGGCATGAGGGTATCGTTACACCCCTAGTCGGTACTAAAAAATAGTTGACGCGGTACCAGGATTTCTGCACTAGCGGTAGGTCTGTATTACAGTTCTATATGACAAATTATTTCAGTTCAGTCAAAGATCTTTACAGCCTCCCTTAGCAAAAGAACCTAAAACAACAAAGACACTGACCAAGCAAGTAACAAAAATTATTAAAGATTTTTATGAAAAGGACTCAAACATATGTTACGCTTCTTCAGCTGTACATACCATACCTGATACTCCTTTACCATGGTACTGCCACAGAACTATACCTAATACACGTTGGAGTCATTTTGTTTATTCTGTCAAATTCGTCTTACCTTCTTCTGCGATGCCAGAACGACATCAGATTATTTCAAGGGGATAAATCGAACAGACGTTGAAATCAGAGTCTGACCATCAACTGAAACGTGTCGAAGTGACACTGAAGCGGTGTGTGTAGTTCCTCAGACTGGTTTCAGGTCAGCTGATCTGGCCTGTGCTGAGCTGTACTCAAAGCACCTGCCTGTCATTCCCTCCAGTACTTCCCTTAGCGATGACAGAAGCACTGGACACACACGTCCGCATTTTCTATAGCGTCAAGAATCGGTTCAGTGCTGCTCAAAGTCAAGGCACACATTATTTGAAATAGCATTGGCAGATTTGAGAAGTTGCAAATGCCTAATTGTGGTTGTACTGCGAACGTGAATGAAAGAATAAGAGCAAATATGTATTACAAGTTTGCGTCTGTCATTGTATTTCTGTGAATGGCATTTCACACATTTGTGACTACGTGTCTGCAGCTTCAAATTCAGAATACAGGTTTATGACTAAATCTCAACATTCAACTTCAGATTTTTTCACATTGGAACTGCGAGTGTAAATTTTTGAGTAAAAATGTATTGTACAAATTCTCAAATTCACATCTACATGTTCTCGAGTTTGGCTGCTCTTTCACCTTCATAGTTATGAGCAGGTTCTGAAAAAGTAAAAGTAAAAAAGCTTTGAACTCACAAGTAATCGGTTCAAATCAATCTAAGGACTCGTTCGATCTGTGGCAGTCATTCTTGACTTCCATCATCATCATCATCATCATCATCTAACTACAATGGCTTTAGGTCTTCAATCCTGCCAGTTTATTCTCAGCTCTGAGGTTAAACCCCCTGTGATGCTGTGAATGAATGGGTCGCAGCAGATGTGTGTGTTGCCGCTGACTCGAGCACCTGCCGAAGGTTGTTTTGTATGTGCGCGCAATTTCCTTTTGAATTTATATTGCTGAGTCACTGCACTCATCCTTCCATAAAACGAACTTCATGATTGATGCTCCGAGAGGAACTGGGTCTCTGTGCGCACTCATATTTCCATGCCGCTTTCCCAGCGGTGCGGATGGAAACTCCATTCATTAACATGCTGTTTTTAACTATGGCAATTACCACAGAGCAGCATTACAAGGGGTTTGGGCTGAAATCCTTTCGGGAATGAAAACAAGGCAACGGTGGCAGGGTAAAAAAACTCCCTGAAAGTAAGAAAGAAACCTCAGGAGGAAGCAGTGCTCAGAGGGGAAAGTTACTGTCCTGTGTTCGTTATGTCACCGGAAAACACTGCAAGTATTCTAGATGTAATGCGTTTCGCAACACATGTGGAGATGATTTTAGGTTATTGTTGGCTAAAATTAACTGGGGTGAGTAGCACTAGAACACCATTATTGTTCAATTCATTCTGGGTAAGACCTTTGGTGGAAAATGACAATAGAGTCGTCCTAATAAAGACAGCATTGGAGTTGGCAAAGTCAAACATCACGATTTCCAATGCTCATATTAGGGTTAGTGATTTGAATAAACCTTCAATCCCAAATGTCAAATTTTAGAAGTCTAACTTTAGCGAGTAAGATAAGACTGGAGGATTTAGCAGAAGGCAAAACTGGTGAAAACCCCCACAGGTAGCAGAGCCATATCTACCACAGACAATCCCCCAGAACACCCTGCCCACGTCTAGTAAAGTCACCCTTGTAACTACTCTTAATGCATTTAATATAATGTTCATCTAATGTCATTAGAGCTCAGTAAAGCAGCCTGTTGTTTGGGTGATGACAATCTGCCACTACAGTAAATCCATTGTAAGGCCAGTGATGTGTGTGCTTTATTAAACTCTGTTGTGAATTCCTAGTTTTTGTTTTTCTCGCTAACTCTGACTACTTTCTCATGTGATTTTGGCCCCTGGTGAGAGTTCGGGAACAGAGAACTCTGCATCAGAGCCATTTTCCCATGAAATGAATGCCCTATTTACGTATTCCAATGAAAACTGTGCTTTCCCACCCAAGGGACAACAAGCATCCTCCCAAATAAACCACGTCACAAAGACGGTTTCCACAAGTGTTGTTTGCTCACTGTCACTCGAGTCTGTTCACATGGCAGTGGCCGATGAACTCTCAAACACGTCACACTGCTTTACTCTGCAGGTTTCTTTCAATCCCTTCCATGACCTAAAATCTCGCCAGAATCTCAGTACAGGTTTAAAAGAGAACTAGACTGATATTTAAATTGAGAACAGAAAAAAAAAAATGAACTAAACCCATATTTGCATTTCCTGTCCGGGAGCTTTAATAAACCTGGTCAGGTTTGGCTCAGGTGTAAGCTGCTTGCGTCACAGATGGGAACAAACTGAGCTCTTTAATCAGTCGTCGCCGCTCTCCACTCACGGCAGATCTAAAAGCCCCGTCTCCAAACATCCACAGCCCTCTCTTTCCCTCTGACCCAGATGTCCTTGCCAAACGTCCTTCATCTCTGCAGCTCAGCCCTACCACTGAGACGGTTTAACAATCTTGCCAATTTCCAGATCCAATGGAAATGCTTTTGCAGACTTGGCAGAATAAAGGATATGCCCATGAAAACACACGGCTTTCGCACCAGAGGAACCTTTTCATAGTTCCTATTTCTGTCAGGACCACTACCGTCAAATACGATTGACAATTAGCATACAGTTTGGATTGGCGGTATGGTTCTGTTCTGGACAGCCTAGCATGGATAAGAGCAGGGAGAGCAGCAATAACCCCCTTAGGGTAAACAGAACAGAACCAACATGAATGTTTGCAAATATATTTAATTCAAGACTTTAAAGTACAACATAATTCGAGAATTTATTCTGATTCAAGGGGAATCAGAATGCCAAATCCTGACTGAGAGAGGTGGAGCTGGGGAGGGAGGAGGGTAATTAGCTCCTGAGAAACGTGATAGCTGCTGATAATAGTGAAGGAGCTTATATATGTATACGGTGATAGGCGTCGTATTCCTATAGGTAGATGTGGATCAGCTGATGCGAGCTTGACTAACGTGACCTGCCAGAACTACTGCTACGCTTGATAACTATTGGCAGAAGTTCCCGGATTTTGGCGGGTTCTCACCGCAGGAACTAGGAACGATTTTAGTTCTAGGAACTCCTTTTGGAGGAACTAATTTAGCTCCTACTTCAGAGTCGGTCTAAACCAGCGCTATAGGAACTAACAGTGACTTAGTGTTCGCTGATTGGCTGAACGCACGCGAAACACCAGCACCCGCCATTTAAAAAAAAAGCTGTGTAAACACACATTTAAAGCCTATATATTTACTTCAGAAAGTAACTCTGCGAACATGGAAAACAGTGATAGATGGACCTCTTAACCTTTACACTAAGGAGAAAATCCAAAGGAACTTTGAGGTGACCGAGCGAAACATGAGCATATGCTAATAACTTTTCATTACTGTCTACTTTCTATGTATAACAGGTCTATCTAATAACATATAAGAGACAGGACTGTGAGACAGATCGTAAACTAATGAAGACGGAGAAATCAAGCACTGCGTGGCTCTGGCTAGCGTTCTCAACGCCGTCAAAATAAAAGTCACAACAACAACAACAAGCGCGGCTTACGTCACTTCAGAGTTCCTACTGGCGGTGCGAATGCAACCAGGGAAATGTTCCTAAGGGAACCATTAGTTCCCGGGGGATCCCCCTGGTGGCTCGTTCCTAGAACTACGTGGTGCGAAAGCCCCTTATTATTTTGCCAAGTTGGACGGATGTGTCCCTGGATCAAAATAAGTTTTAATGGTCATAAGACAACATTCCTGCCCCCTTTAACCAGTACCAACTTCAAAAAAATCAGAGGGATACACTGCAAAAAAATGCTTTTCTAAGAATTTTGTCTTGCTTCCAGTCCAAATATCAAAAAATTCTTAAATCAAGAAGCATTAACTAGATATTATATCTTGTTTTCGGAAGAAGAAAAATCTAAATGAAGTGAGTTTTGCTTAAAACAAGCAAAAATATCCGCCAATGGGGTGAGAAAAATAATCTTAATTTAAACGGAAAAACTCATTTAATTTAGATTTTTATTTTTATTTCAGAAAACAAGGTATAATTTCGCATGTCCTACACCTAAAGTGTAAAAGCCGGCTGTCACACAGCAGTTAAAGTTATTGCGCTTAAACAGTCAAATACATAAACACAGTCAGTTATATATTACGTGTGCTTTAACAGCTGAAAACTGGATGTGTGTCAGTATAATGGATCCTTGCTGGATCCTTTATGGTTTATGATCCTTTATGGTCTTAAAGTGACAGCAGCCTAATAAACCTGCTGATATCTGTGTCATTAATGTTAATCAAACAAAATACAAAGAAAAAAACATCACTCACTGCTCTAGACTGAATAACTTCAGTGGCATCAGTGCATATTTCATTCAAACAGTGAAGTTTACACAGTGTTTTATTTTACATTTGGTTATTTAATTTCTTCCATGAATGCTACCGTGTCGAATTTAAACAATTTTAGGAATTTGCATCTTGTATTTGTCCTATTATTTGTGATTGGCATCTTTGTTCTTATTTTTAATAACAAAAAGATAAAAAATAATGAAATAAAATAGATTTCCACCCCTACTTTGACCAAAATGGTCTGTCATTCTTTTCTTTTTTTTTGAGTAGGGAAATTAGTTTTGCTGTACTGCTCAGTGACTTGCCGAGCAGTCTTAAAAACCAACATGAAAAATAATCATGATTCGATTGTGGTTTGTTATCCTGCCTAAAAAAAAACCCAAAACCTCTGCTATATTTTTGCCATATCACCCAGCCTTAACTCTCATTAAAACTGTTCACAGGAACAAAGATCTATGACCAACATGGACACTGATCCAGAAACAAATCCCACATGGTGAAATAATAATGATCTTAATAAAAGTATCCCGACTGAGGCAAATTCCTAAATACAGATTCAAAGGATTTTTCTGAGATGCCCAATTCAAACTTCAGGTTCTTTCTTTATTGATGTTTCAAAAATTGGTATTTTACAGATATTTGCAAGAATGCCATCAGAACGAAATTGAAAAGAGCAAATGAAAGTGTTCAACACAAGAAAGTAAATTCCCCTGAAATATCCTTCAATCTAAACTGGAAATTCTGGTTGACACCGGCTGCATGTCGACCACAAGAAACACCACTTATATAAAACCCAACACCTGCCCTCATAAGAGCTCAGAGCTAATCACCTCACGCTGATGCAATTATTTCCCCATGATTAGAGCTGGTGATTAGCCAGCCTAGCGATCGCTTCGTGATTCCAGCCCTATTGTGCTGTGTCATAAACGCGGCAGCTGGCACAAACAGATCCGGTTGTTCGTTCATTCACCTAAGCGGATCTAGAATGTCCTGAGGAAAACAGTAAGAACTGATCCTCCATCGCTGGATTAAAGTGTGTTAGGGCGATAACAGACGTGATGGAAAACCACCGGCTCTCGATCTCACGGGGAAGATGAGGGGACAGCTCTGTGCGGTTCAGCACTATTGGGGAAGTTCAACTTCTGCATTTGGTCAGAGCTTTGTGACAGATTACAATGTGACACAAGAAGTCTCAAAAAATAACACTGTTGTCAAGGAAGTGATGACACAGTGAAGCGTTACGTAGAAAGACCTTTGTATATCTGCATAAGGCCCACTTTATTACATAGGCGACGTTCACACTGTCAGTTTTTGGGATTGACAACCCCATTTACTTACAGGTGTGAGTCTCGAAATGTCCCGTTCAAACAGCAACTTACAGTAGCGTCTCGAATACTGTCTGTATGAATGTGCAATGGGAGTCAAGCCCGTATTGTCTTACCAGTAACCATATGGACAACGACCAAAGTATCCAATCCAGCCTCCAGTTCACCCGTCAGATCTTCATTAACCGACCGCAGCTTTTATATCTGGGTGGAGAGCGGAGCATTTGAGTCACAAAACTCCTATATATCGCTAAAAAGGTTTTTACGCTCGCATGAGGTGTTTTTCAGGGAATTAGAAAAATTTATATTTTGTAAAACTGCAATGGAAACGTTTTTTCACATCTACAGGTCACCTGACGTACGTAACAGTCGACCATTTTAAAGAAGACGCGGTGTGTTTGGACAGAAGACGAGGCAGAGTTCTTCATTAAACTCATAAAAGACAAAAGTATTACAGGAAAACTGGATTGTAAACCACAAAGAAATGCCACAATTGATCAAGAGCTTGAAGCAGAAACTCCTCATCTGTGCCGCTCTCAGTAGAAGTGTCTGTCCTTGCCATTAATGCTGGGATACACACTCCATTAAAAATAATGTCTAGTGCGGAGGCTGAGATAAACGTAAACCTACCAACATCCGTCGCCATGATTTTTGGAATGAGGAAAAAAAATTATGTTTCAGTCGCATGACATCGGTTAATGGAAACGCCTTCATTTCGCGATAGTTTTTTATTGACATTTAGAAAATATCGCTAAAGTTTTGCAAATCTGTGATGGAAACGCAGCCAGTGACTGGATCTAAAGCCTTCAGACGACACACTGCTCATTTCTCCGTCGCTGTAAGTTAGTTCAGAATGTCTGATTTCAAAAGTGCTAAATAGCAATTATTTTATGCACGTAATACAACACAATTAAATGTCTTTCGCAAACCCCACCAAGTCCAGAGACTTTTCCTCACAAGTGTTCATCGTACAAACAACTTTCCTAACAAACTTCTGGAAACCTATGCACACCAATTACTCAGATTACTCAGATATCAGTCTTCTACACGACGACCAAGAATAAAGCACATCGTTTTAACAGACTGGATCAGCAGCCGACAATTTGATTTCAGCACTTTCCCAAGAGCCTTTGAGGTAGCGATTGTGTAAACATGAGTGGGTTGTGTTTTTTGCAATATGTAAGGTTTGGGTTTCGACAAGCCTCATGAAGCATTACAGTCTGTGACCGACACAAACACAGCAGAGAGTCTGCCGTCTATTCGGTATCTCAGCAGTGCAGTTACCAGCGTCAAATACAGCAAACATGTGTGAGAGGGTAAAATAAAGCCATTTGGTCTGTTGGCAAAGTCAGTTCTGTTGCTCATACTTAAGCCTCAGTGATTTAAACAACCCTAACCAAGGTATGGCTTTGGTGTGTTTGCAGCGTTTGAGCTCCAGACTGATTCCTCAGATCATGGATCGCGGAAGTGACACTCTACACAGTAGGCTTTATTACTGTGTCGCAAACATTAAACGATAACGAAAGTATTGGGATAAAAGTTTATAGTCCGGATATAGACTCTGATGTTGCGGCAGATGCGATCAAAATAGGTAACTGATCTTTGAAACTTATGTTACGCTTCAAATAAAGATTGTAGGGTAGAGTGGGGGAAAACGCCCCCTTAAGGAAAATGTGACATTACAGTGAAACAAAACATACATGTGACTAGAATTGCCATCCCGGTTTTGAGTGACTATGGCAGGAGTTATTCACCAAATATTAAAATTGCTCAGCCTTCATAATTAATTAGTATTTCCACTGAAAATATTTTTGTACAAAGGGGGCGTTTTGCCCCAGCGGTGGGGTAAAACGCCCCCCAAGGTGGGGTAAAATGCCCCCTTTCTTACCAACCAGTTTGCTTCATAGATCAACAGCAAAATTAACAGACAATAGTTTTTAATATCTAAAGGTAAAAGGCAAGTAATGTATCAACATGTATATATATTAATATTTATTTCAGAAATGTTAAAAATAGCCAAATTTAACTACCTTCCATCAGTGAGCTAACTGTGCTAGCAAGCTAGCTTGTTAATGCTCACTTGAGGTAATTTTTTCATGTTTTGTTCAAATATTTTGATTTTACCACCTAGTTATACTGCATTAAGTGTAAAACAAAGGATTTGATAGACAGAAATATTTTATTATAGTAATTATGATAGAGAAACTATGCCCCCAGGGGGGCGTTTTACCCCTCAGCGTAGGGGGCGTTTTACCCCACAAGCTATGAGTTTTTTAAAATAATGTTTAATTTTTAAAATATAATTATATTCCTTATAAATAACATATGATCTCAAACTACAGACTTCACTATTCATCTATCATACATCACTGCGATATCCTGCAGAACAATATTGTATTAAACACTTATTTACTAATATCTGAAAATTATAGCATTTACCATGTAATCCTCTTCTCTTTAAATGTGTCGCTGGTGTCAGCTTATCCATAGAGATTTGTATATCCCCGTTATCAACGTAGTGCATAGCAACAGTAAAAATGTATCTTGACTACTTTTAGTGGTTATTTTGGGAAAAACAGGTGGGGGGCGTTTTACCCCAGGGGGGGCGTTTTCCCCCACTCTACCCTATACGTTACATTATGCCAGTAAGTGGCGACCAGTGACTGTAAAAATGTATTTGATTTATCACTGAATTATTCATCATTCAAGAGATTATTTCAAAAACTCTGGACGAAACAAGTGACCATTAATCATTAATTCATTCATTTCAAATGATTTTTTACATAATGAATTCATTCAAATTAATAAATATTTTTTAATAGACTCATTTATAACATTTTAGACACTCATAGAACATTTTGTCAGAACGTCAAGTAAATCACAAAAATATTTCGTTTGGTTGTCTAATGTTTTATTCTCCTCTATTATTATTCTAACCTCTATCCTTAAAAAATAAAATAAAAAAGCATTATCCAGACTCATAAATTAAAAGAATATAGAACATCTGGCATCGAACTAATACTATTAGTGCTGTTTCTAGTATTAAAATGTAAAGTCCAGACACGGATGTAAAATGTACAATCTTGCAGAGTGGGATGAAGTCTTTATGTACATTAACAAGGATTTGGTACAATGGAGGATCCTGCAATGGTTTCCTGATTTGATGTGCAGTATGCTACATTTAATAAGAGCAGAATATTTACATTTTTCCAATAAAAATCCGGTTTTTGCACATTACTGTTGTTAATAAAAGTTTTATCTGCATCTCAATTCAAACTCGGTGCTTTACTGTCAAATTTCCAATAAACAAACATGCAATATTATTTGTAACTGCACTTGTTAATGCAAAAAAAAATTATGATTATACATATTCACACACACACACACTAATCCATATCGTCATTACATTAAATGTGCAGCCCCATGTCTGATTTATACATCCAAAATTTGCTAAATTTTGTGAAATATTGTGAAATTATACATGTTTTATACATGTTTTTGAGCCCTACATTTTCACCTGCTGGACCAGAGAACAGGTGACAAAATCCCACAGACACACACTGAAGGAGGAACCCGAGTCACATCTACAGCAGAGACGCGAGGAGGAACTCTTAATCGGGTCATTGAGCAACCGCACACAACACCCTTACAATCGCCCCAAACTTCACCCTGCCTCTGCTCACTCAAGTCCTTTTGTTCACACACCTAGATCACACACACACACATTTATTCAGAGTTACGCAATGAGCCTTTCATGCATTCCCATGTTTCCCCCACTGCCTCTGATAACGATCCAGCTCTCTCCGCTGTAGTTCGGAGGAACTGTGCAACGTCACATCACTGTCATTATCCCGAGCATGTTTTCAGCAGAAGCTCCAGAGTGGCTTCCACACGCCTGGGATCAAGCAACACCAAGAGCTTCCCAGTTATTGACTCTGTGATGTGAAATGTGTGCAGCTGTCAGGATTCTTCCCGTCGGCACGGCTGACCAAACAGTGGCCTAATGGATTATTGGGAAAGAAGCAATTTATAAAGAAAACGGCTGAAAACAAGAGGAGAACTCAGCAAACAAAGACAAAAGCAGCTCCAACACTAAGAGCTGATTATCCGTCCTGTGAGCGTCTTATTTGTCCCGCTCTTTGGAGATGTGGATGCAGGTTCAATGTCCATATTCTTACCAAGGGATTTTTAAAAAACATAAGCAAAGCAAAATAACACATTAATGTGGTTGGTTTCAAAATGCTGTGAGCAGCCTTGCTGTCTATGGCCTACAAAGGCAGCTCCCTAACCATTACGGCTCGGTCTATTGAACATTCAGATCTGAGAGAAGCAGTTGTCGTGTGAAACAGTTTCACAAACAGTCTTTTCAACCACAAATTATAACAGAAGTACTGCGATAAAAGTTTATAGTTCGGATATGAACAGTGATGTGAAAGCAACTTGTATGTTTCTCTAATGTACTGTATTTATTTTAGCCCTACTTCCCTTCCCCTAAGCGGTTATTCCACTTGTCAGGCCGCCATTGTAAATAAGAACTTGTTCTTAATGACTCGCCTGTAAAAATAAAGGTAAAATATATCAAATAAAATAAATGCTTCAAATAAAGATTGTAATAATTGACTGTTAATAAAATGTATTTGTCGTTGAATCATTCGTTCAATAAATTAATTAAAAAATGCGGATTCATCCAGTAATGAAACAAGTGAAGTCTTTGAGGGAGTCATTGAATCATTCATCCTTTTTTTTTTTATAATCTGCAGCAATAGAGTGCCGAAGTTATGACGTCACTTTGTAGGCCAAAACGCGGAAGTGAGTTAGCATTTTAGCACTTCCGGTTCCCTCGCCCTAAAGTCTATGGGTTTTTTGAATGGGTTGCTAAATCACCTGAAATAAGGTCTGTGGTTAACAAAGCCTCTACATATTTTCACGTTTTGATCTATGACATAAAACACACCAGTTATAACCTGCTTGTGATTTTTTTAGACTTTATTGTGTCTTAAAAACGGTGGTTGCTAACAAGTTGCTAAAAGGGACTACATCCTTTGGCGGGGACTTTAGACGTCATCATGACAAACAGCCTCACGTTCTTAGAAGTTTACCTTTCAGTTAATATACATAACGTTATATATTTAGTCTTTTCAAATTATAGTTTTTCCAAATATTGTTGTACACAGAATTCTGTGATATTAAGGTAACCGATTACCAGTTCTTTATTTCTGTGGAGAGACTGTAGTTCGACAATGGTGTTTTGTTTTGTCCCGAGATGCAACCACAAGTCGTCGAATGAAAGATGCTCATTTTTACCGTTTACCAAACATAATACAGTGAAAGATAATCTTTAAAGTTTATTTGGGGCACAATGATCAGGCATATTAATAATCTTAATCACAAAGAAAATAATATTAAGGTTTATATAAACTAACAAAATAATAAACTAATAAATAAAACATTAACAAAAGATTTAAAAAAAACTCAGAGAGGCACGCATAAACAAAATTAGTTTCTAACATTTTTGGAGAAAACGAATGGGTAATATTTCTCATGAAAAAAGTGGATAAGTGTTCATACCATAGACTGTAAAAAATAGGTTCATACACAGCGCAGATCATAATGAGCGAGCGAGTTTGAGGAAGCTTGATGATGACGTTGATCCGCGACCATGGTGTGCTGTAGCAGAGAAGGGCTCTGGCTGTAGTCCGTTTATAGCCTACCGTTAGCATTTTATATCTGACGGCTTTATTTAGGCTTCAAAATGTATACATTTTGGATTAACTTGTAAAGATTATCTTGATAGACAAAACATGTAAGGGTCACAACTCTTTGTTGAACACAGATCTTATTTTTTGCGATTTTCCAAAAGTCTATGGGGAAAATGCATAGCTTTTTGATCGAGGGAACCCATGCGCCGCTAACTTCCGGGTTGGCCTACAAAGTGACGTCATAACTTCGGCACTCAATTATCACTTTGCCAGACCCTCTAGTGACAAATGACATGATATTTTGTTTAATAGTCTATTCAGAATCAACTAGGAAAGCTCCAAGGGCTGTATTAGAAAAACTTCCGATCTTAATTCTCGACTTGAGATTTGAAAAAGTGAGATTTGCATGTTTGCTAAACAGACAGGATAGGCTTCATTAGTTAGCATGACGCAGCAGATGCTGAGCTCTTACCTGAAGCACAGCGTGTGCCAGTCTGTGTTGAGGGCCTGCAGGTACTGATCATCATAGATGTGCCGTCTGCATCCCGCACACTCCGGCAACCTCCCTCCGGCTGGACAACACAAACACAACAACACACACATTCACAAACATCATCCAAGTAATGCCATAATGAGAAACAACCGCAAGCTCTTAGAAGAGACTCCATTCTTTTTTTCTCTGTGCAAAATATTATTCTTTTTGAAAACAGAAAATGTTCATGATCCACACAAGACCGCTGGTAGGTTTTAGAGCCGGAACGATGGGAGCGAACCACTGCTGATTATCTAGAAATGGTCAGATATCAAAGGATGAATTAGCCTGAACATCAGTCTTTCCCTCATAAAAGCATCACTTATTTCTCTTTCACACTCAGGGAAGTCAATGGACCGTTTCCTCGTTCTGCTCATTATCACGGCTCAGGTGAGCTTCTGCTACCAACATCCAGCGCATCTACAAGCTAATGTGAAATGAATGCTGAAATATGTCTCATCATATTTTTACAAATGTGCACCTTGCCATTGAATAATAAATGAAATTTATGCCACTGCTGGCCTCATAACGGCACTTCATTTATTGGTGATATCTCATAACTGTTGAGCTGCTGACAATAATTGCAATGACTTTTGCTAAATATCTCATATAGATTAAAGAGGACCTGTTATGCTTTTTTCCATGTGTGTGTTTCTTTAGTGTGTAATATTGATGTTTAAGCATGAAAAAGTCCCTCCAGCGGGAGTTATTCTCTATATCGGTGTCAGTGTTTCTGAACTCCCTGAAACGCCTCCATTGTAGTCTTGAGTTTTCTTCTGGGAACGAACACGTCACAATATTCCTCATTTAAATAATTCATACGCGGAATAAAGGGGCGGGGCCTGGTTGAGTTAGTTAGTAGTGTGTTGAAACTGACGGTTATGGTAAGGGGCGGGACATTTCCCAAACACGCTCAAAGCGTTTGACCAATCACAACACACTTACCCATTTGACCAATCAGAGCACAGTGTGCTTTTCAGAAGGAGGGGCTTCATAGAGACAGGAACTAAACAGAGCGTTACTGACAGACTGGGAAGAGAGGAGCTGCAACAATGGAGGATATGGAGAAAATAATAATGTGTTTTTGAACATTCAAGCATGAAAACCTGTTCTAGTCGAGCTTAAAAACAACATCAAGACTTTGTAAAAAGGCATTAAAGTTATAAATAAATCAGCCGTTCTTTTACTAACTGACTTAATCACACAGAACAGAATGAAGCTGTTATGACAAACTGGAATAAAGACTTTTAACTGTTCTAAAATATATTTAAAGCTTTGACAGCTCTACTACTTGTACATATAGAAAAAAAAAAAAAATGCATTTATATTTTAACAAAGTAGCGATGTGCCAGTACAAAAAATTACAGAAAATAGTGATTCAAACAGGGCCTGAATTTCGGCATGCGATTGCAGGTATTCGGCACTAGGATTGGGTATCGTTTGAATTTTAATGATTGCTATTCCGATTTTGATTCTGCTTATCGATTCCGATTCTTTTCGATTCCAATAAGGTAAAAGAAAAAAAAAAACTTAAGATATTCACATTTAGGGCCCTATAACGATCTGAAATGCAAGTATCAAACGCGAAACGCAAGTAACTTTGTGGGCGGATCTCGGCAAAACGCAAATCTAAAATAGGTTGGTCTGAAGTCGCTACATTACTCATAGGTGTGGTTTGGGCGTAACGTGAAATAAACCAATCAGAGCGTCATCTCACATTCCCTTTAAGAGCAGGCACGCTTGTTCTATGGCGGATTGCTATTATAACGGTGGATTTTACAGGCGCGCGCCAGGAGCGGTTCACAGCCGAGGAGACCGACGTTCTCATCAGGGCCGTAAAACACAGAGAAGTGACATTGTATGGGGATGGAGAAACCCAGCCAAATTAGCTTCGGTTAAACAGGCATATAATAATTTGGGTAAATGTGTAAGCTAGATTTATGGCTATTTTTTCTGGACACCACAATGATTTCCCTTGTGTGGAATATTTTTCCTTGTAATTATGTATGACTTGCAAAAATGGCAACTGCTGCATCTGTGTAGATGAGAGAAGCAAAGTGTATGCGCGCTGTGCACACGCTACATTATGGCCAAGCACGCGCCCTTAAAATAGCATCTGAATAACGCACCACTGACTTTAGACTAGGTTTTTCCTGGTCTGTGGCGGAATTGTTTTCTGAAACTGCAAAATAGCACCAGGGAACGTTTGTGCCGGAACACGCCTCCTCTTTTCTCTGAACCGCCCCCGGGAGCGCAAGTTCATTCCCTAATTTACCGACGTGCGTCTGTGGAGGGAAAAGTCTGCTGTGCGCGGGTGCAAAATAGGAATGATACATGCGTCGGTGTACAAAGTCAATTGCGCTGGGTGCAAGATAGGGCCCTCAGTCTGAATCTCATGAACAAAAGTCAACAGGCTAAAGAACACTTGCGCAAGGAACGTTTGCCTGTGGTTTATAATACCATAAAAACAACTGGAGTAACTAATATAAATTTCAATCATTGTTAAAGACAACTAAACACTCCGTCATTAAAAAATAGCAAATAAAAATTAGCAACTAAACAAAGATAAGATTGAAATAAAGTGTTTTAAGATTTTCAGGTATTCAGGTACAGGACCTGTAACCAAATGTGAAATAACACTCTACTTTATAAATAAAATATACATTACAAATACAGTTACAAAAGTTATTCAGTCAAGAACGAGTGAATTTTCTCTTTGTCTTTTGTTGTTTGATTAGTGTTACTATAGAGACGGCAGCTGACAGAGTTGCCCAATACAGTTACGCATCCCTTCAGCACTGAAAACAGTGCGCGAGTCGTCTTTAACAACTCTCTGTGTTTCACAAACAGTGTGAGTGATTCAGCGGTTCACATCAGCAAGTGAGCGATACAAGCATTTCACTGCGTCCCAAACTGAATACTTGCCCATGCTCTCTCCTCTCACTCCAGTAATTGTGTAGTGGCCATTGCCCTTCATTTCATTAAACCTTGCGGTTATTGTACACATTATAAATACACCATGCAGCTGAGTGATGATCGGCAGCCAAATGTGTGGCAGACTGTGAGAAACGCATGACCTCTCGGACTGACCAATCAATAATTCATAAATTATTCATACTGTATACATCAACATAAAAATCCATTTTGTTTCCATTTTTACAAACGCAGATCAGCTCCAGGTGTCAACAGATGAGTGGGACACTAGACATGATTTAGCAGAACTGACTGAGCCACGCTCATAACCGCACACATATTTCATGGGGTATTTTAAGTGAGGAGTGCCCGTGCTTTTATGCATTTGCGCTTACACTTTATTTTAAGGTGCCTTTGTTACAATGTAATTGTATGTAATGTAATGTAATTATACAAAAAAGCACTGAGTAATATTAATTAACAACATGTACTTACTATATTATTAGGGTTAGGGTAAGGTATTAGTATGCATAAGTTATTACGGTAACACTTTACTTGAAGGGGTGTGCATAAGACTGACATGACACATGTCATGAACATGAAGGAGGTTGACAACTGTCATTAAGTGTCATTCGCTCAATTATGACATTTTTAAGCAAAGATTTGTTTGAGATGTCTTTGTCATGACAACTTGACATTACCAAGACAACATAAATATGACATAGCAGATTTATCATCAAACTTAAGAAACTACTTAGCTTTATGGGTTATTAACATTACATTATATTTCTGACCACTTTTTTTCCCAGTGATACAAATTTAAGTTGTCATTAAGTGTCAATACTGTCAAATTATTTTAGAACTAATACTGGAATACTGGGAAAAAAAGTGGTCAGAAAAATATTCATGACAGTTGTAATAGCCTCATGACAGCCAATGTCAAAACCAACCACATGACAGTTTAATGTAATGTTGACCCATAAAGCTAAGTAGTTTCTTAAGTTTGATAATTAATCTGCTATGTCATGTTTATGACACATTTATGATGTATTGGTTTATGTCAAGTTGTCAAAACAAAGACATCTCAAACAATGTCATCTTTGCATTAAAAATGTCATAATTGAGTGAACGACACTTAATGACAGTTGTCATAAACATGCATAAACCTCCTTCATGTTCATGACGTGTCATGTTATGATTATGAAGATGTCATGTCAGTCTTATGCACACCCCTTCAAGTAAAGTGTTACCGTTGTTACTTTAGCAAGTACATGTAAGATGTGTAACCGGAACACCATAAAATAAAGTGTTATCGGAACTGCTTTATAATTTTGTTAATACTGAATGATCGCATTTCCACAGGAACAGGATATGATGTGGTGAATATCATGTGTCCCACTTCACAAATGACCATTCACTGTAGTTCGTTCACAGTGAACGTGATCAGATGTGATTCCCTGACCAACTCTCTATTCTTCAGCGTCTCTAATATTGAGCCGCTTACTACAGCATGTGTCCAAAAACAACAGTCAAATAAACATTCAAGGCTTTGCTAAAATAGTTTTCTGCACCATATTTAAATGAATTTTCATACAAACAAATGTCTCACACTCTTGATGTGGTGTATGGAGTGTGTGTGCATCTAACACAGGTGCCATGTCTCTGGACAGTTCAGCAGAAGGAAGAGCTGGCGTTCAGGTCAACTCTCTTGAGCAGACAGTCTTTACGGTATTCATTTTTATCAGTCTTTTCATCTTAGCATTAGTATCACTTGTGTCTAAACCGGTGTGTGTGTGTGTGTGTTGAGTGTGACAGACAGTGAGTCGATGACTCCCTCCATCAGTGACGGACGTGAGGCGTCTGACAGACCAAACCTCATTCACTCCATCATCACACATCAATGTGTCTGCCACACACACACACACACACACACACACACACACACACACACACACACACACACACACACACATAAATACACACCCTCACATGAGGACCAGATGCAGATGAATCATTTACCAGAATAACATTTATGCAAAATGTAACTAAAAATACTGTGTTATTGTAGCCTACTTCCATGACATTTTGGAAATACCATTTTGTAACAATGTAACTGTAGATGTCCTTCGGAAGAGCATGAAAATGGGTTTTGATTCTAAAGTACACTTTAAAGTACTATAGTATCACTGTTTCACTGTATCATGATGATGGTACATGCACACATTTTTGGCTGATGAGTTTCCACAACTTTTTCATTAACTCTCACCTCATATTACAAATAATAATAATAATAATAATAATAATAATAATAATTTTACAGAAATCACCAGATGGATTTTAAATGGGATTTCACTGAAATCATTTCAGGTAGAAACAGAAAATATTTTAATAGTTATAGTTTAGTGTCCAGGAGTCTTCATTAAGACACTTGACGGACAGGAGAATGATGTTTTTACCTGGAAATCTCAATACTACATTTTAAAATTCAAGTTTTTGCTCTTTAAATAAAACAACTTCTGTAACGTTTAAGTAAGTGAGAAAGAAATGAACACGAGAGTGAGTGTGTGTGTGTGTGTGTGTGTGTGTGTGTGTGTGTGTGTGTGTGTGTGTGTGTGTGTGTGTGTGTGTGTGTGTGTGTGTGTTGCAGTTGCAGTGCGGGAAAACACTCACTAACGCAGTGTGTGAGTGTATTTCTCAATAGTTAATTGTGGCGCGCACACACACACACACACACACACACACACACGTTAAAGGGGACAGTTAAGTGTTGTATTGAGTGAAATGAAGAAGCTGGTTGTTGTGCGCGTGCAGGTAGAGGCAGCATCAGCACCCGCGCGCACGAGCTCTGCTGAAGAAGAAGATGCGCACTCTTTATTATCATGACTCAGACAGACACACTAACCTTCCTCCTCTCCCATGCGTTCGTCCTTCCAGGTGCAACAGAGCAGCATCAACC
This sequence comes from Rutilus rutilus, assembly GCA_021464565.1. NCBI lineage: Eukaryota > Metazoa > Chordata > Actinopteri > Cypriniformes > Leuciscidae > Rutilus > Rutilus rutilus. The sequence goes on along the minus strand of JAJAQA010000008.1, from coordinate 4,810,379 downwards.
TCATTCAAGCCTCGGACCGCAACAGAAACTCCCTCTGCGATCAGACTCACTGGAGAAATGCGGCCAGCTGCTGCCAGGCTGCCGCCAGTCTAACTAACACACTACGGGAAAGGCTCGCGCCTCATGAATATTACAGACGCACGCGGTACGCTACTGATTAGCTGGAAGCGTGAGTCCGCTGGCGCGTTGCGGGATGTTGACGACGAGCCTGGGAGGAACTTCACACACACACACACACACACACACAGAACACAGCCTTCGCCGTAGTAGGATACCGGGAGAACGGGCCAACTGAACACTATCCCTGGAAAATAATAGGAGTTGTCTGCGCATGCGCGTTCACAATCGCCTTGGAATGAGGTCATAGTCATATTATTTTGTATACTTGGATACTTTGTGACGCTGATTAAAATAAAAGGAGTTACACTTTGATAAAAGAACTTAAAATCATTTCAAGGACAATAATGACCAGGGCTATTTTGTTTTATTTATACATGTAGCCTATATAATAGGCTATATTAAAATTTATTATTTTGTTTAGGTTACACTTTCTTTTACAGTGTCTCTGTTACACATCTTACATGCATAATAGTAAATTATGCTTAATTACAAGCAACTGACCCTAATACTAATTATATAGTAAGTACTTATTGTCAATTAATATTACCCAGGCCAGTACTTATTTGTAAAATTACACTGTCTGTAACAATGGCACTTTAAAATAAAGTGTAACCAATTTTTATTTTATAAAATGTCATATTATAACAAGACAGCCTAGGTTCATACACTTCATAGAAAGAACACAGCAACTGTTTATGTCATCAAAACTATATATATATTTTTTTAATTTAATGTAAAGTCATTAAACTGACTTAAAGTCCTCCTGTAGTCAATAATTGTATCCCTTAACTCATCACCAAAATGACATAGGCTATTTAAACGTTTTTTCCTTGAATAAAATTTCTTCGTGCCTTAAAATAGCTTGAATGTAACTCGACACCCTTGCCTCATTCAGTGGTTCTATGGATATGCAAATGAGCCCCGCCTCCACTCACTCACAGTAGCTCAGAGATCCACTCATGATCTGATTGGTCACAGTTAGTTTGTGACGTCAGAAACACCAGCGATTTCAAAGCGTGTTTTTGAGACTGTCTTTGGTTCACTGCAGTTTTAAGGAGAAAATACTCAGCAATGGTGTCGACTTACACATGGTTTGTCTTAAAGCATATTAAAAACACCACATAGACATTTAAACAACATTAAAAATTGGATTTTCACTACAGGGGGACTTTATAAAATGGACACTTTAAGCTCTGGATTATGATTGGCTGAGTCGCATTCGACACTGTTGTAAAATACTCTGTAAACACACACCTGTGACCTCATTTCATCAGTATTACTGTTACTGTGCTTATTTTACGGAAGCCTGCAGGTAAATGTTGTAGTGGTTTAATATAAAAGTAATAATCCCGTGAAGCTGTGGTTTGAGAACAGCTGAAGGGGTTTTAGGCACGATGCGACATAGTTGTCCTAAAAGCACTGTAAGCCAAGGCTTCTTGGGGCTCATTGCTTAAGTATGCTTCGGAAAAAAGTATTTATATTTGACACATTCATGCATACCAAGAGACGCTTGTTTTTTTATTTAAAATATTTTATTTAATTTTTCACTAGAGCAGGTAAAATGCCGGGATTTCCGGGAACTAGTCAGAATATAGGTTGTGGAAAAAGTGCAATAGCCCCGCCCCTTTATTTAAATAAGATGGAAATCCTACGGCACAATAGAGAAGACCTGGTAGGGCTCACAGGCAGGTCAAATACAGCACCAGGTATATTAATACATGATAAAGTGTCTCTCCAGATGGATCGAAAAACAGTATCAACCAAATATAGCAAAAATTGACACATTATATGTTTGATAGTACATTGGCTAGTGAGGCTTTCGGGACGGACACGCACACACACACACACTTTGGGGGGATTTACGTACATAACCTACACACACACACAGTCACTCACATCTTAAAATATCACACACAGTTTTGCAAGTTCCATAGTGACTACAATGCACAAGCTATTTAAAGCAAAAAAAAAAAAAAAAAAATTGATTGTCATATGATGTGTACAAACTTGATAATTGGTCAACATGTCAAGTTCAAATGGTGCAAAACAAACAACATAAGGCAAAGTAACCTGTTTATAATGATCCAACCTACTGTAAGCATATGATTTATGTATATTTTATATGTATATAATAAACTAATTCTATGTGAATACACAATGATTAAAGAAACACATTCTTGGTCAAATGATGGAAGCACCTGTAGTCCCCGGGTCCAGGGAAAAACATAAGCACATCTTTTAATCTTCCAGGTTTAAACATACATAATGTACATAATGATTACTATTTTACACGTTTACTTTCAATTTGTTCCCTTCACCAGACAGATACCAAAATAGATTCCCACAAGGTGATTGATCTTAGACACAAGCCGTGGTTCACTTCTGCTCTTCATACTTCACACACTGTGCAGGACTGAGTGTTGCGATGGAGCCGCACGCTTGTCGCTGTCAGGGGTCTGTTAGTTGACGTGCGTTCAGACATCCACAAAGCTCTCTTAGCATAATGTATTTAAATGCGTTCGCACGCCTACTTCGAAAAACACATGGGTGGAGTGTCTCAAATCAAAAGACACTCACTCATGCTTCATGAAAGCCTAAATCATCTAGAGGGGTGAATCTCACAAAACATGTCAAGAACATGTTTACAGTAATGAGAATATAACATAACCATTGAGCATAAGAATTAATAATGATTCAAAAATAATAACCCCTCAAAAGTAAAACGCATTACTATAAAAAGATTTTGGTGAAAAAAAAAAAAAAAAAAAGCTTAAATATGCTCCTAAAAAATCTTTATGCAAAATATAACTTCTTTTTTGGAGGGGATTTACCCATAAAGGACTGTAATTGGAAGGCTCATCTGCACAGAAAGCTGGTGAAGGGTCAAAAATAACAAGCAAACTGCTAAGCTGAAGCACGGCCAGATGTGAAGTATTTCAGTTTAATCAGCAGTATGACAGGACTCCTGGAGCTCAATGCTTTCACGACAGGGATGCTAAAACATCTTGTGCGGGCAAGATACTAGTACGTACGCTGGCAAGAAATGCCCTTATTTTAAGAGTCTAGAGAGCTAGATCGTGACTGTAACTGCACAAAAGAGCTTCCGGTGGTGTCGGAGCTCCAAAGCGAAGAGGTCGGCGCTTAAAACGTTTACAGTTACACAACACAAAAGCATTGGCGGCTAATGAACCCGGTTACATATGCAACCCTACAACCGGAAACAGTAACATGATGGAATGTGCCATAAACAATCAGGACTGGAATTATTGCCACAAAACGCTAGACGCTTTATGGATCTGGATTTGGATTTGTTACAAATATTTACTATCAAAACAAAACATAACACTTGTGCATGATGGGATTGTTTGTTTGAGTATCAAAAGTACATTCTAGAGCATGCAGTAGCACCATGTTTCTTGAGGTCACTTCACATCTCAAGAGATCGTTTACTTTCTTCTCCTCCCGCAGTATTTTCCTTGGCAGCCCGCTCCACCTGTAGAACAACACCACACGTGAGACAAAACCTCGGCGTACGTCAAATACTGCAAATGACTTCATTTGGGTTCTGAAGATGTGACACGAGGATTTCTAACCCTTGAAACTTGAAACGACAAGATGCTTTGTGGCTGAAACAAGATTTGGTAACACTTTAAAATACGGTTCCATTTGTGGATTTCCAAGATCTATCAATCAACAGCTGTATTTGTATTAACATTAACAAAGATGAATGTAACAAATGTATTTCTCATTGTATCTTTGACATGATTTCCTCTGTGTTTTGTGTTTACAGACTTTTATTTTGAAGTATATTTTCTGTTCCTATTGTCATAGTTCCAGTTTTTCTTTCATAGTGATTGATTACTCACACCTGTTTCTTGTTAGTCTCTTGTAACACCTGTTTTTCAGTTTCCTTCCTTTTTACACCGGTTGTTGCTGTGAAGCTGTTGCGTTTATGTTCTTATCTTTGGATTGTCATCTTCCATACTTGTTTGGATTAGATCCTGGCCTCGCCTAACCGTAACAACCGTATTGTAATGTGTTACCAAAATTTTGAATGGGACTGTTTATCCATCAGAAATCTGGATATCTCAACTCTGAATGGAGTCAGAACTGAATGTGAGTTTGGAATGATCCCCGTCCAGCATCTCGACTTCTTTATGACGTCGACCGATGTGGCTCTGTTTTATAAACTCGCGTATGTTCGCTGAATCATGTAAATCCAAACTTTTGAAGAAGTAGGCCAGTGTTTGGTGTGATTTAGGATCAGAACGTTTAGTTGAGGACATGAGAAATGAGAGCAGTGATTATGAGAAATCAGTGATTATGTGGCAGCAGGGATTAAATCTGTCTCATCAGCAGACTGCAGACTCGGATCATTCTGGCGTACCTCGATAACCTCCTCCCAGGAATCCCGTCAGTCCACCTCCGTATTTGGCTGCTTTGGCTGTGGAAAAAAAGTACAAGGTCATTTCATGCTGTGGTACCCCCACAAACTATAGCATTAAGACTGTAATTTAGCGGTAACGTTACAAATTATCAAAAGCTCCTTTTCGCACATGATCTCTAAACTTCAATTTAATTATAATAACAAAAAAGCCCATATTGTCATTTTCTTGTAAAATACACTGACATCAAAGCTAGCGTGATAAGCTTTCGTATGAGTTCAGAAGGGTTGGAACTTGTTTTACTTTCAATGTATGGGAATTGACAGCTTGAAGATTCTACTGTATTGTATTTATATAGTTTAGAACAGGGTGTCCAGTCCTGCTGGAGGGCCACTGTCCTGCAGAGTTCAGCTTCAACCCAATTAAACACACCTGAACCTGCTAATCAAGGTCTTACTAGAAACTGCAGGCAGGTGTGTTGAGGCAAGCCGGAGCTGGACTCTGCAGGAGCAGGAGTGGAAGCCCCTGGTTTTGAGGTAAGGTCCAATAACTAGAGCTCATACAACTGCAACCTCTGGTTTGGAAGAGCTTGTACCTTGTTGTGGTGACAGTCCTGTTCCATATCCTCCTGAAACACAAGAAATCATTACATTATTATGAGCCATTCAAACCCCATGAGGGATTGAGTGTCATTGTCTCTAAATGAAGAATAACGGTGAGTCAGCCAGAAGAAGAGTGTCAGGATTACTGTTTGTTCCAGCTGGAGATTTATGACCAGCTGTGACCAAGAACATCTGGATGGAAATAATAATAAACCCACCGAGCATCTCCACGTTGTGATTATATAATGACTAACACGTAACAGCTTGTCGTATATGACAGCAGCTTAAGCGTGAGAATTAGCAGGCCCTGACACTGACATTATGGTCAAAATGCAAATATGCTTTGCATGATATTTGCACTTCAACCCACACTTTTCATAGCAAGCAGATTTCAGTGGGTCAATGTCTACATGCACTTCCGTAATGAACAATGGCTCTTTTTAGCTTATTATCTGTCAGGATGTATTGTTTCAGGTTGCACTTTATTTTACAGTACTTGCACTTACCCAAGAAAGTACTGGGTAATATAAGGTAACTACATGGGTTGGGTTGAGGGCTAGTAAAGTTATTACCCACTTATTGTAATTACTAAGTACATAGTATGTACATGGGGAACAGGACTGTAAAATAAAGTGCTACCTTGTTTAATTTATGGTATCAAGTATCAGGTACCGACAAGCATACTTATAAGTACTGGGACGTAAAGATATACTTAAAAATGTCTACGTGTTAAAATATTACAGCAAGCGTTTGTTTCTTCTCACAGAACGAACGTCACTTTTCTTCATCATTTTTGTTCCGTGTGTTTGAATCATCTTCTGTTTTAATAGATGTATTAAGTAAGCTGTCCTCAAGTTCACTCAGGTGTCAGCACACTTTGACTACTGCATGATCAACTAACGTTTGGTGGGAACTGCATCTATCACATGTTTTCTTTGCTTGAAACCAGGTTAAATTATACATATTGCTCAATAACAGTTGTTTTGCTTTCTTTATATATTATTTGTCATGTTAGTAAGTCTAAAATAATGAAAACCCAACATGAGAGGAAAAATCTAGACCCTTCAAAACTGTGTTTACCTTGTAATCAGTAGAAACCAATTCTAAATATATGGTATTTTTCTAGACTTCCGAATTGAAGGATCATAGAATTCCTGGTCTATTGCTCTCGAGAAACTAGAGTAAATGTCCGGACTTTCTTTCTGTTTGTGTGCAATGTAGTGTATCCACAGGCCCATTCCTGTTACAGAACAGCAGTGAATGTTCCCTATTATTACCAAAATAATTCTGAGTGTTAAAATGATTATGGTTATCATGAACAGAGATGTAATTGTAGTTTATAATAAAGCTCATTCAAGGACCGAACCCCTGTAGGTTCTGCTCCTGTCCTGCCTGTCTCTGATCTGTGACACAGGCACTGATCCTCTGTTAAATACAGCACACTATTTAGTCGAATGGAGCTAAAGACGGCAGAGTACTTTATTAAATGTGCATATTTCCATCTAGAAGGCCCTCTAAATGAGAGATGTACTCAATAACAGAGGGGTTGAACTCCATATGGAGATGCAGTATGAATTTAGCCAGGGATTATTTCTATAAAAAGCTACCTGGATATGCTTGTGGATATCCTCCTGGAACTGCACCACCTGTAGGAAGGAAAGATTCAAAGATTTTGTTGTGCAACTCAGTGTATCTAAGACACAGTATTTATCAAAAGGCTGGGATAAATATAAATTGAGATTATAATTTGTAATCTTGTATAAAGACTTTAGTATCTTGGCAAATGTAAACAAAGATTGAGATTGTTGAGATCTCTTCTGAAAGTGTGAGAGTATTTTGGTGTTTTTCTCAGGAGAAACATCAGAGAAGTTTTGTTGTGACTCTTCTCTACAGCAAGTATTCTGACAGATGGCTTTTGCCGGGTTTGCTGGATGCTGTGTCTTTGCATAATCAGAGAAGCAAATTTGGGAATCTGTTCTGAAAGGATGGTGCTAGAAGGAACACAGTGACACCAAATCACACGAGGGCTCACAGGATTAATGCAGACAAATCCCAGCCTCCCTGCAGTGTGTGTGTGCGTGTGTACGAAAGAGAGAGTCAAAACAGAAGAGTGTGTGTGTGTGTGTGTACAGTATATGTGTAATGAGGAGGACGGGAGGATTCTGGTGTCAAAAGAGAACTGACATTTCATAAGACCAGCTGGTACTGGAAAATCCTTGCTGGTATTGTTAACAGAATAGCATATAATTGGCAGTGTGGTGCGTACAGATCCACTTCAAGTTTTTTGTTGATTGAAAATATAACTATTCTCCTCAATCATTCTTTGTAGCATTAATGCTGGGCCTTACCTGGCTGTGCATATCCTGTACCCAAAGAGCCGTAGCCTGTTGATAGAATAAGATGGTACTCAACACAATTTTAGAGACGGAAAACAGTGAACATTCAGTATTTGTTATTTGCACTTCCTTATATCCACTACAATTCCCCAGTGGAGAAAATGTGCAGTTAATTAATAAATCTATAGCCATGGGGAGTACATTGGTTCTTGGGGAAAAATCTCTGAAAATGAACTTGGCAATGCTTTTGAAATACAGTGTGGCATAATGGTGTGGAGCCATGTTGTGGAACGTGGATATGTTTGAGTATAGTTGATTGTTCTACCTGGTTTAGGTGGTTTAGCTCCCAATCCAACACCTGCTGGATACCCTCCACCTGCAACAAGATGATCTCAATGTCTTTAACAACAGTCCAATAACACAAGGAAAGCTATTTCAAGTGAGTGTTCACTATTTTGAGAGAAACTGGCATTGGCCGTGTTTGTCACATAACAGAATCAAGGCTGTACGTGTGGAGGACATCACAACTGAAGTCATTTCCTACATTATTTCTGTCTGGTGTTCAGATTACTAGGAAACAAACATACCATTGGTTTGCTACCAAAGCAGTTACTGCACTGTTGTACATGATATGTTGGTACTGTGTGGTTTGCTGAATCTTAATGTAAAATGTCACATTTGCAATATAAAATAATTATGGTGAAATTCTTTTCATCTTGACAAAAAAAAACTCGATACTCTGCATCACAGGAGATACACTCTTCTGCTTTGAGTCCTGCCTCACAAGTAGATCCTTTGTGGTATCTTGAAGGGAAGTCTAAATTACATTGACTATCCATTGGGATTGGGGTGCTTCAGGGTTCGATGCTTGGCCCCCTCCTATTCCTGATATACACAACATCCCAGAGACCTATTTTCGCCTACAGCGATGACATGCAGCTCATCTTATCGTCCCGGTTTGAAAATCCTAGTGTGGCTGCACAGATCTAGGCTTACCTAGTAGACATTTCAGCCTGGATGAAAGAACACCATCTAGCAAAGACAGCTCCTTGTCTTCCAAGCCTGCCCATCACTTTAACACTACATGAATGAATGTTGTCTCTCTAATGCTCCTTCAGTAATTGATTCAGGATATGGTGACATACTCTTCACCCTTGACACCTTTGTGTAAGACATCATGTCCAACCCACATAGCAACATTATGACGCCCCAGATCCGGCCCACATCTGGCACATGTGGAACGATGATCTGGCCCACATGCAGCGTGGAATGATGGCCCTTGGGTGGGCCACTCCTGTTTGCCAGAAACTTTGTAAACACAGACTGTCATAGCAGTCAAAAAAAGACTAAAGTTATAATAAGAGCTAAGAGCCCAACTAAAGTAAACACTAATCACTGGTATGGTGACTTTGAATGAAACACACGAGAGTTAAACCCTGTTAATTCTTAATAACTTCTGTAGACGTTCAACAGAAATAAAGTCAGTCTGGTTAGTAAGTGAAGCTGGTAATGCTGTTTGTGGAGTTGTTTAATCCTCCTCTGCTGAGATCTTCACAGATTTATGTCTTCTTTTCTCTTCAGTTGATTTCATCTAAGGCTGTGGCTGGAAGTCAGTTGACGTTCTTGTGTTTCTGCTTGTCTTTCCTTCAGTGATTCTGCTTGTTAACAGACTTATTAAGGCTGAGATGACTCCATATTTAATATACACAGGTTTTGTGACTCAGATAAGGTCCAGGTCTGGTTTATTTCTTTGCTCTTGGCTTACATGTGGCATTGCTATGGCCTGCTTGTGGCCCAGATCTGGCAAACAGGAGTGAGCCGCCCAAGGTCGTCATTCCACGCTGCATGTGGGCCAGATCATCTTTCCACATGTGCCAGATGTGGGCCGGATCTGTGGCGTCATAATGTTGTTATGTGGGAAGGCACTGATGCTTAGATCTGTTTCCTACCATCACTAACTAACTGCACATCTTCTGTACAGAAGTCTATGGAGGGACATACCATCAACAACAACAAAAAAAACTCATACCCTTCCAAAAGCATTGGACTCACAGCTGTTAATGCATTTGGCATACATTTTTTATCCAAAGTGACTTACACTGCATTGAAAACATGCATTTTATAAGTTCACATATTCCCTGGGAACCCATGACCTTAGTATTGTCAGCGCCATGCAACAGTGATCAGGTATCAAGTAATGTGGATTTGCATGACAGCTCACCTGCTCCAGGTATGAGTCCAGGAACACCTCCTGCCCCGCCTGCTCCTCCAACACCTGGACCAAACACACACACACCCCGTGTCAAGTAGGAGTCGGCATAGTGGCATACAGTGAGATTAATTTACATTTATGCACTTTGGCAGACGCTTTTATCCAAAGCGACTTACATTGCATTTCAAGGTACACATTTACATTCTTATCAGTTCTTGCTTTCCCTGGGAATCAAACCCATGACCTTGGCGTTACAAGCACCAACACTCTGCTGTTTGAGCTACAGGAAAGCTACAGGAACATTTTCCAAATAAGGTTGAGGTCACGATATTATTCCAAAATATAATATATTTACATGTGCAGCAGATATTCCTCTACATATGGCGATTAGCATTCTCGGATTAAATTAATACATGCACACGTTTACATTCACAATGATGAATCCAGCTTTTAATGTTGTTTATGTGTCTATGTGGTGTTTTTAATGTGCTTTTAGACAAACCATGTGTAAGTTCATAAGTCGACACCATTGCTGAGTATTTTCTCCTTAAAACTGCAGTGAACCAAAGACAGTCTCAAAAACACGCATGCTGGTGTTTCTGACGTCACAAACTACCTTGTAACCAATCAGATCAACGTGTGATCGTCAACGAGTGGATCTCTGAGCTGAGTGAGTGAGTGAGTGGAGGCGGGGCTCATCTGCATATTCATAGAACTGCGTATACTAAATGAGGGAAGGGTGTCGAGTTACATTCAAGCTATTTTAAGGCTAACATATTGAGCTTAAATGCATATTAACGCTTAAATATGTAATTTTGGTGATCAAAGATGAGTTTTAAGGGATAAAATGATTGACCACAGTTTAAGGTGTTAACATTAACCAAGAATTTCAATTAACATAGGCTTATGCTTATGGCAGTCAGGTAAACATATTGACCACATAATTCCAGTGGTGGAGTATCTTTGTGCATGTAAACTTGGTTAGTAATCAGCAGCAAAGGTACTTAGAAACTTCAATCTTACCAGGGGCTTTCAGAGGTTTGGCTCCAGGTAACACACCAGTTCCGATTCCAGAAGCTCCAGTGCCAAATGGGCCTTAAACAGCAGGAGGAAGAAACATTCAGCATGACTTTGACTTTGGTAAGTCTTTAATTTGTTTTTGTCCTTAATGATGGACTAATAATATTTACCATAGCCATAGGGGTAAACCCCACCAGGACCTGTAAACACAAAAGTGTACTTTACACTGAAGTCAAATATAGTGTCCTGTGACATAGCCTTTAAGGGTATTGGTGATATTTCAGCATATGTACACAAAGGTTCACAACTTTATTTGTTTGTCGTTTGTGTGTAAACTGTATATGGGATGCAAATTGTGTCCCACACTTTTTTCCATTCCCCTTTTCATCTGACAAAACTTTCCCTTCCTGGGTTTTACTTAGAGGGAGATTGAATATGTTTCTTTTTTGCAACAGGTGTTGCTACAGTAAGACTATGTTTGCTGAGTTTGTACATCAGGACTTTTTTTACCCTTACACCAAAAGTATTGTGGGAGACTATATGTAATATCAGATGGCAATATCATGGTACTGTACTAGACTATAGTACAGAGGAATTACCACGTTGCGTGTCCAAAAAAAAAAAAAAACCTTCACAATTGTTTAGTCTTGGGTTGGGCATTAACTGTTTGATCTCTCAGGGTTAAAAACCTCAGCCTCATCACACTCATCAGGGGTTTCTTTCTTCTTGAAATCACACTGATATTATAAGGACAGTGATTTCAGGTCACAAGTGATTTCACACTGCCCTCTAGTGATACATCCAAGAAATGCACCTTATAAAAAAATAATACATGCATTTGTCAGGACTCTTTGATCTCTTCTTTATTTTTGTTTTCATCCCGCTTGATAGCCACTCTCACCTGACATAATTGTCCTGTGGATTATGTTTTCTGAACATTTTGTATTTTCCTTGACTGTACACGACTATACAACTTTGGGCTGTGAATTTTGTCTTCAATTCCTGAATATTTTTCATTGGGTGATTCTAAGAAAACTTGGCAACCATCAAGATAAACATGGAGTGTCTGGGGTTTGATAGGGAATGATACATTATTTTAAAGGACGCCATCCCAACTGCTATCACTGCTCAGGGTGACTAATGTATCTGAAGCCCAGGACATATAATTCTAGGCAAGCCACACCTGCAGTGTCTAACGCTGTAGATTGAGGAAACTGCATGTACTCACCAACACCACCAGGCACTCTCTGCGCACCACCTGAGAAACACAACAGACCATGATTAGAAGCTTATACAGTCAGATGAGTCCAGACAGAAACACAAGCAACATTATAACAATGAATATCATTCTCAGGAAACAGTGCATTTTGAATGGCCATGACTGAATGATATCATTTACAGGAAAAATAACATTGCAGATGCTAAAGTTTTAATAGACGTAAGCCCATTCATAACCACAAAATTGTATTGGGTTTAAAATTGAAACAAAACAAATTCCACCTACATTTTGCTTTTATTCAAATGAAAAATATCACTGTCTGTGTGTTTATAAAATGTATTTTCTGAGAAAATACAGTCTTTGTCCCTGCACTTTTTGTTCAAGACAGTTATGCTACAATATTTCAAATTATGTCTTTTAAAAAAAATATATATATATTTTTAAGTTTCTCTTACAGTCTTCGTCAGAATTTCATTCAGATCTGATCAGAAAGAAAGAAACAAAAGTTGTTTTTATCACAAAGCACAAGAATGTAAATATAAAGGTGTGGTGCAAATATAGTTGTCAGCTCAGGCCATTATTAACCACTTCCACACTGACTTTTAACCAACACTATTTTAGTAGTAACAGGGTTGGTACAAAAAGTGTTTTAAAAGAGAAATGTCACAGGTTATTATTATCTGTCATTACTATTGTCAAATGGCACAGCATCCTGAGAATGACCCATCAAGAGTTGAACAAACAGATTCTGAATGAGTCTCAATATCAAACAAGTTTCTGAAGTTTAATTTAGTGCACAGAAGACTTTGAACCAGGGTCCAAAATTAACATTTTGCCTCACCTGCCAATGGAGGGTGAATTGAGAAGAACGACTGCCCATAAAAATGTCTTAATGAAACTGCATGAAACTGCATTTTGCATTAAAATTGTCAGAATGACATTGGGATCATTCAGCTGATTTTTCCTTATATATTTGTGTCACTTGCAGTGTTATTCAAGATGATGCAGTCTCTATCTCAGATATGATTTTGTGTCACAAGTGTCAAAGAAAACTGATCCCAGAAAAATGCACAATGGTTATTTTCCCACTGGCGTCGCTCATGACAGATAGTTTTGTCTCCGATTTGAATTAGATTTAAACCATATATAATGTTGCAGTTCCTAATAAAGTCACTCTTCAACTGCAGAAGCCAATTTTTGCTCGCATTTGCTGCTTGATGAGAGTTAATTTTGGTCCCTGCTCGGAACTGATCGTGTTCTTTCTTAATACTTAGTGTGCATGTTGTGTTTTGAAGACACAAAACATCACTGGACCATATCCGGCTACAGGTACAGATTGTGAGTAACACATCTGAGAAAACGCAGACCTGCAAACTCAAGCGCAGATAGCAGCGAGGTTAGATGGAAGGCGAAAGAGAATTAAAGCCAGAGCTAAACGGTAATGGAGTTCCGCTACATTTAGACAAGACATTTGCACATGCAATACAGTAGATCTTACTGAGCTCAGGGGCCTTGCCAGTGGCTACAATAGCTGTCGGTCCTGCCAAGAAACAACATGTTCCACCTTCAACTCTTGCAGTTCAAAGACAGGCAGCATAGAGGTGACTAGCTTAGAGGCCGTAACAGGGTGCAGTTGTGGAGTAGATGAAGGAAACCAGCTATCAATTATTATGGTTATCGTTATTTGTAGGGCTCAGTTTGATAGATAGGGGGAAAAGGAAAATACCAGCAAGCTGACAGATGTTTACAGATACATTAATAGTCACCATTGTTTGTGGAAATACTGTCTCACTATCTCTCCTCTTACAAAAATAACAGAAGTAACAAAACCTAGACAACATGTTATGGTGTTATATCTAGTCCAGGGGTTTTCAAAGTGTGGTGCGCGCCTCGCCTGGAGGGCACCAGAGCATGCCAGGGGAGGCACGGGGAGTGGTAAAAAATGACAGCCTAATAATGAAAAGTAAAAATGTTATTATTCTGAAAATAAGGCCTCGTTTACACTGCAGGTCTTGATGCCCAATTTACCGTCCGTTTACACGTTCTTTCAACTGTATCCGAATCATGTGTTTACACTTGCCATACTATCTGAAACATCGCGCGTGCTTAAAGGGTTAAATTCTCTTGCACAGATGGACGAACGCGAAATATGCGATATGCGAAGTTCGCCAAACATCACCATGATTATGAGGCGAAAAGTGCCATCATCATTGCGCATATATATGCTTCAGTTATTGTGTGGTTGGTGTGCGAGAAAGATCAGGACTGGCGGGAGCATATTCGGTTTAAATATTGGCTTTAACGAGGAGCGGTCGGTCCGAAATTTTAGGATGAGCAAGCCAACCTTTGATATGTTGTGTCATCGTTTGTCCACATTCCTCTCCTACGACGACACGACGTTTCGTCGGGCCATCCGTCCCTTTGCAGAATCGCGTCGGGGTTTCTCTCGTCATTAAACCGCGGAGACGTAATGCCTCAGAAAATCCGATCTGCCTGTTTACATGACAGCTGCATTGGCACATATCTGATTTATATCTGATTTATTTCCACATATGAATTGGGTAAGTTTGGGTAAGCACCATTGGGTAAGTTGTGTCAAAAGGGAGGCCCACTGTCTTAGACTTTGGAAACCCCTGATCTACTAAACAATATTAATATATTGTTTCATAATGTTATTTCTAGAAGTGTGAATACATTGTAATAGTGATATATTTCAGTCCTAAATTCTCAAAAAGATGTCATTCTCCCAAAACGCAAACGCAAAACGTTTGTAGTCTTTTCCGCTGATCCGTGTAAATGGTTATCGTTTTGAAAATGGTGTAGTCTGTATAGAAAACTCAAAGGGAAAACTTCTCCGATTTAAGCATAATGTTGTCGTGTAAACATACCCTTATTGCACATATTGTCACGTAAAGGGGATGTTATTGAGAAATGTGTGTACTTTATTTCATTTAAGATTATGTCCATGAAATTAAAAAAAATACATATTTTTAAAGGACTACAATTCTGACCCCAAATCAATTACTATTATTTGTCTGTACAACAATTTGCAGAAAACCGCTGCACCATTACTTGAATGAGATACTACTTGATTTTTCCCCATTATTGTGGCATATTCAGAGCTAGCTGTGTCAGTACTTGGTTTTGTTGTGTTGCTTTTTCAGCCTCTAAAGGTCCTCATTGCGCCCTCATGTCCTGTTCCCACAACTTGTAGTTAGTGTTATTGTCTTTACCTGTGTCTCAGTCAGCTGTGTGTATTTTAGTGGCTCTTGCTGAATTCAGAACCGCGTACGACTCTTACCATACAAAGATATGGTAAAAGTAGTGTACTATAGGTTCTAAATTCAGCATCTGTCTCCTACAACGAAGAACAGTATGTGAGCGGAGTAGTATGTCTAAATGCATAGTATTCATAAAACTGTAGGCGAAAAGTGTGCATTTACTGGACACTTCATTATCCTATTAGGCCACAGGAGAGGATTTGTAATTGGCAGTGAAGCGATGCAACTGACACCAAATGTCACATGACAACATGGCGGATATAGTACATCTGAATTTCATTCATACTAGTACCCATATACTATAGATCTTTTTTTGCAGTCACGAAGTTCATTTGAAACCAAATGTTGTACCTTCTAGACAGTATGCGATTTCGGATGCAGCTCTAGTTTTTTTTGTTTGGTGTTTAGTTTTCCTGAAGCCATCTGCCTGTGTAAGTCTTCTCTAGTGCTTCACAATCTCCCCAGTAACTCACATTTTCAGACTATCACGCTGTTCGAGTCTCGGCTCTGACAAGCTGCCTCTCAAATGTCTCTCTCCTCTATCTCTCTCTCTCTCTCACACACACAAACACAAAACTGACTGGTCAAATGCCAGTCTGACTGTCTCTTCCTGTCCTAGTCGGCAGTTCTTGGCCACAATAAAATACTTTATGCTATTATCTTCGACATTAGTGTACTATAATTTACACTGGCTGATTAATGACAACAGATGAAAAAATGTAACTGAGTGAGAGTACATAGAGGTCGCCATTTTGTACTTACCTGGTACATCAGTCCCTGAGGGGGTCTGGATTGGAAGCTTTGCTGTGGAATGAACTCATTTTTACTGCAACTCAAGAATGATATACTTTGTGCTTCATGGCATTTGTTTGAGTAAGCCTATTTTTCGTACCTGGTTTTCCACTTGGTGCAACGGGCACCCCAGTGCCACCGGGTACGACCAACACGTCACCACCAGGTGTTGCACCAGGAGCTGCTATATCAGTTCCAGTGATCCCAGCACCTATCACACATTGGGAAGAAACCAACAGGTGCAATATGTTATGTTCCATTTCCTTATTAAAGGGGCATGACAAAAGACAGGTGAACACAGGTTTAGATGAAGCAGTATGTGAAGCTATAATGTATATGAACTACCGTACCAGTTTTAGGAGGTTTGACTCCACTAGGATATCCTGCAAAAAATTTAATAAGTCTCAATTATTGATAACCTGCTGATTATTATCTCACATTGACAGTGACCTGTTCATGGGTCAGTTGAATCTTTACCTCCTGGTGTCAATCCTGTCCCAGGCAGTGGTGCTCCTGCACCAGGTACCGTTCCTGCACCTCCCACAACTCCTGCAGGCAAACCGTGTCACCATTCTAATCAGTGACAACTAGTTTGTACTAACATCTCTTTTTGTCTGTAGCCAACTTTTACTTTTAATTAAATATCACTGTGGTTCTTTTTTAAAATTAAGAGTTTGCCTATATAATCTTTATGCTATTAACTTTTTTGACTTGATGTCCATAGGGAAGGGCTAGAAGAAAGAGCTTTAACTCGAGCTTAGAAATGATTTTAAACAAATTTCAAAAGTGGTATTTATTTGTTTTTGTGTAAACAGTTATTAAGCAAAACAAAACAAAAAAAAATCACTAAGAATACCTTTAAAATGTATTAAGATAAAGGTACAAAATGTTAATGTCTCTCACCGTATTTTGGAGGTTTAACTCCTGCTGGGTACCCTGTAATGGCAAAAATTCAATTTATAGAACTTATCTTTTAGATCATGATTATATAATGCTTGCCTAATTATTCTGAGAAGTCAGTTTAATTTAAACCTTTAAAGACTTTTCAGAGTTTAAGCAAAAGTTAGCAGTAATCTTTAAGCAATAAATGTCTTGATTAAATGGTGCAGCTGTCAGTGAAAATAAAAATGAATGGAGACCTCCAGGTACACCGCCAGGTACTCCACCCGGAACACCACCAGGTACACCACCAGGTACACCACCAGGTACACCACCCGGAACACCACCCGGAACACCTACACATTAAATTTGTAATTAAAATCGTGATGAAACGGAAGTAGCTACAGATCTTTTCCTCCATATTGTGATGTATATCTGAGTGTAATGTATTATCAAAAGAGAATTTTTTTTTTTTGCAGGATGGGAACTTGCTTTTTATACATCGTTGATTGGATGTGGGCATGGCACATAAAACTGAAGGATGATTAGCGTGAGCGAGTTTTAAGAGAACCAAATGTTTAGAAAAGTCCTGCATTCGTCACCAGAGAGACGTTTTCACTGGAAGATCCAGTTATGACATTGGTTTTCAATCCTGGTCCTGGGGACCCACAGCTCTGCACATTTTGTCACATCTCTTATCTGACACACACAGTTCATATGCAGAGCAGTGGGTCCTCGGGGCCGGATTTGAGTTATTACATTTTTATTAAAAAGGTATTTTCAAAAAATAAAACATAAGCCAACAAACCATTCACAATAATATCTATAGCATGTATTTAACAAACAGAGAATTTTCATTTCATGCTGACTTTATTAAACATTGATTTCAGTATCAAACACTAGCTAATTAAGGTGGATTACTAGAAACAACCAGCAGGTGAGTTGGAGCAGGGTTGGGACCAAATTCTGCGGGAAGCTAGCCCTCCAGGAACAGGATTGGGCACCCCTGGTCTAGAGATTATCTAATGCAGGGGTCTCCAAACTTGGTCCTTGAGGCAGTGGCCGTCGTGCAGAGTTTAGCTCCAACCCAAATTAAACACACCTGAACCAGCAAATCAGTGTCTTACTAGGCCCAGTAAGACACAGGCTGAATCCGAAATCACCCCCTAAACCCTCATTCATTACTCCCTAAGTTAGTCCCCTAATACCGTTCACTTGAAGGAGTAAATGAAAAGGAGTGAGCGAATTCGGACAGCCGTTGAGCGTACATCAGTTGTACACTCGTTACTGCAGTGAAATGTGGGATTGAATAAGTGCACTTAATAATGTCCACTGTGGTTTTGGACACCACTACAAATGCCTGTCCCCTCAAATAATGCCCTATTTGAGTATATGGGGGGCGATTTCGGATTCAGCCTGTGTCTTACTGGGCCTATAATAGACACTGATTTGCTGGTTCAGGTGTGTTTAATTGGGGTTGGAGCTAAACTTTGCAGTGGCCCCTCCAGGAACGAGTTTGGAGACCCCTGATCTAATGTGTTGAAATTCCTGTTTGTTTTTAAAAATTAAAACCATTTACCGTATTTAGGTGGTTTTGCTCCGGTTCCATATCCTGAGAAAATATTAAATCAATGTTTACATTGCTGCACAATTGAGAAAATATTTCATTATTTTGTAGCATAATGACTTTACCTTTGTAGTATTTCTTAGATAAGGTTATAGTCATTAACCACCTAGTTTACCACACAAATTCAACTCGCCCTAGTATACCACACAAATGCAACTGTGGCTCTCCTCTTTTCTCTCCTGTCACAGAGGCTTTTAAATATCTCTTCTACCACCTGCCCCTTGACTGTATTCTCCCCATCTTCAACAATCATTTCTCATTTTCCTCTAGTAGAATATCCTGCTAGACAACAATTCTTTAGGCAGACATTCAAGGAAGACTGTATAGCTATTTATTACCCTTTGGGTGGTGGGAAATCATCCACTTCATTCTGCTGGACCTGTCTAAATCACATCAGTTAACTACAGGGTACCTCAGGGTTCGATGCTTGTCCCTCTCTACTTCTTCATATACACACCAGCACTGACACCTATCATCCAGGCAGATGGATTTTCCTTCCACTGTTATGCTGATGACATGCAGCTCTGTTCCTCGTCCTAGTATGATGATCACACAATGGCTGCATCTTAACTTGCTTAAGCCTGGATGCAACAAAACCACCTCCAACTCAGCCTAGTGAAGACTGAGCTCCTTGTCATTCTGGCCTGTCTAATTCAACACAGCATCATCATTGATCATTGACCCTTTCTGTCTGAACTCCTTGTCCAAACTCTTGTCATCTCTAGACTGAAGAATGCTCTTTTAAGTGGCCTTACTGCTTGCTCAATAAATCCACTGTAAACAATACAGATTGCAGATTGTCACGTTTGGTTTTCAATGAACCCAAGAGTCAGACTGCATGTTACACCTCTTTTGTCTCACTCCAGAAGGTGTCAGTCTCTGCTTACATCAAGTTTAAGGCTATGATTCTTAGCTACTAGTTTAGAACTCGACATGTATTGTGGCACATCATGTTGTTGTCTCACAGGGATGAAAGCTGTAGTGTACTTTATTGGTTGAATATTTGAAAATGTAATAATTTCACCTCCAATGGGATATCCAGTTCCTGTTCCAACTCCACCTAGGACTCCTCCAGCTCCGCCCAAACCTAATGATAGCACAAATGCCATTAGACTTAAGGAAGGTCATGCTGTCATGGCTGTAACAGTCTGTAACTGGCAAACTAAAAATTGAGGAATTGCAAAAATCTTAGCAAACCAAAATTTTATAAACATTTCCAAATTTCAAGGCTCTGTAGCTGCTCTTTGGGTCTTGCTATCAACACATTTTCACTTGTAACTAGTTGTTCAGAAAAATAGTCAGCAGTTAGCAGTTTACTTAGACAAAGGTAGCAAATAGACCATCTCAGTCGTCTACAACGGAACCGGAATTTGCCAACACTGCTTTAGTTTACTTTATTTTCACTTAATGTAATTCATATTCTATTTGCTCATTACAAGTCACAAACGTGCCACAGAACTAAACAAATAGTCCTGCTTTGTGCACCTGTATTGTTTGGAGGTAGGAGTTTTTAACAGTGTGACAAGCAGGGTGGGGCTGAGAGCCGTGGAAGCGGAGTGATGCCAGTGGTGGTGACCGGTCTCGAGTCACACGAATGAGCTCCGGAAGGATAAAAGGAGGAGGGACGACAGTGGAAGGTGAGAGAGGACCAAGCCTGGACTTTATGTGTTGTTTTGTTTTAGTTTATGTGGCAGTCATCTGTGAGGGACTGCCACTTCACTTTCATTTTGTTTATATTTATTTGTGATTAAAGTTATATTGAACATACACAGGTTCCATCCGAGTCTACCTCCATGGACACTCGATGGGATGGAGTGACTTGCCAGGCGGACGGCAGCGACTTCATCCCTCTCCCCCAGCAAGTCTCTCCAGCCTATCACCTCAAGCGTCCTTGGCAGGAGACACTGCCACAAAAAGGTTCACAATTTGCTACACCTGAGTATAATATCCAGGGCCTGTTCTTACCTTACTTAAGGGTCTGGCCCCAGCTCCAGTCCCATAACCCATACAACATATTGGTGCCAAATACTTTCACTGCAGCGAGCTTAATTTGAGGGAAGCCATGTAGTATTAATGAGACAAACATGCTCAGTCATGTTTCCAATTAATGGAACATGAGCTAAATCTTCAAACATCCAAATCCAATCTATTTCAAGGAACATGGTTACAGTACAAAAATTAATTTAAAAGTAATTTAACAAGTTATTTATTTGATGTTGCAACAGACTCTTCAGATATTAAAGAAGAAGAAAAAAATGTATATGGCTAGTCAAGCTTGAATACAATGTAAACCAGAACAAGTAAAATTACTGAAGAAATCATATATAATCTCTCTAAATGAAAACTTTGTTGTTCACCTCAATTCAAACTCAGTAATGTCATTTGTTTTAATATCCTTGTTTACTCACAATGTAAACAGCTGTTATATTAATATTGCCTAATATTACCTGGTCTCTGGAGCCCAGGCACAAATCCAGTCCCTCCTGGTAAACCACCACCACCCAAACCTAGATGAAGAATTTTGATTTAGAGCAGACAATTCAATGTTCCTAATCTCTGGTTTATATATAAATACTCAGCTAATATAAATACCATATTTAAGAGCTTTGGCACCAGCAGGGTATCCTTAAACACACAAATATAAACAGATGAGCATTACAATTCAATTTAATGCTGAGGCCCATGCACTTTCATCCAAAATCTCCAAAAATGATTATGTCTAACATGTCAGCTAATTCAGTTTTTCCATCATGCTTTCCAGAATAAAGCAGTGATACCTCCAGCTCCAGTTATTGGTACTCCTCCTGGTACTCCTCCTGGTACTCCTCCTGGTACTCCTCCGGGGACTCCTCCGGGGACTCCGAAACCTGTTCCTCCAGGTACTCCTAAGGCCACAACAGCATAATATTTGACCAAACAGGGTAGTAATTTAAATAGTTAATATTATAATATCACCACAATAATTTTCTATTACAAACAACATTCCAGCATAAATATATGGCACATTGCAAAAAGTGCAAACTATTTATCTTACAGACCATTGCCAATGCACTCTAGACAGTGTCTAAGAAAAGAGTCAAACCCATACCATATTTAGGAGGTTTGACGCCAGCTCCTAGCCCTGAAAACATTGATCACTGTTACTAAATATTAACCAAAAATAAGCTGCATCGAGAAACAAAATGAGCTTAAATAACAAACAACAGTTGTGAGAAATTGAGACAAATCAACATATACTGCACCTCCAGCCCCAGGCACAGCTCCAGGAATTCCTCCAATCCCAGCAACAGAACCATAGCCTGGGAAAACACCAGCCCCTCCTGCTCCTCCTACAAACAAGTCATGGGCAGCCAATCAGTGTAATTTTATTTCTGAAGTTTTTATTATAGCACACATAATGTCTGGTAAAAAGGCTGTGAAAGTGCTAATTCAGCATAGCACTTTTTACTGTTTAGCACCAACTATCCCAAGTGTTGTGATGTGAACAAATTCATTTTTGGACTTTATTTTTTAGAAAATTATACTCTGTTTATCATACTCTCTAAAATATATTATGGCAAACCATGATACTCTGATGTACAGTAAAACATACCATGGTACTTAATGATTACTATCTTAGTGTACCAGTATTTACATGACATTTAAAGGTTCTTCATAGAACACTGGCAAGATCTAGGTACTAGCAAGATCAAAGCTCACTAGCAGCCCATTGCGCCAAGTTCTTGCTGTTATCCTTGCTCCCCAGTCAACTAAAGCCTGTACTGTACATACAATCTCTGAATTAAGTCATGCACCTATAAATTGTAATTAATACTTTTCTTACCATATTTAGGAGGCTTCACTCCACCTGGATACACTAAAATAAAAGGAATTGGTAAAGTAATTTCTACAATTAATAACATAGTTTACCTTCATATATATATTTTTTTAGATTAACACTTTATTATTTGCAGCATTTTTACCTCACGACATGAATTTTAGGTTTCATCAGATGCAATATTAGCGTGATGTAAAACTCACCTCCAGCCCCTGGTGCTGTTCCCGGAATTGCTCCAGCTCCCCCCGCTACTCCACCAACTGGTACACCAGCGAAAAAAGACACAAGTTGTTTGAAATCATCTTTTTTTAAATGTCTTAATATTTGTAAACTATTACAAAAAAAAATGCCCCTGAGACTCTAAAATCCATCCAGTACCTTTTGAGTGGCTTGATCTTGGGCAGTTACTCTGTCCTTGTTATTTGCAGGAGCAGTTTTTAATTTTTTTAATCAAAATCCAAGGTAGTGGCCAAACTAACTGTGGCACACATTTTAATTGAACTGATAAAAGGAGAAAAACTCAGCAGCTAATATTGAAGCCAATAACTGCCATCTGAGATTTGACGAGAAGGAAGAATATACAGTTGTGCTCATGGATATTTAGTTTACCAAGTGCCTCAAAAAGCTAGTAAGTTTTGATTGTTTGTTCCCACTCACCTCCTGCTCCAGGGTACAGTCCCCCAAAACCAGGCACAGCACCAGCTCCACCTGCCCCACCCAAACCTAGGAGATCAGAGAAGTATACATTATAAGATGCTTTGGATATCTGGTCTTAGACTGAATCATTCAAATCTGTCTTACCGTATTTAGCTGCTTTGGCTTGAGCGGGTGTCAGACCTTGTAAAGAAAGAAGAAATAAATGTATTGAGTCTCTATGATCATTGTAATGGAAGATATGTGAAAAATGTTATACATATGAACATTATGGACATAACTGGCCATGTCCCAAATTAAGTGGACTAGAGATACCAAACGTCCAACCTCTAAGGTTCGGGACACGGTGGAGAATTCCACTCGAGCCCAACCCTCTTGGTGGCCCAGGCAAGCATAACCATCAACTCTCAGGCTCGGGCAATGCAACTTTCTCAGAAGGAGGCTTGCGGTTTTTGAGAGAAGTGAGGGGCCCACAGGGATTGGGTACTGGGTGGAGAAGCCCTCACTGTGATCCTCAAGTCACCCTGGCTATTTGTCGAAGTAGCCCTCTTTTGGGGTTGGCCAAAAGAAGCACAAGATCGAGACATAGGTAAGGGGACCCCACCTTGTTTGATGTATAGGAGTCTCGACCGTAACACCGCAATGGTCATATTCCCGTAATGGGAACATGAGTCATCCACAAACGCTGCTTCAGCGTGCTGAATGCCCAGACACGTGATGCAGTTTTCGAGACCGTCAGTCTGCGCCAGGGAACGACCGCACCCAGAAACACACAGGTGATATGACATCTTGTTACACTTTCAGGAAATAGCTCTCTAAGGTACCAAAGCACACAGGAGAAATGGCCGCGGCAAACACTGGCAGGGGATGGTGTAGCCCACACAGTGAAGCACTCACTATGAACGCCCTCTAACCAACCAACAATCAAAGAAAAGAAAATGTTGTTAAAACAGCAGTTGAGAGTGCTAGAGGCTCACGACCACCGCTGTCTCGCACTGTCACACCGACACCAGGTGAGAGGCTTCTTCCAGAAGAGCTCAACATACTCGCTCGTTGTAAACCAACACTCTTCAGAGACATACAGAACTGTTCGGCTCCGAAGCGAAAAGCAAATGGTACGTACGTCCTCTTCCTATTTAGACACACGCTGCAGGGTGGAGTGCGAGATGCAAATCTCGTACGCCAATGTCCATTGGCTCGTTCTGTTAACACGCGCAGATGATAGGCTCCCTGGCGGGATCCCAATATGCCGATGACGTCGACGTAACGTTGAATGTGACCGACTGAAAGGGAACTATAGTTGTTTGTAATACTTCTCTTACTATATTTAGGAGGCTTCAGTCCACTTGGATACATTAAAAGAAAAGGAATTGGTAAAGTAATTTCTACAATTATTAATATAGTTTACCTTAATTTTTTTTGATTAAAACTTTATTATTAGCAAACATTTTACCTCAAGACATGAATTTTAGGTTTCATCAGATGCAATATTAGCGTGATGTAAAACTCACCTCCAGCCCCTGGTGCTGCTCCAGGAATTGCTCCAGCTCCCCCCGCAACACCTGCACCTACGAAAAAAGACACAAGTTGTTTGAGATCATCTTTTTTTACATGTCTTAATGTTTGCAAAATATTTTAATAAAATAAGCAGTGAACCACTTTAAAAAATGCCCCTGAGACTCTAAAATCCATCCAGTAACTTTTGAGTGGCTTGATCAAACTTTTTTGAGTGCCTCAAAAAGCTAATTACTTTTGATTGTTTGTTCCCACTCACCTCCTGCTCCAGGGTACAGTCCCCCAAAACCAGGCACAGCACCAGCTCCACCTGCCCCACCCAAACCTAGGAGATCAGAGAAGAATACATTCTAAGATGCTTTGGAAATCTGGTCTTAGACTGAATCATTCAAATCTGTCTTACCGTATTTAGCTGCTTTGGCTTGAGCGGGTGTCAGACCTTGTAAAGAAAGCAGAAATAAATGTATTGAGACTCTATGATCATTGTAATGGAAGATATGTGAAAAATGTTATACATATGAACATTATGGACAAAATTGGCCATGTCCCAAATTAAATGGACTAGTATATTCAGTACTAGTAGAGTGTCCCATTTGTCATTCTGTCATTCAAAAGTGTGCTACCTAGATCCCTGCTTTGTGCCGTCAAAGCATCTTTTAGCTGAACCTACACTGGGTTCTGCAGCGCACTACTACCAACAGCAACAATAATGAGGCAGTATGTCACTGAAAGGAGAACATGATTTTGCCATGTAGGACACCTTTTTTTCTGGTGAGGTTAGGAATAGGATTAGGATTAGGACAATTATTTATTTGACAGGAAAGTTGTTCTAGGACCAATAAAAATGTGAACTTGGAGGCAGACTGCAAAGATTGAGAATGTCATTTGGGAAAGGGCCGTTACTGACGACAACTACATCCACAAGGCCCTGTACTTCACTTATTTTATGATCTTCTAGATATATTGTACAGACAGACTTTTACCTCCTGTTGCAGGGTAGACCCCTCCGGCTCCTGGCACAATCCCAGCACCACCAGGAACTGCTCCTGCACCTGGAGCAAGGCAGAACCATGATCACTCAGTTTAACATTGCCAATGCTATATTTCAATCCTCCTCCAGGAGGACCGCTGTCCTGCAGAGTTTAGTTCTAACCCTGAACCTTTGCTTGTACTTTCCTGGTAACCATAAATACATTGAGTGGCTTGTTTGGGTGTGTTTGATTTGGGTAAGAATCAAAGAACCCTGGTATATCTGAAAAAAGAAACGGGGGTCGGTGGTTGCGTCGGCACAATCACCTCGTTTTTTTTCTTGTCAGTGCGAAAGAGACTCAAATAACTCGGTTGATTTTTGTCATACAGACAAGTGTTATACATCATTCAAAACTGTTAAATGTCTTCTTTTATTTGTGTACACTCATAATAAATACAAAATGTTGTACGTGCTTTGAGTTTGGGTCACTCGCGCTGTACATTTGAAAAGCAAAACGTACCAAACATTAGGTTACATGTTTTTACTCCAATCTCATTTCATAACGTCGTAACGAATTAAACATTTGAAGTAACATATGATAATCCATATATATTTCTCTAGTGTAGTGTACTGAAGTGTTCCTTTTTAATGATTTATTATAGGTCGCCTGCATTTCTGTAAAGTAAAATTATTATTGTTATTACCTTGTGCAGCCCTACAAGTATAAGTCCACGAGGAATTTTAAACCAGAACACCCCCCCCCACCCCCCCACACAAATCGTGCAACCCTTCTCCTGACATCTGCATGTTCACAGTTGTTTGGTTGTTGTTTTAACAGGGACCAGATGTCCCTGATGAGTCCTGCTGACTGAAACATTCACACAAGTCTCTGTACATGAACATGGTAAAATGAAAAATCAAACACCCTGGAAATGACAGGTATGCTGAACAGGAACTGTTTCAGGAATGGCACAAAGGTGTGTGACTGTTCACTTCTCTCTGTCTTTAGATCAGTGTGTTCAATAATGTGGCTTTTTGTCCATCGTTATATATCTTTGGATTATGTTGAGTGGTAAATGAATCCAAACAATCAAAAAGCCATTCTGTTAAACTCTCTACATTGTTTGTTCAAGTTCCCTCACAGTCCCACCTGATAGGGCGATTAGGGGAGGGTCTTTGTCTTTCTCAGGTGTGAAACACATCAATATTCATGATCATTCATGCCCTTCTCACATACAGCTTTCTTACACAAAACATATCTTACAAATTTTAAATCAATATATTACTTCATGTGAATGAGTGGGCAGGATGATTTTGAAGAAAATAATTGGAGCTTAAATATGGATACATGCTTACCATATTTCGCAGCTTTTGCCTGAGCAGGGGAGAGTGCACCAGTACCTTGACACATGGGAAAACAAACAAGAAAAAGTTTATCAATATTGTATCATTCTACTAAACCGTCTGTCATTTAAGGCTTATGCACACATATGTATCTCACCTCCTACCCCAGGAAAGAGTCTGCCTGTGCCTGTTGCACCACCAATACCAGTAACACCAGGACCAGCACCTAGTCAAACCACAAAAACACATTCTCAAGCCAAAAAACATGTTATCGGTTTATCAGCTGATAATGTGGTAGGGAAGCCTGACTTTCTAAATAACCACTTATGGGCCTCATAATATAGCAGGATAATGGATCAGTGTACTCACCATATTTAGCTGCTTTAGCTTGAGCTGGTGTGAGAACACCTGTGCCTGCTCAGAGGGAACAGTTTATTTGGTAACACTTCATTTTGATAGTCCACTTTAGACAATCTATTAACTATAAGTAACTTGTGTAACTACAGTCATTAGAGTAGACTGTCTGCTTTATATCTGCCAACACTATATTTCGATGCTCCCCCAACAGACTAATCTACTGACTATTAGTAATTTTGCAGCTACATGTCAACTTACTAACCTGAACCCTAACACCTAACCTAACAGTCTACTACAGTCTACTAATACCCTATTACATGTACACTGTAGTTGCAAAGTTACTTATAGTTAGTCATGTCTAAAGTGGACCATCGAAATAAAGCAACTGTTTATTCTGATATAAGTGTCTACTCTGCACAAATAAATACATGTAAACATGTTAAAGTGGGATTTATAATTTAAAACTACACTGTAAAAAGTGAACATGTGCAGTTGTTGCTTTAAGTAGATATTTCTACCTGATTCTGCCAACAAATTCTAATTTTGTTTTTGTAATCTACTTCAATCAGTTTGATGTAACATAAAACAAGGGAATGCGTGTTTTAGCTTAATTGAATTACATTGACCCAACATACAAATTCCATTAAAGCTCAGGATGGACACATTCGACACATGCGCACCTGAATTTTGCTTAAATGAGAAATTGTGATTTGGGGTTATTAAACATTATTGCATCAAAGTGAAAATTGCAATTGACAGCACTACTCTTCACCACAATGGTAACCACAGAATTCAATAACAGAAACTCCTCTAAATGGCCAACTGAACATTAAACATTAACATAAACTACCAACATCTTTCCCTTTACTGAAAAACACAAAATATAACACTTAATCCCTAAATGTACTCATCTAATGCAGTCCCTTTCAAAGAATGCTGTAAACTACCGATCCACTGCCCAGGGCTGCGTTTCTAGAAAGCGTTGTGAGCTAAGTAGATCGTAGAGAACATTTGTGGCAAAGGCTCTACGATCTAAAATGCATCTTCACCTCCTGCTCCTGGGTAAAGTCCACCTGCACCACCCGGGAAAGCTCCAGCCCCACCTAAACCAGCTCCAGCACCTTCAGAAATTTGCAGAGTGAACTTTTCATACTACAGTCAATTGTACAAATTTGCACAAAATCTTTAGGCCATGTGGCAATTAAAATAATTTAATAATGATTCTTACCATATTTAGCAGCTTTGGCCTGTGCAGCAGAGACCCCTAAAGATCCCACACCTGCATACAGACAAAGCAGATCAGCCACTGATCATGCATTTAACGTGCTTTAACTTCCATTGCTGAATGGACTATTCCTTTAATATGAAAATGTTGTTTTCTGTTTTGGGGGATTACAAAAGAAAAGGCATCTTCACCTCCTGCCCCTGGGTAAAGTCCACCTGCACCACCCGGGAAAGCTCCAGCCCCACCTAAACCAGCTCCAGCACCTTCAGAAATTTGCAGAGTGAACTTTTCATACTACATTCATATTGCACAAATTTGCACAAAATCTTAATATCTTTAGGCCATGTGGCTATTAAAATAATTTAATAATGATTCTTACCATATTTAGCAGCTTTGGCCTGTGCAGCAGAGACCCCTAAAGATCCCACACCTGCATACAGACACAGCAGATCAGCCACTGATCATGCATTTAACGTGCTTTGACTTACATTGCTGAATGGACTATTCCTTTAATATGAAAATGTTGATTGCAGTTTCGTGGGATTACAAAAGAAAATGCATCTTCACCTCCTGCCCCTGGGTAAAGTCCACCTGCACCACCCGGGAAAGCTCCAGCCCCACCTAAACCAGCTCCAGCACCTTCAGAAATTTGCAAAGGGTGAACGTTTCATATTACACAAATATGCACAAAAATCTGAAGCAAATCTTAATATCTTTGTTCTGTGGATAGAGCTTAGGTCATGTGGCGTTTAAAATAATTTCATAAATGATTATTACCATATTTAGCAGCTTTGGCCTGTGCAGCAGAGACCCCTAAAGATCCCACACCTGCATACAGACACAGCAGATCAGCCACTGATCATGCATTTGTGTGTGTGTGTGTGTGTGTGTGTGTGTGTGTGTGTGTGTGTGTGTGTGTGTGTGTGTGTGTGTGTGTGTGTGTGTGCATGCACTGTTTGCAGCCATGTAAAGTAACATAGTGATTTCAGTATTTCAGGGTGAATATCATGAAGTCAATAGCATATGTGTGTGTGTGTGTGTTATATTTCACACACAATTTGAATAAATAAGAAATCATTTTTTATATTAAAAGAAGGGTAGACTATTTTTTTGTAAACATTTTTGTTATACTGATTGAAACTCTCTTTACACCCTGATAGCAATCAATAATAGAAGTAGTCTAAATATTAAAACATGTACATATTTCTTCTGTGGAAGTCTCAGGACAAAAAAATGTTCAGCCTATCATTGCATTCGGTCCGGATGCGATGTCATACCTGCCTGTCAACATATGTATTTCCATACCTCTGCACCTGCCAGCATCCAGGGCTTGACGTTACCTTTTTTGCTCAGCTGCCACTGTGGTTTTCTAAAGTTACTAGCCACTCAGTATTTTCACTGGCCACAATTTTGACATCGATACCATAAGGAAAAACTGCTATATAGATATTTTTTTATATTATCTCATAATTTGGCAGCCGGTATATTAGCACTTTATGCACTTTGGGTGCGAGCACAAAATCTACGGGAATGAATAAAATTATGCGCAATAAGCGCAATCCCTCTCCGAAATAAACACTATTCATCCAGAGCAAATTGCAAAGCGGGGTTGTGTGTCAAGATATTGAGGAAGAGTTTCAGATATTTCAGTATCGATATCTATCAAAAAAGCATTATATATGATTATAACACTAGATTGCACTTAGTTTATTATTTTAAAAGAATACAATGGAAAAATATCAAATTCAACCCGCCAAAGTGGCTGGTAGGAGTGGCTGTGTTACACAACACTGCTGAAATCTACCCGCATTTGGCGGGTGTTAATGTTAAGCCCTGCAGAGATCACACGCCATCAGCACGTTTCATGAGGCTAGGCAGAGTTAGACAGACAGTCACCGAACACTGCAAACGAACAGCTGCAGCCTTTCACAGTTCCTCCTCAACTAAAACAATGAGCTTATGCTTCCGTAGCCGTAACCGTAATTATGAAATGGCAACCCATGACGTTCCTCCTGGAGCTCAGACTCGGATATATGTGTTTCTCTGGCAAAACTTTCAACGCTGAAATTAATCTGCAGCAGTCAGGAGGTACAAGTAGAGCTCTGTAAGTTGTTTATATTTATTATTATTGTAATGTTATGTGCTTTGAGACATGTGGAACAATGATTCAAATCTGATAGCTCTGACATAACACACCAGTCCCTGTTGGATAACCCGGCTTGGAGCCAGCTCCTGCTTTCCCACCGGGGAGTCCAGCACCTCCACCAAAGCCACCATAACCTTTGGTATACCAGGTGAGAATCAGCACACAAGCTAATACACATCATACACCAGGTATTTTGCACATGCATGTTCTCAAGGTTGCTACTGTATCCTACCGTATGGAAGTTTAGCACCAGTGTAGGGCAAACCAGCACCTGTTGAGACAGGCAATGTACTTTGATATGTATCAAAATATACTAAAGATATACCAAAAATCAAGTATGTTTTGTATGTATCAAAGCTATCCACAACAATAAAGCTTGCTATTAACTAACACATGGCCAGTGTTTGAACAAAAAGTGCATTCAGATAAAATAATACAGATAAAATTGCAAAAATGAAGATGATAAAGAAGCATCCAAATGATTTCTGTTGATGTATGAGCTCACTTTTATACAACATATGAAGCGTTAAACCATTCAAGTTGACCACACATTTTTATCAACACTGTATCCTGTTTTAATCAGAACAAATATGCAAGTTTGGAAAAAGCTATGTTCCACTAGAGGCTCACATATTAATACCGCAATCAATTTCTCCTAATTATACTGGATGTATTCCTAATCCTTGATTAAGGCTGATAGCTCACCGATAAGAGAGACGTGAAAATATGTATTTCATTTCGGAAACATTTACGAAAATATATTTTAGATATGACTGTGAAAACTATGCCAATGAACTTTGTCAAGGCATTTTCCCAAGTGAGGAGTCACTTCCCAGAGAGCACATAGTCAATCTGAGGTTAGTGCTCAAAACAAATTAATTGAGCTCTTCAACTGTTGAACCTCCATATAGGAGAAATCACGCAACGTTTCTGTGCACCGGAGAGCAATCTACTACATAAACGGATGACTAGCAACGCAAGTCTAAGCAGTGATCCAATGTAGCTGGGTTTCATCTAGAGCGTTGATGAAAGACATTCTTGCTTATTTCTATAGCAACCTCATATTGCATTGCTTAATAGCTGTAAAACCACAAATGCAATCAGTCAGCAAATGCTTCTTTTCGGGGGGTGGTAAAGCTGGGCTGAGCTGATTAAAAGAATCCGAAATTTCACCTGGGGATTTGGGAGATTTCAGAGGGTATCCGTGAAAAACTCCTTGTTGCAGTGGTCCACCATATCCACGCCCACCTATGACAGACAAAATAAACTTCTAGTGTAGATCCTGTCAGATTTGCAAACACTTCTTTACAAATCCATCTTCCACACTTTCCAGATATCATTATTCTATTTATAGTGGTTGCTGTATGCTCATGTACTAACCAGCACCTGGTACCAGACCCTGCCCAGCACCACCAGCAGCTATGGGAAAGATTCAGTCAGTCATATAGATTTCATATAGTTTATTTTTACAATGACAGATGTCATTTTCATTTAGAGTTTACCTGATTTAGGCTTGAGTCCACTTCCTGTGGCTACACCAGGAAGAACACCCCGTCCATTGAAGCCTGTAGTCATGTAAATCCAAGTGATCAAGAACAAACTAAGGCCATGTGTGCAATTTTAATTCCAGTGTTTTTTCCAAATAACTAAATAGGTGGCCTGCACGAAATCTGCGACCTCAGAAAGCTCCACAGATGTTTGCAGAAATTGTTCAATTTCGGCACATTTGTTTATGAGATATCTTGGCTAATTTGATAATGGACCAATAACGCAAGTATGTGAATGCAATGCTTCTAACCGCAC
This sequence comes from Rutilus rutilus, assembly GCA_021464565.1. Lineage (NCBI taxonomy): Eukaryota > Metazoa > Chordata > Actinopteri > Cypriniformes > Leuciscidae > Rutilus > Rutilus rutilus. The sequence goes on along the minus strand of JAJAQA010000008.1, from coordinate 4,778,075 downwards.
AATATGCACCATTTCTTTGTGGGCATTAGAATAAACTGTCTTCTGTGGTCTGTTTTCTCCTTTAGGTCAACTGCTGTCGGGGAGGAGCAACTGGGGTCTGAGGTCAATCTTTCTGAGCAAGTCAAGTTAAATGGAGCTGTATTTAGCTAGCTACCTGAAAAATCCTAGCTACCTACTTTAAAGGTAACTATATCACCCTTTTGAGTGTGCCAAGAATTTGTAGGTTTGCATACTTGCATATAATATGTTTCTGGCCTAGAAGTGTAGTTTCTGCAGCTCCGTTGAACATATTTCATTGTGCCATGTGTAGATCCATTTCACAGAATTCGGCATATGTTCCCCACAATCAGCACAGAAAATGTGAAAAATGTTTGCAGATTCCTTGTGGGCCTGGTGGTCAAATTATAGTACATAAACAGAGGAAAAGAACAAACCTTGTCCAGGAACAAGTCCTCCTTGATACGGACCAGGCACTCCCACTCCTGCAAAAATCAAGATTGAAAAGCTGATCTATAATCGTGCATATTTACATTTATATATGCAACTTCACACTCCCACGCTTACCTGGCACTGGAGCTTTTCCAGGTTTCGCTGCTTTCCCTCCAGGTCCAACCCCACCAGGGCCCAGTCCTTGTACACCAGTCTGAGGAATGCCAAGGCCTAACAAGCAATACAAAGACAAGATCATCATAGACTGGACTATCACTGCTAGCTATAATCATTCAAATTCACTGAAGCAGAGGATGATGCCAGTAATAGCTAAATATACATTCACTGCACCTGGGAGACCAGGACCAGTTCCTCCTACACCTGGCCCTGAACAAACATAAACACACACATTTAGTCACATCATTACACACATTGAGTGCAAAGCTAGACTGCAGATATTCCATGTGATTCCTCAGTGATTTAATTTGCCTCACTTGCTCCGTCCCTCTGACATGAAACAAGTCATCTTATCTGATTTCAGTGCCTGGAAGCTGATGTTTCAGGCTGTTCATTTATTTGTTTAACCCTTTTCCAACCGATATCAAACACAGAGGAACAGACACTGCATGCTGCTTTTAGATTGTGCCAAGGACAAGCTGAAGTAATGTGCTGGCCTTCATTCCACGGACACCACCAGCGGGGTCCCAGAGGGGACACGTTTGTTGATTTGGCTCGTGATCTAAGGCTCCTTCATTCAAGTTCAAGCCAACTGGAGTACCATGAAAAGAGTCTCAGCTGTGTTATATGTAGTTATATGTAAAATGTGTTAAAAAGGGACCTGCATGTTTGTACTGTATGAATGGTTCTTCTGAGAATGAGGTCAGTTCTCCACCTACTTTTTCCATTTTAGTTCTTCTCTAAAGATGCTTGCCTAAAAGAAGTTTAATTTACAATGTGTTTGCACAATGAAAACGATGGAAACTCAAAGACATATATTACCTCCTTTAGGGGGCTTTACACCAGTACCTGAAACAAAAAAAAAAAATCAGACTTAGAAGAGAGCTGTGCATTTTGTGTTACTTAGCCACTGAGAAAATCAAATGAATCAATAGACTTGTTGAATGAATAGCACCTCCAGGTAGACCTCCTCCAGGTAGACCTCCTCCTGGAAGACCACCTGGTAGTCCAGTGCCTAAAGAGAAAGCCTAATGGTTATTATGTAATTACTTGACTGCACATGTGTTAACTGACTATTCACTGGACGAGCACCTGATTTAGCCGGTTTCAGACCTCCAGCCATTGGGTAGAATCTTCCAGCACCACCATATGCGCCATAACCCCCATAACCACCTACAGTAGAAATGACATATAGCAACACATTTAGAAAACCCGTATGCAAGGCATGGACATTTATAGTCAATTAGTTTGTAGTGTAAGTAAAAAATAAGTAAATCAATAAATCAAGTTTAACTTTAGTTCTGGCAGGTCATGTCAGTCAAGTTTGCATGAGCTGACTCTCAGCTGATCTACATCTGCCTATAGGAATATGACGCTACCACAGCATCCCAATTTAAGGTCCATTCAGTATTATAAGCAGCTAATATAGCTAATAAGAAGCAAACTGCCCTCCTCCAACTTTAATACATCAACTAACCCTTATTATTTTTCAACTACATGTCAACTAACTCTATAGACTGTTTGGGTTAGTAGAATAAGTTGACATGTACTTGCAAAGTTACTTATAGTCAGTAGAATGTCTGTTTGGGAGCATCACAATAAAGAGTTAGCCGATATTAAGACAGTCTACTAATACTCCAATGACTGTCAACTACATGAAGCTACTTGTAGATAGTACAATGTCTAAAGTGGACAATCAAAATAAAGTGTAACTGAAGTAATATCTAATAGGAAGAATATGACATATGAATGATTATGAATTGTGATGATCTGCTCCAAACCACAAATAGCCTGGGCTGTTGGGTGATTTGGTAACTGGGAGGGGCTGGAAGGGAAAGAATGAAGAGAGAGAGAAAGAATAAATGAAAAGAAAGTCGAGATGGAAAGTGAGGTCTCAGAGGCTACAGTGGATCTTGGCTAAATAAATGAGGAGTTAGGCTTCATTGAAAATTATTGCTACATTGTCCTCCTTCAACATGGAAACCCTAAACAAATGAGGTCACAAAGTTTGCATTCTTATTTTATGGTAGAGGGAGGAATACAGGAATGGAAAGGATGTGCAGCAAAATGCTTTGCTTGTCAGTCTTTATTTTGCCTTGTTGCCATTATAAATCTGAGAGTAGCTTTAAAATACCCCTAAATCCTGGTATTCCAACATCTCACACAAGAGAAAATTAGATGAAATTGATCACAGCACTGACGGAAAACAGAGGTCACATACTCTTGCTCTCCTAGCACAGTAAATTCGTTTGCTGAGGGTCATGGACAACAGATCATTAACTTGGGAAAAAGCCACATCTCTCCACAGAACATTGGCACAGTTGTAGAAAGCTGGAGATGTAACCATATTTTGGCTTGTTATAGACTGTTAAACTGCTTGTCTACATTTTGCTTCAACCTTTTGCAATTCTTTTGGATCAGTTAAAGTTACTAAATCCACTGGTTCCAATGTGATTTACTGAATCTGTGCATTTTTAGTTTACTGTGCATTGTTTTACTACACTAAATTATCAATACTGGCAGCTCTACATTTCCAGTAACTGTGGCTTGGTCCTGCACATCCACTTCAGAGACTTTGACCTTCTGCTTTAACCTTTCAGTGGCAGACCTACTTGAGTGTTCAGGGTCTTTATCTTGTTGCAGGTCTGACTTTCTGTTTATGGACACCCTGAAGACATCCTGAAGACATCCTGAAGATGCCAATGCTCCATTATACTGCCCCTACTCTGCATCACAGTCGGGATAGGTAAGTGCAGAGTTTCAATCTATCTATTCATCGGTTCACAAAACATTCTTGTTCATCCACACAGTTTTAGGCAAATTTGAGGTTGGTAGAAATGTTGAGCTGTGAGTTCCTTGTCCTGCCAGACGGTGGACTGATGAACACTAATAAACTTTAGCCGATGCAAGAGAGGCCTTTAAAACCCTCAGATGCTAGGTTTTGTGACCTCCTAAAATGTCATGTTTTGCTGTTTGAGAAACAGTGGTGTTGAAATTCTGAATTTCTTCAGTTTGAACAGTATCTGTCTGATTGGTGGCCCTTCATTTTTTTCACATTGAAAAGCATCAACAACAAAAACAATTCTGGAAATCTACCGAGTGATTACTGGTTTCTGTGATTACGTCAACTCTACTATTGTCAGAGACATTCAGTCTTTTGTTCGTTAAGTTTCACTATCATGGACTTCCTGTGTTCTTTCTCTTATTTGTTGCTATTGTAATTCATTTAATCATCGCACCTGCTAGTAATTTTAGTTCATTATCTGTGTATATTTAGGGGCGGTTTACACGACACCGTTTTCAACTAAAAGCGTAAAACTTTTTATGCGTTTTGGCCGTTCATTTACACGACAACAGCGTTTTGGGTATCTGAAAACGCAAAGTTTTGAAAACCAGCTTCAAAGTGTAGGTTTTTGAAAACGGTCTCTGTGTAAACAGCAAAAACGCAAATCTCTGAAGACGTTGACGTCATGCACATGCGTATTACATGTTCAGTCTATAACATTTCATCTCCATGTAATGGCCTGGCAGCAGAATACAGCGTTTTTAGTCTTTTTCGGGGATCCGTGTAAATGGGGATCGTTTTGACAAAACTCAAAGGAAAAACTTCTTCTGCCGTAGCTGTCGGTTATTATTCTGAACTTCTTCTGTGGACTTTATTCACTGAGATCGTGACAACCATGCTGTTCAGACTTGAATAAGATTTCCCCAAGAAATAGGCAAGAAAACCTGGTCTCCATGATTCTTATTCTTTCTGACAACAAAGCACTTGAACACAACAAATTTGCCCCCAAAAAAAAAAAAATTGTGTATTGGTTGTTTGGAAACTTTATCTAGACAAAAATCCCAAGAATAGTGATGTAAAGTCCGATTCATTTCCGCAAACTGGTTCTTTCGGACAGTTCGTTTCAATTAACCGGTTCAAAAACCTATTCATCGGTTCCTTATGTCAACAAGCAATGTTGGCACTACGCATTTATTTTCTAATAACTTGTTATATGTTATTACGTTAACGTTAACATGTACGTTAACCATGTTATAACAATGAAACAATCAAATAAAGTAGTTTGTGTCAATGCATATTGAAAAATTATTTGTGTGAATGCATATTGCTGATTATTGCCTTTCATTCTCTTAAGTTAATGGTGTTTGTGATCACAGTTTCATTTGCGGATCCTTTATGTTGGTATGACTGATCAATATTGAGTAGCCTACATCTTGGATACGTTTTTTTTTTTTCACCAAAAACGTAAACGTGGATATGTTCTACATGTCTAAAGTATATAGAAAGAAAAAAACAGTCTTTTAAACTCCTTGATTTCGCTTAACTTAAAATATTATCTGAATGCACAATAAACTATTGTAAAATGTACTTACATCTCTCGACAGAAAGGTTTTTGCAGGTTTTAATAAAATGTTATTTAATAACAATAGTCATAACAAGCATATTTCCAATACATGCCTCAGGCTTGCATAGTATTGCCAATTCACTCATCAGACTCCTCGGCAATCCTCTGCAAACTTCGACAATTCGGCTCATTTGGTTCTTTTTGAGTCGGACGTGCTACTTCGGCTTGTGCGTCTTGCATCATCAACCCGGAACTAAAATTCGATTCAGTTCAATAAATGAACCGGCTCAACCTGTTATATGAACCAGCTCAAAAGAAAGATTCCTTCAAGAACCGAACATCGCTACTCAAGAATGCAGAAAACTATTAAAGGTTCACACATTTTCTTTCACAATTATACTTATTAAAATGTCTACACCCATTTCTTCCATTAGTTGCAGAATGGAATCAATGAACAATCAGCTGAAAAACTGACACTGCTGTGCAAGTATTTGAATGAGTGCTTTCCCAGACAGTCTTATATTGTGGTGCCAATTATTTCCAACACAGGCTCATTGGAAAAAATGTCTTCTACCTACATTTTTGCAGAACTTGAAAGTGTACCTATACATGGAATTCAGTGTGGTTTCCAGTGCAGCTTCCAACTTCTATTTCTTTTCGCACAATTAAGAATAAGTTGTAAAATTGGCCAGACTTTATGCCAGAATTTGGACTATGTCCTACTAGCAGATCTAAATTCACAGATGTTTATATGGTTGTCAATTAATATGGTTGTCAAAACATTGATTTTTTTAATTTGTAATTATTGGAAACTGACAGAATATCCTAAATACATTTTAGCTTTGATAAGATTTCCCCAAAGAGTAAGCAAAAATGGTATCCTCCATGAATCATTCTTTCTGACAACAAAGCTTTTGCATATGACAAAATTGTAATTAATTGTAATTATGAATATGAAAATAATAAGTAAAATACCCAATAGCACCGTCATTTCATTTTGCAGAGATGACACCACATGCATGAATATGAAAAAATATGACTAGTCACTGGTCGGTAGGCCGGACATAAATAAGTGGACAGTTCTAGGCCAGAATAAACTGTAAAATGGGCCAAAAGCTAGGCCATGTGACACTGCAGTAAATCCTACTAGCAAATCAAAACTCAGACCCGAAAAAATGTGGAATGGTCTTGGACTAACTGTGGCTAATGTCTGTTTGTTAATTATTATCTCAAATATTTAGCTGAACCTGTTGATCCATTAGTTTCTTAGTGCATATAATCTTCACTAATACATCAGTCAGAGCAACTCTCAGACGTGTGGATCAGACACCCAGACAGGTGCGTCTGCCATTAGTTAATGATGCACTCCCCTGGTTTCCCGGTGTCAGACAGCAAACCTCCCTCAAGCACTATGAGCACTGCTAAGGCAAGGCAACTATTCCTGATGAATGTGAAGACCGTCCAAGTGCAGCTGGAATATATAACTGTTAGCTTACTCTCCATATTTCCAAAAAGCCCAGAGTGCATGAGGTTATCGAAATATAACTCTGTCCACTCAAAAACTTAAAGAGGAGGACAGAAGAAGCAGCATATACTTTTTTTGAATGGATAGTAGAGCAAACCACCACTGAATGTTAAGCTGGATGCTATTTGTCAAAGACAATAACCCGTATAGGTGACGATGTAAGATGGGAGGGACTTAGAATAAATTAAGTTTCAGTTATTGTGGTGTATTGTCCAGGGTTAGATAAGGTTTAGGGTTAGCCCACACCAAAAATGGGATTGCCATGGTGCCTCCAGAGTTTTGGCACTTTTTTTTGTAAGTGCCAACTCATCAGTGGTGTCAGACACATACACTCAATGTTAATGTGTTCATTTTTCATCTGCACCAACCATGAACCTATCTGATTCACTAATTAATCATGCACCATACTGATTTATGCTTATTTGCCAAATTACAATTAATTACACACACATGCACCCACACAAACGTTCGCATGCCACAGAAATAGCTATAATGCTAATCTAAAACAGTGGAGCTGGATACATTACAGCTAGCCTGCAACTAGATTTTATATGTCTATGAAAACTTTTTTTATAAAAATTGGCACAAAGCATATTTTTCTTGTTGAAGAAAGTCAATTAATTTAAATCTAAAGAAAAATATATAGATTTAATAATAACAAAAATTCTCATTTAAGAAATAATATGTAGTATACATTATTTATTTTCTCCAATCAAATAGATATAGATTTAATTAAACAATTGTTTCTCATTTTTTAAAATACAAGTTAATGGAAATTATTTGTTTTGAACAAACAAAAAGATATGAATTTAATAAAACATGATACCCATTCATTTAATCTTACCAGAATCTAATACATTTTCATTACATCTATATGTATTAATTTATTATACATTACTTCCACACATCCACAATTTCAGTACTCAAGTGTCAGATTATTTACTTTTAAGAGCTGGCAAACATTGACATTAGATCCAGATAGCAAGCCACCATCGAAACAATGTTAAATCAATGTTAATGTGTCGATGTTAACTGCATTGAATCAACATAAAAACTTTTTTAAATTTCATCCAAAAATCAATGGTAATGGAATTGAATGTTACAATGTGATGTTGGTTCAACATCATGCTTGCACTCTCAGAAAATTAAACACAACAATTACAACTACAACTTAAAACCACACAGCCTGAAATCAACTGCAAATAAAAGAAGACAATAAATCTCTCAAGCTCTCAGCAGAAGTTTTAAGAATTAACGGAGGTTTCGATTTTGATGTTTTCTGGAAAATATTTGGTCGCCATTATGGTGATTAGTGTGCATTTAGTTGGGCAGTTTGACTTTTAGTATTTTATGTCAGTTTGTGGTCTTTGTAACAGTGTTTTCCAAAACACATAATTTGTCGCCATCATTTTGCATCATAAAATAGAAGAAATCACTAATCTTATCTCTGATCAAAAGATGTTATTAATAGATTGTGTTCACCAACAGTACTTTCTTGCCACAGATCAGACAATCTGAGTTTTGATTTTTTAAATGAATTATGTGAAATTTTCTTTAGACACACACACAGACATCAAGAATCAGCATATGAATCTCAACAATGGTGACATGTTTCATGCTGCAATGCATGCTGGGAGCCACCATAGTATAAAACTCATTGCTCCCAGCATGCATTGCGGCATAAAGCATGTCACCATTGTTGAGATTCATATGCTGATTCTAGATGTGTGTGTGTGTGTGTGTGTGTGTGTGTGTGTGTGTGTGTGTGTGTGTGTGTGTGTGTGTGTGTGTGTGTGTGTGTGTGTGTGTGTGTGTGTGTGTGTGTGTGTGTGTGTGTGTGTGTGTGTGTGTGTGTGTGTGTGTGTGTGTGTGTGTGTGTGTGTGTGTGTGTGTGTGTGTGTGTGTGTGTGTGTGTGTGTGTGTGTGTGTGTGTGTGTGTGTGTGTGTGTGTGTGTGTGTGTGTGTGTGTGTGTGTGTAAAGAAAATTCCCTGCAATGTATTTAAAAATCAAAATTCAGAAAGTTTGATCTCTGGCAAGAAAGCTGAAAATACTTTATTGATAATAATGAACCCCTTTTGGTCAGGGATAAGATTATTATATCTATTCTACTTTATAATGATGAAAACTATATCACCTGATCATCTTTGTTTCTGGTTCTCTTTGCAACAATTTATGTGTTTTGGTAAACACTGTTACTTACATAAAAAGTCAAGAGTCAGCTGCCTAACTAAATGAAACACCGATCACCATAATGATGATCAAACGTTCTCATGAAACAGTTTTCATAGACGGAAAATATTGTTTAGGGAAAGATATATATTATATATATATAGATGTGAACCATTACCCTAAATCATTTTAATTGGATGAATGAAAAAAAAAAATTCAGTGTACGCAAAATAAAGGGAATTGCAGAACTTTGAATGTATATGGATAATGTATGTGAATTCATTTCCATTGGTTTCTGAGAAAATCAACAAGTCATTTGTTATATAGACATGTTATAAGGTACTATTCATCAGTCTTGCAGACGGTGGAAAGATGTCATTTCATCATAAAAGATGGAAAATGTAATCCAGTACTCTCTCCTTTGATGTCTGAATGATTTCTTTCAAGCAAGACTTGGGTACTGACAACTAGATAGGGCACTATTTGGTGATTGTAATTTCCTGGTCCTTGTTTAGATTTATCAAGTATGAAATGATCAAGACAGCAGCATGCCTTCAGTTTTCAAAGCATGTGGCCATCCAACCTGGCTAGGTTTGTAGTGCTGGGTGCCAATATGTGAATGACAGGTGTAAAGACATTTCATATGAGAAAGAACAATTCATCAATGATTTCTTTTTAATACAAAACACCATTTGGGCAGAGTCCACATGAGCGTCGGATTGTTAAAAGCAGCAGATAGATAGGAGTAAGGAGCAGAAGCAAAGTTTAATCTACACCCACAACCCCCCTCCAACCCTCCACTCGTTCTCGCTGGAGCAGCTGGACAAGCCTGAAGATTTAATTTAAGAGAGCAGAGAATTCCGTGGCCCTCGTCCATGTAACTGACGGCAACTGCAGTGAACCGACTACAGGATCCTGGAATTCAAATGGCACGGAATTCTTGCAAGATTATTGGAAGGATCTCAGACCCAGTCATTTCCACTGACCTGTGAGCCTGGTATCCCTTGTGAACCCTACAAGCAAGTAAATGGCCAGTTACCAAATTAAAGGAAGAAAAAATAAAGGCTTACATAGTCCTTTCCTTTTCACATGACAAAAAACAAAAACAGAAAAAGAGACAGTTCTTCTGTTAGAGGGTCCAAGGATGACATCAACAACCGCATGCTGGCTCATTCACATTCATTGGCGATTGTCAGGCAGTCTCTAGATCTTCTTGTTCAGAACCATGAAAACTTGCATTCTATGGGCATTCCTATACTGCTAAAATAAGTCAAAATATTGCTACTTCCCTTCAACAAGGAGCTGTTTCAATTTCTGAACAGATTCTTCAACTCCACTTAATGTTCTGTAGATATGAAATGTTTTGAGCAAGCTGTGATTGGATCTGGTTCGTAGGCCATTCGAGGTGAACCCCTGGAAGGTCAGATCACCTAAAGAGAGCTATTCTCAACCAGTGTTTTAATACACACTTGTAGAAGCAAGTTGTGATGCTTTAACACACAATCACTCATTTAGTGTCAGCCCAACATGACTCTAGGCATTGTTCCAAGACCGAGTGACATTAATTGAGATTCCACAACTATTTCCAGCATTTGGACTCCAAAATAAAAGAGACATCATAAAGACATCAACACTACGAGCAACTTATAAAACACTCACCCCAAAGTGTTTTATTTATGTTGGTATTTCCCTGTGAGCGACTGGCACTGCTATGGAGACTTCTAAACATCGATCACTGTATTTGACTCTTTAGACATCTTCTTTTTTTTTTTTTTTTTTATTGTGCAGAACACTAATCTAACGTTGTTTTGTAGACATTTTCAGTGGTAAATGTATGGTAAATCTGGTAAAATGGTAAATCTACTTTACACTATAAAGTATGAAAATCTCTGATTGACGTAAACTCTTTGAATGGCCGTGATTCACTATCCAATTAAAAGCAACAACGTGATTATTATATACAGTATGCATACATAACTACGACTGCCGTTTCATTTAGTTTGCATACTCTGTTTTGATGTTTTCATTCTTGCATCTGTCGAACCACCTATAGCCAATTTCACTAAGTACAACATGTTCCTGGATCAACATCTTAGCTGATCCTGGAACAGCATCCCAGGCAACCAATCAGATTTGAGGGAAAAGTTTACAGTTTAGGTTTAGGCTTACAGTTAGGGTAAGGTGCTTCTACATCAGTGTTATTCATCTATCAGTTCCCTCTGATTTAAGGGATAAGTTATGTGTAGGGTTAGGCTTAGGGGTAGGGTTAGGACTAACATTTTCAGACAGGAATGTTGTTCCAGGATCAACAAAATATGTTGAACCAGGAACATGCCTTACTTGGCAAAACCACGGAGACCATGGGGGTATGGTAGCTACCCTAATTTGTTGTTTGGTGGATGTATATGACTTCATCTTCAGCTGTATAGTTTAAATCATGGTGACAGCCAAACGCTGACATTGTGACTTCATTTCAAGACATCATTTGTCACAAACAGAAAGACATGCTTATGAAATGTTTACGTTTTATGACAGAGTGCACTGGGGTGAAACACCCGAACATGAACATATCATCCCCGGATGGGTTTACAGTGCAGTCTGAGCTGGCACAGACCAACTGATCATTTATTTCCATTATTTATCACAAAGAACAGTATTGTGCAAATCAAAGTCGAAAATGTCAATGCAAGAGCCAACTGTGGCGGTCTGATCAGTTGGCGATGCGTGAAACATGTCCCAGATGGCTCACATATGCATGAGGTTTGTGCATGTTGAATACTTTTCTGACAAGTCAGGGCTGAGATATGATATGACCAATAAACAGAGATCACATGATCTCTCCACTCTTGCTCCTCACAAGAACCAGGGGCGTCAAAGTACGTTCATGTAACAAGAAAGTTAGTTATGTGATTTAATTATTTTCTTTTTAACACTATCAGTGTTGGGGAGTAACTAATTAGATGTAACTGAGTTATGTAATTTAATTACAAATTAAAATTGCAATGCTATTTTGATGCTTTTGATTGGTTATCATGTTTGAATTTGCAGCGCACCACATCTGCCAAAGCTTTAGGCTACAACCAGTCTGAAAGTTGCCACCATGGTGAGGGATAGAAATGCGTTCCAGTGCTGGAAATAGATAATAAAAACAGTATATTAAACTATTTCTTATTATGATTTTAAATCTGTATTTAACCTCAGAACGATCTCAAAGTAAAAAGAATTGCTTAAGTCTGATTTTGTGATAGCTGTGCTTCAAAACTAAATTATTATAATCTTAATTCAAGTGATGAAGCATTTTGAAAATCTGACAGTAATCGGTGTTGAGTAGTACTTTAAGGTTAACCCTGCCTGGTTGAAATGTTTGTAAATGATTAACCGTTCAAAAAAATGTGTTCGAAATTTAAAAAAGTAATCAAAAAGTAATCAAATGTAATCAGTTACATTACTTTAATAAAGTAATTGAAATGTTACACTACTTATTACATTTTTAATAAGGTAATTTGTAATCTGTTACCAGTTACATTTCCAAAGTAACCTTCCCAGCACTGAACACAATTAACTCCAATAAGCTCCAGGAGGCGAGAGAGGGTGGCTGACCTGGGATGGTCCACATGCAAGCCAATCCTATGATCAGCCAATCATTCGTTCAAGTGCTTTTAAACCATTCCAGCGCGATTAATTTAAAACAATATTGATATGCACAGATAAATACTTTATAAAAAACACTGCAACATTCCATTAAAAAAATAAGACTTTTTATTTATTTATATTTTTAATGTTAATCATAAAGCAAAGGAAAAAAAGAGAAGATCACTCACTGCTCTTGACTGAATGACTTTTGTAGCTTTAATAAGGTTTCATCTCATATTCATTTATACAGAGAAAACTATGCTGTGTTGTTTTACATTTGATTTAGTATCAATTTATGTAACTTAACTTTTTTTTAGTACTTCTTACCTGAAAGAAATACTTTGTTCTTTGTTGTACTGTGTTTATTTTTGCAATTGCTTGTCATTTGTTTATTTTATTTTATTACTACTGACTATTTACTTTGTGTTTAATCATGTTTAAACTTTATCAAACTTTATGTTTATAACCCTTACTTATAAACTTTATTTTATTTATATGTTTCACAGCCCAGGCTAAAGTCTAGTCACAGACTAAAATTCTTTTTATTATTTAAATTCTTTTAAAATATTTTGCCTATTATGGGCCCTATTTTAACGATCTAAGCACATGGTCTAAAGCGCAGGGCGCAAGTTCACTTAGGGCACGTCCGAATCCACCTTTTACTAGTTTAACGATGGGAAAAATGGTCGGTGCGTGTCTAAAGTGTCTAAAGCGTGCCAAGCGCATGGTCTAAAAGGGTTGTCCCTATTCTCTTAATGAGTAATGGGTGTGTTTTGGGATTTACGTGCGTTAAACCAATCAGAGTCTCATCTCCCATTCCCTTAAAATGCCAGTTGCGCTCGCACCATGGCGGATTCGCTATTTGCATAACAGAATTTGATAGTGGAAAGACCGAATGCGTCTCCAGAGCGCAAAAGGATCTGCTCGTGCGCGAGGTAAAAGCGCGCAAGCAGACCATCTACGGGACAAGCCGGTTTCATTCCACCATATCTTTATGTACACAATAATAATCTTTTACATTGTAATCCTTTTATTTTTAATATTTGGCATGTTTGTGTGCTGCTGTGCGTCCCTGTGTGTGTAATAAGCAGAGTGTATGCGCGTTGTGGACCCGCCTATAGGCGCACATTACTAACGCGCTCATTAAATAACAAAAAATATATATATTGCGCCATTGACTTTAGAACAGGTTTCAGTTGGTCAATGGCACAGTCTATTTCTGTTGCCTCAAAATAGCAACGCACCAACAATGCGCCAGAACAAATGGGCACAAATGCATTTGCTATTTAAAGCTACACTTCGAAGTTGATTCTTAGCAAAATACGCTTTGTTCTTTCAAAATTATATGTGCTCATTCATGTGTAATTACTTCCACCAACTAATCAAGTATTCTCGTAAGCGTAGAATCTGCCATTCAGAATACAGTACATACGAGCGAGTCGCTTGAATGGTGGCAGTTGCGCCGCCATCTTGAAAATACATTAACCAAAGAAGGACATACCTGGAAATTCAAACTTCGCCTTTCGCACTTTTACACTCAGTGGCACCGTGAGGAATGCGAGGGAGAGATTACTCACGACTGCCGGCAGATTTGAAAGGAAGGAAGCGAAAGACAGAATTAAAACAACAACGCGACAGGCAAAGATGGAAAGAGGAGCTCATGAGGACCAAGGATTATAAAAGGGAAGTTGCCTGCTTTCTTCTCGACAGGTAATTCAGCCTATTTGTGTAAATAGTTGAAGTCATGTACAATTTCACCTCTAGATGGGAGAAAATCTTACACAGTGTAGCTTTAAACAACGTGGTGCAGGACGTGAAAATGATAACTGTGTCGGACTGAAACTAGCAAAAAACACTTGCGTCGCGCTTGGTGCTGCATTGCGCCGGGTGTAAGATAGGGTCCTAAATGTTAAAAATGATTTCAATTGTACTGTAAAGTTGAATGGCTATAATTACTCAATTCATTCCCAGTAATTGAGGAACAAATATTGTTTTTTGTTATATGACAATTATTATATATAATATTCATGTCACGGGACAACATCTACATGGATGAGTACCAAAAGTATCCATGCTTGAACAGTTCATGTTTTAAGAAATGGGAAAATCATTGTTAAGTCTCATGAAGAAATGCTGTTTCCCCCGCCTAATTTATTGCATCCACATTGCATTGAGAAATGAGTCCAAATCTGACACAATAGGATCTGTTGCCTTTTTTCCTCCTTTTACTTATCGGTTATTTATTTCCAGCGTCAAACTATACACACATCTCTTCTTCCGTTAATGATGCATGCATGTGTTTTATGGCTGTGTGTCACTACTCAGGAAGGGAACTATAGAAGAAAAGACTTCTTGTTTTATGCTAAATCATACTCTAATAGTAGAACACTGTTATGATGATGACCACATTGTTGTGAAAAGCATTTGTTTTTTTGGAACTGTGCTCTTCCAAAGCGGTTGCGCAAGACTGATGAAACGAAAAGTGATCTTCAGCATCTTGAAACCGTTCGACTGTGACATGGTTCAGTGTAAACATACAACCATATCATCGGGAGTGAGAATGAACTCTAAGGACTTGTTTGCAAATTTTGCTTTATGAGCATATTGTCTGCACCTGGGGACGAGCACAGGAAGTGATGCGTGGCTCCTGCGGGAGTTGGAGGATGTCAGTGTGGACTCTGCGACATGAGGATCAGCCATTATTCACAATCAGAGGCCAGAAGCGAGCAGTTTAAGGACAGGTCTGAGCCAGCTAATGAAAAGCACATGTGCTTCTCAAGACTCGCTGGCTCTTCCCAGCTCATCTGCCTGGCCCACACCCTTCATTCTCTCTGCATATACCCCTCGCTCCCTTTCAAGTCTGAAACAAACTGGCTCCTCTCACTGAGACAATAGAAAAGCATGTGGAAAGCAAAACCTGACATACTTTCACAGGGTTATGCTGTTCTGGTTTCTGTACAGATCAAAACAATATCTGGTTTTGAGATCAGGTGACTAAATAAAATGCAGCTGCATGTTTAGCCATTGCGAAATTAATCCAATAAATTCAATGCAAAAAGTCTTGCGAGCCAAATCTTTCACCGTCACCTCCAATCTAAGCATGATGTTTATAAGATCAAACTCACGCACATGTGCAATGAAGGAAACCGCCTACAGTTTCAGGTCATGCAAGCTATGTGACTTTGGGTGCTATTCACCCGAAATGAGCCATTTTGTACAGCGTTGGCAGAGGGAAGCAATGCAGAATCCTCCTTTGCTTCAGGCACTGGGACTGTCTGATGGTTTCCAAAAGTTACCCTCCCCAATTTCAACAGTTCATCACAATAATGATGACAGGCTTCACAATTAGCTCTGTTTTTCAAGGCCTCGCATGACTCAAGCTCATGACTCATATCACTCGTCTCAGCCATCACATTGCTTTAATTAAACACCAGGTATCTTTTCGCTGTCTATGTGTTCACAGGAGTCGCCATGCATACAGTAGATGTTTTTCAATACTGTCTGCGAAGGCTTATGAGTAATCCCAAGATTTACAATAGGTACACTGGAAATGATAAACCATAATGTTGTACTATCAGGCACTTGAATCATACTTTGCTGATGACCTTTTGATTATAGTTGCTACACCATTATAAAATGGTCATGACTTCTTATGGTAGAGCAGATGGCTAAGGGGAGGAAACAATCTTTCATTTACTGTATAATTTCCGCTATCAACTGAAATAAATCGGTCATTATAGAAGAACTATAAGTCAAATAACAAATTTACAGTTGTGAACCATAAAGAACCCATTTACAGCTTTTTAGTTGCCAGATGCTTTAGCCAAAGTGGCTCAAGGTAAACATTTTATCAGTGAGCCTAAATGCTAGAAAAGTTTTCACTGTAAATAAATGGCCAGTAAAAACAAGGTTTTGTGAGAAAATGTTGATTGTCCTCCCCGGAATAAAGTAAATATTATAGGATCTTAAAAAATCGTGGGAATCTGGTCAGACAGGGGCCCATTCCACTGATGGAGAAAAGTTAGCCACGGGGCCCAGAAATCCCAGAGGGACCACTGCGTCCATCAATTCTCCAAACAGCTTGTCCTATGTATGGTCTCAGGTTGAATGAACTTGTCTTTTTAAATGTACATGCACTTACATTTTTACAGCTCTCTCTTTTTTTGATTATCACATGATCAGAGGGCTAGGGATGTATGGGACATTTGAAAAACATGCATGCAATGTTCTGGCAATCTGTAACTTTAGACTGGTTAGCTGGCGAAACTAAGCATGGTTGAGCCCCTTAGTACCAATTGACCATCATTTAAGTGCCACAGCCTACCTGAGTATTGTTGCTGACCATGTCCATCCCTTTATGATCACAGTGTACCCATCTTCTAATGGCTGCTTCAAGCAGGATAACGCACCATGTCACAAAGCTCAAATCATCTCAAACTGGTTTCCCCCAGTCTCCCTGTCGTCGAGGGCGCCCCCCTGCGGCTTCTACACCTGCTCCAGACGACGCAGCCCGTCCCTCAGGCCGCCGCGAAACCCTCCAAATGTCCATCAAAGCAGCCCTGAGACGGAGCAGTGGTTGACCTGAAGGATTTGTATTTCCACGTTTTGATTTTCCCTCGACACAGACCGTTTCTTCAGTTTGCTTTCGAGGGTCGGTCGTACCAGTACAAGGTCCTCCTCTTTGGGCTTTTCCCTGTCTCCCCCTTTTTATAAAGTCGGCTGCCCTTGACCTGTTAAGGGAAGTTGGCATTCGCATTCTCAACTATCTCGATGTCTGGCTCTTTCTGGCTCACTCTTGAGATTTGTGAACACAGTGACCTGGTGCTCAGGCACCTCAGCTTTCTGGGGCTATGGGTCAACTGGGAGAAGAGCAAGTTCTCCCATGTGCAGAACAAGGAGTGCCCTTAGAACAAGTGTCCAGGCACGTTGTTGTCACAACGGATGTCTCTAATGGGCTGGGATGCTGTATGCAAAGGGCACACAGACTCTGGCTCCTGGACAGGACCTTGACTGCAGTGGCATATCAGTTGCCTGGAGTTGTTGGCAGTGCTGCTCACCCTGCGCCAGTTTCTGTTTCAGGGCAAGCACAGGTCCGGATGGACAACACTGCGACGGTTGTGTTAGAGTTGGGGTACTCGGACTTGGACTCGAGTCCAGTTTTGAATGAAGTCGCACTTGGATGAATTTGTACTCGGACTTGACACGGACTCTGACATTTTAGACTCGGAAAATTTGCAGAGTACAGTCGAGTCCGGCACAGGAGGACACAATAATATACAAAAACAAAACAAAACTACTTGTGTTGTTTCAGCGTTGAGCATTGTAGCCAATCACAGATATGTATATTAAGCGCATGAACACAGTGGCAAATCAGAGGCGTTTTAGAGTCACCATGCGGAGAATTCGCTCAAAATGTATGTTCAGAATCAGCACAAGCTTTATCCTTTCGCAAATCCCCTCATAAACAACAAAGTCTAGACGCGATATAAATAAGAGATTCACTGTGCAGTGCGGACAACTTCAGTGTTTATGACAAGAGTTTTAGTGAGAGTGCAGAACGCGGTAAGTAAGTGATGGCTTAAAGGGAGCGCTATTGACAATCTAAATAATAGTTTTGTTTTTCATGCTTCTAGAGGACCAATGGTTACGTTCACACTGTAAATTATAAAGAGTGATAACTGCATTTAAATGTGGGAGTGAATCCGCTAAATTTTTGTCCTGTGAGTCATGAAATTGCGATGATTGACATAGTAACCATAGCAACATGAGAACGTGATAACCATAGCAACATTTTGGCATCTAATAATGTTATGATTTTTGTTACATTTACACTTTAGTCATAAGTTTACATACACCTTGCAGAATTTCCAAAATGTTATTTAATATATATTTTTTTTTAATAAGAAGGATCATAGAAACATTGTTTCTATTTAGTACTGCCCTGAAAAAGCTTTTTCACATAACAGATGTTTAATAGCCTAGTCCACAAGACAAAATACAAACACAAAATACAAGACAAATTACATAGGCTTGATTTTAATATTGTGTGATTTTAATATATTTAATATTACCTGAATGATCCACAACTGTTTTTTTTTATTTTTTTTATGATTGTTCATGAGGAAAAACCCTCCAGCTCCTGCACATTCTTTGCTTTTCCAGCATCTTTTCCTGCATATTTGACTCCTTACTAGCATTGAGTATGATTGTGAGATCCATCTTTTCACACTGGTGACAACTAAGGGAATCATACACAACTATTACAAACCCTGCAAACATTTAGTGATGCTCAAGAAGGAAGCATCCGTTAAGAGTCAGGGGGGTGTAAACTTTTGAACTGGATCATTGGTGTAAATTTTTATTTGTTTTTATTTTGTTTAAAAATTCACTAATTAATTTAGTGCTGCCCTTCAGAGGCTAAATAAGATAATTGCATGTAAAACAAAATAAGAACAATTTAAACATCACCATCATCTTGCTCAAAAGTTTACCACTCGCTCTTAATGCATCGTGCTGCATTCTTGAGCATTACCTTGCAGATTCTGAAGGATGTACAATAGGTAAACGTATGACTGTAACTATACATTGCAATCATTTTGTAAGGTTTAAAATATTTATTTAAGAGCTCAGTGTTGAGACCTTTTGCCGGAATTTGATTGACAGGCGATCTGACCAATCATAATGCAGATACCCGCCATTTTGTCCGACAAACAAACCAAACCAGTTAGTAGATTAAAGTCAGTGGACTTGAACTTAAAAAAGTGGTGTGTATTGATTTCTTTTTGCAGTTCTGATGTTCATTCATGTTTAATTAGTGCTATAACTAGAAGAGATTATCAGTTCACTTGCTGCTTGAACTGAGGCCTACACATTAAAGCACCACAAAACAGTAATTATTGTTTGAATTTCATAAAAAAAAAAAAAAATTGAAAGCTGAGACTTTATTTCCTACCAAAAGTAGCCTGCTCTGTCTTGTCTGCTGGCACATTGTCAGTGTCCTCTTTGCTCTGCAATATATTTTTCACTGTGTGAGAACATGTGGAGTGAGAGCGGAATGGCTTGTCCAACGTAGCAACAGTATCTAAGAGGGGCGGGTCTGTGTGAAAGGTCAATTTCAAATCATTTAAATCTTTGTAGACTCGGCCAGACTCGACTCGGACTCGGATGTTAAGGACTCGGACTCAATCAGCACTTAAATATATAATTACACAAAACGATTTTGAAAGCTCCAGGGCTTGAAAACTACATAATATTCTTCCACACTTTTGTATTCCTACAACGGCAGTAGTTTAGTTTCCCCCTCCGTTTAGCCTAAAACACTATGTTCATGGTCATCGAGTTTGAAATGTTGTCTACAAACATGGAGGTTTTTCAGATTTTCCGTTGAGACGTTCTCTACGTATTTGCAATTCTTTGCCTACAACGCACCGGACCCTTCAGTGAAAAACAAAAGCAATTCACTCCCGCTAAATGTTTACTCTTTGAATTCTTGCACTCAAGAACAATACAAGTTGAAACCATTATGACTAAAAGTTTGCTAAGAAGTATTATCTACTCAAAAATGGCGGTATTTGACTGTTCACCCATATCCATAGCAGACTGGTGGGAGTGGCCTTGGAAGGCAACATGCCCAGTGCATTATGGGTGCTGAAGTTTTTATACCTATTTGGCAAAAGGGAAGACAACCACATTTTTATCTGGTCAGGTAGCCCCCGCCCCGTTTGAGCACTGCACTCATTGTTTTCTGTCTTCCGGTTTATATTTCCACAGCATTAAGGTAAGATCTTACAGATTTATTTAATAAATGAACATACAAGGGCCAGGGAACATGTACAACTGGTGGTTTATAAATCAAATTCTGTGAAAATCTGTGTATCTTTCTGCAGAGTTCTGCTGGCACAGAATGTGTGTAATCCTACCCATTATCTACCATTTGAGTGAAATACAGGAACACACAGCCATGACTGATTTTAAAATTTGGTCAACTGCTGAACTGCAGGCACTGAGCACATTCAGATACTTCCTTACGTCCAATCTAATCTCAAATACAGTGTTTTCTGAGGATTCTGTTCATGCTAGGTCATGTGCTCCACATCAGCTATATGTGAGGCCTGGGGTCCGAATGCCGTCTGCTTTTCCTCAGATCTGTTAAGTATTTTTACCTCAAAGATGAAAAGCGAAAGATTAGACAATTATCTCCTTCTTCACTCCAACAATCACAGCCAAAGACAACTTCCACTGCAAAATCTGATATCGGGGAGTTTATAAGCTCTTTCAGAGTGAAAAGGTCTTTCTCAGAGGAGCCAGTGAGCTGCTCCAAAGTTTATCGAGCCTGGTTACATTTGTTTAATTCCTTATCTCTCCAAACATGTCGCTGGAATCGGCGCTGCTTTAGGAAATTCAATTATACCCGAATGGGGCTAATGCACCAATAGTGCTTGGTTTGACAGAGAAAGCAACAATATTTACATTACAGTATCAGAATGGGTCCAGTTGCACTTTGTAGACGCCAAGATTTCCACATATTGTATTGCCCGTGTTCCAATAACATCATCAGCGCTGATGCCCCATTGTTTGAGTAGCACTGATGTAAGTTTACAATAATTTAGTCAGCTGGGCTGAAAACGATCAGGTCGCCCACTCATTTCATAAAAAAAAAAAGAAAGAAAAAAAGGATATTCTGACCATAGGTAAAAGCCAGTAGCCTAAAAGTGTACTGAAGAAACATGGCAGTATTTGTACTTATTTCAAAACATAGAATCAAGAATACTCTGATCAACTCTGGGCACTGGGACCTCAGACATATATAAATGTATATTTTTATAATAATGTGTATATATATATATATAAACTGGTGCTTTTTTGTTTAATGACTTTACATGAAGATTTTCCAGCTCACTGAGATGCTTGAATCAATCAATATAATTTTGGAAATATTTTGGTAATACTAATAGCAGATCTGTTAGGTTTTAATGTCACTTCCGAGGATAAATGCCAAAATATAATAAGGCACCAACATTTCTTTTACACATATAATAATGTGTAGTAAATACCGTTCAAACACATGAGGTTATTATTCATTTTTACATTTTTTAAAGAAAAAATATTTCTATTTCAAATAAATGCTTTCTTTTTATCAAAGAATCCTGAAAATTGTATGTATCAAGGTTTCCAAACTGAAATGAAGCTACTGTACACAACTGTTTTCAACATTGAGAATAATAATAAATGTTTCTTGAGCATCAACTCATCATATTAGAATGATTTCTGAAGGATCATGTGACACTGAAGACTGGAGTAATAATGCTGAAAATTCAGCTTTGATCACAGGAATAAATTACATTTTAAAATATATTAACATAGAACAGAGTTTTTTAAAATGTATTATTTCATAATATTACTGATTTGACTGTATTTTTTAATCAAATGAATGCAGCGTTGATAATCCTTCTAAACTTTTTTTCCTTAAAACATTCCAATCATTACAAAATCTTGCTTTTGAATCGTAGTGTATACTATGGGACAGTATATGCATATTGTCACGATCTGCTCCGAGACACAAAGGTTTAGATCCAAACGCAGCTTTATTGTATGGGGCAATCCAGAGGCGTAATCCAATGTACAGGCAAGAGTCATACACAGACAGGCAGTCAAAACAAAGAAACAAAGAAACAAAACAGGCAGGGACCAGAGGCAAGAGAGTAATCCAGGGAACAGGGCAAGATATCCAAAACCAAGAGACAAGAAAACCAGGAGAATGCTCAGAAATGCAGTGTGACACTTAAACAAGACTTCGCGGTGAGTGAATGAATGAACATGGTATAAATAGACTGAGACTAACAGGATAATGAGACACAGGTGAATGCAATCAGTGAATGAGGTACAGGTGAATGTGATCAGTGATAAGTGATGATATAATAATAATAATTCGTTACATTTATATAGCGCTTTTTCTGAGACCTCAAAGCGCTTTACATATGGAAGGGGGGAATCTCCTCAAACACCACCAATGTGCAGCATCCACTTGGATGATGCGACGGCAGCCATATTGCGCCAGAACGCCCACCACACACCAACTTACTGGTGGAGAGGAGACAGTGATGAAGCCAGTATATGAGGATGATTAGGAGGCCATGATGGACAGAGGCCATGGGGCAGATTTGGCCAGGATGCCGGGATTACACCCCTACTCTTTTTCGAAGGACATCCTGGGATTTTTAATGACCACAGAGAGTCAGGACCTCGGTTTAACGTCTCATCCGAAGGACGGTGCTCTTTTGGCAGTATAGTGTCCCCGTCACTACACTGGGGTGTTAGGACCCACACAGACCACAGGGTGAGCACCCCCTGCTGGCCTCGCTAACACCTCTTCCAGCAGCAACCTAATTTTCCCAGGAGGTCTCCCATCCAGGTACTAACCAGGCTCAGCCCTGCTTAGCTTCAGTGGGCAACCAGTCTTGGGCTACAGGGTGATATGGCTGCTGAATGATGAGTCCGGGCAGTGAGTTATGGGAAATGTAGTTTGTGAGTGATAATAGTCTTATGTGGAGTGCCCTCTGGTGGCTCTCAAGGGCACTCCAGCTGGTGACCGTTACACATATGTTAAACTTTACTATGGTGTATTTTAAAGTGCCATGATTTAGTGCCATCATTACAACACTTACCATGGTACCACCACAGTACTTTTTTTGTAAGGGTAGTGATACAAATTTCATGACAACTTGTAAGCATGCAAATAAGTGTCCTTGTATGAATGACCATGAATAGCTCTTACCAGCTCCATAACCTCCAGCCCCTAAAGCTCCCGTTTGAGCACCAGTGCCAAGAGTCCCAGCTGCTCCTCCATATCCTCCTGCTGAACAAGAGCGTAGTGCATTAGTATCCCTCTCGCGTTTATGAAACGCTTTATCTGTGTCCGCTCGAGTAGCATACATTGCACATTACTGACTGGCACACAGGTGAACTTTGACTTTTATGGGTGTTACATGAGTAACTGCGAGTGACAGCTCACTCTTACTGATATAGTCTGGCAGTAAACGCACTTAACAATAGCTGTCGAGTTACAGAACTGATGATAGGTTTATAATGTGTAATACAGTGCCATCATTATTGCAAGGAAAAAAATATACAGTTACAGTACGTGGTTTATTGAGTTCACCTGATATCCAACAGATATTACAAAGATATGATTTTGAAATTTTAATTTAGAGAACAGAATTCACAAAAAATATTGTGACTGAAGAGGGTTTGGAATAAGGTGCTTGTACTTCAGCCAAACGCATTCCTGAATCTGGTTCAGTGTGCTGATGCTGTTGTCATGACTGATGCCTTCATATTGTCATTTTCATGTTAATTCTACACCACTGATCAGTTGGCAAAATAATTAAAATGGTTCAGTTAATATTAAGTTCTGAGGTGCAACATTGATTGACTGGTTTGGTTGGTTGGTTGAGTGAGTGAATAAATTCTGAATGATGTTAAACAACACAGGATTCTGGTCTCAGTGGAGGAAATCACCCTACAGTGCTCATAGTCAAAGTAAAATGATCTTACCTGCTGCTTTTGCTGCTTTTGCTGCATTGTATTGGGACGTCCCAGCACCTGTTAAAACCAGTGAGAGTTATAGGACTATCAGTGCAGAAGAATACACATCTTGTCAAGTGCAACCGAGAAGAAATGGTTCAACTTTACTCTCAACCTCAGACGGCACCACAAAGCATGTGAAATTCTTCTTTGGAAGACATTCAAGAGTTCGGCTTTAGATGCCTAGCAGCTGGTAAACTAGATCTTCCAGCATGAAAAACACAGCTTTTTGTATTCGAAATCCATTCTGTGAGTTCTGATTGAAATCATAAATGTGTTTATGATGAGCAAAGTGGTGAGCAGATCATGGCTGTTATTGGTTATACCTGGGTAAAGTCCAGCACCTGGTAGATATCCAGCCCCACCTGGTCCTGCTCCAGCTGAACCCTGAGGCACATACACCCCTGAAACAGAAAAACACCAGTTGTCAGGGTATGTCTTTCATGTCTCCCAAGCCCGACCCTAGCTGACATCCGAAGAGAAGAATTCAGGCGAATGATGTGTCTCGGAGGAAACAGAAACGGCTCTGAAAATGCTGAAGACCTTGAAAAGCATTTCTGTGGAAATTTTACTGATGTCAATTACTCATGGAAATCATTTGGCCTTCAGCTGAAGTCAAAAATGTGATTGCGATCAGATTCGAATGAACTCATTTTCATTTCATGTCTTTCTCTTTTTCCTTTCCTTTACTGACAAAACAGGAATAAGCACTAATACAACAGAAGGAAGGACATTACGGGTGAAACTAATGCTTGTGCTGCTACAGAAGATGATGGGAAATGTATGGGACAAAAAGCCTCATAACCTAGCTAAATGAGTGTCTAAGTCTATCGTTATTGTGCATCAGCAGTATACAAAATGGGTACAATCTGCTATCCACAGTCAAACAGCTTACTGACAAACTCACTTTTATTGTGATACAAACTTGTTAGGGTGACCGTGCTTAATCCTCCATGGGACTAATTGTGAAATCACAGTTAAAACAAATAAATGACTTTATATTTTACATATATTTAAGACTAAAATCATTTCCCAAAATTAGTTTTCTACATCCGACCTTTGCCTTTTTTAGGATTTTGTCATTTATAACTGACTTTGTCCTAATAGGGTCAATCATTTTGGGCAAATTGTCTGAAACTTCACACACTTGACTCTCTGAAAAGGAGTGAAAAGGAGTTAGTGTTTCCAAAAAACATTAAACAGCTTTATTAACATTCCATTTCATCTTGTTCTACTATATTTCATTTGGAACTCACATGTGAAAATGTACAAAAAATAGAATTCAGATGCAATTTGACTGCCTGGAAAGTAGTGAAACCATGTCTTAGTGTTTTAAAAAGCATTAAAAAATAATCGTTTCTTTCTTGGAATTCCAATTCAATAATTGTTGCGCCATTGGAAATCAACAAGACCCTTCTTTTTCAGCGTAGCCCACACTTTCCACACGGAACTTGATTTTGACCTGTTTAGTCCTGAATTGTGGAGCATTAGTTTGTCAGTGTAGTGAGGATCATAGGCAGTGGCATCTTTCCTGACCTCTGGTTGTAGTATGGATCACTTCCTTCCATACTGGCAGGATAATGTACTCAAATGTCTGACTTCCACAACAATCTATGGCTTATATTCTTCATCACTACCATTACCCTCACTGCTACTATCATCCAATATTCAACCTCTTCCTTTCTTTCTACGACCTCATTTTCTGATGCACTGCCGTCACTATCATCAATACTTTCTGATAAAGGCACAGCTTTTCCCTTTCTGTCTGCTATAAAACTTACTAAGATCAACCTAAAACACAGGCAAAAGACGTTTATACTGCCTGCCAATACTGAAGAAAATATGTAACCTCAAAAGGATTGTGTCATTTATACGATGTACAGATTTTTTGGGTCATTAAAGGTGCATTGCGCGAGAGTCTGAGTTTTCGCAGAACTACGCCCCCTCTGGCGGCAAGCGAAACTGCAACCAGAGGTGTGCACGCTCACGGACCACACGCACACGCACGCTTGCACGAGCTCGAGCTGGTCATAACCCAAGGAGCATCAGCCGCACAAATCTTTTGTTTACAATCATAATGTCTTCAGAGGTAATAAAGTTTTAAATCTGCAAGTAATTTAAAATATGTGAAAGGAAAGGCAATTGAGTAAATAACACACTTATGTGTGAGGGAAAAAATGGGGGTAGTAGAAAACTTCGTTTTTTATTCCCATCTATCTCCATGTTGAACTGTGTTATGTGTTTACTGTATCCACTTATGACTATTATTATGGAAACACGTTCATGAACAATATAAGTTATAACTTTGTAAAAGCTCAAAATTGTAATCATGATACCATACCATACACAGTCGGTCAACAAAGTACACCCAAATGTCTCAAGGTAATAAACAATCAAGTGGCACTATGACGTTACCATAAAAGCCAAACAGGCTAATCCGCCGAAGATTTGCGGGGGTTTAGCCTGTTTTATTGATCAGCTAAGTAGCATATTCCAATAGCAATACATCGTAATTAAGCAGTAATTTGCTCAAAATTTGTGTCTAAGTATCTAACTTATATATCAGCATTTTATATCACAATCATTCTGAACCTGATCACTGACAATGGTAAGTTAGTAAAACCTATTCCGATTGTACATTTATCTAGCTTACGCTAAAGCATTACACATTTTATGGATCGTCATTTATTGTCATTATTGGCCGTATCAGACATTAGAGAATGGGATATATCTTACCTTTTTATCAAGAAAAAAGCCAACTGAGGATCCCGTTTGAGCCCTAGAGCAGAACGGAGATCTCTCCATTTGTTGAAAGCCTTCCCTATGTTTACTCTCGTCTTACCCCGACGCCTGTCTGACTCCAATTTGGACCTTTTGGTTGCACTAGACAAAAGTTCTCTTTTTTTTTTTATCTTACGTGGAGTTTGCGTTGGTGTTTGAAATGAACTACAAGCCGGTCTCTTAGAATCCATTTTCTACGGAGAATGGCGGCGTCGGCGCATACACAAACCTGCCAGACATATGAGCGTGCCGTGAACGCGCATGACGTCACGCCCAGTCTCAGATTCCGACCCGAATCCCTCTTATTTATTTTACTGTACAGGATTATAGAGGCAATCGCAGTGATCAGAGAAGGGCTCAGTCAGCCCATCAGGCAATTGTTTAAGCATGTATGGGTTAGAAAACGGGTATTTTTAACATGAAAAGTTGCGCAATGCACCTTTAAGTTATTGATTTTACAAAATATCCATTAAAAATGACCAAAAAACGTTAGAAAGCACATATGGATAAACAATGGAAAAGGAAATTTATAGGAATTTATATATAAAAGGATAAAAAAAGGAATTTATATATATATTTTCTAGTCTAAAATGAACAATAGAGCATGTGACCTAACATGTGCTTATTTCTCCTTCACTTCCTTGTTGCCAAAAATGTCAAGCACATGGCTAATAGATGTTGTTCATTTTATTGGCTAAAGGGGATGTCATAGGATATTACTAAAATGTATTATTTATTTATTTTTGGTTGAACATTATTATTGTATTTTAAATGCAAATTTCTTAGCGTCGTTGCAAAAGAAGTTTTGCCATGTCATGTTTGTTTGTTTTGCAAAGGCACTATAGCATTACATGTATTCTTTGACGAAAGTATTGCTACATCAATATGGTAATCATTCAGTATCATGGTATATACCAAAGTACTATACTATAGTATAACCAATACTGTAAGGAAAGGTGAGAACATTACTTATAGTCTCAGGGAGTGGGCTACATTTTGGGAGGGCAAAATGCTATACGAATACGACTATATGTCTACGAACAGCTTCACATGAGGTCTTGTTAGCTCAGGATTTAATTATGAAGTTACATTTCGATGCCAGACCCGATTTGCATCACAAAATCGTGATGGAGAATGTGAACAGACCCTCCGATGACAGAGACTTTTAATAGGTTTTGCATGTTTCTCGAAGGCTATTTAATCAAATCCATACGTCCCAGCTTCTTTTGTGTTTATTAGCAGCAATGCAGTAAGCATGGTATTTTATTATGGAGTTGCACGAAAAGCCTGTCATTATTCAGTAATGGATTATACAGGCTTTATTTTTATTATTATTATTGTTTAAAAAACCTCCCACTCAAGGCTGCAGTTGTCATGTGAAAGAAAAAGCCACACATGGGAAGAATCCTTCACAGTTGGCAGATCAGGTGCGGTGATTAAAACTACAAAAGCAAGCTGTGAATTGCCCTGGCATTGACTTGCAGATGAGGCAGTGAAGAAATGGAACAAAGATCTTTATTAAGCTAGTGGAAAGTTTACATATACTGTCATCATGCCCTCTGAACAAGAGGAAACCTTCACATGCTTTGCAAGGACATTATCTCATAGCTTCAAAACATGATTAGGGGGGACAAAATGTTTAGTCTGAGGCAAGCTACATTTTTTTTGCTTTTGGAAAAAAAGCTTCAGCTTACACGATAATGCCAGCAGCGTTTTCTCTTACCTTCTCAGCAGTGCAAGTTTACTTGACTTGTTTGAAACGGAACAAAAGGAAATTGTGAATTTGTGTGCTGTATGTGCCCTCATGACTAACTGCTGATATAATTACCAGTATACTGAACTTTATCACATTATGGGAAGGACTTTAAGGGGTGAGAAATCACCTGAGAAATCAAATTGCCTTGATCCGTTGTCACATAAAAAGTATTTGTAGCATTAAAACCTCCGCTGTCTACACTGATACAGTATACAGATGTGTGTTCAGATTATAATGACTGACGCTGATACACTGATACAGTATACAGATGTGTGTTCAGATTATAATGACTGACGCTGATACACTGATACAGTATACAGATGTGTGTTCAGATTATAATGACTGACGCTGTCTACACTGATACAGTATACAGATGTGTGTTCAGATTATAATGACTGAAGCTGTCTACACTGATACAGTATACAGATGTGTGTTCAGATTATAATGACTGACGCTGTCTACACTGATACAGTATACAGATGTGTGTTCAGATTATAATGACTGACGCTGTCTACACTGATACAGTATACAGATGTGAGTTCAGATTATAATGACTGACGCTGATACACTGATACAGTATACAGATGTGTGTTCAGATTATAATGACTGACGCTGATACACTGGATACAGTATACAGATGTGAGTTCAGATTATAATGACTGACGCTGTCTACACTGATACAGTATACAGATGTGTGTTCAGATTATAATGACTGACGCTGATACACTGATACAGTATACAGATGTGTGTTCAGATTATAATGACTGATGCTGTCTACACTGATACAGTATACAGATGTATGTTCAGATTATAATGACTGACGCTGTCTACACTGATACAGTATACAGATGTGTGTTCAGATTATAATGACTGAT
Organism: Rutilus rutilus; assembly: GCA_021464565.1. Classification (NCBI taxonomy): domain Eukaryota; kingdom Metazoa; phylum Chordata; class Actinopteri; order Cypriniformes; family Leuciscidae; genus Rutilus; species Rutilus rutilus. The sequence continues at coordinate 4,748,797 of JAJAQA010000008.1, read as the reverse complement.
GCTGTCTACACTGATACAGTATACAGATGTATGTTCAGATTATAATGACTGACGCTGTCTACACTGATACAGTATACAGATGTGAGTTCAGATTATAATGACTGACGCTGTCTACACTGATACAGTATACAGATGTGTGTTCAGATTATAATGACTGACGCTGATACACTGATACAGAATACAGATGTGTGTTCAGATTATAATGACTGATGCTGTCTACACTGATACAGTATACAGATGTGAGTTCAGATTATAATGACTGACGCTGATACACTGATACAGTATACAGATGTGTGTTCAGATTATAATGACTGACGCTGTCTACACTGATACAGTATACAGATGTGTGTTCAGATTATAATGACTGACGCTGATACACTGATACAGTATACAGATGTGTGTTCAGATTATAATGACTGACGCTGTCTACACTGATACAGTATACAGATGTGTGTTCAGATTATAATGACTGACGCTGATACACTGATACAGTATACAGATGTGTGTTCAGATTATAATGACTGATGCTGTCTACACTGATACAGTATACAGATGTGTGTTCAGATTATAATGACTGACGCTGATACACTGATACAGAATACAGATGTGTGTTCAGATTATAATGACTGATGCTGTCTACACTGATACAGTATACAGATGTGAGTTCAGATTATAATGACTGACGCTGATACACTGATACAGTATACAGATGTGTGTTCAGATTATAATGACTGACGCTGTCTACACTGATACAGTATACAGATGTGAGTTCAGATTATAATGACTGACGCTGATACACTGATACAGTATACAGATGTGAGTTTAGATTATAATGACTGACGCTGTCTACACTGATACAGTATACAGATGTGTGTTCAGATTATAATGACTGACGCTGTCTACACTGATACAGTATACAGATGTGTGTTCAGATTATAATGACTGACTCTGTCTACACTGATACAGTATACAGATGTGTGTTCAGATTATAATGACTGACGCTGTCTACACTGATACAGTATACAGATGTGTGTTCAGATTATAATGACTGACGCTGTCTACACTGATACAGTATACAGATGTGTGTTCAGATTATAATGACTGACGCTGTCTACACTGATACAGTATACAGATGTGTGTTCAGATTATAATGACTGATGCTGTCTACACTGGATACAGTATACAGATGTGTGTTCAGATTATAATGACTGATGCTGTCTACACTGGATACAGTATACAGATGTGTGTTCAGATTATAATGACTGATGCTGTCTACACTGGATACAGTATACAGATGTGTGTTCAGATTATAATGACTGACGCTGATACACTGATACAGTATACAGATGTGTGTTCAGATTATAATGACTGACGCTGTCTACACTGATACAGTATACAGATGTGTGTTCAGATTATAATGACTGACGCTGTCTACACTGATACAGTATACAGATGTGTGTTCAGATTATAATGACTGATGCTGTCTACACTGATACAGTATACAGATGTGTGTTCAGATTATAATGACTGACGCTGTCTACACTGATACAGTATACAGATGTGTGTTCAGATTATAATGACTGATGCTGTCTACACTGGATACAGTGTACAGATGTGTGTTCAGATTATAATGACTGACGCTGATACACTGATACAGTATACAGATGTGTGTTCAGATTATAATGACTGACGCTGTCTACACTGATACAGTATACAGATGTGTGTTCAGATTATAATGACTGACGCTGTCTACACTGATACAGTATACAGATGTGTGTTCAGATTATAATGACTGATGCTGTCTACACTGGATACAGTATACAGATGTGTGTTCAGATTATAATGACTGACGCTGTCTACACTGATACAGTATACAGATGTGTGTTCAGATTATAATGACTGATGCTGTCTACACTGATACAGTATACAGATGTGTGTTCAGATTATAATGACTGAAGCTGTCTGCACTGATACAGTATACAGATGTGTGTTCAGATTATAATGACTGACGCTGATACACTGATACAGTATACAGATGTGTGTTCAGATTATAATGACTGACGCTGATACACTGATACAGTATACAGATGTGTGTTCAGATTATAATGACTGACGCTGTCTACACTGATACAGTATACAGATGTGTGTTCAGATTATAATGACTGACGCTGTCTACACTGATACAGTATACAGATGTGTGTTCAGATTATAATGACTGACGCTGTCTACACTGATACAGTATACAGATGTGTGTTCAGATTATAATGACTGACACTGATACACTGATACAGTATACAGATGTGTGTTCAGATTATAATGACTGACGCTGATACACTGATACAGTATACAGATGTGTGTTCAGATTATAATGACTGACGCTGATACACTGATACAGTATACAGATGTGTGTTCAGATTATAATGACTGACACTGATACACTGATACAGTATACAGATGTGTGTTCAGATTATAATGACTGACGCTGATACACTGATACAGTATACAGATGTGTGTTCAGATTATAATGACTGACGCTGATACACTGATACAGTATACAGATGTGTGTTCAGATTATAATGACTGACGCTGTCTACACTGATACAGTATACAGATGTGTGTTCAGATTATAATGACTAACACTGATACACTGATACAGTATACAGATGTGTGTTCAGATTATAATGACTGACGCTGATACACTGATACAGTATACAGATGTGTGTTCAGATTATAATGACTGACGCTGATACACTGATACAGTATACAGATGTGTGTTCAGATTATAATGACTGACACTGATACACTGATACAGTATACAGATGTGTGTTCAGATTATAATGACTGACGCTGATACACTGATACAGTATACAGATGTGTGTTCAGATTATAATGACTGACGCTGATACACTGATACAGTATACAGATGTATGTTCAGATTATAATGACTGACGCTGTCTACACGGATACAGTATACAGATGTGTGTTCAGATTATAATGACTGACGCTGATACACTGATACAGTATACAGATGTGTGTTCAGATTATAATGACTGACGCTGTCTACACTGATACAGTATACAGATGTGTGTTCAGATTATAATGACTGACACTGATACAGTATACAGATGTGTGTTCAGATTATAATGACTGACGCTGTCTACACTGATACAGTATACAGATGTGTGTTCAGATTATAATGACTGACACTGATACACTGATACAGTATACAGATGTGTGTTCAGATTATAATGACTGACTCTGTCTACACTGATACAGTATACAGATGTGTGTTCAGATTATAATGACTGACTCTGTCTACACTGATACAGTATACAGATGTGTGTTCAGATTATAATGACTGACGCTGTCTACACTGATACAGTATACAGATGTGTGTTCAGATTATAATGACTGACTCTGTCTACACTGATACAGTATACAGATGTGAGTTCAGATTATAATGACTGACTCTGATACACTGATACAGTATACAGATGTGTGTTCAGATTATAATGACTGATGCTGATACACTGATACAGTATACAGATGTGTGTTCAGATTATAATGACTGACGCTGTATACACTGATACAGTATACAGATGTGTGTTCAGATTATAATGACTGATGCTGATACACTGATACAGTATACAGATGTGTGTTCAGATTATAATGACTGATGCTGATACACTGATACAGTGTACAGATGTGTGTTCAGATTATAATGACTGACGCTGATACACTGATACAGTATACAGATGTGTGTTCAGATTATAATGACTGACGCTGTCTACACTGATACAGTATACAGATGTGTGTTCAGATTATAATGACTGACTCTGTCTACACTGATACAGTATACAGATGTGTGTTCAGTTTCTGGCATAGTCCACGCACTTGAGTCTGCCGACAACAGGATAAATGGAAGAGTGAAAGAACGTTCGCAACTCATTTGCCCGTTTCTGTACAGACTTCAGAAGGAACAAAGTTTACACTTTATTTTAAGGTTACATTGTACTTACTCAAATGAGTAATATTAAGTTACTACATGTACTTACAATAGAATTACAGATATGGTTAGTTACTTGTAATTATGGATAATTTACTGTACTGTACTTTACTGTATTTACTTATCAGTAATATATAAGTACATGTAGTATATAAGTACATGTAAATATATAAGTACATGTAGTAATGTGTAACGTGTGTGTGTGTGTGTGTGTGTGTGTGTGTGTGTGTGTGTGTGTGTGTGTGTGTGTGTAGGTGTGTCTTTGTGCAAAAAAACTTTATTAACATTAGGTTATAAGTAAACCTCAAGGAACATATTAAAATAATTAAATTAAATCCATGTAATGACCCCTTTAACTATGTTTAGTATAATGCAATAGAAATTTAAGTATAAATCGTTAATTTTCTTTTTTTTAATGCTAATATCAGCCAATTTGCCATCTCTAATCAGCTATCTACCCAAATAATTTGAATGACCATAAAGGCACACGAATGAACGGTACAACCTGAAGTTAACTCTTATCAGTATATGAATTTCAAAATTGACTGTGCTGTTATGAAATCATCTTATGACGTAGGGACAGTAAATAAATCAAATTGGTCATTTGCAATCATGCATATATGACTTTTACTGATATTTTAAGGCACAAATAGAAACATTTCCTTAAAATGACTGAAAAAAATTATATTGGAAATAAATGAATTTCCCAACTAAAGCAGGCAGCAGAATAAAACAAAAAACATGTAGGTATCATTTCGGTTACACTTTACAATAAGGTCTCATTTGTTAACAATAGTTAACTAACATGAATTGTTAACTATTGTTAACTAACTGTTAACTGTTAGCTTAATTGTGAATTAATGAAGGAACAGTATTCTAAAGTGTTACCGGATAATTGGTAACACTTTACATTAAGGTTTCATTAATACCTTAATGTAAAGTGTTACCAATTATCCGGTAACACTTTAGAATACTGTTCCTTCATTAATGAATAACTACACAGGAACAAATGAGTAATGCACTATTAACATTGTAGTAACTACTATTAACTAACAAGAAACTCTGATTAACGAATTAGTAAGTCATAGCGTTCAGTCGAATGTGGTAGTTCACTATTAGCTAATCAGTAACTACTATTTTTCATACCTCACTGAAGACTACTAAGAACTACTATATACAGGTTCATAATTAATATTAATAATGCATAATATATAATAAGGTAATGGTATAACTCATTAGTAATTAATCAAGTGTTACTACATCCTTCTAAAGGAACTACTAATTATTTGGATCAGTATTCTAAAGTGAAGATCATGGGAACACACTAGTAATGACTAAAGTGTTACCAAATCCATTGGAAGGAATTACTATTCAAAATCTTACAAAAATCTCAAAAGCTTACAATGACTTCAGTCAATATTAGGTAGTTATCATGTTTTTCACTTTAGAATACTGATCCAAATAATTAGTAGTTCCTTTAGAATGATGTTGTAATACTTGAGTCATTACTAGTGGGTTACCATTACCTTTTATTATAAATTATGCATTATTCATGTTAATTATGAACCTGTAGATAGTAGTTATCTGGGAGGTATGAAAAAAATAGTAGTTATTGATTAGCTAATAATGAACTACTACATTCATCTGAGCACTATTACTTACTAATTTGTTAATCAGAGTTTCTTGTTAGTTAATAGTAGTTACTAGAATGTTAATAATGCGTTACTCGTTTGTTCCTGTGTAATTATTCATTAATGAAGGAACAGTATTCTAAAGTGTTACCAATTATCCTTTATTATATATTTTTTTATAATAAATGTTTCTAATTGTAAAGGGCAAATCAAATCAAATAGTATGTTTCTGTTATGAAAACTTGCATCTGTTCATTCTACAGTGGAAATGTTGCTGTTTGCACACATGAAATGCACACTCGATTAAATATTAAAGAAAGAAAGAGCTGATGCTTGTCAGACAATGAGCAGTGTTAGAGTTCAGTGGAACATTTGAGGAACAGTATGATACTGATCTCCAGTGAAAATATAATCGCCTTTCGGCTGGTTGGTGAGCGCAGAGAGAAGCTTCGCCCTCTGAACACACTCTTTAGCAGGACAAGAGGTGACAGATCACCATGGCAACCATGTCACAGCTTCCTATCAGCATCAAACAGAGGATTTCCTGTCTCCGTTTGAGTGGTGAGAGCGAGTCTGTTCTTAGATACCTGACTGCAACATGCCAGGACTCGGTCGTCCTCTGTGACCTTTAGAGCCAGCCGTGCACTGTGCAGTGAGCAACACTCTAACAACCTAACCTGAAAATCTCTCATAAAACACCAGAGTTAAAAATACAAATGTCTTGCTTCAGTTCTGCTTATATGTGACTCTGGATCACAAAACCAGTCACAAGTTACAATAGCCAACAATACATTGTATGGGTCAAAATTATCGTTCGGATATTAAGTAAAGATCATGTTCCATGAAGATATTTTGTAAATTTCCTACCATAGATATATAAAACATTTATTTTTATGAGTGAATGCGGCACAATTGCGAACATAAATGGAGAACTTTAAAGGCGATTTCTCAATGTTTTCTCAGTTAACAAAAAGCTATTATGAATGCTTACATACGTGCAAATACAAGAAGCCAGAATAGAAGTTGGCATCAGGACCGTTTTGTGTTTAAAGTAGAAAAAGTGTGACATTTATAACTGCAGTCATAGTCCAGTGCATCTGCTGTTTGCCTTTTCATTACGGCCCTTCATAAAGACACAGATTTATTAGGGAATCACTGATGAAACACTGCGATTTGGAGAAATCTAAATTATATCAGTAACGTAATTCACAAGGTCATAAATTAATACATGTTATAAAGCTATGAACGGTCATTCAATTGACGCACAGGGCTGTTTTGGTGACTTGTTTGGCAAATAAATGACTGACTGGTATTCAATTTACACATTCTCTATGTGGGACTTGATTCCCGTCCAGGTCACGGCTAATTAACACATTAACGAACGCATGACTCAGAGCACCTCGCTCCATTGCAAAATGACTGGCAGGTTCAACTACAGAGTTACTTGGAACATATTAGCTTGTTTTCTGGATTAGTACTTTATTTCTTAACTGTTAAAATACAGTACGTCTTAAAATAAGGCCAATTAAAAGAGAAGTAACGTTTCTTAAAGGAATTTTGCAACACCACTGCAGTTGTGCATGCGATAAATCATTTTGACATATGAAATAAAACACCTTTATTAATTTCCTAATGAATGTGAATGCACTTATTTAAACACGGCACAGCAACGTGTGGAAATGAGAATGCAGATTCTATATGATTATACATCTATACTACCAGTCAAACATTTGGATACAGCTACTCATTATTACTATTTTCCACATTTTAGAATAATAGTAAAGTCATCAAATCTATGAAATAACAAATAGAAGAATGGAAATGACGTAGTGACCAAAACCCTTTTAACTAATTGTGACCTTCTTCTTAGTCTAGATTGCAGCAGTCACTCTGAACAATCATCACCCAATTTCATGAGGTGCATCTTGGGATGCTTTTGAATGAGTTCCCATGTTTGCTGTTGCTGGCTGTCATTGGCTTGTTTCCTTCACCATCCATTACAACTTATCAATTCCAACAAAAAAAAATCAATTCAAATGATTGTTTTGTAAACAGATTTGACCTGTCCAAACTTTAGACTGTTAGTGTACGTGCGTACAGTATAAGCTGTAACCCTGTAAATGAGCACGGGTGACTCCTGATAGAATTCCGTTCGTGAGGATTTTCTACAAATTATAATGATTTTGTAGTTTTGTTTTCATATACCTGTACATCCATGCTTTTGAACTCAAGGACTGCAGGCTTAGCTGAGCATGTGGTAGGTAAGCCTACATTTTGTCACATCTTGACACTAGATTCCTATCTTGCAGAAAATAAAAAGGAGGATGACGAACGGCTGAAGGATGTGAGCCTGAGAATTAGAAGAGTAAATCTCTTTGATGGGAAACACCCTTCCCTGCTTTCCTTCTCCTGGACACGAGCCGAGCTGCGGCGTCTCACAACTGTGGTGCAGAGAGAGCGTTAACTTTGAGGAATGCAAAGGCAAATAAACATATGATTCACAGACTGTCCTACATTTTTCAAGTCCATTTGAAAGGTGAGATGGAAGGCTGATTAGCCTCTATTCTCCCTTGGCTGAGAGGGTCTCACCTAACCTGACAAACAATACAGACAGAGATAACTGCTTCATTTTTTTCTCTCTTCCATATATCAGCACAAGCCTCCTCCAGAAAGATCACATCCAGCAAGATTTGAAAGGCTTGAATCTTGTAAGCAGCATGAGCAATGGGCTATGAAACCGTTTCTCAACCCTGCTCCTGAAGGACCCCCAACACTGCACACCTTCTTTGTCTCCCTAATCAAACTCATCTGATTCAACTCATCCGCTCATTAGAAGAAACCCCAGGACCTGAAATGGGTGTGTGAGAAAGAGGAGACTTTTAAAATGTGCATGTTGGGGGTCCTCCAGGACTAGGGTTGAGAAACACTGTGCGCTCCAGCGATCTCTACGAACCGACAGAAGCACACGTCGGTTGGTGAATTTGCCATTAGACATGCTTTACAGATTTCATATGGACGGGATACACCACAGATTCCACAAAGTTTAAGCAAACGTTGAGCTGATTGTTCCAAAGTTTTCAATCAAAAGAAAAGAAACACTGAAAATGAGGATGCTTTTTATTCAAAAACTTGTAAATGTATTTAATGAGCAACTTGTGGACACTTTGCATCACATCTTTAGAAAGAATATGACAAACTGTATACCCTAAAACCCAAACTGATTTTGGTGTTAATAATTAGAACATATGATGTCAACGAAAACACACAAGTGGACTAATATAATAGTCCACTTGTGGCCTTCTGCCGGCCTTCACTCTGTGGCCTTCTGCCTCATAACTGAATGAAGACCAGGGAGGAGGAAGATCAGATCAGATCAAGCACTAACCTCATGACCAAGCACATTCCAGTCCATGTTCTGTTCCAAACAGAGTCTGTCTAAGACACTGGCTGGTCTGAAAGATATTCGGGCTGGTTTCAGATAAAATAATTTGGTTTAAGTGCAGGTCTTTGTTTAAATCTTGGCTCTGTCTCCTCTTGGTCGAAGTCAACAGGACACTCACTTTGACGTTTACCCTCACTGGAATTTGTGGTTACAGAGTAAATAACATTGTAATGCGCAAATCGGGAGGTACAGTGGCGCATTGGTTCTACAATTTTAGGAAATATGACCAGCTTTATAAGAAAATTCCTTTTACTGTAAATAAGACCATTGAAGCTGTCATTAACCCGCTTGAATTGCTGTTAACACCACTATGAACAAAGATAAACATGCTATCTACCCTAAGCACTTCCCTTTAGATGTGTATTCAAAACCTAAGTAAGACTGGTCCATATTCAAGAGCACTTCTAAGAGACAGACAGGTCGATTTTAAATTCTAAAACTCACATGACATACAGTTCACACCACCTTACATTAAGCAGAACAGCCTTTATATCTGATGATTTCCCAGCAATGCCATCCTGTGATGGACCGGCGACCGTTGGGTATATGAGAGTGTGGCAAGTGAGCTGTGTTTCAAAATGCCAAAGATGGTAGATAAACTGTCATATCTGTTAACATCCTCAGACTGTGAATGAGGGGGAGATATAAATGAATGTAGCTAAATGAAGTCGCTTATCTTTGCTAGCATTCCTACAGAGCTGCTGCCAACACTGCAGGAGCCCAATAGAGCATGGCGTTGAGAGCTGAGGTCACGATGTAACGCTCTACAGAGGCCTATTCTGTCTATACAAGGCCACTTAGAGCATATCACATCAGTCAACAAGTACATATGTTGTATTGCTAACTGAAGAGCAGGAAACATGGGAGGTATTTCAGGCTACCCGAACCAGAACAAGGGTTCAAATGGGATGGCTATGATTCATATGTACTCTGGATTATTGCTCTATTTCAGCAGACTTGCTCCGTTACTATTTGTAGTGTGCTTTATCTGTTATCCTACAAAAACCTCACTACTGTATATAGCCAGTCTCAGTGTTGTTCTTTAGACAGTGGTTACCTTAAAGGCAGGGTAGGTGATTTGTTCTAGAAATATTTTTTGTCATGCTTGTTGAAAGTCTCTCTCTTCACATCCTGCTAGCAATCACTAAGTTAAGTGGTCTATATGTATATATATATTGTCTGTGGAAGGCATAGGACCATAAAATGTTCGTCCAATCATTGCATTCGTTCCGAATGTGCTTTGAGACACGAGGTAGTTTAACGCCGTCTCTTCTGATGCTTTTGTTAGCTACCTGCTGTACGCGTTCATGTGTTTTGAAGGAGGCGTGGCTTTGGAGACACTCTGAATCTGGGTGGGATCTTATGCTTTCAAAGCTAGCCTCTCCAACAATAGCCTACTCTATCTTTAACAAGCATTGTTTTGCTGGTGAAAATCATGGCTGTACTGCCACGAGCGAGACCAGCACCAAACACAAACTGGCTTTAGTGCGTGGAAATAATAGTTATGCATTGTCTATCACAGGCATTACAGTTTTAACAGCGGCTCCAGTCAGCAGACAGCATGGCAAATGCTCCGTTCAAATCCATCAACACGCCACTAGACATACCACGAGACATTAATTCCTTTCAGGCGAGTACAGCCAGCACTGGAAAACAAGATCTCCAGGATGGAGTCCAGAAAGGCGCTCCCAGCACACATTTGCCATAAAGCACCTCTGGAGGAGTTGCTAATCAGATTGGGAATTTGTGGTGGTGGGGGGGGGGGACAATTCATCAAGATCCCGTCTGACAGCCGAGGTGTGCCATCTGATCTGGTGGTGATTTCATACACCTTCAAGTAGAGCCAGCCGAGTGTCAATGAGGAGGAGACCTAATGGATTGAACTCCTCTGATGTTCCGAGCCAGAGACTTCCGCCAAGTGGTGCCTTTTAAAATGCGCTCCCCTTATTTCAAGCTTTGCTGTGTGAAAGTAGGGCTTCTTAATTCTTACAAGACTAGAAGGAAGCAAGACCTTGCTTTACTTTCCTTTCATCTGGCCCTGGCTCCTCCTCGCGCTATGCGAGCATGTCATTTATAGCGATTGACATAAAATAGCCTAATTATTTTGGCTGTGGCAGAGAGACCGGTGCCCGTCTGCAGCACAGCACTGCACTGGAAGCATTTGCACTAATTGCAGACCTGTAGCTGTGTTTGAAGTAATGGCCGTTACCCGATACAGTGCACAAAATGATTGGTTGTCATACGGTTACATGTATGACAGACTTTTGAGAGCTAAATTATAAGAGAAGGAGGGGGAAAACTTGGCACTTGATAATTGGTACTTCCACCAAGGACTTTCTGTTTTGTATGATGTGGCTGTAACTGCTTAGGTATGCTTACACAGTCAATCAAAAGTTTAGATACACTAAACTTAATGCCAGCTCCAATAAAGCAAACAGACTCTGTGATCCCACAGAACCATTATTTAACCGCAACAGTTATTGCATACTTTGTAACACTATATGTTTTAACATGAAGTGTCATGGTGGGTGCTCTTGTGCCCTTGGATAAAAGCTTTCATAGGGTCAAAGCAGTGCATGATGTGAGCCTTTTGGCTCCAAAATGACATTCCTTCAGCTCTGACAGAGGCTGTTCCATGTGTCAAGACAATCTCTATTTAGCAAGAAGGGAAGAAGAGAGACATTTAGGTTTTGTTTAACCCATGGCAGGAACAGCAACGGTGACATTGTAACTTCCCAAGGTCCTGAAATTCCCACCTGCCCCATAACTCACTCACACCAGTAGAGAAAACATTCCACCTGCGTGAGCCGTCCAAACAGACTCGCAGGCTCTGAACCTCTGACATTTTTGGTAACTGTCCAATACAGAGGACATTTGATAATAATGCATCTAGAAAGCGATTTATGCACTGCAGACAGCACTGAGCAAACTCTCTATTGGGTCATGGGGATCGACTTCAGGCATACACCTTATCCTACAAACAGCATTACCTTTTGCTTAGAGTTGGTCTTCTAGAATTGGTTTGGCTGTTTGATAGATGAACGCAGAGAGGGTGAAACGTAATTTCTAAACAATTTCCCCATTCACGGCTATGACGGTTTTCATTCTCTGTACGCAGATATCACAGGTGCCTTACAGACAGGCATAGGATGAACAGACCAGTGATTTGGCTACACTTTATTTCATTTGATATTCTGCTAACTATGAGTAACTTTGCGACTGCCTGTCAACTCTCTTATTAATGAGAGTTAGCTGACATGTAGTTGCAAAGTTACTTATAGTTAGTATGTCTAAAGTGGACCATGGAAATAAAGTTTTACTGTGATTTGTTATGGAGCTTGTGACATATGGAGGAAATAGCAAAGCTGTTTTATGGCTACAAATTCATTCATTAAAATGAACATACCAGACTGCTGAAATTAAGATGCGGACCTGGTGGCTTTTATGGAAAACATATCACAATTGCAAATCCTCACAGGCAACAAGAGCAGTATTTCTCCGTAATAAATTCATTCAGCATCAGTGAGAGTTTTTTTTTTTTAGGAACAGCCTGGAAACACATACATCAGCAAGTGCCGAAGAAAGTATTTTTGTGAAAATAAATAAATCATTGTGAAATACTCTGGCTTTGTTTGGAAACTGGGAACAGACCCCCACATCCTTTCCAATCACGACTAAACATTGCACAGACGCACATCCAAGAACATCAAAACAACTGCAATTTAATGACGGGGCCAAAGCGGAGTTGGAAATTTTTTGATTTCCCCCTCTTATATTGCATCGCTCTATACCACAGTTTTGTCCTTCGTACTTGCAAAGTCAGACTCTGAGCAGACAGCAACCGCATACGCTGTCGGTGACTAGAGCCAAAGACACTGACCTAATAGGCACTTGCGTGGCTCACTGGACATTGATGTCCACCGGGATGGTTTTTTATTTGTCAAGTCTACAAAAGCTGACAGAAAGAGTCCAGCTGTAGTCTTCAGAAATGCAGTACACATGAGCTGTGTTTTCGATTAACAAGCTGATCACAACCATCCCCATCAGCTTAGCAAAGTGCTCTACGATCGAGGGAATGGCCTTCAGGAGAAACAACACTCACCACATTCATATTCCCAGTCGAGCATTCTGGCACAAGACGCATGAGAACTAACGCTAACATCTGTAGCTGAGATAATGTTTATGACAATTCGTTGTAAAATCTCTGCAGCCTGCATTTGGTGGTTTGTACAACCGTATTTGGATGCTGCAGTTCAGCTTAATGATGTAAACCATCTAAACAACTGTTTACAATAACTTATATGCCTCTGTGATGTGAATACGTTACCACAGAAGTTAAATGTATCAGTCGTGACTGAACAAAGCACTGCTTATACTCTATATACAGTATACTGCCACTGAATCCTATCTTAATTTTCTCAAAAATAAAACATCTATCTTCTTGTTTGAAAATGACCTGGATGTTATTAGGCAAAAGAAAGACACATGAACCATGTGAAAGTCATCACTCCCGATTGTTTCCCATTAATGTGGACCAGATTCCTCAGTAAACAGGCATAGTGGTAATGCTCAAGATCTGAGGGATGCCTCTGAATTGTTATTGATATATATTAATGCATTGTAGACTCTGGAAGATGTCATCGCTTTGTGATATTGTCACCATGCAAGGCATATGTAAATGTAATAAAATTCATTACACTGAATGCATGACTGCTTGCATGTTATTAGTATTACCTTAAGTGAAAAGGCATGACTAAAATCACTAGACCACATGACCACCTGCAGTGCACGACGAAATTTCACTTTCTACACACTGCACACTTCTGGTTTATAAACATATATTTGCAGGTAAAGTCACTTGGGAAGACCACAGCATCACTTATATGCCATTAATGTTTCTCAGGATCTCCTAAATGAGCCATCAAAGTTTACACCACCTACCTCCTTGCAGCGAAGGACTCAGCTGTATGGTGAGGAAGAATCCGAGAAGGAGCAACGCAGCCCTCCTGTTAGCCATCTCGCTCCAAAATGCACTGGCCCTCCCCGAATCAGCCGGTTTTATTCTCCAAGAGCTAATTACCACTTCAAAAATGTCTGAAAAAAAAAATGAAGAGGGGAGGAAAAAAGAAAATGATACTGGACACGACGTAATTAAGAAAGGGCAAAGCTGTTGGTTCGATGGATCATTGCACTTTTTTCTCTTCTGTGTCTGGTGTTGCTGTTTTTATTCTGGTCACTCCTGCCAAAAAAGCTGAGTGCTGCCAGAGAAAGAAAGAGAGTGAGAGTGAGTGGAAGAGAGAGAGAGAGAGAGAGAGAGAGAGAGAGAGAGAGAGAGAGAGACATGCAGGGAGGAAAGACAGGAGAGAGGGGAGGGAAGGACGAGAGAGAACAGGAGAGACAGGGAGAGCAAGAGACCTTGCTTTCCCACTCTCTCGTCCAAGAGGAATTTCACTGTCTTGCCAGACATTTGCATGGACTTTAAGAGGACTACACGTTTTTTTATGCGAGCAGAGGAATAAAACAAAATAAGTTCTTGGATAACAATGTTCACCCCATCCCTGGGTTTCTTCCTTACAACCACTCAAAAAAAAAAAATCATTGATCCTCAAGTAGTTACAACTTTTCTCATTCCTGTAAAATGACGAGTCTTTTTCTTCAACAGCCTCGACCAATGTTTGTCTAAGAGACTTTGGGGAAATTAAGCCCATTTGTTCTGTGAAGGGCATATCGAAAGCTTTGTAATGCATCTGTTACACCTGCCAGGAATAACTGCAATGATACTCATTGCATACAGTATGAACATGTGACTGCTTGCATGTTATCTGTAATGAAAGACATTCATTAAGCATTTCAAAAATGCACAAGCTGAAAACAAAATGAATATAAATAACAGGCGTTAGTGGGTCAGGTTAAAAAAAAAAGAAGAAGAAAAAACTCTTTCTTCTAGTAACTCTTGCTCAAAAGAGAAACAATCTGGGCAGCCACAAGAAAGCAGACATGCTCATAAACATGAGTATCGTGCACTTGTGATGAGTGGATGAGGGTCAATAGAAAGAAAGACACTTGATGGAACAGATAGATGCCAAACTCACTAAAGCTTAGCTATTGCACTCATCCCACTCTAGTCATGAGCTAATTGCCAACCCTAAATTCTCAGTGAAATAGTTGGCTCTAAATCATGGCTCTAAATTCAGCCATGGCCAGAGGCCTGTGTATGTGCAAAGTACTTATTACCTACATTACAAACTAAGACACTCTTGACTAGCAGAGACACACAACCAGGACCAGAAAAATCTTGCTCCAGATGGCACATGTATTCAATGTGCATGATTTATTTTTTAACTAAGATCATTACTTATTTAACTGTGACAATCAAGGCTGTTGGTCACATGCAAAGAGAGGAAGTGTCCAAGACACAACTTTTCCATGGAATAGGTAAAAAAAATAATTAAAAAAAAATCCCTCATGGCCTAGAGTCCAAGTTTTCTTTGTTTTTAAATCTTTTTCAGTTGCAGGAGCCCTTCCAAGCATGGTGAAGATGATTTCGTCGGTAAGCTTTGTCTCCACAGATGTGAAGTAAGCTCCAGTTCCCAAGAATGATGTAAGAGGAGTCACTTTGAAATCCTCACAGCTAATTAAACGGATATATAAAGACAGATGGACAGACAGAGAGAAAGCATTTCTGAGTTTTTAATCAACAAGCCCAATGAACTGAAAGATCATTATTTTTTCCAACAGAGCTTTAACTTAACACCATTTCCGGACATTGATTTATATCTGCAGTAGATTAACCTGCTGATTCATGGTGTCCACTAGACCAGTGGTTCTCAATTCCAGTCCTCGGGACCCCTTGCTCTGCACATTTTGTATGTCTCTCTTATCTGACACACTCAGTTCAGTTCATGGAGTCTCTCCTAATGAGCTGATGATCTGGTTCAGGTGTGTTAAATAAGGGAGACATACAAAATGTGCAGAGCAAGGGGTCCCGAGGACTGGAATTGAAAACCACTGCACTAGACAAATCTTTGAAAGACTTTCCCACAGTTATTTTCACCCAAAATTCTGTATCACTGAAATTCTGTAAAGTAATGCCCCAAGTACTTCTTGATTATTTTGTAACAATTCAGAAAAAATTAAGATATAATATTACTTATAAAATATATAAAGATATATTAATGACCTGTAATGGCAGATACATCACATTTGATGCACTAGTCCTTTTTGTAAAAGGAAATATGTCTGCAAAATGTCAACAGTTTACCATTATCTCACACCCAAAACATTATTAACCTTTTTATGAACCGTTTTCCGCATTCTGCGCAACCACATTAGTCCTGTGTTTAGCTTAAGGATAATAACTTTTGCCTAATGAAGCTGTGTTAAGACACTGAGTGCATTTTTTGGAAGTCAAATGCATTTTCCTCCTTTTTTGTCGGCTTTTCTATTTTAGCTCACGTCTGGTGCGTGTCCTTTCAGCATCTTGGAGACGCCAAAAGACTCAGCTTGTTTATGAATCCGAGGAGTATGTGAATATTATCCAGACCTGCATTTGTCAAATAGTTCAGTTGTTAAAACATTCAACACTTCATTCTAAAAGTCTGGACATATCTTGGAATTCTTGTGGTTATATCTAAGGAATAATAAGGCACGTTTAGGCACTCTTTGTATTATACACAATGGTTATATTTGTAGCAGAAAGTGAATTCATTTTAAATAGCATTGCCTTATGTTTTACAAAGAAGAGGATAGTGGTTAGCACATAATTGCTCAATTGCCTGCAATCACAGTCAGTTTTTTTGCTGTGTGATTGGCTTGTGTAGTCTTGTCCCCTGGAATTGGCATTGTTCCTAAATCACAACTTACTGTAAATTGCATGTGAAAAAAAACAATGTTGTGCTCTTCGCTTACTCCTATTTAAATCAGACTTTAAAGATAGATAGTTCACATAGATGCTATGGGTTCTAAAAAGCTTTCAGTAAGCCTACACTGTTAACCCTTGCTGTACAAAAAAAGGCCAAATTCTGACTGTATCATACCATTGTCCATTAAAACAGTAATATACCGTAGGAAACAATGCATTCTGGGTTATATTTGTCCTTTTCGAGAAAGTAGCCTACAGGAATATAGTGTGAATTAACAGTGCTCAAAGTCGACACTTCAGAAGCTGTGTTCCAAATCACACCCTATACCCTCATTCACTGTTTCCCTACAGTAGTTCACTAATATAGTCCACTCTGACAGAGTGAATGAAAAGAAGTGAGTGAATTTATGGGTATTTAATATTTATCATATATCTGTAAATCTACAGCATGAAATCCAGCAATGTTTCTGTAATTCTGTATTCTGTATTCTGAAGGATATTGAAATAATTTAGTGCATTAAAACATTTTGAACTCTTGCTTAACTCAGACACACACAGACATCAACAATCAGCACATGAATCTCAACAATGGTGACAGTCAAAAGTTTCATGTAGCAATGCATGCTGGGTTCCAGGATAGTATAAAACTCCCACTGCAGTATGAATAAATAAATAAATAAATAAATAAATAAATAAATAAATTATTGCCACTATTGTTGAGAGATGTGTGCTGATTTTTTATATCTCTGTATTTCTACAAGACAGTGTAGCTATGTAACTGATTGCAGTTTCACTTTTGATACAGGATTAAACTCTGAATGAGATTAGCGAATGAACAGGCTATATGATGATTTTGTCATCATAATCAATATAACAAACTGCATTCACAAACCATGTGTGTGTGCAGAAGTGTGGCTTGCAAAAACACAGTTCAAGCAGCAAGAGAGAAACTAATGTTAAAAATTCAAGGGTCAGCATCACAACTAAAGCAAACACTGATCTCCATAATGGTGACTTCAAACCAAACATTTTCAATTAAACATCTCAATAACAACTTCTGTAGATGTATGACAGAAATAAAGTCATACTGGTTAATAATAAGTGTAATAATGTGTAATGGCTGGAAGTCAGTTGTAGTTCTTGTGTTTCTCTATTTTCTGTTTGTGTGTTGCTCTTTCCTTCAGTGATTCAGCTTGTTAACAGCAGGTGTTCATCACTAATGCTCAAAAATCACTTACATATTCACTTAATTATCTCACTGCAACACTCTCTCAATGTTACTTTTTTTACTCTTTGTAGTGTGGATTTTCATGTGGGGTTGAAAGGGTTAACAGTGTAAGATAAAAAGACACACCCACAGAATGTATTTTAACAGTAATAAACTGTAAGTTATAAAACAGTTATATACTGGCAACACTGTAAAATGTAGTTTTTTTGGGGGTCATCATTGTGCTGAAGAGTAGAGCCTGTGCTTCAGTCCAGGAGAAGATCTACAAACATTGATGATATGCTGCATGTTGCTTTATTTAACAGGCGGTGACTGTGTAGTTGCTGGTCCAGTGTTAATCTCTTTATTTACAATATTTTTTAATGGTCTCAAATGAAATAAGTTCACAGTAATACTTTGCTCACATTATTAGTGCATTATAAATTTGTTAATACATTTAAACGACAGTTGGTCAATTTAAGGCAGATGGTTTCTGCAAGTGAAATGAGTTAACTCGAGTTTGGTATGCATGGTATTTGTACAGTAACATACTGTAGATTACAGTAAAGAACTGCACAATTAACAGTAAATTACTTATTTTACTGTAAAAAAAGCCTGGTAAGGTCTAACAGTGTACAGTAACACAGCGCCTTCAGAAACAAGCTAGTCTCATAGTGCCCTGCTCAAAGAATAATACTTTGCTTGGGCTTTAGACTTTTCTTTGGCTAATTCTCATTGTTGTATTTTTAAATATTTAGTAATTTCTTTCTATGAACATGACAGTTTTTTTTTTTTACAATCTGGAGTGAGCACTTAACCAAATATAAAGGTGCGTTCACACCGAACGCGAATAGCGCGTCAGGCGCGAGTGATTTCAATGTTAAGTCAATGCAAAGACGCGTTTCGCGGGTAAAAAATTCCTGCGGCGCGAATGAGGCGTAGAGGGCGGCGTGGTAGACGCGAATACGCCTCATTCGCGCGTCAAGTTCGCGCGAATAGCGCGAATTGAGCGTCTAGCGCGTTAAGCGCGTTATGCACGAATGATTTTATTAGTGCTATTTGTGCATTCACGCGTTTGACGCGAATTCGCGTCTGCCGCCCGAGTTGAAAAATCTGAACTTCTGCGTCAATTCGCGGCGCGTTAACCAATCAGGAGCCTGCTTGCTGCTGTCACGTGGTGAACTCACAGTTTATAATGTTATTTTATGTTTGGCCTCAATAAATTATTTTGTAATATGACTAAAATGCACAACAAAGCAAATCTTTCACATAAAAACTCGATTTCAATATGAGAGATACTCATTTTTTATTGAATGCTATTTATTCCATATCTATTCTAGATTATATGAAACTTTATTAATCTAATGTAAAGACAACAAACACAATTTAGTGTATAAAAACTTTAAAAAAAAAAAATCACAGGACAGGTTTCACTTTTGGAGGCTGGCTCCATTTATTATCAAAACAAAAATAAATGACAGATTAGGTGCGGGCGAGGGTGAACCTCGCGCCGGGATGTACAGCGCGGGCTCGTCATGCAGCGACCACTCGAGGCCGAGGCTTATACGGCCTACGCTGTCCTCGTCAGCGTCCTCACCGTTAGGTCCACCAAACCTACCTCCTGGAGCAAATTGTGAAACTCCTGAAACCCTCCGGAGGGTCTGGTGGACCCGAGTACAGCGACGATGTCTCCTACGCAGCTGTTTCTGCTCTCCAGAGCATATACGAGCGGTGACTCTCTCGATTAATGCTACTGCTAATGCTCGATAAACATCTAAAAAAGATGGCCGCCAACAGGTTTCGAAACTTTCGCCTCCGGATTTCGCCTCTGACGCGCGTGACGCGCGTAAATTTCATTTCAAACTTTTGATTTTACGCGCGTCAATTTCGCTCTTGACGCGCGAATTAACACAAAGTGGTCAAGCGTATAACTAGACGCGGCAGGCGCGAATTTGACGCGCTATTCGCGTTTGGTGTGAACGCAGCATAACATTGTATGGAACTTGATGAATAACTGTTCACATATGTCATATGTCACCTCCTAGAAACATAAACCAAGGATCCATTGACACAGGATCCAAGCTTTTCATAATGTGGCCTTCTGTCACATGTCCCTAGCAGTCCAAGAAGTATAAAAACATGACTAATGAAGAACTGAGTAATTTTCTGGCTGATAACTTAGGTAGAGACAAAGTGTGAAGCTTTGGAAAAATCTCTACAATAGTAAGACTAGTACCCTCACTGAGCCCAATTGCACTGCAAGTACACTGGATTCCCTGTTTTGTTGGGACACATCCGTCTATGGACACTCTGTTTATATAATATATAATGTTTAGGTAGTATAAAATAAATGCATCTCCGAGGCCTGACACCACACCTACTGCGCTTGTCTTTGCTCATCCCACCACAATTACCAAAGCCGGATTCACCGATTCTCTCAAATCTCAAACATGTCCACACTACGAGATTTGAAAATTGTGGCGCATCGGCCAGTAATCAACATCGGCAGTTAAGCATCAGAAGGCATTGCCGGGGCTGAAGAACCCTGGACATGGAGGGGGATTCACTTTTTTAACGCCTCAGACTGAACCCTTGCCTCTTTAAACCTATCGACTACCATATCTATGACAGTACCAAAGAGGCCAAAGGGTTAGATTGGAGCAAAAACATCTTCTATGCCTGAGATGTTCAACCACAGACACCTTTCCGTGGCAACCATCTCAGCCATAAAACGTCCGATGGCACAGGCAACCTTCAGAGCAAATGCCACACCAGGGGAGAGGTAGCCCACAAGCACCTCTTTAACCCAGGACATCTTCTAATATCCAGTCTTATCCAGGTTACTATGTGAGCCGAATATGGTTTCCCCCTTTATCTCGACACCTCAGTATGGACATCAGGGAGAAACGAAGGTTCACAAGGGGAGAGCATCGATGACCTATGAGGAATCGGCAAGAAATGGAAATACCCATCTTGAATTCCTCCGCCAGCTTCACCTGCAATCCCCACAATTGAACCCACTGTGCTGCTGGACCCGAACCACATGGCGCAGATTCCTCACTGTGAAGCAATCACAGAGCTGACCTCAAGAGCTGACTCATCATGCGCTGCTCCCAGACAAATGACACGGAGCTTGTGTGTGTCATCTCCAGAAATGATTCAGGGATATGGCAGAGCACAACTCCTAAATCTATTTTGAGCACTTGCCATGCTGTTTCTTTCTTTTCTTTTCTAATTTCAAACTAACGAACACACAAAATCTTCTTTTCTTTTGCACACACACAAAGAAAGCAGTTTCCTGAAGAAAAAGAAGCTGATGACTTTTAATGCAGGCACCCGTTTACATTCATGCCGATTCACTAGTGACCTCATGCAACTGCCCCATGTCCCTTAAGATGCACTGTTAAGGGGAGAAGGTCAATAGTACATTTGTACAGTATATAGACAGAGAGATCCCTGGACTTAAAACAGGCATGATGTCCAATCATCCTGTTATTTTGGTGGTACTGCAGAAAGATCTGGAAACTCCTTCACAGGTGCTGTTTCAGGTAAGGATGTGGTCAGGGCAAACTATAGACACCAGGTAACAGTATGGTCTCCAACATATTGCCTGGGTTGGGCACAGTACTGGGAAGGGCTGCAGAGATTCTTATCTGATACTCTGCTTGTGACTGACAACCCAGATCAACTTGCATGGTTTCAGTATTGACACCATATGAATATAACATAACAACCAATAATACGTTGGAGCTGCGGTGAAAAAATAGCTCTTTGCTGAAAAAGCTACTTTGACAGATGTCATCAATAGTGTCATAGGGCCCTATCTTGCACCCAGCGCAATTGACTTTGTACATCGACACATGTATCATTCCTATTTTGCACTGGACGCACAGCAGACTTTTCGTCCACAGACGCACGTCGGTAAATTAGGGAATGAACTTGCACTCCCGGGGGCGGTTCAGTGAAAAGAGGAGGCGTGTTCCGGCGTAAACGTTCCCTGGTGCTATTTTGCAGTTTCAGGAAAAAATTCCGGGGGGGGGTTGGCTAAAAATGGCCCACTCAGACAGGAAGGGGCCATATAACTGACATGGTAACCACAGTTTGCTTTAGAGGTGGATGAATCTGAAAGCAGAATCTGTGTGCTCAAAAATACCAAGTTTACTTAATTTTATGTCTCACTGAACAAAAAAATCGTTCAAAGATTTTTTTGCCATGAACATCGCAAAATGGCAAATTCAGAGTCTAGTTCTTCCTAGAGCAGTGGTTTTCAACCCTGATCCTGGGAACCTACCTGCACATTTTGTGTGGTTCCTTTAAAATACCTGATTCAGATCATCTTCTTTTTAGGAGGGAGCTCCATGAACTGAACGGAGAGTGTCAGATAGCGGTGGGTCCCAAGAACCAGGATTGAAAAACCACTGCCCTATATTAGTCAAATCTAAAGGACATTGTTGGTATTGGATGGGTGCTTTGATATAAATGTATATATAAAACATGTAATATGCAATAGTGTATTTTAAATATCTTTCATATGGTTCATTCAAAAAATGTTTTTACAGTTTTCTTGGGTATGTCTAATTATTTTTTTAACTGTTTTTTTTTTTTTTTTTTTTTGGCAGGACCGTCCCGGATTATTTTTTATTTATTTTTTTCATTTCATCATATTTTATTTTATTTTATTATTATTATAATTTTTGCTTTGCCCATTGTCCAGAAAGAAAATGTGTCTCCAGTCTAAATGCAGATTTGCAGAACGATGATGATTAAGACATGTTCTCCTCAGAGATTTGTCCACATTTGACTTCTGGTTGCACTTGATGGCAACAAGTTTTCCAATTCCTTCAGCTTAAATGTTACCCCAGAGCAGGACACTGCCATCACCATTCTTGAATGCAGAGATGGTGTTACAGCATGCATGTGCCATGCATTGGTTTGTGCCAAACATAAGGCTTTGCTTTCAGGCCAGCTCATCAGACCATATTTTTCTATCGCCAAAAGGTTTCAGGTTTTGTATCATGGTTCAAAGCACACTACCAGCATGACTTAATGTTGGCCTTTCTCAGAAGTGGAGTTCCTTCTAGCAACTTTCCCAAAGAGGCCAACTCCATTAAATGCTGAAGAGTTTGTTGATGTCCGGACAGCTTCTGCCATTTTAGCCAAAAAGCTCTGCAAGTCTGTTAGACTGGGTAAACCCAGCCTGATCTGCCGGCGATTTGATTTCGCCCTGCAGCTCAGGCTGGAAACCTGTACATTTATCTCTGCTGCTTCCTTACCAAATTTGCGGGAACCAATCACAAACTGGTTTATCTACCTGGTGCGCTATTGGCGGGTTTAATCCAATCCAATTCCAGAGCCATTACGGCTCTGTCCAATTCCTTTTAACCTCTCAACGATGCTCAATGGCTTCTTTTTAGCAAAAAAATTGCTTGAGTGGGTGTAAATACCTCTAGTTAAAATCGCTCAATTCCATTGCTGCTTCTGCAAACCGCTGATCAACACGTTTTTTTACACATTTCCTGCCTGGAGTTTTCGCGTCGCTCTGCAAAGTATGTTACCCGGATCGTTGGTCTGATTGGTTGAAGGACTATCCAATTGCCAGTCATTTGAACTATGCCCATTGTTCATGCCTCTTGTGCAGTAGAAAATACATAGCAGACTCCCCAGACCAATGTTCAATCTTAAAAGATTGAGCTTGGTCTGGTGATAGCCAGACTACAAGTCTGTCAGTGTTCTAGGCCATCATGCATGGTTGCTCGATTCAGATGGCCTGATCTTTGTATTGGTCTGGGTTTATGCCACATTTCTTTTTCATTTTGTAATAATAGAGGTTTTCAAACCATTATAACATTCTCTATCTTTTTGAATGCATTTAATAAGATCTGTAAAATATATAACTAACAATTAAAGGGTAACTCTCGCCAAAATGTAACCTAGGGTCTTTTTGTTAATCTACCCGAGGCAAACTTTCGTTTAAAAGCATAATTAGAATGGACCGTATTTTTGTTTTTGGTCAAATTGCCTTTTGAATGGGAGTGCTTGGGGCACTTCTATGATAGCATCAAAAATAGCTATTTTTAAAACACTAAGAAGGCTCGACACAACATGAAACTTTGCTCGAAGTATCACCAGGGGCTCTACACATGAACTCGAGCATTGAGAACATTGTTTGTGTACACAGAGTTTACTAAAAAGAAAGATTTTGAACAACTCACTGTAGCTGTGTCCGCCGGCATTTTGTCAGTCAAAAATAGTAGAATTAAAATTATTAATTAAAATATAAATCTTAAATAATCCTTTTTTTTCTTAAGTCATTGCCAGTGTTCAGTTGTTCCCTTATTGGTCGGTCACTTCTACGTACATTGTGACCGACTGATAGGAATCTCGCTAGAGAGGCCAATCTACTTCGAGTGAAACTAAAACGAGCCAATACACATTGGCATGCAATCATTTGCATCAGCTGTTCAGCCTTGCAGCGCGGGTATATAATGAGCAGCAGGTGCGATTGCATTTCAGCTTTTTGCTTCGGAGCCAAGCACTTTGATGCTCTCTACAAACTCCCAGGAGATTGTGAAACTTCGAGCCAGCTTTTTTCTCTGACCTCTCCCCTTTGGTGTGGGCGTGACAGCACAGCAGCGCAAGCGGTCTTCTCTTCTCTCTCTTCTCTCTTTTTTTTTTATTTTGACTTGAGCAAACAAAAAGCTGTTGTCACAGCTGGTAAGGTGCGCAGTGAGAGTTTTCACGGCTGGTAAGACCAGCGAGAGAGAAACAGCGCACAGACAGGTGCACATTCCTGTCTGTGTTCGCGGTGACCGTTCCCCTGCGTGCCTCAGCACCAGTGAGAGCAGTCCCTAAAAGAGCTTACACAGATAGAGAAAAAAAAAAGAAAAAAAGATGACGTTCTATCTGTGTGTTTCTGGATGCGGTCGTTACTTGGGATCGCGAGATGGTCACGATCACTGCCTCGTGTGTCTGGGCCTCGAACACGCTGAGGCAGCCTTCGTGGATGAGTCATGTACCCATTGTGGGAAGATGACCATCTCGGAGCTGCGGTCGAGACTCTCGTTCCTGCAAAGGGGTGGAGTCCCTGTGCCTGCGCCTCGATCTAACCCTCCTCAGAGGGTTGCTTCGGGCTCTAACAAGGGAGACCTGAGGATCATGGTGAGTGCGCTTCCTTCTGTGATCCCCTAGGAACTCCCTCTCACGCTCCGTAGCCAGCAGAGCCGCCATCCTCGAGATGTGTACCAATCGTTTCCTTCGGTGCTCCCCGCGATGCTCCCCGCGATGAACAAATGTCGATCGCTGAATTGGAGGGAGGGTCAGACTTCTCCGCGGACAACGACTTGGCGCCGTTACCTCCTTTGGGTGTGTCAACGGTGCCTGAGACGGACCCGGAGATGATGGCCATGCTTTTCCGGGCCGCCAACAGGATCGGGCTTGTGTGGAACCCTTCACCGTGTCCCGAGCCCTCGTGGCTGGATGATTGGTATCGCGTGCTGGTTCTCAGCAACCCACCTCAGTGCCTTTCTTCCCGGAGGTGCACAAGGAGCTCACGAGGATGTGGACGGCACCTTTTACTACCAGACACCGTTCTGGTGGCTCCTCCTCCCTCACCACCCTTGAACCCAGCAGTTCTCGGCTGTACAAAAGCAGACTGAGGCCATCAAACACATCCTGCCGCGACGGTCAGCTGTTGCCTCCACCCCACCGTCCGCGGCTCCTCAGTCTACTCGTCGCCGGGGGCAACCTCCTGCGTCTGTCCTCACTCCTGCACCGCAGCAGCAGCCTCCACCTAACAGGCGCCGCAGAGCCAGTCGCAGGCAGGGCGGCAAAGCCAAGAGCAAGCGGCCCTAGGACGAGTGACCCAGAGATGGACGGGACTCCTCTTTGGGAGACGGTGACCGCACCGCTCCCTCCCCCGGAACAGGGCCGGGTGGAAAATCTTCGGTTTCCTTTTATTTGTGTTCCGCCGCTGGCCTCAAAACCAGCGGTACCCAAATTCTCAATAAAAGAGCAGTTTTTTCCATCTCTGGGTCCGAAGAAGGCCCGGAGAGTAGTGGGAGGAGAGAATCCTCACCACTCTCATCCGCCTCTTCTATCGCCAGCAGGCAGCAGTGTGCAGTTCGAGAATGCAACCAAGCCACCTCCTGCACCTCCTGCCTGTGGAACCAGGTAAGTGTTGCACAGCACACTCTAACTCCGCTACGGGCTGCCTCCCAGAGAAAGCCTCCCGAGCCGAGTCCCTGTGTTCTACCTCGCTGCCCCACTCTGGGTACGCCTACGGTCCCTTTGGTCCCGCTAGCACGGTCTCTGCGAGCCTGGTTAGTGCTCCACAGTCCATCTCGCTGGCTCATTCGGACCATCAGGCTTGGCTATGCGATTCAGTCCGCCCGGCGTCCCCCCAAGTTTTGGGCCATCCACTCCACTACAGTGAGAGCAGCCAATGCCCATGTCTTGCACGCGGAGATCGCAGTCCTACTGGCGAAGGACGCGATAGAGCTGGTCCCTCCAGCCGATATGAGGTCAGGGCACTACAGTCCCTACTTCATTGTACCCAAGAAAGGTGGTGGGTTACGACCGATCTTGGACCTGCGAGTTTTGAATCGGAGCCTTCACAAGCTACTGTTCAAAATGCTCACGCAGAAATGCATTTTCGAATGCATCCGTCCCCAAGATTGGTTTGCAGCGATCGACCTGAAGGACGCGTACTTTCATGTCTTGATTCTTCCTCGACACAGGCCGTTTCTGCGCTTTGCGTTCGAGGGTCGAGCATATCAGTACCAGGTCCTGCCCTTCGGGCTGTCCCTGTCTCCCCGTTTCTTCACGAAAGTGACGGAGGGGGCCCTTGTTCCCATGAGAGAACAGGGCGTTCGCATTCTCAACTATCTCAATGACTGGCTCATACTAGCACACTCTCGAGATCAGTTATGCGAACACAGGGACCTCGTGCTCATGCACCTCAGCCAGCTGGGCCTTCAGGTCAACTGGGAAAAGAGCAAACTCGCCCCCGTGCAGAGGATCTCTTTTCTCGGTATGGAGTTGGATTCGGTCGCACAGACAGCTCGCCTCACAGAGCAATGCGCTCAGCCAGTGCTGAACTGCTTGAACACGTTCAAAGGCAGGACGGCGGTCCCACTGAAATTCTTTCAGAGGCTCCTGGGGCATATGGCAGCAGCGGTAACTCCGCTCGGGCTGCTCCATATGAGACCGCTTCAGCACTGGCTTCACGGCCGAGTCCCGAGATGGGCGTGGCATCACGGCACTCACCGGGTGACAATCACACCGGCGTGCCGCCAGACCTTCAGCCCGTGGTCAGACCCCTCGTTCCTTCGGGCAGGAGTCCCCTTGGAACAGGTGTCCAGGCATGCTGTGGTATTCACAGATGCCTCTGCCACCGGCTGGGGTGCCACGTACAACGGGCACGCAGTGTCAGGGGTGTGGACGGGCCCCCAACTGCATTGGCACATCAACTGCCTCGAGTTGCTAGCAGTACGTCTCGCTCTGAGCCGCTTAAAGAGGTCGCTACAGGGCAGAGGCGTGCTGGTCCGTATGGACAACACTGCGACCGTTGGGTACATCAACCGTCAAGGTGGTCTACGCTCCCGTCGCATGTCGCAACTTGCTCGCCATCTCCTCCTCTGGAGTCAGAAGCATCTGAGGTCACTTCGAGCCATGTATGTCCCCGGTGTGCTCAACCGTGTGGCCGACGAGCTGTCACGAGCTGTGCTCCCGGGAGAATGGTGACTCCACCCCCAGACGGTTCAGGTGATCTGGAGAGAGTTCGGGGAGGCTCAGGTAGACCTGTTTGCCTCCTCAGAGACCTCCCACTGTCAGTTGTTTTACTCCCTGACCGACGGAACACTCGGCATGGACGCACTGGCACACAGCTGGCCCCGGGGCCTCCGCAAATATGCATTTCCCCCAGTGAGCCTACTTGCACAGACCCTGTGCAAAGTCAGGGAGGACGAGGAGCAGGTCCTTCTGGTGGCTCCCTATTGGCCCACCCGGACTTGGTTCCCAGAACTCATGCTCCTCGTGACAGTCCCTCCTTGGCCCATTCCTCTGAGGAAGGATCTTCTGACTCGGAGATGGGGCACCCTATGGCACCCGCGTCCGGACCTCTGGAAACTCCATGTCTGGTCCCTGAACGGGGCGCGGAGGTTCTAGGTGACTTACCCCCAGAGGTACTTAACACCATCACTTCTGCGCGAACGCCGTATACGAGACATGCATACGCCTTTAAGTGGAACCTGTTCGTCGAGTGGTGTTCCTCTCGCAGAGAGGACACCCGAAGAAGGGAAGGAAAGATAGGGAACGTCTCGGTTACATATGGTAACCCTCATTCCCTGAGGGAGGGAATGGAGACGTATGTCCTGTTGCCACATCTGCTGCTACCCGCCGGGGCGACCAGCTTTTCAGGCTTGGCTCTTCAGTAAAAAACTGAAGTGCAATCATCACCAGCTGCTTATATACCTGCGCTGCGAGGCTGCACAGCTGATGCAAATGATTGCACGCCAATGTGTATTGGCTTGTTTTAGTTTCACTTGAAAGAAGATTAGCCTCTCTAGCGAGATTCCAATTCGTCGATCACCACGACGTACGTATCCGTTCCCTCCCTCGGGGAACGAGGGTTACCATATGTAACCGAGACGTTCTCTCCTCCCCAAGTTTGATGTCAGCATAGGACAGAAAAGTTTGATGTGCATCTCTCTCTAGTTTGTCTAACCCAGCTGGGCAGTGCATCTATTTGGTCTTTCTGTGTCTTGACAAAAAAAGTGAGAGTGAAATACAACTATTTATTACATTTGATAAATGACAAAGGGCAATTGGTGTTTGTTTATAAACTGCAGCTCGGAAAAGACAAACGCGTTGCGTGATAACACACGTTGATTTGCGCGTCCACGAAATGAAACACGCACGTTCCAACAGAAACATATGTGATGTGGGGACCAGTACAATATGGGCGTGATGGCACTCAGGCGTACATACTTTTAAAACAAGACAATGATTATCTAGTCTCCAAGTCAGTTTAGTTACAACTCTGCAATAATGCAAGATGTAGTGTATTGACATTGACTATTGATTTATGGATTGGCTGGACATACTTGTCAATATGGATGCACATCCCTCAGTAAATAATAACCATCAAGTATTGCTTTTATCATTTAAAACACAGTGACATGCAAGTAATTTTAGCTTATTCATTTACAGGATGCATATCAATAATTAAATTTGTATTATCTAAAATGTGAATTCTTGATATTAAGAATGAACTTTTTACAAGTAGCAATGTCTATTTCTAATATCATGAATTTTTACTAGTTAAAGGGAGTCAGGTGTGATTGTGTGGCAAAGGCAAATGGTTTACATGGCTCACTGGTCAGGTAGGAGGGACCCTTAACATAATTTTGCTTAGTAGGGCCTTAGTAGGTCAAGATCGGCTCTGTCCGTGCGGTACAGTAGGTCTGAATATATAGGCTGTCTGTTAAATAAAATGTTGAAATAAATAAATGTTAATCAAACAATTGTGGTATCATGGGGGAAAAAAAGCTAAATATACACTGTAAAAAATTCACCCGTATATTTACAGTAAAACAGCTGTGGTTCCAGCCCTTTACCGCAATTTTACGGTTTCAACAATGCTGTAATTTCACAGTAAAGTACTGGCAGCTGTGGTTCCAGCCATTTACCGTAATTCTACCATTTCAATACAGTTTTAAATTGTACTTGCAGCAATGGTTACAGCAATAATTCTACAATACATAAAAAAAAAAAAACATAATACATAATTAACATTTCTAGTATATGTAGTATATAATGTATACCGACATATCAAAAAAATTTTCACAAGATGGAGAGAAAATAAATAAAGAAGAACTAGATTATGGTACATCATTTTCTATTTATTAAAACACAAGCAAAAAATAGGCATTGGCTGAAACTGACCCAAACTGAATCTCAGCATAAATACAAACAGTAAGTTAAAAAGGAAAATAGCACTTGCTTTAACAAACACGAATCCTTTAACTCTCTGGTGTTCGGTCACTTTTGACCGTGAAGGTAACAAGTGTTAGATACAAGTGAAGATAACAAGACTCCCAGAGGGTTAAAGAATTTGTCCAAAAATTTAATTATCATGATTCTTTTACCCTGATACAATCTCAGATGTGCACAACTGCCTTTCTTCAGCAGAACACAAACATTTTTAGAAAGAAATTCAAAATCTGTAGATGCATACCATGAAAATGAAAGACAATCATTTGGAAAGTCC
Organism: Rutilus rutilus; assembly: GCA_021464565.1. Classification (NCBI taxonomy): domain Eukaryota; kingdom Metazoa; phylum Chordata; class Actinopteri; order Cypriniformes; family Leuciscidae; genus Rutilus; species Rutilus rutilus. The sequence goes on along the minus strand of JAJAQA010000008.1, from coordinate 4,718,382 downwards.
AAAAGTAATGCATGAACCTGATCAATTAATATCTTATGTAGCAAAACAATAGGTGTAAACAAAACAAATAAAGATTTAACAAAAAAGCTCTTCCTGTCTGCACTAAATTCATTGCGTAGCTGTGCAACTCAAGTATGTTGGCATGTTCATGTGAGTAGAAAACGGTGCTTTGATTGCAAACAGAAGAATGAACTTCACATGAAAATTCTGATATTTCAAACAGTATCAGGGCCCTGGTCAGAACCACTAGTTTAAAGTAGAGAATGTTTTACTTGTTGATTTGTTTCTTACATTAATCACAATGCTGGAACCCATTTTCTTGCATTGTATGCATCCTACAGAGCTTGAATTTCCTCCAGATTAAATATATGCATTTCTGTTCTGATGAAGAAAGTCATATACACCTTGGATGGCATCTGGGTAAACAAATAATGAGAATCTTTATTTTTGAAATGATGCTGCATTATATTTTTAAACATTATGATAACAGGTTTAAGAGGATAAAACAATGTCTAAGATAAAAGTGTAAATTGCCCAGCCCAATGAGAGGAACTAGTGAGTGAATTAACCTTAAGAGACCAAAAAAAAAAAAAAAAAAAAAACAGCCAACACGTTACACCCACTTTGGATAGATCTGGCAAGACGTCTGTCGAAGCTGGTCAACACACCCAGGTCTGAGAAGAAAAAAAATAAATGTTAGTGATTATATATAGCACATGGCAAACGATACTTATAAATAACATTGCACACACTTTTAAATTAAACATAAAATTAACTGTTTAGTAGATGAACGCAATTAGAAACTTAAAGGGATAGTTCACCCAAAAATGAAAATTCTGTCATTACACCTCATGTCGGTCCAAACCCGTAAGACCTTTGTTCATCTTCGTAACACAAATTAAGATATTTTTGATTAAATTAAATTAACAGCTCTTTAATTAACACTTTGAAGGCCCAGAATGGTAGGTAAGACATCGTTAAAATAGTCCATGTGACTACCTTCAAAGTGTTAATTAAATAGCTGTCAATGGAGCCCCTGCCCTAAGCCATCGGATTTCATCAAAAATATGTGTTCCGAAGATGAACGAAGGTCGTACGGGTTTGGAATGACATGAGGTTGAGTAATTAATGACAGAATTTAAATTTTTGAGTGAACTATCCCTTTAAGTAAATAAATGAGGGTGTAGATTTGTTACCGTGGAGAAAACAACAAAATATCATCCTAACAGAAACGGGGGCCAAGACATGACAGTTTAGCTGTGTGTAAAAGGAATTGATTTTCCAGTTAGCCAGAGAGGAGTGAATAATTAAGTGATTGAGTGCGTGTCTGTAAACTATGGGTGTATTCTGTATGCTACTAGAAACATGCATGTGAATTTGCATGTGCCTCACAAATGCATAAATGGTACTGCATGTGTGTGCACAAATTTTGTACAGGACTCTGATCATACAAAATCGGAAATACATCCTATAAAAGAAAACCAAACCACTTGCAATATTACCTCTTTATAATATTGTTCCAGCTGTTCCAGGCAGGTCCAAGAAGTTCCAGGCATCTTGAGGATTTGACCGCATTACAGTTCCATATCACGCCGCCAAACGATTTCAGTTATCTCAAAGGTCCTTAGGGCCTAGAACAACAAAATAACCAAAACCCACAAAAAATGTATCAAGCAAATAAATATAACTAACAACAGGATAAAAATTACAAACCTTTTTAATGTTTTATCATCTATGGATCGCATACTCTTTTTCTCCCCCTCTTTATCCCATTCAAACGCACAAAGATATAGTGCAAGCACACACTCGCACATAGACCATAATGGGAAATTTATTAATAAAGTAGTTTTAAAATTAAAAAGCATACCATTTCTCAGTTGCATAGTAATGTTGCTGCTCTTGAATCACTTCTCTGTTAGCTCTAATGACGTTTATTTTTCTTCAAATGCAGTCTAAGCCGATGACATTTACATTTACATTTAGTCATTTAGCAGACGCTTTTATCCAAAGCGACTTACAAATTAGGACTAAATAAAGCGAGTCATCATGAAGAGGCAAAAACAACAACAACGCAAGAAGTGCTCAGAATACAAAGTTCAGGCATTATTCAGAGTAGCATAAGTCTGATAAGTGATGTTTCAAAGGATTTTTTTTTTTTTTTTTTTTATGAGGTTAAGTGCTCACGGAAGAGATGGGTTTTCAGCTGTTTTTTGAATGTTGCCAGTGATTCTGCATTCCGGATGAGGCCGGGGAGAGCGTTCCACCAGCATGGAGCTGTGAATGAGAATGTTCTGGAAAGTGATTTTGTGGCTCTCTGTGATGGAACCACGAGACGTCGCTCGTTGATCGATCGTAGGCGTCTGGTAGGGATGTAGACTCGTAGGAGTGAGTGAAAATAGTAGGGAGCTGAGCCTGTGATAGATCTGTAAGCAAGCGTCAATGCCTTGAATTTGATGCGAGCAGCGAGAGGTAGCCAGTGCAGAGAGATGAACAGAGGAGTGACGTGGGCCCTCTTGGGCTCGTTGAAGACAAGACGAGCTGCAGCATTTTGGATCATCTGTAGAGGTTTTGTTGCACATGCTGGAAGTCCGGCCAAAAGAGCATTACAGTAGTCAAGCCTAGAGATGACCAGGGCCTGGACGAGAAGTTGTGTTGCATGCTCAGTTAGGAAAGGCCTGATCTTCCTGATGTTGTGCAGTGCAAACCTGCATGATCGAGCTGTCTTTGAAATGTGATCTGTGAAGGACAGCTGGTCATCAAGCGTTACTCCGAGATTTCTGACCGACCTTGATGGGGGGATTGATGATGACTCTAGCTGGATGGTGAAGTCGTGCTGTAGAGACGGATTGGTAGGGAGGACGAGCAGCTCAGTCTTTGCCAGGTTGAGCTGCAGGTGATGTTCCTTCATCCATGTGGAGATGTCTGCCAGACAGCTCGAGACCCGTGCAGCTACTGTGGGATCATCTGGTTGAAACGAGAGGAAGAGCTGTGTGTCATCAGCATAGCAGTGGTAGGAGAAGCCGTGTGCCTGTATGATGTGTCCCAGTGATGTAGTGTAGATGGAGAAGAGGAGGGGACCAAGAACTGAACCCTGGGGAACCCCTGTGGTCAGTTGATGTGCTCTGGATACCTCACCTCTCCATGCGACCTTGAAGGACCTACCTGTGAGATAGGACTCAAACCAGTGGAGTGAAGTTCCTGTGATGCCCAGTGATGAGAGGCTGGACATAAGGATCTGATGATTCACAGTGTCGAAGGCAGCAGACAGATCCAGGAGAATGAGGACTGAGGACTTGGAAGCAGCTTTAGCGATCCGTAGGGCTTCTGTGACTGACAGTAATGCAGTTTCTGTTGAATGCCCTTTCTTGAAGCCAGATTGGTTGACATCCAGCTGGTTGTTTAGAGACAAAAAGGATGTTATTTGGTTGAAAACAGCTCTTTCAAGTGTCTTCGCAATGAATGGTAGGAGAGAGATAGGTCTGTAATTCTCTACAGATGATGTGTTTAGTGTTGGTTTTTTAAGCAGTGGAGTGACCCGAGCCTGCTTGAATGCTGTAGGGAAGGTGCCAGTATGGAGGGATGAGTTGATTATGTGTGTGAGTGATGGTAGAAGTGTTGGAGAGATGGCTTGTAGAAGGTGTGAGGGGATGGGGTCTAGAGGGCAGGTGGTAGGATGACTGGAGAGGAGAAGTGTAGATACTTCTTCCTCGGTTAGCGAGGAGAAGGAGAACAGTGGGATATTGGCTGTGGAAGCGGAAGCGATGAGTTTTTAATGTTATATGTTGTATTTGTTTAAAGGTTGTATCAGCGATTTCAGGCCCAAACATAAATGATCACATTCATCTAATATTTCCTAACGATCCGCTAGCTGCCCGCCCCATGTGCATGCCATCAAAAAAACGCGTCTCTGTAGGCAGCCTAGGCTCTGAGATCTGCACACAAAAACAGTTGGTATCACCATCACTCAAAACCAAAATAAACAGTGTTCCAACCAATCACCAACAGGGGTGGGTGTTGTGAGGTTTTCGCGTGCAGCCGTCATAGGCAGCCGTTCACGAGCACAAAACCTCACGACACCCACCCCTGTCGGTGATTGGTTGGAACACTGTTTATTTTGGTTTTGAGTGATGGTGATACCAACTGTTTTTGTGTGCAGATCTCAGTGATCATTTATGTTTGGGCCTGAAATTGCTGATACAACCTTTAAGTTAAAAATAAAACGTATTATAAACTAAACAAATGATCATGATAGCCTTTATATTTCACATCTGTGGTTCAGTCTTGTATACTGATTAGGCCTACTTTGCTATTCTATAAATATATAGGCCTAATAAGTTGTTGTTATGAATCTGTGAAGGAGGACTCAAATGCAGGATGACAGTTAACAGCTTTATTGACAAACAGATGACACGACGAGGTGGGAGACGGTAGCAATCCAAACAATAGGTAGAGATGAGACAATGACAACAGCAGAGCAGCAGATGTAATGGGGTCTCCGTAGGCTGAAGTGTAGATATGGCAGAACAGAGTGAGACCAGAGGTAACCAGCTAAAGCCAGACAGGAACTTCTTACAGCTTGACTTCTTACAGCTTGGCGCTCAGGTATCTCAGGCTCAGAACAGGGCTGCTTGCTGGACAGGATTTGGACAGGACCGGAACAGAGAACAAGACGGACAGAGCCAATGGTAGTAACCAGAGCACTAACAAACCATTACAACAAACACTAAAGACTTTAAGAGGACCGATACTGAGACACAGTAGTACTCAGAGGTACAACATTTAACGAACTGGCAAATACAAGAGGGACAGAGCAAACATAAAGGGAGCTAAGAACATGAGGAACAGGTGAGCACACTCAGACAAACAAGGACTTAACGAGGAGACAGGTGCTAACACTCAAACAAGGACTCAACTAAACAAGGGGGTGTGGTACCAGGAAACAAGGAGGAAGGGACAGAGGAGCACATGGCAAACACAAACAAAGGCACAGCCATGTGTTTAAGCACAACATAAACAGATACATTGAATAGAGACAACACAGACAACACTGCCAGGGCAGAACCCTGACAGTACCCCCCCCCCCCCTCTAAAGGACGCCTCCAGGCGTCCAAAACAGGCAGAGACCATGGAGAGAACAACTGGGGGGGAGGGTAGGGCGTAGACATGGAAGGACCAAACTGACCAGGGAACACAAAAGGTGGCAAATGGCAGGTGGGAACAGAACCAGGGCAAAGATTAGGAGCTGAAAAAGGGGATACTGGCTTATAACCAGGACACACAGAGGGTGGAATGGGAACTTGATATGGGGCACTTTGGGGACCAGGAACTGGCCTAGCTGGTCTGGGCTTCCAAGGGGGCTTGACAGACCTGGGGGCAAAGACAGGGCTGGTAGGATCGGGGAAAGTCTTGGAAACAGGTAAGGGGACTGACTCGGGGACGCCCTCCTGGGCTGTGCAGACATGCACGGGGACTGACTCGGGGACACCCTCCTGGGCTGTGCAGACATGCACGGGGACTGACTCGGGGACGCCCTCCTGGGCTGTGCAGACGTGCACGGGGACACCCTCCTGGGCTGTGCAGACGTGCATGGGGACACCCTCCTGGGCTGTGCAGACTGGAGCAGAAGGCTTGGAAACAGCACCTTCTGTAGCATCAGCGGGCTTTGGGACAGCCCTTTCAGTAGCATCAGCGGGCGCTGGGACAGCATTTTCAGTAGCATCAGCGGGCGCTGGGACAGCACTTTCAGTAGCATCTGCGGGCTCTGGGACAGTGCTTTCAGTAGCATCTGCGGGCTCTGGGACAGCACTTTCAGTTGCATCAGCGGACTCTGGGACAGCGCTTTCAGTTGCATCAGCGGACTCAGGAAACACCCTCTCTGTAGCGGCAGCGGGCTCGGGAAACGCCCTCTCTGTAGCGGCAGCGGGCTCGGGAAACGCCCTCTCTGTAGCAGCAGCGGGCTCGGGAAACGCCCTCTCTGTAGCGGCAGCGGGCTCGGGAAACGCCCTCTCTGTAGCGGCAGCGGGCTCGGGAAACGCCCTCTCTGTAGCGGCAGCGGGCTCGGGAAACGCCCTCTCCGTAGCGGCAGCGGGCTCAGGAAACGCCCGCTCATTAACAGCGGTGGGCTCAGTTAACGCCCTCTCAACAGCAGACTTGGGACTAGTGGACAAGACAGGATTAACAGGCATCTCCAGGATCTTGACAAGACTAGTTAGAAGTTCAGATAAAGCCTCTGCAGCAATGACAATAGGCATCTTGGGACTGGGATCAGTAAACATAACAGGACTGGTAGAGGTTGTCTCAGAGGGAATGATATTGCTTATCAACGGCATGGGAATTGAATTCACTTGGCTTGACACCTCAGAAACCACTGGATCTGGGGCTTGGGAATGGAGAAATGTAGACTGTTCAGCACGTACCCTTCTCTTCTTCCTCTTACGACGAGCTGATACTGCTTGCTGGGCTGTTTCTGTAGTATCTGTAGCCAACTCGGCCAACCCAGGCGGAGAAGCAGTAACCCTCGTAGAATCAGCACTGACTGAAACAGATTGAGCAGGCTCTGAAGAGACAGGATAGTTCTCGTTAGTAACAGGGAAAACAGAGGTTAAGTCGACAGACTCAGAGATGACTGGAACAGGCGTAATTGACTGAGGGAAGACAGCGGTTGACTTGGCTGTGTCATGAAGAACAGATGGAGACTCAGATCTTGAAGTGACCGGGAGTGACATAATTCTCTGAGAGATGACTACGGTGGATCTGACAGTGTCTTGAATAACAGACAGTGACTCCGATCTTGGAGTGACTGGGGCTGGCGTTATTGTCTGAGAGGTGACAGCGGTAGATTTGACTGTGTCTTGAATAACAGATGGTACCTCAAATCTTGAAGTGACTGGAACTGGCATATCTGTCTGAGAGACGACAGCGGTTGATTTGGCTGTAGCTTGAATAACAGATAGTGAGTCAGATCTTGAAGTAATTGGCATAGTTGACTGAGAGATGACAGCAGTTGACTTAGCTGTGTCTTGAATAACAGATAGTGAGTCAGATCTTGAAGTGGTGGGGGTTGGTTTGACTGGCTCTGAGGTAGGTGTGGTGGACTGGACTGCCCTTGAGAGCAGCATCATTATAATCTAGCCCCCTAGACCAGGTCCAAAACATCTGGGCAAAACCCCCAACTCCTAAGCCATCCTGGCGAAGAGCAGTGAGACTACGATGACGGGCCAATCTCTCTTGCATGTTGGCAGGACCTTGATGCTCATCCTGCTGAGTCCTGTATTGGCCAGTTCGTTCTGTTATGAATCTGTGAAGGAGGACTCAAATGCAGGATGACAGTTAACAGCTTTATTGACAAACAGATGACACGACGAGGTGGGAGACGGTAGCAATCCAAACAATAGGTAGAGATGAGACAATGACAACAGCAGAGCAGCAGATGTAATGGGGTCTCCGTAGGCTGAAGTGTAGATATGGCAGAACAGAGTGAGACCAGAGGTAACCAGCTAAAGCCAGACAGGAACTTCTTACAGCTTGGCGCTCAGGTATCTCAGGCTCAGAACAGGGCTGCTTGCTGGACAGAATTTGGACAGGACTAGAACAGAGAACAAGACGGACAGAGCCAATGGCAGTAACCAGAGCACTAACAAACCATTACAACAAAACACTAAAGACTTTAAGAGGAACGATACTGAGACACAGTAGTACTCAGAGGTACAACATTTAACGAACTGGCAAATACAAGAGGGACAGAGCAAACATATAAAGGGAGCTAAGAACATGAGGAACAGGTGAGCACACTCAGACAAACAAGGACTTAACGAGGAGACAGGTGCTAACACTCAAACAAGGACTCAACTAAACAAGGGGGCGTGGTACCAGGAAACAAGGAGGAAGGGACAGAGGAGCACATGGCAAACACAAACAAAGGCACAGCCATGTGTTTAAGCACAACATAAACATAGATACATTGAATAGAGACAACACAGACAACACTGCCAGGGCAGAACCCTGACAGTTGTATTATAATATGCTGTAATGTATGAAATATATTTATCTATATGTATCAATGTACCCCCGTATCGTATCGTGTTGAAGTAGCCCCGCCACCATGTAATGCTTTCCGTTTTTCACAGAAACAAACCAGTTTACTGTTAAATGCTGTAAATTTACTGCAAGTGCTTAATTTAACGACCATTAGCTGTAAATGTACACAATTTAGCTGTTTATTGAAATAACAGTATTTTACTGTTGGAAATTGGCAGTATTTTTACAGCAATTTTTAACAGTGATATATATATATATATATATATATATATATATATATATATATATATATATATATATATATAGCGGAATACCGGCGTTACGTATTCAGAATACAAATTATGAGTAACTGTATTCCGTTACAGTTACAATTTAAATAGTTGGTATTTAGAATACAGTTACATTGTTGAAATCAATGGATTACATGACGATACTTCTCTGTTTCATGAGTTTATTCACTCTCTAAATAAATTAAGGCAACTCCATGCATTTCCCAGAAGCCCCAATATGAAAACGAAAAAAATGCGCGGTTTGCGTGATCAGTCACAATGGAGTCGGAAGAGGAGCAAGGGCTCTAAAGGTAGAGACGGAGCCGGAACAACAGAGCCAGGGCAAGAATGCGTTTCTATCTTGGAAATTCAAACAGCATTTTACATTAGCATTTCACAAGAGAAGGGAGAACGAAATATATAACTGTGCAGTGCAACCTCTGCTTGCCAGCAACCAACCTCCTTTCAGCGTCCAAAGACTCCACCTCAAACCTGAAGAAGCATCTTAAAGTAATTTTTTTTTTTTTTCAAATACGTAGACCTACACCACAAAACTAGTTGAAGATATTATTATTTTTTTAATTGGTCAATTCCAGCGTTATGGACGTGACATTTGCAGTCAAAACTTGAAATATAAATTCTCAGAAAATGCATTAATACCAATAGTGAAACGTCCGTTTATATATCCATACTCCCTTAATAAAGGAGTTTTATATTATATTTATATTATATAAAACATGCGTTTTATATTTAATATGAGGGAAATAAACATGCGTGACACAAAAAAATCTTTAACTTTTAGGTGGCAAAATATATATTTTTGTAATTCTGTGAATTACACTGCGCAAACCAAAAGTAATACTACTCACCGGATGAAGAAGGGTTGGCTCTCCACAGAACATAAAATATTCATTTTATTTTATTTTTCGTATTCGCATTTATGAGGAAAAAACAATGTTACGGTCGTACAGTTCTCCGTTACGGATGTGACCGCTCTGAAAGCGGCACTAAAAGACTGCTTTAAAACTTTCACAGAGACCTCAAACAGAAAGCACAAAGCCTTTCTTTATAGTGAATTTCATTTTGTATTAATTGTATCTTAATTTTAATCAATGTTTCATCAACCAATTGCCTGGATTTAATAAGAAGTAGCCTAAATATAGCAGACATAGATAATAGATAATCAGGCCACGGAGGCACCGGCACGTGAACTGGAGTTCGTCTCATAATTGAACGCCCGTTTCACACATACTCTGTTTGCAGTGCGTATGCGGAGAGCGTATTTTTTTCCGTACCCATGTTAACAGGTTAGAGCTTTCACACTGCACTGGGATGCGGTCCGTTTATCCGTTCCAGGAGCGGTGCGCAGTGATCGTTTCCGCACCGAGTCTATTTCTGCTGTGCTGCAAACGCTGAATTAAAGTGACAGCGCATGTTTCGTGGTCAAAATGAACACAGGTTGAGCTGAAAATGTAGTAATTTCACAGTAAATGCATTTAATTAAATAAAATGTAGTAATACCAACATAAATGTATTTAATTAAATACTGCTTTTTTTTCACAGTCATCTTTTTACTTTAAGACCGGGGTAAAGCAATGAAAACTACAGTTTACCTCAACAAGGCGAAATAATGAACAACACTCGTCTGATTCGTGGAGGTTGAAAAACAAGTTATTTGTGGCATGCAAGATTTATTGTATTAAAATTTAAATGCAAAAGAAAAGACATGATAGTTGGCTGTTTTTGTCAATTTTAAGTTTTAATTTAAAATGTTTGCGATTTTAGCAGTAGCCTACATGGTTAAATATGTTACCACTTGCATGAACAACTTAATATAGGCCTATAATCTATATAGAAGTAATGCATTGATTAATACGTTCTTTAATTATTGTTTAAACTTGAATACGTCTATTAAAGAGTGCATATGTGTAGGCTACAAAGAGAATTGCACCGGTGACAAAACTTTTTTTAAATAAAAGTTGCTGATAACTTCTGGATTTGAAATACAAATATTGTGTATGTGTTTGTGGTACAGCCGCGGATCAGTTACGCACTGCAAACGCATGTGAAAGCATGCTGCTCCTGTAGGCTACCGCATAAGCACCGCAACATACGCACTGCACACAGAGTATGTGTGAAACGGGCGCTCAGCGTATAAGGTAGTAGGCCTAAGGTAGTAGGTAGTAGGCCAGTACTTGCCTCACAGACATGTCTACTTTTAAACAGAACAATTGAACATGAAATAACTGCTCTCTGCATATGTAATCCGTATGAAATGTGCATTTCTCTCTGACGCGTTCACTAGGCTACTGCGAAGATCGCGAGTCAGCATCGTCAACTTCATCTTTGTAGCCGACACTGACACAGAAAACACTTGTTTATTAATAAACAATTAAAATATCTCCTTTCTATATTTGACATATTCATAATTATTACTTTTGCCGGTTCTTTGTGACAGCTTTTAGGTGCTTTATTCGCATCCGCATCACCGCACCCGCACCCCACAAGAATAGGCCTGTTTATTAAGCAGGATTTGATGGCCGACACTTATAAAATGCAATTCAATGTGGAAGTAATCCAAGTATTCAGAAAATGTTACTCAGATTGACTCTATATTATTATTATTATTATTATTATTATTGGGCATGTATTCTGTATTCTGTAACGAAATACTTTTTGAAAGTATCCTTCCCAACACTGTGTATATATATATTCCCTATAGACACTTGGTGTGTGCCAAATTTGGTGTTATTACTAGGGATTTTAAGGTATGTAAGGTATTGCTAGGTGATTTTGGTTTGGAACCTTCAGAAAACTTTAAATCGTTTTTTCTTAAAATTGACTTTGCTGACTCTGCCACCTTTTTTTTTTGTCTGATTCCAACAAATCATACATCATTTTTGTAGGTTGAAATAACAATATTACAATAACTCATGTTTGAAAATTTGCTCATTCCGACTTCTTTTGCCAGCACAGGTCACATATTTCTTTTTCTTTTTTTTAAAGCAGAGGCTCTGTTCTTTCTTTTGATGTATCGTATGTTCAGATATTCATACAACAAAATATCCCGGTTGGCCATGAAAGTTTTGTGAAAACGATAAAAAATGCTGGCGGTGGTAACAAAAAAACAAAAACAAAAAACTGTCGAGAAAAAAGTTAAGGAACATGCCGAAGAGTTCAAGGTGTTGTTCCGGCCTTCACATACCCCAGATCACAAACCAACTGAGGACCTGAGGAATGTTCTGGACTCTTGTAGAGTCCATGCCGTGGTGGGTCAGATTTGCTTTGGTGGCATGCAGAGGACCAACAGCTTATTAGTCAGGTGGCCATAATGATTTGGTTCATCTGTGTATATGCTATGTAACAAAGCAAACTTTTCCTCGGCTGAGATCGTGTAGAGCCTTTGAAGGTGCATTGAAACTGCAATTTGGACCTTCAAACCAATGTTTTCCTCAAAAACCTTAATTTCTTTTCGACTGAAAGAAAGACACTAATATCTTGAATGATGTGTGTTTGAGTAAATTATCGGGAAATTTTTATTCTAAAGTGAATTAATCCTTTAAAAACCCTAGTCGGGATTCTAGCAAAATCCCATACAGAGAGCCAGCACCCAAAGCATACAAATGCTGGTCTGGACAAAGTCAGTCAATTATTTCCACCTAATAACCCATACTTCAAATATAAAGCTTCACTGCTAGTGTGTTCTTGACCAGACTACCAACTGCACAAGTCTTAAGCAAGACAACTCCTAATAGTTTAATGTGCGGGAGAATCAAAGTGTATTTCTACAAATGACCTGAAGCTTGGAGAACAAACAACCCACTCTATAGCTAGGCCATCATGGATTAGATGAAGACCGGCAATAAAAAAGAAAGTGTTGGGTTCTGTCCACCCTACAGATCTCCATGGGCATTTGTCTAAACCATTAAACCCTGTCTGTGTATGAACCCCATGTCTTTCTTCACCAGCTTTCACCCACCCTCGACTCATTTACCCCACCCAAGTTCTCACAGTACTCTTACACTTGCATAAGAAATACACACACAAAAGCTTGTCATGTGCAAAGATGACCTTATGACTATAATGCTTGGCAAAGCTAAGCCATGACATCAGAGTCATAACAATAATAATAATAATATCAGAATGTTTTTGGAATGCACAGAGACTCGGCAGCCACTTTTCTCAGAGTTCTTCAAATGCACAAGGCATGTCAGACCATAGAAATTGAGAACAGGATCTTGGCAACGTTCAGTTTGTTTGAAAGCAGTGAAGAAAGGGGCTTAGCTTATCTCTGCATGTCTGCAGCTGATTAGGGGAACTGTATCAGAGTTTTGCTAGTGGAAGGGGTGTTCCGACCTTGAGGGTGTTAATGAAGAGGTCATTCTTTAACTCCTTAAAATTACATTGATTTTTTTATGAAAGGGATAGTTCACCCAAAAATGTAAATTTAGTTATTTACTAACTCTCATGTCATTACAGACCTGTATTCTGTTATTACATTCATTGAACACAAAGAGAGATTTTTTGAAGAATCTTCCCTCCATACATTAGTTAATAGTCACTAAGGCTATACTGTAGCTTTATGTGATAAACAAGCTGATTTTTTTTGAAGGAATATCTTCACCTCTAGTGAGGTGATAACTTGTGGACTGCTGTTAACTCATTGAGATCAGTGAGTCATTCTTATAAATTTTTAATGACACCTTTTGGTTTGCAAGCTGAAGATGTCAAATTCTTACTCAAAAGAAAGAAAGTCATGTGTGTTTGGAAAACATGAGTGTGAGAAATGGAAATTGTTTTCAGACATCTTATAGTGAAAAACATCCCTGGCTTCACTATTGAGTCCTTGACCTACTTCTCAGGCATCTATATGAACTCAAATCTCTGATACTGTCCACACACTTGCTGGCCAATGGCCAGATCAGCCCTCCACTCCCCCACTGAATCATTCTCACATTACCATGCCAAGTCAGGGTGGGTCCCCCTTTACAGTGCATGATTGCCAGCAAGCTGCTTCCTAGAACAATTGAGTTGGATTGGCCATGTTCACCTTGGGAACCAATTAAGTGTCAAATCAATCACCATGAAATGCAGCGTTTGGCTACAATCTGCAGAATTCAGCCATCGTCTCAGCTTGATCCATAGGGACTGGCTCTGCAGTGGGATAATGGAGGAAATGTACAGTACAATGCCCACTCAATGGAAACATGAGGAATTATTTAGAAAGGAACAGAGCTTCCTCTCTCTGTGTGCACTGTGTCGGAAGAAGAAAAAGCATGCAAAGAGGGCTTACTGGATTAAAGGTGGAACATGTTGTGTCTGCATTGGGTGAACATTAGAGTGAGGGTCTGGGGTGAGAGGTCACTGAAAGTACATTCGGACAAACATCAATGACGAGAATACCTAAACAAATAAACACTATCCTGAAAATTAAGGCCTTTTAAATGATCATTACATAGGGTAGGATTGGTTCTGACACATAATTATATTTTCCCATGCAATTTCATGGGGAAACAGGGAATGAGGCATATGTTCCATTTTGGAAAAAAGACATTGTCACAAATTTTATAGCCACTTTTCTTTCTACTGACTCAAACTGAAAAATGGTCAACAGCTTTACAAGGCATTTCAGACAAATGCCAAGACAATATGTTTAGTCAGACTACACAAGCTGATGCCAGCTTGTTACCATTACTCTGGAAATCCAGCATATCTATGGCCGTCAGAAATGGCATGTCAGTGATGTACTAACATACAGGCCTTAATCAAGGCAAGGTTGTTCTTGGCATGTGCACAGGTATGCAGTCTTGGACATGTGAAGTATAAAGAATGAAATTATGTTAAGTTGTAGATAAGTTGAGGTCAGTGATGAAGTAAATTCCCAAACAGGCTGCAGTTAATTCACCAGAGACTGTCATTACACCAATGACATGTAAGTGGACAATTTTGTGGCACTGTAAAAATGATTACTTGAATAATGCTATCATTGGAGCTGGGGCCCGTTTTACAACTAAAAACATTATGGTGTAATGTTAGGAGTGGTACAATTATAGGAGTCGTGTTCTGTGATATCTGCTTCAGAAGGCCTTTTCATACAAAGAACTCATATTCACAACTAACACATTGAATTAATATATGAATTATGGAAGCAGGGCTGAAAAAAGAAAGGATCTACAAATAATCAAAAAATGTTCTAAAAGATGATCATGTTCAAAAGAAGGAAAAAAGAACCACAAGAAATTTATGCAGGAATTTCTGAGTACACACCTTTGCTTGCACTGGCCCACACAAGCCATAACTCTGCCTCAGTGACGAGCCAAGTGGGAGTTAAAATGTGTGATGTGAGGTGTAATGTAAGGCATTTGTTGTTTATGAGCATAGACAGTACCAGCAGTTGTTTTCAAGGGAAGTAGATTTGTCTGAACAACCAATTCAGATCTGTAACTATCCAGGACTTATGTTAAATGATGCTCTGTCCTTGAGTTCTCCACATTTTCAAAACTAATCATTTTAAACAATTTCCTTTAGTCACTGACATGTAGGGCCCTATTTTAATGACCGGGTGCACCGGCCATTTTTTCCCGTCGTTAAACTAGCAAAAGTGGATTTGGACATGGGCGTGTCCAAATCTACTTTTGCTAGTTTAACGACGGAAAAAATGGTCGGTGCACCTGGAACATGGTCTAAAAGGGTTGTCCCTATTCTCTTAATGAGTAATGGGTGTATTTTGGGCGTAACGTACAAGAAACCAATCAGAGTCTTATCTCCCATTCCCTTTAAAAGCCAGTTGTGCTCGCGCCATGGCGGATTCACTATTTACATGACGGAATTTGCAAGCTGAAAAACTGAACGCTTCTTTAGCGAGGAAACGGATCTTATCGTGCGTGAGGTTTAAGCGTGCAAGCAGACCATCTACAGGACAAAGTGTAGCGTGCTGTGGACCCGCCTATAGGCGCACATTTCTAACGCGCCATTTAAATAACAAAAAAAATATTGCACCATTGACTTTAGACCAGGTTCCAGTTGGTCAATGATGCAGTCTATTTCAGTTGCTTCAAAATAGCAACGCGCCAACAATGCGCCTGAACACACCTGGTTTTCAGACCAGCAGCCCATGGGTAGTGATGTGACATTTGAACCGAGGCGTCCGAGCTTGTGTCGAGAAAAAATGGGCGTGCCAGATGAAGCCGCGATTCGAGGCTTGTGTTGTTAACGTGAAGATCACGTGACTAATGACTAATGTCGGTTTGTGTGGATACGTCATTGGTTCGGTCTGAGTGTCGCTTCCGGATGCAGGGGGTTCGAAACTCGCGCCACCTTGTGGGTGTTGTCAGCAGTAGTAGAAGCAGTTGTAGTAGTGTCAGAGAGTCAGAGAGTTAGATAACTATCATTGTCATTGTCGTTATTGTGTCATATATGTGTTAGGGCTGTATATTATTACATATTTAGGTTAGAATAGTTATAGTATATTGTTATTATTAATGATAGTAGCTATATTATAATCTTGTTATATTAATTGGATAAGATTATTTGGATTGCTCTGGATTTTTGGATCTGGACTGGACTGCTTTTTTTATTTGGATTGCCCTTTTGGATTTGTTTGCTTTTTGTGACCTCTTCCTTTTTCCTGGTAATGGAGCCAGCAAGAAAGAGGAAATCCTCCCCTGTCTGGGCTCAACAGAAGCATCAGTGTCCTCATTTATACCAGCTGGCACTGGCATTTGTATGTTCCCCTGCATCCTCTGTTCCTTGTGAAAGGATCTTTTCCAAGGCTGGAGAGATTTTGTCCAAGAAGAGGAATCGTCTAAACCCCAACACACTTGAAATAATTCTGTTTCTCAATAAAAATCTATTGTAATCCTTCCTTCCAGACTATTCTGTTGCAGTTTACTTTATTACACTCCCTCCAACATAAGCACTGCACTCAACACAGTGTCACTATTGTTGTTCATACTGTCACTATCCAAACAATTGATGAATAATTAATTAACTGTGTGTCAGACAGAGAAAGATACATATTTAATATTATACACAGGTAATGGACAAATGTCTGCTCATGTCTTTTTATTATTACAAATGAAGGTTACAGACATTAACAGTGAGTACAAAATAAATATTTTTATAAAATATACATTTTTTTATTTAGGGGGGGGGGGGGGGGGGGGGGGGCACTGGTTCAGAATGAATGAATTTGTCTGCTATTTCTTTGCACAGTAGCTAGGTGTCACTAGTGAGCAATGCTGAATGAAGCTTCGAGTAATGAACCTTTGGCTGAAGCAATGGACTGTGAGGTCTCAGTGGTTCAGGAAGCCTCATTTTGCCATCACTACCCATGGGCGCTGTTACGTTGATGGAGGGACAAAGAGAGATGAGAATCCAGTAGCAGCAGTGTTTATTGAAAACAAAAACAAAGATAATCAAAATAGAGGGTCAAAACCAGGCACAGGAACAGGAACAGGAACAATAATTAAAAGAGCTGGAATGCAACAGCTTCACACAACATGCAAAAACAACAACCGACAAACCAAGACTGAAACACTGGTTAATATACACAGGATAACAAGGCACACCTGAAACTGATTAATCACTATGTAACAAACAAGACATAGGCAAACAGGAACTGAACAGGAAAGGGGAAATAATGATATAAGGAGAAGAGAAAATACATTTCAAAATAAGAGTCCACAACAAGGAACCATGATACAGGGATTGTGACAGGCGCACAGATGGGCGCAAATGCATTTGCTATTTAAACAATGTGGCGCAGGACTTGAAAATGATAACTGCATCGGGCTGGAACTAGCAAAAAACACTTGCGTTGTGCCGGTTGTATTCACCTTATTTTCGAACGCGGAAGTAAATATGGGTCCAGTTTCCGGTTTTTGTGCGGCACTTCCGTTTCCTCGCTTCTCTGGGCTAACCCGTTTATATACTGTCTATGGGGCTAACTAACGATATCGATTGCGAAGGATTATGCAGAGTTGACAGAAAAATGTTACACATGCCGTAGCAGATGAATACAACAAAGAACTAAAGCCCCGCCTCACCCAGGTCGGGTTCTGGACCTGGTTGAAAACACTCATGCATCTAGCTGGTAGATTGCCAAAACTTCGCCGGCGCCTTCAGCACCGCCCTAAACACGGTCGAGCCAACGCTGGACTAAGTTAATATATCTATGGAGGTAGGCTATTTTGTCATGTCAAATGTATTAATAATGTCATCAGAATGCAACCAAAGCACATGATAGCAATAAGTAGATCATAGATGGCTATAAATAATTATAAATCATACAAAATAAATGCCATGATGATCATGCCATGATGACTAGATTTTATACAGGGGTTACTATAATGATTTTGTTTCTCCTTGGAGTTTTTATTCAGACTTCGTAGCCCAGCCACTTTTCTGGTATCGGGTGGTCTTCTGTAGGTCTTGTGTTCACGAAATGAAAAGAACAAACATACGGTCGTTTCTTCAAATGGGCTGCGTGGCCTGTCCGTTATTTCGGCTCCCATGTTAACCGGTTAATTTAGAGCTTGCACACTGCCTGCGTGACACGCGCGTCTCAGGGAAAATGCGTGCATGCTAGAAATAGAATCGATGCCTATTTTTCACGCGACACGCAAGCGTTTCGGAAGCGTTTCCAGGCAAAATAGAATAGGAAAATATGTTTGTATGTCATTTTGATATGAATACATATTAATGACATTTTGATGTTTGAATTTAGGTTTTGACATAAATGCAGATATAGCCTAAATGTAAAAATATATATATATATATTATCGATTTTCAAATATTGCACCTGTCAATACAGAACGAAATATTCTGTAGCCTATTTTGCCGTCAATACTGCCGACGTTGTCTTTGCTGCTATATATTTATGTTTAACATTAAGTGCCTTCCACAACTCTCTCCCCATATGTCGAATATATCACCAATGAGGCTTATCATGTCACCTAGCAGCAGCAACGCCTCGTCAGAGACGTTTCTGGTGTGCAAAGACATAGAAAACACCACGCAACAGAAACGCCACGCAGCCAGTGTGTCGCCGGTCGTATAGGGCGCCTGATTATTAAAATGTCAATAATTCGATGATTAAAACACTCCTGCTCCAAGTAAATCTTTCTTTTGTGCCAGTTATTATGACAACCTCTAACTGCACAAACAATCCCGGTCTTCCTCGAAGCCATAACGATGAGTTTGTTGTTACGAACAACGCTCGCCAGTGACCGGAAGTGCCTTACCGGAAGTCTCGCACAAAATACCGTCAACTGGCTGCGTCCGTATTTCCGTTAAAAATAAGGTGAATAATAGGGCCCATATTGTGAATGGTGAGATAAAACATTGGGGTTTGCTGACAAATTTGCACTGGCTCAGTTTAGACCAAGAAAGTCTGACACCTGGAGAAAGCTAACCATTTGCATTTTCATCCATCTCTGTGGTAGTTGCCGACTGGTGCAGGCCCCCTTGGAAGTGAAAAACTCCTTTGCCCTACTGGAATTCGCATCCGCAGGAACAATACACAGCAACTTTTGAATTACTGTCGATTAAATAGGATGTTTTTGAAACCTGAAGGTGTAGTTATGGGACGAACCAGGAGGGGCTAACTGCCCTGCTGAAAATACAGCATTGCTGCTCACCAGCATATACCAGCTTGGGATGCTGGTTGTTGGTCAGCTGGTCCACAGCATGAGATACTGATGTGCTGATAGTGTGTGCATTCTGACTGCAATGACATTCTTTTTACTATATGATTTTTACATTTATTCCTCTTACTAAGTTTGCAACGTTCTTGGGGTCAGTGACTGTCGGCTCAATTGTGACACAAATGTACACATTTTTGTTCTCAAATGTGCATCAAAAATACTTTAAAAACAGCAACTTTCCATTTTGAACTTGACGCAACAAAATTGTAGTTACATACTATTGTTGCTTATTATTTTGTCTCTGTGTGATTCAAGTTTTACCAATGTGGCATTTTTTCTTTACTCAACATTTCAGATGACTACGCTAATCCACCAGCTAGACCAGCAGTCTATCAACTCTAAACAGCATAAACCAGCCTGGACAAACAAGGAATTAATGCAGAGACTTTCAGCAGGGTGGGCCATGCTATCCGACAAAACTTTGACCCTTTGGTTTAGACTGAGTTGTAATTTTATACAGTTGGCTTTTCAGTGCAACCAACTGTGACAAGATTTTGACTTCACTTTTAATTTTTCCTGCTCTCCACTGCCAGATGTGTTCTCTGTAAACCAGAGACGTTGTGAAATCGAACCATGGCTACATTGACAACAGCTAAGCATGCAAACTCATGAGAGACTAAACAATATGCAATCAACACTTTGGTATTTCTTGTCACACAAAGAACAATCCATTCAGTGTAGCCAAAAATGTGTCAGAAGTTATGTTATGGTGTCATGACTTTACAGTTTCTGACCATCTGATGAATATTCTATCTCTGCTTTTTTCTCTTTCTTTTCGTTTTCTGTATACTCAGTCAATGAGATCACCACTACTTTTAGGAGAGAAAACACGCAGTCTTCGGCACGGAGAACTGTTCCCAGAAATCTGTAGGGGCTAATATGTTTCTGATTCTGCAGCCAAATAAATGTCACACCACTCTATTGATTAGCCTGAGATAGAGGCCACAGCTGATGCTTGGGACATTTCATTTTCTCCTTACCTTTTGCTCTATTCAAACTATATGTTTGTGTGGGATACATCTCCTCTTGAAGTGTTTTGTTTTTTTTGCCCACATATTGAAAATTGTCACAAAAAAAAAAAAAAAAAAAAAAAGGTACTTTGATGCCATTTTGATCTGTATGCAGTAGCCCTAAAAGTATTTGGGTAAAAGTAGTAATGAAACTTAGATATGTCCTAAGTGAGGATAAACGGTTGTCAAAAGTCTAATGTGAGTTTAACATTTTTCAAATTTATTTTATACATAGGCAATGGTTAAAAAAAAAAAAAAAAGATTACATACATATTAACTTGTGGAAACAAAATAATATGACGTGGCCACGAGATCATTTTGTGGAGGTAATGATGTGAAGTTACAGTATGTGTGATGTGAAGTTGTGGAGTTATGTGAAGATGTGAAGTTATGTGTGATGTGAAGATCGACATCCTTTTCTCATGGCCATGAATTTAATGCACAAACAAACCTGCATGACCTTAGCTAGTATATTATATTATTACACGGCTCTGTGGAATACTTGATTGTGATTGGTCAATCGTGCCATTCAGCGGTATGTTATTTCTCGAAAACAATGTCTAGCTTCGTGTCTGGGTCCTGATCACCCTGTCGGGATTTGTTCTGCGATAACAACCGGCTGGATGTACATTATCCCTTACCTATATTATATACAAGAGTTATAATAAAACATAATAATAATTCGTTACATTTATATAGCGCTTTTCTGGGTACTCAAAGCACTTTACATATGGAAGGGGGAATCTCCTCAACTACCACTAATATGCAGCAACTGGATGATGCGACGGCAGTCATACTGCGCAAAAATGCCCACCACACACCAGCTTACTGGTGGAGAGGAGACAGAGAGATGAAGCCAATGAGTATATATGGGGGATGATTAGGAGGCCATGATGGACAGAGGCCATTGGGCTAATTTGGCGAGGATCCCGGGGTTACACCCCTACTCTTTTTCCAAAGGACATCCTGGGATTTGTAATGACCACAGAGAGTCAGGACCTCGGTTTAACGTCTCATCCGAAGGACGGGTGGGTGCTCTTTGACAGTATAGTGTCCCCATCACTATACTGGGGCGGTAGGACCCACACAGACCACAGGGTGAGCACCCACTACTGGCCTCACTAACACCTCTTCCAGCAGCAACCTGGTACTGGTACAACCAGGTACTAACCAGACTCAGCCCTGCTTAGCTTCAGTAGGCAACCAGTCTTGGGCTACAGGGTGATATAGCTGCTGCAGTTAGTTCTACCAGAAAGACTCGGGAGAATAAATACTGTAACAATTATACATTTATTAACTGCTCAGCAAGCAATATATGATATAAAGTTCTTTGGCGTAGCTCGCAATCCGAGGGCACGGACTCTTGCATTTCCTGCCTGAAGACGAAGGCAGGGGCGCAGTTGACCCCCTATGAGGTTTGGGAAGGGACCATCCTTGTGGTGGTGGTGGGGAGGATAGATGGGAAGGAATCATCTTGGTGGTGGTGGGGAGGATGGAGGTGAATGAAAGCGTCAGCATCTTCGAACTCAGACATGTGTAAGTACCGATCTTTTATACTACAAGTATTAGAACATGATTGGATAGATGAGAAGGTAATAAGTGATGTAACAATTGAGTCTTCCCGGCAGAACTTACGCTAAAGCTTTCATTTCTACCAGAAAGACTCGGGAGAATAAATACCGTAACAATTATACATTTATTAACAGCCCAGCAAGCAATATATGATATAAAGTTCTTTGGCGTAAGCCCCGTCCGTTGCTCGCAATCCGAGGGTACGGACTCTGCATTTCCTGCATGAAGACGAAGGCAGGGGCGCAGCCGACCCCCAAAGAATGGTAAAGAAAAGTATACCCACCAGTTGTGTATCCTGTAGTTCCTAAAACATACTAAGAAAAAAAGAGTTAACATAATTAGCATGAAACATGGAACGTTGTATGCCTCATAGGCCGATAGCTAATTAATAAGAGGGCCACTTTCATCATAGTGAGAAACGGTGAACCTGTAAGGTACTTTGTGAAGACATGTATTATGCATTTATGCATTTTAATATTCCTGCTGCTGTATATACACATTTAAACATTTATCCATTGCAATTCATCCAAGGGACTTATATTACACTTCAAGACACACTTTACGACTTATCATTTCTTGCTTCCCCGGAGAATGAATCCATGACCTTAGCGTTATAATCTCCAATGCTCTAGTGTTTGAGCTACAGGAAACGAGTTGAAGGGAAGCAGGCGCTGGGGAATAGTGAACATAAACTGAGAATGAGGCTAACTTAGTTACATAGAGACAGGCCATTGGAAACACAAGCCATAATAGACCACACAGAGCAAGACCACGATGGACCACATAGAGTAAGGCCACTATGGACCACATGGAACAAGGCCATAACAGACCACACAAAGACAAGGCCGCGATGGACCACACAGAGCCGGCCACTATAGACCACACAGAGACAAGGCCGCGATGGACCACACTGCCACAAGGCACAAAAGACAAGGCAACAATATGCCACAAGGCCACACAGAGACGAGGTTACACAGAGACAACGGCAACTAAGCCACATAGAGACAATGTCACGTTGGCCACTCAGACGAGTAATTCAAACTAAGACTATCGACAGGATAGATAGAGCATGACACCACCACCAGTAGTTGCATAGGGATTTACCTGGATCGTTACTGAAGAGCTTGCTGAGCTTCAAGGATGATTTTTAAATCGTGTCTTATATATGACTTGAATGCAGAGGAAGACCTTCTGCCCAGGATCTTGATAGCTGCAGTAGAAACACCACGTTCAGCCGCTGTAGTGGCTGCCCCAATCCTGAAGGAGTGTCCAGTATACTGGGAAGGAGATAGACTGCAGCTTTTTGAGGACAGAAACTAGATGAGTCCTGAACCAGGCTTTAGAGAGAGGTGCTCCGTTAGGTAGGATAAATAGGGGGGAGTAATCTGAGGATCTAGGATGGATTTTTAGGAATTTAATCATAGATGAAAAGAGACAGAAATTATTGCTAATTAGAAAATGGTAATGTGATGCCGGAACCTTGAGAGTCATTCTTAGAGTGCTTAAGAAAGAGTGTAAATAATTTATGTGAGAAGTGTAAATCAGAGAAGGAAAGACCATGGGCAGGATCGAATTGTTTGGTTACTGAAGTGAATTCCCCTGTACGCATGAATCCGTAAAAAGCAGTTAGAAACACGGCTTCTAGCAGAATATTAGTGTATGTGGAAAAGAGGCCATTGTGGACGGAAATGATTCATCTTTGCAATAAAGGCAAAGTAAAAGCAACCTTTTATAAGAGAATTGCTAGAGGATTTAGCTATGCCTTTAAGTAATATGCGAAGTGTAATAAGTAACAGTGAAAAGACTTGGAAAATCGGAATAAATATGCTTGCGTAAAATTTAATACCTGCGAGCAATATACTAATGAAACATTTAAATTACGATATCATAAATATAGACGAGGAAGGAACCACCGGCCATAATCAGAATGGGAACTAGATGAATCTGGAAAGAGAAGCTTTAAAAACGGAGAACAAGCAGAAGTACAGTATAAGCTTTTAAGGTAGAGGGAGCCACGGCTTAGTGAAGTATAATCTAGCTGAATTAGCAGATCATCTAATCAGTGGGGATTTCTTTAAGACTGCAAGGGAAGCTCGGCTTCCCCTATAATGTCAAAAAATGTATGGTCAAATATGTTCTATTGTGTTAACATTTTATTGACTAAAAATGTGTTAGAAAACGTTCATCTCAAAAACAAGTTCATTCAGAATCAATTACATATAGCAGGTTAGCTGACTCGATTTCCTTCTCATACATTCACGTAGCGTCATAGTGCATTTCCCTGTTGAAGCCCAGAGTCCATTGACTTCAATGGGGCTGCTTTGAACAGTTTTTTTCAGTGCTTCGAAACTAGACGGTCATTGGATAAATGCTGCGATTATGTCCCGCCCACGGATGCTGAGCGTCTCTGGGATGAATGGAGGAGTGGGCTGGCCTGGACTTCTGCGTGATGATTGGAGGGTCTGTCGAAAGGCTGCATCGCCTTTTGATTGACAGCGATTTCATACAATAAAAAGTCGCTGATGCTGAAGCTATTCGAGCTCAGTCCCATCGTGGATTTTTCAAGAGTAGTCGAAAGATAAACTGCTGCAAACTATTTCTTGCTTGTCGAAAAAGTTGTGCATCTAGACAGGATTCTTCTTATCAAGGAATTGGCATTGGGAATCCAGAACTTTTGGCGCAATCTAGATAGAATATAGTTGCGTCCACAATGACCTGTTTCTTTGTGGATTTCTTGCAGAATCAGCTCTGATATTCTGTGGTCCTTTGGTAAGATGGCTGGAAGTTTGGCTTCCACTGGCATGGATGCATGACGGAGAATTCCATCTTGAAGTTCTGGACTTAACTTGATAATGTGACTTCCTCTACTAACAGATTCTTTCCTTTGCAGTGCAAAGATCTCTTTATGAAATTTCCTTTGCTGGCAGTACTGAATGATTGCTAGCTCGGCTTGCTGAAGGTCATCAACTGTGAGATTCTTCCCCCAAAGTGCATGATGTTTCACTTTGTCCCGGTCAAGTTCTGTCTGTGTAAGACTCCGTTTTCCTTTCCTTTTGGAACGGTTTATCAGCATGCTTTTTACTCTGAGAAGCCATGCTACGGCTCTTTTTAGAGATTTCCAAGAAGAGAAGTATTCCATTAACCTCTCTAATGTGTCGCTTTTCTCTTTCTCCTCTAATTTTATCAGATTAACAATGACGCTTCCTTTCTTAATCTCAGGGTCTGCTGCATTAAGCTCCTCTAAGTGATAAGAGTTATCTGGCCATTGCTCAGCTGGTTTGGTGATGAAGTCAGGGCCCAAAACCCAGGCTTTGTTGCTTTGTTCTGCAAGGCATCAATGCTTTGGCCTCTGGAGTCTCAATCTGCAGAATTTGACAGAGAGCTGACGTATGTCCATTGGGACACTTTGGAAGTGTGCAGTATTGCTGCTATCTTATTGGCCACAAATGTCCGCAATCTGCTTTTCTCATTGGCGAGGTACTTAAAGGGATACTCCACTTTTTTCGGAAATAAGCTCATTTTACAACTCCCCCAGAGTTAAACAGTTGAGTTTTACCGTTTTAGAATCCATTCAGCCGAACTCCGGGTCTGACGGTACCACTTTTAGCATAGCTTAGCACAGATCATTGATTCTGATTAGTCCAGTAGCATTTCTTTCAAAATGACCAAAGAGTTTCAATATTTTTACTATTTAAAACTTGACTCTTCTGTAGTTAAACCGTGTACTAAGATCGACGGAAAATGAAAAGTTGCGATTTTCTAAGCCTATATGGCTTCGAACTACTCTCATTCCAGCGTAATAATCAAGGAACTGTGCGGCTGTACCATGGGTGCAGCAGGCGTAATGATATGACGCAGCGCCTGATAATAGGTCTAATAGGTTAGACAAACTTAGTCCCGGTCATGTTGGAAGAAGTTACCGAGCTGGGGACTATTTTCAGGCGCTGCGTCATATCATTACGCCTGCTGCACTCATGGTACAGCCGCACAGTTCCTTGATTATTACGCTGGAATGAGAGTAGTTCCTAGCCATATAGGCTTAGAAAATCGCAACTTTTCATTTTCCGTCGATCTTAGTACACGGTTTAACTACAGAAGAGTCAAGTTTTAAATAGTAAAAATATTGAAACTCTTTGGTCATTTTGAAAGAAATGCTACTGGACTAATCAGAATCAATGATCTGTGCTAAGCTATGCTAAAAGTGGTACCGTCAGACCCGGAGTTCGGCTGAATGGATTCTAAAACGGTAAAACTCAACTGTTTAACTCTGGGGGAGATGTAAAATGAGCTTATTTCCGAAAAAAGTGGAGTATCCCTTTAAGCACTACTGTGCTATCAGTCCAAAACACTGATTATTTTAGTGGTAACTGCAGCTCCCTTTTTAATATTTGGCCCATACGCACAGCTAAAGTGGCTGCTGTTGTTGGTTTTAGTGATTCAACTCTAGCCTTTCCTAAGGCAAAAGCACAATGAGTTTCATTGTCAGAATTCTGCTGCACTATGTAAGTGACTGTGCCATACCCGACCTCACTTGCATCAGAAAAATGGTGCAGCTGAGCAGACTTAGTTTCTCCAAATTGTGCAGGTTTAAAGCATCTGTCAGTTTCAAAATCATTGAGCTGAGGCAGATCTGCAAGCCATTTAGACCATTGCTTAGCAATATACTCTGGTACTGTCTCATCCCAACTGATTCTCAGTCTGCAGAGTTCCTGTAAGATGTTCTTCACAGGCAGAATCACTGGCGATATGATCCCCAATGGATCGTACACTGAGCTGATCAGACAAAAGCTGATCATAGATCATAGATCCTCTTCTTGTTAGGGGTCTGTTTTGGATGACAACTCTAAAGGTAACACTTTGTATTACGACCCGCAAACTACGGAGTAAGTAAACCGAAATTACGGTGTACATTTCTGTAATTATAGTGTACTTTCGTGTAGGTATAAGGGTACAATATGTTAAGTTTTGGGTAATAAAGGGGTACAACCAGATATACAAGCAAATTATTTATAATGTAATTATTTTAAAACTAAAGGTACCTATTCTGTTAATATATTCCAGGCAAAAATTGTACGTCTGTTGTATATAAAAGTTTTTATCACATTTATGGCAAAATATGTTCTTGTGCAATGTAGGGTGCAACAGGGTAATTTTGACATCTGTGGGTTGTAAATTAAACTTACCATGTAGTACTTAGTAGGCTACTTACCTTATCACATTGTATTGCAATGACACTTAAATGTCAGGGCAAATATACTGTGTAATTAAACGTTTTTTTTGTTTTGTTTTTTTAATAAGAGTACCTTTCTCTGTAATTACTGTGCAAATAGTGTTGTTTCGTATTGTTACATAGTAAGTAGTGTTTGTTACCCGTTTCACTGTGTATTTTACAGGGTAAGTGTAACTCCTGCGGGCTGTAAATTAAAGTGGCGCTTGTTACCCCCTTGTTCTCTGTAGTTACAGGGTAAGTGCAGTAAATATACAATAAAGGATCCCATTTAATTTCTGACTTTTATTTTACAAAAAAAATTCAAAACACTTTTTCATCTTAATAAAACTTTGTCTTTTCTACAGTATACTCAAACAACAAAGTAACACATTATATCCCCAGCCCCCCCCCCCCTCCCCCCCCCCCCCCCCCCCCCCCCCCCCCCCCCCCCCCCCCCCCCCCCCCCCCCCCCCCCCCCCCCCCCCCCCCCCCCCCCCCCCCCCCCCCCCCCCCCTTGCTGCACTGCAAAAATATGAATATATATACATGGTCTTAGCAAGCTACACCTTCAATTTTAAGTTGTCGAACAATCCTCCACTGTAAAACATTTTGTGCCATCTTATATTACTGTAGTAACTGTAAATTTGAAGAAAACACAACAAAGGTTGTGATATTTTATAGTGATAATGACTATAGTGCATAAGAAAATGTTTTTAAACAGAAAATGTTGTTTCAGATTCAATTTTTTATCATACTGTGCTTACATACAGCCATATATATATATATAAGTTTAATTTACAACCCACAGATGTCAAAATTACCCTGTAACTACATTGCACAAGAACATATTTTGCCATAAATGTGATAAAAACTTTTATATACAACAGACGTACAATTTTTGCCTGGAATATATTAACAGAATAGGTACCTGTTAGTTTTAAAATAATTACATTATAAATAATTTGCTTGTATATCTGGTTGTACCCCTTTATTACCCAAAACTTAACATATTGTTCCCTTATACCTACACGGAGGTACACTATAATTACAGAAACGTACACCGTAATTTCGGTTTACTTACGAAGTTCTTTGCAGGTTGTACCTGCTTGTTACCCCTTTATTACACAAAACTTAATTATTGTTCCCTTATACCTACACGGAATTACACTATAATTACAGAAACGTACACCGTAATTTCGGTTTACTTACGCAGTTGTTTGCGGGTCGTAATATAAAGTGTTACCATAAAAGAATATTGTCTGTTTAAAAACAGACCAATACTGTCAGGGAAAAAAACATACATACACTGTAAAAAAAAACAGTAATTTCTTATCCTATAATTACGGTTTATTACTGTTATTCTACACAAAAATCTCCTTATAATACCATGAAATCTTTACATTTTTACATACATTAATTGTTAAAATACAGTCATACACCTCTAAAACACAGAAAAATTATCTTTAAAGAATGCTAAAAAAAAGTTTAAGTACAGATAATATATATATATATATATACGCGATGATTCTATTTTAGAAACTGTTTCTATATATATATATATAAATATATATACACACACACAGTGTTTTTATAACAGTACTTAAACTTTTTTTGCAGTTTAGTTAAACTGCAAAAATAACTAAGATTTGCTTTAATAAAAAATAAAAAACCCAACAACAGTAATCTTAATTTTGTTTTGTTTTATTTGTTATCTGCAAATACATCCTGTGATCAACATTTAGCATCGTTAGCAGCATTATTATAAATATTTTTTTTTTTTTTTTTTTTAAATGTAACTGGTTCTCCCCACTGGTTAAAACTAACTAACTTTTCCATAAACAGTCTTTACTGTGAGAATGACAGGTTTTTTTTTTTTACCCTGTACTTTGAAATGTACACAATTTGCATTAAAGCACACATTAAAACGCAGCACTCACTCAAGATAACAGCCAGCCACAAAATACAAGCAGAATGAACCCTTTAAACATTACAGAATAGTATATAAACAAATTGGATATGTATGAAACAGAAAGAAGCTGGCATGTGAGATGATGTCTACTCTCTCCATTCAATGTTTGCAATGTTTGTAATCAGTGAAAGAACCTTAGGATTTATGGACTGCTGTTTTTTAGATGGCTTCTTCTCCACTTTTGTCCCCCTATCTGGATTTATCCTGAAAAGGCATCTGCGAAGACAGAAATACACTTGAATATAGTGCTACAAACATTTTTCATAATCAGCCATTCTGATGGGCCATATAATTTTTTAGCCATATAAAAAGTATTTAAATTGAGCAAGAGATGTGACACATACATATCTAAAGGTATAGTTCACCCCAAAATAAAGTTGTCATCATTTACTCAACCTTAAGTTGTTACAAGCCTGTATACATTTATTTCTTCTGTTGAACACAAAAGAAGATACTTTGAAGATTTTTTTGTAACCAAACAGTTGATGGACCCCATTTACTTCAATAGTATGGAAAAAAATACTTTGGAAGTTAATGGGGTCCATCAACTGTTTGGTCACAAACATTCTTCAAAATATATTTTTTTGTGTTCAACAGAAGAAATTCATACAGGTTTAGAACAACATGAGTGCAAGTAAACGATGACAATTTTATGTTGGTGTGAACTATCTCTTTAAGTATCTCCCATTAAGCAAGTGTGCCTACAATGGCTGTGATGCGTTCCAACAACCTGCTGCCAGTGTCAACATCTCCATAGATCATAAAGGTAGTGTTACACCATGTCCTAACCAGCTGCGACGTCGACATGCGATGATTCTATTTTAGAAACTGTTTCTATTTTTCCGCGACGTCGCGGCTGGAACAACAACACAAAGTATGGCAATGATAATCTCAGATACTGTTTATGTGCTTTATCTAATGTTAAAAGCGTGTAATGTGACTTTGAATATAATTTATTGTTCCCAGCCTTGTAGCCGTACTACCTCAGGTCTTACAATTACACAAATGGAAACAAGAACGTTCAAACTGTATTCTATAACAAAGATTGTTTAAATAACTCAGTATGTATTTTTAATAGTTTAAAATGGTGTAATGTGTAAAATAATAATACATTTTGATTTATTATGTTCTTATCAAGATTAATCTCTGGGGCCGTGCACTTGCCGCGAGAGCCCGCCCACACGCTGTTCTGATTGGCTGTGGTTTTTGATTGATTTTGTTGCATCTTGTAGTCGTGTCTGGTGTGGACAGACAAATTGCTTATCGCTGGAATCTTATCGCATCACGTCTGGTTAGGACACAGTGATAGTCGCACCACAAGATTGATGGAAGGTGAGAATGCAATGTCCAACAGAGAAAAAATTGTGATCTATTAAACCGGAATAGACAGTTCGTAATGTACCAATACCAGTTGTCTTCTTCCCACAGATGCCAGAAGTGCACAGTGTCTGCTCATTTTGCTCCTGTCATTTCATAAATGTTGTAATGATCTTGCCACCAAATAAAATTGATCTAGACTGTTCTTCTGTTACCGGTTTCATGTCCATTAATTTCCTAAATGGATAATTGTTTATCTATCCATCTTTGGGCCATATATACTCACACAATTTTTGTTCTTCAGGAAATGCATTTTGTGGTTAAACTTCAAGTCTTACCTCTGCAAGAACTCCAGAGTTGCTCCAAGATCCACTGGATAACTGATGTTGAGGCAGTAGTAGGATACGAACATTGTCAAGTTCTGATCTATTTCTTGTGCAATTCCCCACTTGAAAACGACAGTCCCTCCACATGAAGATCTTAACTGGATTTCACTCAATAAACAGCCATGGGATAAGTTGTTTGTCTTTTATTTACCATTCTTTGGTGGGCAGTAAACAGGTGAAAAACCTCAAAAGAGAGATGACAAATATAAGTTATTATTTGAGTTGACAGCCAAATTAAATAAACAAAATTATTCACATTCACCTCAGATAAACACATTACTGCCATTATAAAATACAAGGTTTCCGCTTTTAAGCAAATGTTTTCCAAAATAAATACCCACCATTTTAAAGGGATAGTTCACTTTGAAATTAAATTTTGGTATGTTTTAGCTTACCTCAAGGGCATCCAAGATGTAGGTGTCTTTTTTCCGCAGTAGTTTCAATTTTAATATTTTTAGGTCAAACCGTTCTTGTCTGTCAGTCATATAATGCAGGTCTATGGTCACTGTCTCAAAACACAAGCACAGAGTCCAAATTAAAACAATTCCCCGTCGTCCAAATTAAACAATTCCCCATCGTAAGTACACATTGATGGCCTAAGACACGAAACGAGCGGTTTGTGTGAGAAAACGAACAGTATTTATATAGTTTTTACCTCTTATACACAGCCACGTCCAAGTGATCTGAGGGCGCGCGCGCATCCTGGTGTGTGACGTGTACGCAGACTGGTGCATAGATATATACACTAGATGTCGCCTTAAAGACATTCGTTCCAATGAACTGCCGTAGACAAGGCGACATCTAGTGTATATATCTATGCACCAGTCTGCGTACACGTCAGATCAGATCACTTGGACGTGGCTGTGTATAAGAGGTAAAAACTATATAAATACTGTTCGTTTTCTCACACAAACCGCTCGTTTCGTGTCTTAGGCCATCAATGTGTACTTACGATGGGGAATTGTTTAATTTGGACGACGGGGAATTGTTTTAATTTGGACTCTGTGCTTGTGTTTTGAGACAGTGACCATAGACCTGCATTATATGACTGACAGACAAGAACGGTTTGACCTAAAAATATCAAAATTGAAACTACTGCGGAAACAAACACACCTACATCTTGGATGCCCTTGAGTTAGCTAAAACATATCAAAAATTAATTTCAAAGTGAACTATCCCTTTAAATCAAATGATCAGAATCAGTATATTTTTAGCTAAATTCACATTTTTACCCAAATGCATTCAAAATATTTTTAGTAGTAAAAAATTCTATTTATTTTCTAATCAGTAGTTTTAAGCAGTATTTTTATAGTAAAGAATTAATCTAAGGTATCATTGTAGCCACACAACTAGATATGCTTTACCAAAACAAATCAGTTGGTATTTTAATTTTCAAAATGTATATTTTCTAATCTTTTAACCAAGTATCTTTAGCCAAATACCTTTTTTACCTTCAATTGGTTTAATATTTAGGTTAATTGATAGATCTCATTATATTTTTAGCCAAACTGTTTCCATACTTTTTAGCCAAGTTACTAGATCTTACATTTTTTAGCCAAAGATTTTTAGACTATACATTTTTAACTGAATTAAGAACTTGGTTTATTAAGATTTCTACAAAGTTTAAATTACTTTTAACCATTTCAAATACATTCTTTGTCAAACAATGAATTTGGCTTTTCTTACTTTTCCTTTATACCCCACTTGTTTGATAACCAAACAACATTTGAAGTTACAAATACCACTGCAAAAGTCCTATCAAAGTCAACAAGAGTTAAGAGTCTGTGCTTTCCAGAGTATCATTAGCACTGCACTGCTTAAGTCAGTCAACCAAACATGGCCAATATGGCGCTTACTGGCTGTCCTTCACAGTTTTGTGGAGGGCTTAGTCTTGCACAGTTACCTTGATGACAAAGATGAAGTTTCCTTGGTCTTGTGGTGCTATAAATGCTCCTTTCACTGCGGTCTAAAGACAACAACAGAGCCAGGTACTAAGGGCATCACCACAATTTGTAACACCATCTTTCACGATGGTCTGGTCCACACCAATCATCACGTTTTCAGCTGTCAGGGGAGAACTCCCTACAGTACACAGGAAAATAAGAAAAGTCAAAAACATTAGGTTCAAAGAAAAGTCTAACATCATGACTGTCAAAAGACCACATTATTTGGCTTGCATATTAGCACAATAACAAGAAAACATTACTATTCTGGGTTTTACCTTTCCATTATGTTAAAAAGTTAAGGGTGTCCACCAAAAATATAAAATACAAAATTCTCACAGTAACTCATGTAATTTCAAAACAGTATGACAGTTTATCTGTGTAATACAAATTAAGATATTTAAAAGTTCTCAGCTGTTTTGGTCCAAACAATGTAGGTGAAAGGCAACCAACATTGAGGATACACAAAGATAAAAGCATGAGTGTAATCCATTTGACCCATGAGGTTTAATCCAAGTCTTCTGAGGCAATACAATCACTTTACTGTTTATAAATATAAAATGCAGCTGTAACACTCAATTTAAAATCACATATAAAATAAATAAGGCCGTAAAGTAAAACCTAATTTGTCTATACATTATGGCAATGGTGATTAATGAAATTCTATGCTAAAAGAGATTGTGTGATGTGACATTTTGTATGTGATGTGGATGTACTCTAAAATGTGTTATGATTTGATACTGTAGTTATTTTATTTTTTTGTTCAGAAGACTTGAATTAAAACACGAGTAACGTGGATTACATTAAAGGTGAATGGTAACCAACAAGTTCCATCATCAATTTATGGACATAAACAGCTGATAACTTTCTGCAATATCGGTGTTCTAAAAATGAACAAGTCAGACAAGTTTGGAATGACATTAGGGTGAATAAATGGCAATTTTCAGTTTTGGCTTGACTACCCCTTTAATGAACTTTAAAAAAATAAATAATATTTGTACCACCATGCTATAGTGCTACGCTGATGAAGGTCTAATTGCAGAAAATGCTTAAACCATTAACAAGATATACTAAAAAGTTGAGAAGAATCTCCAGCCTGCACCTGATTTAATATGCCTGCATCAACATGTTCATAAATTTAAAAATGCCTTTTGCTTAAATGGGATAAAACATAAAATACCACATACCACACACAACGACGCAAGGCGTGCTGGGCAGTTGATCAACTTCAGTTGGCAGACACGTCTCATCAACCATCACGAACATCTTGGCCTGATCTTCATTGAAATGTTTCAGAAGCAGCATCACACAGCCAGGAAGGTAAGCAACTAGATGCTTCACTTTGGCACTTTCAATGCCTTAGGATGCCCTCTATTTTGCTGTTCTTCTCATGGGACATGAGATATGAAATGACTCTTTCATATTTACTCAGAGGTGGGTAGTAACGAAGTACATTTACTTCGTTACATTTACTTGAGTACTTTTTGGGAAAATTTTTACTTTTAAGAGTAGATTTGATTGTGGGTACTTTTACTTTAACTCGAGTACATTTCTAATGAAAAAAACTGTACTTTTACTTCGTTACGTTGGGCGACGTTCCTCTCGTTACTTTATTTTAATGCAATATGTGTTGTTAAATGCGTAGTTTATTCCAAGCGCGTTGTATCTTTTTTCTGGGCTTGAGCGATGCTCAATTCACAAATGAATCACTCTTTTGAGTCGATTCTGTTCAAAGACTTCATCAAACAAGTTGGCAGATCTGTCTAAATCGGTTCGCGAATCAGTTTGAATGATCTGTTCAGTTCCTGCACGCACTGAATCGTCTGAAGCGATTTCAATTCACACTCGACTCGGAGTCGTAACAGGAAGATTTAAGAACATCAAGAGCGTTAAATGAAGTGGCCGTGGACCTACACTACAGTCAAGTGAGAGCAGATCTTCAAATGCATTTGCCAGCGATGAAAATCTTTATAAGTTGAAGATCTTCGTAAGCTGTCTGTGAATGAATGATTCCACAGGACGATATATTCGATTTCATTTCACTCAAGAAATGCATTTTACAACCAAACAGATTATTACGCCATGATAGCACTATTAGAAAGTATGACATTACCCGTTTTTTGGACATATACTATACATTAATTTATACATTAAATAAAGCTACCATTGTTCACAGTTTATGAACACCCGCCATCCCGCGGTAGTTTGTGTGTATTGTTGCCCAGTGGCGTGCGAACTCGACTTGATAACGAATGCTTTTGCCTGCCGTAGACACAGTTAACCAGTTTAAACATGCTTGCAGAAATATACATTCGATTATATTTTAGAGAACAGACAGAAGGAGATCCGTCGATGTACTTTTTTTTTCTTTTCTTTTTTTGATGTTCAGCAGCAGTCATGAGCGCGAACACATGTTAAGAGTTTTAACTCTTTCTTCTCTGTGTCAATTACATGCCTTTGAATGCAACACTCTGCAGATTCACTTTATTTCAACATTGTCTAATAATCCAAATGTACTTTGTATAAGTTACTATTATACAAAAGGACAGGCAATGATTTTCGGGCTATACAGATGGCAGAAATAATGCTAGTCTCTCTTCTGTTTTTGTTGCAAAGATAGCCTATCTACTTATGATAATAATAGTCATTTAAATAAAACAAATCTAAATATCATTTTATATATAAAGTTCAATTCTAAAATGTAATTTCAAGCATTTAAGGACCTCTTCAGCCATACTCAAGTCCTGCACAGTCTACTGTACTCATCCTTATATTACCTAGTGCTCACACAGTCACAACTCAGCATTAAATTACCTACTCAATATCTACTTTGCTATGTTTGAGAGAAATTACTCGAGTTCCACACAAAGTATAAGCAGGCAATGGATAGTAATCCAACAACAGCTCTCCATTTATGCACCTCATGCCCCCACATGCTGTGTGAATTTCATACAGTCCAAACTCTGGTAAATACTGTGAACCATGAGGAGTTACAAGGAAGTACACATTTTTATCCATTATTAGCATAAGTTTGATTTGTGCAAACTCTGTTGGCATGCCAGGACCTATGCAAAGAAAAAATCCCTTTCTGTATAGAGTGCCTTTCCACTGTATCTCAGTAGATGCTTCAAGAGCACACTGATCAGGCAAGCTTGCTTCTACTGCACTGCGTACTGCATCACTGTACAACTCTGCATGGAAAGGGGTTGATTGTTTCACTTGCAAAGTAGGAGCAAAGATAGAACTTGAGTTTAGATATGTTTGCAGAAGTTGCTTGTTATTTGCAAGTGTCTGGCACACATTTTTGAAATTTTGTGTTCTTCTCACACATCTTTTGAAATAGGAATGCTTGCTTTCGAATCTCATAGTCCACAATCTTATGAGTGGGCCAAACTTGAGAATCAAAGCAGGATAGTGGCCAATGTAATGGTGCTTTGGTTTGAGTTTATAAACAGGAAACATCTCCTTTCTTGTTCCTAGATACTCCACAATGAGAACATTGCGCAAAGCAACTTGAGAGTGAGATATTTTAGGGGCACATATTAATTCCACAAGTTCTTTCAGCTGGACTGTCAGCTGCCATATCGGATCATCTGTTTCAGCAATCTTTTCACCTATTATAATAGGAAGAAGCCTCAGGGGAGACCTGTTTTCTGTTGCCTGGCCACCTATTTTAACTCCCTTTTCAACAACCTCTGAAGGAGTAGAAGTGGCATCAAATCCCTGATAGCTGAACTGCTTGATTCTCCAGTTTAGCTGACTGTAAGTAAAGAATTTCTTTACCTTCACAAAGTGCTTGATGTGCATGGCCAAGTCATATGCCACAATTCCTTCAAACACATGTCCAATACAAGGTGGGAGGCCAGGCTGGCAGACATAAAAGTAAGTGAGGGGATTGAAAACTGAATCAAATTTTAAACCCCTGATTTCTGTCAGGGCACCACTTCTTATCTGTTGTATTGCCTCATTGTAGTTTTGCACTGTTCGGGGTGGTGCACCTTTTTGAAAATCATGGAACTCACTTCTAGTTACCAGGCAATATCTACAGAAGTAAGTGGAGGTACTGAAATTCTCTGTGAAACCTCCAATATTGTGAGACCCCAAATTATCTCCAGCAATGCAAACAACTGATGCCTTAACAACATGCCCAAATATCACAAGCCCATTTGTCTCCGGTTCCTTGATATCTGACAGCATTGTGGAGAACACTTCAGATCGTACTTATCAGACCGTTACCATTTTGTCTGTTTAAATGGGGAAAAATCGATCATAACTCCAGTAAACTATGGAGTGCCGCAAGGATCTGTATTAGGCCCTCTGCTATTCTCAATATACATGCTGCCACTTGGTAATATTATAAGAAAACATGGAATTAATTTCCACTGTTATGCGGATGACACTCAATTATATATTTCATCACGACCAGATGAAAACAATAAATTATCTAAATTGACAGAGTGTGTTAAAGATATAAAATACTGGATGACGTGTAATTTTCTGCTATTAAATTCAGATAAAACGGAGGTATTACTTATCGGTTCAAAAAACCGCCCACACAACCTCTTACAATACAACTTTCATTTAGAAGGGTGTCCTGTTACTTTATCCACTACAGTAAAAGACCTGGGTGTTATATTAGACCGCAACTTGTCTTTTGAAAATCATATTTCATATGTTACAAGAACAGCCTTTTTCCACCTTAGAAACATTGCTAAGCTACGTAATATGCTATCAGTTTCTGATGCAGAAAAGTTAGTTCATGCATTCATGACCTCGAGACTAGATTACTGTAATGCCTTATTAGTTGGTTGTCCTGCATCCTCAATAAACAAGCTACAGTTAGTGCAAAATGCAGCCGCTAGAGTTCTTACTAGATCAAGAAAATATGATCATATAACACCAATTCTATCGTCTCTACATTGGTTACCTATAAAGTTCCGTATCAATTACAAAGTATTACTACTGACCTATAAAGCCCTAAATGGTTTAGCTCCCCTGTATTTAACGGAACTTCTATCGCCCTACAATCCATCGCGCTCTTTAAGATCACTAAATTTGAGGCTTCTGGTCATTCCTAGGATATCTAAGTCCACTAAAGGAGGGAGGGCGTTTTCACATTTAGCTCCTAAACTCTGGAATGGCCTTCCTGATATTGTTCGAGTCTCAGACTCGCTGTCCCAGTTTAAAACTAGATTAAAGACGCATCTCTTTAGCCAAGCATTCACATAATACTTACCTTTTATACTACAGTTGAATCAGATTGAATGCATTAATATTATGAACAGCAGCTACGCTAATTATTTCCCATCTGCTTTTCTGTTGTTATACAGACGATCTGTAAATACAGATCGTCAGCTCCAGTTTGTATCCAGCCTCCCATGGAAACTACAGATGCCCCAACACCCGTGAAGAGACGACTCGAAGCCTGTGAAGAGACGACTCGAAGCCCATGAAGAGACGACTCGAAGCCTGTGAAGAGACGACTCGACGCCTGTGAAGACACGACTCGACGCCTGTGAAGACACGACTCGACGCCTGTGAAGAGACGACTCGACTCCCGTGAAGAGACGACTCGACGCCTGTGAAGAGACGACTCGACGCCTGTGAAGAGACGACTCGACGCCTGTGAAGACACGACTCGACGCCTGTGAAGAGACGACTCGACTCCCGTGAAGAGACGACTCGACGCCTGCGAAGAGACGACTCGACGCCTGTGAAGAGAAGACTCGACGCCTGCGAAGAGACGACTCGACGCCTGTGAAGAGAAGACTCGAAGCCTGTGAAGACACGACTCGACGCCTGTGAAGACACGACTCGACGCCTGTGAAGAGACGACTCGACTCCCGTGAAGAGACGACTCGACGCCTGCGAAGAGACGACTCGACGCCTGTGAAGAGAAGACTCGACGCCTGTGAAGAGAAGACTCGAAGCCTGTGAAGACACGACTCGACGCCTGTGAAGACACGACTCGACGCCTGTGAAGAGACGACTCGACTCCCGTGAAGAGACGACTCGACGCCTGTGAAGAGACGACTCGACGCCTGTGAAGAGAAGACTCGACGCCTGTGAAGAGACGACTCGACGCCTGTGAAGAGAAGACTCGACGCCTGTGAAGAGACGACTCGACGCCTGTGAAGAGACGACTCGACGCCTGCGAAGAGACGACTCGACGCCTGTGAAGAGACGACTCGACGCCTGTGAAGAGAAGACTCGACGCTGGCGATATGTTTATGCCCTAAATCAATACATGATTAACTAACTGTATTTCTCTATGTACATTTCTGAAATGCACTTTCTGTAAAGCTGCTTTGAAACAATATGTATTGTGAAAAGCGCTATACAAATAAATTTAAATTGAATTGAATTGAACACTTTGTCATGGCCAAAATATTTAAAGTGTTCTTCCCTACACAAGAGCACAAGCTGCAAGTTTTCAACACTGGAACGATAAAATGGGTCAAGATTGGCCAGTGTAAAGTAAACCCCAAGTATCTTGTGTTTTTTTTTTTTGTTTTTTTTTTTTTTTTTTTAAGAGGATTAACAACCTCGAAGGCATCTTGATACAGTATGAGCTTTATACTTATACCTGACTCCCTAAACAGTGTATTAGTCTTGTAGACAGAACCATCTCTCACATCACTTAGAACATGTGCAGAAGTGTCATATTCATGCTTTGTACATTCTTTCCACACAATTGGGTCTTTTAGCAAAGCCTGCAGAGTCTCTTTTATTGGGATATACTGAGCAAATTGTTCCTTTCGATTATCATCAGTGCCTAAACTAATAGTTTGAGGATGCACATAAGAGAAGTTTGTCTGAAAATATTGTTTTCTCAAATACTTAGTAGAGAGTGCAGGGCTACAGGATGCATGCAAGCTAGAATCATTTAAACTTGCCAGAACATCTTTTATTTCTGACTCTGTCAATTAGCTTGCAGGACACCTTTAAAGGAACACTCCGACTTTTTGGGACTTTAGCTTATTCACAGTATCCCCCAGAGTTAGATAAGTCCATACATACCTTTTTCATTTCTGTGCGTTCTGTAAGTGTTATTTGACGCACCCACCGCTAGCCTAGCTTAGCACAAAGACTGGATGTAAATGGATAAGGTAGCATACTAATCCCAATAAGTGACAAAATAATGCAAACATTTTCCTATTTACATGTTGTGATCTGTATAGTCACAGCGTGTACAAATAACAAGGCTATATGAGACAGAGACCATTTTTAATCGTATAAATACTGGGAACTATATTCTCACTAGGCGTAGGAGCACAGCTACTTGGGCGGAGTGGCTACTTGGGCGGAGTGATTAGCACAGCACACGAGACGCCCTGTTGATGGTTCCGTAAACAAAACAAACGTGACTAACTAGCTAGTAGCGAACGTAACTCGTGATCATGGCTGACTTTGAGGAATTGTCAGAGGAATTTTACTGTGTATCAAACCAAGATCCAGAACCATATAGTTTTGAGCCAGAATACACAGACGAGGAGTTACAAACTTTGGAAGCACAGAAAACTTTGTATGAATAGCTAAGCTACAAGTAAACAGGTGATCATGAAAGGCTA
The DNA here is from genome assembly GCA_021464565.1 of Rutilus rutilus. Classification (NCBI taxonomy): domain Eukaryota; kingdom Metazoa; phylum Chordata; class Actinopteri; order Cypriniformes; family Leuciscidae; genus Rutilus; species Rutilus rutilus. Next base: position 4,678,393 of record JAJAQA010000008.1, on the reverse strand, counting down.
TTTCAAATGTGCTATGTCAGTTGACGTGTGCATATTTTGTGTATTGACACACTGTATGCAATGGCTATACTACAATTTCATTGAACTATGAATGATCATTATTACAAAATCACTTACTTGGTGGACAGCTGACCATTAGGTTCACTCGGCATGGGGCGTTTCTTCCAGTTGACACAATGAGAAAAAAAAAACGACAACTGCCGGGTGTATTAGGGCAGAGAAATCTTCCGTGGTAGTGACGCAAATATTTTGATTGTCATCAAGCCTTGACATTGATGGCAATACCCGGTCCCATTCATTACAACAAAGGCACTCGGTTTCTGTCGGCATAGGTTGGCATGTTCCACATTTACACCACCAGTCCGTGTTCGTTCTGATTCTCCCTTCGACATCAATCTCTTCGGCATCTTGTCTTACAGCTTCCAAAGTTTGTAACTCCTCGTCTGTGTATTCTGGCTCAAAACTATATGGTTCTGGATCTTGGTTTGATACACAGTAAAATTCCTCTGACAATTCCTCAAAGTCAGCCATGATCACGAGTCACGTTCGCTACTAGCTAGTTAGTCATGTTTGTTTTGTTTACGGAACCATCAACAGGGCGTCTCGTGTGCTGCGCTAATCACTCCGCCCAAGTAGCTGTGCTCCTACGCATAGTGAGAATATAGTTCCCAGTATTTATACGATTAAAAATGGTCTCTGTCTCATATAGCCTTGTTATTTGTACACGCTGTGACTATACAGATCACAACATGTAAATAGGAAAATGTTTGCATTATTTTGTCACTTATTGGGATTAGTATGCTACCTTATCCATTTACATCCAGTCTTTGTGCTAAGCTAGGCTAGCGGTGGGTGCGTCAAATAACACTTACAGAACGCACAGAAATGAAAAAGGTATGTATGGACTTATCTAACTCTGGGGGATACTGTGAATAAGCTAAAGTCCCAAAAAGTCGGAGTGTTCCTTTAAGCTGATTTCTTGTGTACTGGTGACACACATCATTGAGACCGTCTACTTGTTCCACAATCATCTGAATAGTGGAGGAAGGTACAAGGTATTTGGCCTGTAACTTCATGTAAAACATACACAAATTTCTCATATATAGCTCTTTCATATCAGGTGGGTCCAGGATATCCTCAGGCTCGTCAATGCTTACATCTGATGGACTTTGAGCAACATCAAAAGACTGGCTTGGCACAGAATCAACAAGATACATAGCTGAGACTTGCACAGATGCAGCTTTTTTATGATTTCTAGAAATGTGTGCAGTAAAAGAGGACCTCAATGAAAAGGCTTTGCCACAGCCTTTAAATGGGCACTTCACCTCTTCTTTCTTTGAAACATGCAACTTTAAATGATCTAAAAGATCTTTCAGATCAATGCATTGTGTCTGGCAATGTGACTTTTCACATTTCAGTGGACCCTGTACGGTTTCACATTGTGACACGGATGACCACCTATGGTGGCGCAACATATGACTTTTAAAGGAATTATACTTGGTAAACCTTGATTTGCACCCAATTACACAACAGGCATATTCACCATGTGCTTCATTTGTGTGTAATTTTTTTAGGATTTACATACCCTTTCACTGTTTTCGTAGAAATGCCACATATAGGACACGTGAAAGCATTTAGAACACTTGCAATATTGCAAACTTACTTTAATATAATGTTTGAGCTTGAAGACTTCTGACTGATCTCAATTCCAGAAGTTCCAGATAGCTAATGTTCCAATTCCTGGTATTGCATAAAAAAACTGAGGAGAAGTTTGCGTAATGTTTGTGCAAAATTACATTACATTAAATTGTAACACAGCAACATTGATTTTCTTTATTTACTTGAGTCACAGATTCAGATTCAGTCACAAAAAAATCTGTAATTCAGGCATTTCTGAAACAGTCACTCAGTTTTAAGCCTTTACAAATTTTAATAAAGTGTGTTTGTTCCTTAAACCTTTACAATGTGACCATTTAGTACCACACTATGAGTATTTCCCTTATGTCATTTTAGCTGTATATCAATTACACTAAATTTGCTGACATCATTTTTTGAGAACAATCGTGGATGCTTTTGCCAGAAAGCCACACAGGGCTGTCACCAAAGAGACTGCTGTTAGTGTACCATTTGAAACCAAAGTCAACGTTGACTTCTCACTTAAACCCAAACAATTGTTTGGGCCAGTTAAAGCGCTTAACAAGTGCGCAGCATATTTGAAAGCTGTTGCCAGCAGTGGTCAACTTTAGTTAGCCAGCCACGTGCCACACAGACACGGCCACAAAAATACAAGCTAACACAAAGATAATGTTCTTATAAATGCAATGTTAAACGGCGTTTAGGTAATGTTAACACAAAGCTAAAATGTATCTGCAACCTAGCTAATGTAACATCTGACATACATTACTTGTTTTGTTTTCGGTCGTCAATCTTAATGTATACTCTAGCTATGTGTCAGTATTGCGTTGAATTTTTGAATGTGTCAGTAAATATTTTTGACGTTACCTCTCACACGTGTTGCTTCCTCGAAAACAGCAGAATAGTTCACCAGTGCGCCGCCGTCTTCATCGTTCATGTCGCGCGCTTCTTTCTGCGTGCACCCACTTAGCAGAGGTGTCAATTCTGATTGGCTTAAATAATTATTGCCCTGAAAATGATTTGCTGAACACAGAGGTTTGTGATTTTTCTTTAGCATTGGTTTTCGTAGCTTATTATTTAAATTGCAACAGTCTTTTTTTTAAAACAGCTAAACTTGTTTTACTTTCTTAAGTTACAAAGTTACAAGTAAAGTAAATATACTTTCAACTAGGATATCTCTCTTTTTAACAGATCTCTGATAATCTGTGACAAGCTAAGGGGTGTCAGAAATGGACACAGTTGTTACAGTATTTCATGTGTTAAAAGAGGCCAGCAGGTTAATAAAAAAAACTTTATTTTTACGGTTAGTTTTGTTAAAATTATCATTGAAAATCTGTTAAAAAACAGATATGTAGTGTATTGCATTTATACATAGTTTCTCTGTTAAATTATGTCAATAAACAGTTTTTTGTTGTAATTTTAATAAAACATTTCTGTCATTTAAAAAAACAGGGAAAACAATGTAAAGTTTATTGGCAAAAACTGTAAAAAAAAAAAATTACAGTGTGGATGCACCATTGTACCCCTAATGCTCTTTCAATGGGAAGTGAATCTTGATCCAAATCGAGGTCTTTAATTTCTTTTGCCCTTTCTTATTCAGAAATTTTACCAATATGGCAGTACTATTGCTAATCCATTTAGTTAATTTGAAGCCCCCTGCTTGACATATGGCTGTTAGGTCATGGCACAGAGAAATGGCTTGATCGACAGAACCGACAGATTTCAGGCAATCGTCAACATAAAAGTTTTTTTTTTTATCGTACTTACTATGACCGCATCAAATTGGTGACCATTGTCGTCAGCACATCGTCTCAGGGCATAGTTAGCACAGTTTGGTGATGATGTGGCACCAAAGAGATGTACTTTCATTCTGTACTCCTCTAAAGCTTGGCTAAGGTCACCATCAGGCCACCACAAGAATCTGAGCAAGTCAGTATCTTCAGGGGGAACTTTTACCTGGTGGAACATCGCTTCCACGTCTGCCATAATTGTCACAGGCTCTTGGCGAAATCTCATAATAACTCCAATTAGAGTACTGGTCAGGTCTGGTCCTTGAAGAAGTTGATCATTTAGGGTAGTTCCCTGGAACGAAGCCCCACAGTCAAATACAACACGAATTTTATGCTTGGTGGGATGTTATACTCCATGGTGAGGAAGGTACCATACCTTTCCATTATTACGGCTGAGGTTTTGTTACCTTCACCGCATAGCCCATGGTAATTACATCTTTCATAAAATTAATATACTCATGATGAAACAATGGATTCTTCAAGAACTTTTTTCTCAGATTTAATGCACGCTGCTCAGCAAGGCTGCGGTTGTTAGGCATTTCCACGTCTTTATCCTTTAACGGCAATCCAATGCAATAGTGCCCATCTATCATTGTGGTTGATTGAGAGACCTTTTTCCATGAACAGTAGGTCTGATTTTGACATTTCCATTTTTTATTCCTGCTCAGGGAAGTCATATTTGAACTGCTGGCTCCACAAATCTTCTAATCTGGAAACAGATATTTGATTGAATATACTTGTATTACCCCATCTTTGTTTCGGTTACAGTTACCTTCTCTCAATGGTCCATTTACCATCCATCCAAGAGCAGTCCTCACAGCATATGGCCCCTCATTTACACTATGAATTATCTCCTGTGGCTCCAATGCCTTTGGCACATTAGTACCGATCAGCAGACCTATTTCTGCATTGATGCATGGAACTTGTGCACCCTTTAGATGTGACCATTGGTCTACTTCTTCCTGCTGTGAGATATGATCTTTGCTCACTGGAATCACTCCTTGAGAGAAAACTTAGTTTAAAGGACAAGTTCGGTATTTTACACTTAAAGCCCTGTTTACAGATCGTTTCTGATGAAATAGAACGGTTAAGATTAAAATTTTGACACATGCTGCTGTCCCGAGAATTTTAGGTTTATTTTGCTTGAGACGCATAGCTACAGGAGAATGCTGGAAGACGATGAGTCAGTCATGGTTCTCAAGGTTTACTACAACTACCTCTGTTTTTTGTGGTTAATCAGAAAAACAATGCATTTGTGTGTTTTCAAATGCATATTCAGTTATAATTGTGTACATCCTTTATTGATGTCTTTGTTTTATTTATAATTCGGCCTTTTTGTTATATCAAGGCCTTAAGTTGTATTTTACCACAGGTGTGGGAGTCATACACACCACTATTTTTTCAAATGCTTAACCATTTCAACGTAAGTGACATGAACAAATGTTTTATTGGATTGCTTATATCCTGAAGTGAATAATAAACAGTTATTTATTTTTCCAAGCAGACTGTTTTTTTTTTTTTTTTTTTACCTCTACCCAATTGTTGTGAATTAACTTCAAGATTGAATTCTGTAATTTCATAGTAATACTACAAGTAAAAAAAGTAATTGTAACGGTCACCAGCTGGAGTGCCTTCGAGAGCCACCAGAGGCACCTGCGTGAAGTTGGCCCCCCACCCAACGCAAAACGTCGTCAAACTATGCTCAATCGTTTGTGCTCCGTTTGTGCTGGTTTGTGCTGTAAAAAATTTCGTTTGTGCTGTTTCGGTTTTTTAGATATTAAAAGAATATTTTTAGGTCATTCTGAGGTCACTTAGCCCCCCCACATGCTCCAAATTCACCCAAACTAGTCTCGTTCGTTTGTGCTTCGTTTGTGCTGGTTTGTGCCGGTAAAATTTTCGTTTGTGCTGCTTCGGGTTTTAAAATATCAGAAATTGAATTATAGACGATGACGTCACCAGCCCCCCCACATGCTCCAAATTCACCCAAAATAGACGCAATCGTTTGTGCTCCGTTTGTGCTGGTTTGTGCTGTAAAAAGTTTCGTTTGTGCTGCTTCGGTTTTTTAGATATTAAAATAATATTAGGTGGTCATTCTGAGGTCACTCAGCCCCCCACATGCTCCAAATTCACCCAAAATAGTCTCGTTCGTTTGTGCTTCGTTTGTGCTGGTTTGTGCCGGTAAAATTTTCGTTTGTGCTGCTTCGGGTTTTAAAATATTATACATTCAATTATTTTTGATGACGTCACCAGCCCCCCCACATGCTTCAAATTCACCCAAAATAGTCTCGTTCGTTTGTGCTTCGTTTGTGCTGGTTTGTGCTGTAAAAAGTTTCGTTTGTGCTGCTTCGGTTTTTTAGATATTAAAATGATATTTTTAGGTCGTTCTGAGGTCACTCAGCCCCCCATATGTTCCAAATTCACCCAAACTAGTCTCATTCGTTTGTGCTTCGTTTGTGCTGGTTTGTGCCGGTAAAATTTTCGTTTGTGCTGCGTTGGGTTTTAAAATATCAGAAATTGAATTATAGACGATGACGTCACCAGCCCCCCCCACATGCTCCAAATTCACCCAAAATAGTCTCGTTCGTTTGTGCTTCGTTTGTGCTGTTTTGTGCCGGTACAATTTTCGTTTGTGCTGCATCAGCCTTTAAAAAATTAGACAGTGAATGAAAGCGAATTATAGACGGTGACTTCACCAGCCCATTAAATGACTTCAACCAGCCTGCATCTTCATGAACGCACCACAGAGAAATGCACATTTCATACATAAGCAGAGAGCAGTCTGTTTTCTTTCGTTTTGAATTGTTCTGTTTAAAAGTAGACATGTCTGTGATGCAAGTAGGTCTAGGCGCTGAGTTTCGGTTCATTTATGAGACCAACTGCAGTTCAGGCGCCGGCGCCTCTATGTCCTGATTATCTATTGTCTGATATAGGCCTATTTACTTCTTATTTTGCCTATTAAATCCTGGCATTTGGTAGATGAAACAATGATTAAAATTAAGATAAAATTAATACAAAACGAATTTCACCTTAAAGAAAGGCTTTGTGCTTTCTGTTTGAGGTCTCTGTGAAAGTTTTAAAGCAGTCTTTTAGTGTCGTTTTCAGAGTGGTCAGTCCGTAACGAAGTTCTCCGTCCATTACATTGTTTTTTCCTCATAAATGCAAACACGAAAAATTAAATAAAATGAATAATTTATGTTCTGCGGAGAGACAACGCTTCTTCATCCGGTGGGTAGGCTAGTATTAGGCTACTTTTGGTTTGCGCAGAATTACTAAAAAAAAAAATGTAACGCACATGCTATTTCCCTCATATTAAATATAAAACGCATGAGTAGACTGATATTTTTTTAATGTCTGGACTCCTTTATTAAGGGAGAAGCCTATGGATATATAACAGACAGTTTCAATATATTGGTATTAATTTATTCTGATAATTTATACTTCAAGTTTTGACTTGCAAATGTCACGTCCATAACGCTGGAATTGACCAATTTTAAAGAATTTATCCTCAACTGTTTTTGTGGTGTAAGTCTATGTATTTTATAATGTTAACTTCAAATAATAGTTAGGCTATATGAAGATGTGGTAGCATTGGATCTGGACTCAGGAGTTGGAAGGGGTGTGTCGCGATTCTGCCTTCTCACACCGCAACACAGGTCCGTGGATGGAGCGTCGGGATTTTGGTTTCATATTGCATATTGTTACACAGCCCTAGTCGTTTGTTTGAGAAATGTTAAGTTCTACTTCTGTAGTTATTTTGGTGAAAGTAACTGGAGTAGCTAATGCATTACAATTCTGAGACGGCCTTTATTGTAAGGTACTCTAAATAATTTCCTTTAAATAAAAGTAACAAAGTAATCTATAATGTATTACAGTTTGGAAGTGCTGCTGATATTGTGAAAAATGATTAGCCTATAAATAGATTATATATTTTCATATAATTAATATTTTAATGTTAATATAATTCAAATTTAATATAATTCAAATGTAATTTATTCCTGTAATGTCAAAGCTGAATTTTCTGTATCATTACTCCAGTTTTCAACGTCACATTATTCTTTAGAAATCATAAGATGTTGATGTTGTGCTCAATTATTATTGGTGCTCACTGCTCATTTAAGAAAGGCTCTTATTTTGTATTGTATTTTGTATTATATTTTTTACATATTGCGTATGTTTTTTGTTTTGTTTGTTTTTGTTTTTTATGTTTAATATTTTTTGTGGAAAATTTAATTTTTGATATTTTTTCCCCTTTTGATTAATTTAATCCGTTTCGGTCTTACCTTGTTACTTCAACTAGCTACTGTAAAAAAAATATATATATATTATATTATATTATATTATATTATATTATATTATATTATATATATTTTTTAAAGGCCGATGCAGCACAAACGAAAATTGTACCGGCACAAAACAGCACAAACGAAGCACAAACGAACGAGACTATTTTGGGTGAATTTGGAGCATGTGGGGGGGCTGGTGACGTCATCGTCTATAATTCAATTTCTGATATTTTAAAACCCAACGCAGCACAAACGAAAATTTTACCGGCACAAACCAGCACAAACGAAGCACAAACGAACGAGACTATTTTGGGTGAATTTGGAGCATGTGGGGGGCTGAGTGACCTCAGAATGACCACCTAATATTATTTTAATATCTAAAAAACTGAAGCAGCACAAACGAAACTTTTTACAGCACAAACCAGCACAAACGGAGCACAAACGATTGCGTCTATTTTGGGTGAATTTGGAGCATGTGGGGGGGCTGGTGACGTCATCATCTATAATTCAATTTCTGATATTTTAAAACCCGAAGCAGCACAAACGAAAATTTTACCGGCACAAACCAGCACAAACGAAGCACAAACGAACGAGACTATTTGGGGTGAATTTGGAGCATGTGGGGGGGCTGAGTGACCTCAGAATGACCTAAAAATATTTTTTTAATATCTAAAAAACCGAAACAGCACAAACGAAATTTTTTACAGCACAAACCAGCACAAACGGAGCACAAACGATTGAGCATAGTTTGACGACGTTTTGCGTTGGGTGGGGGGCCAGAGGCCACTCCACACTAGACTGTGATCACTCCTTCAAACACTACATTTCCCATAAAACACTGCCCGGACTCATCAGCACTCATCTCTTTCACCTGTTTCTCATCACCTTGTTTCACTCACACCATAAATACCTGGTTTTCACGTTCACTCATCGCGAAGTCTTGTTGTACTGTTAGTCTGCATTTCTGAGCATTTTTCCCGTGTTTGTTTTCTGTTTTTGACCCTGGACTGTTTAACGTTTCTGACTCTGTTCTGCCTGCCCCTATCTGGATTGTTTATTGGACTCTGTTTATTGCTGCCTGCCTTGACCACTGCCTGTTTACTGGATTACGAGTTTGGATTACCATTATTTAATAAAGCTGCGTTTGGATCAATATTCGTGTCTCGGAGCATTCATAACAGTAACAAAATAATTTCATTAAAATATGATGATGCTAAACAATTTGGTTATGCAGGGAGTTTAATTTGTTTGCTCAGGGAATTTCAGGTGCCACTTAATATCAAAATATTAATGTTGAATACAAACAAAGTTGTGAATATACAATTTTGTAAACCTTAAAATATTGCTAATATAGTTAAGGCAGTTCAGTGTCAATTTCTTATTCATGTTCCATTTCCAGACACTAACAATTTGTAACTTATACTGAAGAAACAAGTAAAAAATGCTGTATTTGCAGAACTATACATTTGTCAATGCAAAAAAAGGAAAAAGAATGACTGAATATGACATGTTTGAGCCTAAATGTAGTTGTCCTGCCAGGAAACCTTGCCTGCAGATGAAACAAAGTAGCTCTTCAGCTTGTCTCTTATTTGTTTGGCAGCCATGGAGCTGTTGCAGGGTTTTCCAGGTTGAAGAGGGAGCATGGCTCCCAGACCATCTTGTCTCCAGGTACCCTCCACAAATCTGTGGTCACCGTCTTCTGAGTCAATCAGGGCTGGAGGTGCATATGTGTCAGACCGAATCCCACACAAATAATTGTGGAGACACACACAAGCTAAGGCCACCTTCTGTACCTTGTCTGTGTTGAGCATTATGGTGGTGATGAATACTCTCCACCTGTTTGCAAGTATTCCGAATCCATTTTCCACAACTCTGCGTCCTTGAGAAAGCCTGTAGTTAAAAACTCTCTGCTGATTGTCCATCTGACGAAATGAGTATGGCTTCATGAGGTCTGTGCGCAAAGCATAAGCATCGTCGCCCAGGAACACAAAGGGTGCTTGTATGTCTGATTGTGGAAGTGGTTTTGCTGCAGGGATATTAAGAAGGCCCTGGTCCAGTGCTTTCTTGAAACCTGACTCATTAAACACTCCTGCATCTGATGCTCTTCCCTGTGCTCCCACACTGACATACAGAAACTGGTACTTGGCATCAACAAGAGCCATGATTAACACAGAAAACCGCCCCTTGTAATTACAGAAGATACTTCCACTATGAGCTGGGGGCAAAATGTTTATATGTTTCCCATCTAGGGCACCAAGGCAATGGGGGAACTGCCACTTTTGATGAAAATCTTGTGCTATGTCCAGCCATTCCTCCTCTGTAGTTGGTGTCTGAAATGACAGATTTATGCATCAGGGCAAAGATCTTAAATAATTCAACTTTCAGTGAGGACCACTGTAATATTTGAAGTGATATCAAATATTTGTTGAATACTTTAGACTATTTAAAATATATATTTTTTTTCAAATGTTTTATTACTGTTTTTATCTAAATACTTGTTTGATAAAAAAAAAAGACCACATGCATTATGTGTTTAATTTCATTTGTGTGTGTATTTAAAAAAACAACAACAAACATTTCATTAGTAATGTAATCTACTTTAGACATTACCTTGAGATAATCCTTAGCAAATGATTTGTACAGGGCTTTACATGTTTCAGTGACAATCTGGGAGATGGTTGACTTTCCAACTCTAAACTGGAAGTTTAACGATGTAAAGGACTCTCCTACAAGATAAAGAAACAACATTAGTGGCATTCACCCGATTTAAACACAATAAACGAAACAGGCTGTTGCAAACAAACCTGTTGCCAAAAATCTTAGTGTTAACACCAGTCTCTCCTGGACAGCAAATGGACAGCCTCATGTTTGTCTCCTGCTTTGTGATCAACGGGGCTACTTTATTGAGGACAAACTTTCATGCGAAGTAGCTCCTTGACCCCTTCTCTGTCAGAAACCTGTAAAATATAACAATACAAATAAAGTCGATGGGCATAACTACATCCACAACTGCAGTCCACCAGAGTACATGGAAACGAATATATGAACGTTTATTTCAACGGTAATTAATCTGTGTAGTACGTAACGACATTTCTATGAGAAAAAAACAACAACTCACCTCCATATCATGATGTAGCAAGTATAGTCCATGCTCGCGTTGTCTCCACTTCTTTGACCATCGTTTTTTTTTTCTGTTAAAAACAAACTACAAGCTATCGCCACTGCAACCTCTTCGTCCGCCATGATTGTTTACTCTGAAGTCACGTTTGATCTCGAGGGATTTTGCGAGATTTCCCGTCTGACCTGGGAATGCTCGGGAGTCAAATCGGTTCGTGTGTGATGTGTTGATTTTGCCGTGTGGCTGCGCACCACACACTGTACGACCAAAACTGTTAGACCCGTGATTTTTTATCGCCGTGTGTGGGGGTCTCTCTGGTTTGGAAAATCGGCCGACAATTTTAAAATCGTCCCGTGTGAACCAGCCTTTACACACACCCCTGCTAAAGTGCCAGACATTGGCGCCCTTCCAGCTGATGGCGCCCTAGGCGACCGCCTAGTTTGCCTATGCCTAAAAACGGTCCTGCCTCCAGGCTTTCCACCTCCTTCTACATACCGTTTTTTTAAACTATGCGGACGTGTACTTTTTCACAAGGGACCACACTCCTTCCACAATACTCAGAACTGACTATGTACAGGTTTTGCACTTAATATCACAGTCATAAATTATGAATTAAATATTGTCACAAGCTGGCTCATGGCCTGTGGCAAAAATGAGGGGACACCAACAAGAAGTATAGGCCAATCAAAAAGGTTGTCTTTATTGTAAATCAAAACTATTAACTTTAAACAAAGAAAAGGAAATGAGGTGTGGGAATGTCATAATGTAAGGTGTATGTAAAATCCATGGATGCGTGAATCTGTGTGTGTACATGACTGAGTGGAAAAACTAAGACATAACTATAAAGGAACAAACAAAACAGGATCATACCTGGAGGAGCAGAGAGAGAGAGAGAGAGTGGTTAGTGAAGCAGTTTAAATACCCTGAGCCCAGGTGGCTCCAATCACTAACGACCCTCCTCTGCCTGCAGGAGGAACCGCCCCTGCAAAGCAGAGGAGGGGCTGTGACACCCCCCTCCTTAAAATGAGGGTCCCACCCTCAGCCCAAAATTTGGCCCAACATATTTAAAACAATCCAAATTCCCCAAAATGAAAATAAAGAAATACCAGTCCCAGCTCCTAGCAGTCACCCAGTGTCCCCTGGCTGACCATCCATCCCTCAAACTCAGCAGCCCTGGTACCTGGGGAGCAATTTAAGAGAAAGAGGTGCAGACAGCCAGCAGGGGCCAACAGTGAGAAGATACAAACTAGGTTAAAGGAGCACGGGACAGGGCATCAGCAATGATGTTATCCTTACCGCTAATGTGTCTAATATCAAGGTTGAATGGTTGCAAGAACAAAGCCCAACGCATCAGTCGCTGGTTGGGGTTTTGCAGGGATTTAAGAAAAATGAGCGGGTTGTGGTCAGTGAACACGGTTAAAGGGGTCAAACCGGAACCAACATAGACTTCGAAGTGCTGTAAAGCCCAAATGAGTCCTAAAGCCTCCTTTTCAATTACAGAATAATTTTGCTGATACTTATTAAATTTCCGGGAGAAGAAACTGACTGGACACTCAACATTGTCATCATTTTCCTGGAGAAGCACAGCCCCAGCACCGATTTGACTGGCGTCTACCTGCAATTTGAAAGGTTTCCCAAAATTTGGTGCTGCCAACACGGGTGCCAAACACAAAAGAGCCTTAACTGCATCAAATGCCTCTTGACACTGGGTGGACCAGATAAATTCAGCCTTGGCCTTCAACAGATTGGTCAGTGGGGACACTACTACCGAAAAGTTTTTACAAAACGCACGGTAGTACCCCGCCATTCCCAGGAAGCGCATCAGTTCTTTCTTTGTTGAGGGCTGTGGAAACTGCTTCACAGCCTGAACCTTGGCTTCCACAGGACAAACAAAACCCTGACCAACCACTTTGCCTAGGTATGTGACTGTAGCTTTGGCAAACTCGCACTTTGCCAAATTGATAGTTAACCCTCTGGGGTCTGAGCTGTTTTCTGGGCCCTGGAGGTGTTCTGACATGCTCTGACATTTGTGCTTATTTCTGTTACTTGTGACATTTTCATGGCTAAAGTCTTATTACACTGTATTCAGCACAAACTCTGCTACAATAATATATCAACAGCATGTGTGTAAAAGTTTGTAGTTTTGAGATAATGACATTTATGCGTGGTTTGTGAAAATACAAAAAAAAAATCTCACTGAAATAAGGTCATGAAACCCATACTGATTATTTCTTCACAAGACTTTTGAAAATTGTATGACGTAGCCTAGAATATTTGCTCTAAAACTATGTGAAAATCACCCTGACTGCTCATTCAGAGAAGACAATATATTGATTTAAAATTTTTACGACGTGTTTTGTGTGAAAAAGCAATATGCGAAGGGGCGGATCATCTCATTAATATGTAAGGCTTTTTACACCTGAGAAAGACAAAGACACTCCCTAATGGCCCTATTAGGAGCTTATCAGGGCCCATCATTCTGACCAACCTTGCACAAAGAATGAGGAGATTAAAAAAAGAATGGCTTTTAAAATTGTTTGGATTTATTTACAACATAATCCAAAGATACACAACAAAAAAAAAAAACACTTATTGATAACAATGATCCAAAGAAAGAGACCTTTGTGCCATTCCTAAAAACATTGTACATACCTTTCATTTCCAAGGTGTTTGATTTTCACTTTACCATGTTCATGTACAGAGACATGTACTGTGAATGTTGAAGTCAGCAGGACTCAGTGGCATCTGGGCCCTGAAAAAAAAAAAAAAATTGAACATACTGATATCAAGAGAAAGGCCTGCACGATTTTGGGAATACATTTGAGATTTTTCTGGTTAAAATTGCTTTTTAAAATTCACAGAATACACACACACACTCACACAAATGTTTCCAACAATATATTATATAATGAACACAGGTTTGTTGTGCCTTGTAGGTATAGGCTATGCGCAGTGCTGCATAAAATAATAACAATATAGCAGCCTATATACATTTTCAAAAAGATTTCAGTAACAACTAAGCTAGAGAAAAATATATTGATTATCATGTTACTTCAAATGTTTCCATTCGTTATGATGATATGAAATGAGATAATAGTAAAACATGAAGCCGTTTGGAGCGTTTTGCTTTTCCAAAATATGATGCATTCAAACGCGATCGCGATCAAAAATATGATGTACATTCAAACGCGATCGCGCTCAAATATAAAACATTATGGTTAGGCCTACCATATACATATCTACGTTTGAGCAGATATCCACAAACACAGTAACAGTAAACACGGGTCTAAATATTATAATATTCACCATTTATCTAGCAACAGTTCAACTGCAATGTGAAATTTATGCAACAATAACAAACTAATATGTAAGAATTTCTTACCTTATCTTTCTTGTCTTGAAATCGCATTCTTCTTCTGGGGTAAAGCCAATGTAAACTCACGTCTTTCAAACTCGACGAAAAGCAGAGACTGATGAAGTGTTTTGTTTTTGAGGTAATGAGTGCGTTCGCGTTCCATGTGGAGATTTGCATGTGAATATCTTTTGCGCGAGTAGGCGTGGCCAAATTAACTGTAATGAGCAAGCGTTTGAGAAGCTGGACATCTTGTTGGTTTTATACAAATTACTTAAACAGAAAATATTTGTTTTCAGTTTGAATCCGATCATTTAAAAGTACACACTTAAATGTTTATAAAGGTATATGGCTCATAAATGTGTGACAAGTATTCGCTGAGTTTTGTTTCAGTTTATAGACGTGCTCAAGAAAAAAAAGTTCACCGCGACGGAGAGGCAGAACGCACACCCTGTTTATTTTCTTTATTTTTCAAAAGCACAATGTTTTGATTTGATTGTAAGTGGACACATACAAAAGTAGAAATATCACAGATTCTTTTTTTATATTTATTTTTTCTGTATGACCATAAATGACGGAGTAATTTAAGTTTAAAGTGCTACAATGTAAAAAAAGTCCAGCAAAACGCGGGGGCGCGTTTGCCGACCTCAGAGGGTTAACCTGGCCCACACCAGTCTTTCGAACAGGGCTTGCACCCTCTGGACATGCTCCTCCCAGGAGTCCGAGTAAACGACTACGTCGTCCAAATAGACGGCACACCCTTCCAGACCCGAGACCACCCGATTCATCAGCCTCTGGAAGGTGGCTGGAGCATTCCGCAAGCCAAAAGGCATAACTGTATAAGAGAACAAACCAGATGGAGTTACAAAGGCAGCAATCTCACAAACTCTTTTGGTAAGGGGTACTTGCCAATATCCCTTTAAAAGATCAAATTTGCTAACATACTTTGCTGACCCAACTTGATCAATACAGTCCTCCATCCTAGGAAGAGGGTAAAGGTCTGCTTTAGTAACATTATTTACTTTCCTATAATCAGTGCAGGGTCTGAAAGTGGAATCAGACTTTTTGACCAGAAGACAGGGTGAAGCCCAATTTGAACAACATGGCTCAGCAATACCATTGTCCAACATATACTGTACCTCTGTTTCCAATTTCAGTCTCTTCTCCTCAGATACACGATAAAATCTCGGTTTGATAGGCTTAGCATCTCCAATGTCTATATCATGCTTAATTAAGTGGGTTTGCGATGGGGTGTCAGAAAACAGAACAGGGTAGTTTCTAATAAGAGTTACCAATTCATCACGTTTCTCGGAGTCTAAATGATTTACCAAAGCCCCAAGGTTTTGCAAAGTCTGGGAGTTCTTCAGCCGACCCTGCAAAACCTCATCCGAAACCATAACTACCTCTTCTTCTCCCCCCTCCACAAAGCTTAAGGCACAAGATTCAATGACTGGAGCAGCAGTCAAGGCTGACCTCACTGCTGGAGTGCCTTCAACCTTGCTTAGATCACGGGAATAATAACGTCTTAACAGGTTCACATGGCACAATTTAGAGGACTTCCTATGACCAGGGGTCTCAATAAGATAGTTCAAAACTGACACTTTGCGCAACACAGTAAAAAGACCCAAGTATTTTGCCTGAAAAGGTGAACTTACAAGAGGTAAAAGAGCGAGTACACGATCACCGGGACTAAATTCACGCAGCTCAGCCTGTCTGTCATATCTCTGTTTCATTTTCTTTTGAGAACCTTCTAGTTTTCCTTTAGCCAGTTCACCAGCCCTATACAACTTCAACCTAAAACCATTTACATAGTCAATAAGGCTCCGAGGTGGTTCCTCAGGCAAACAACCATCCTGCAGCACTGCTAAAGGCCCACGCACTTTATGACCAAACACTAAGTCATTTGGGCTGAACCCTGTGCTTTCCTGTACTGCCTCACGAGCAGCTAGTAGCAGCCAAGGTAACCCCTCCTCCCAATCTGCAGACAGTTCTGTACAGTAAGCACGAAAAGCAAGGATTTCAACGTTTGATGAAAACGTTCCAAAGCTCCCTGGCTCTGGGCATGGAACGCAGTAGATTTGTTGTGTTTAACTTTAAGCTGTTTGAGAACCTGAGCAAATAAATGTGAGGTAAAGTTAGACCCCTGATCTGACTGGATGATTTTTGGAATCCCAAATGTTGAAATAAATTGAGTTAATGCTTTAACTACTGATTTAGAAGTTATAGTACGCAAAGAGAAAGCTGCCGGATATCTAGTTGCTTGACACATAACCGTTAACAAGTAGCTATGACCTGACTTGGACCGTGGTAAAGGCCCAACACAATCGATAATAAGATGCTCAAAAGGTTGCCCTATGGCTGGTATTGGATATAAAGGTGCTGGCTTTACAACCTGGTTTGGCTTACTTGTGCGCTGACACGTATGACAAGTTTTAATAAACTGAGCTACATCCCGCTCTAAACGTGGCCAGAAAAAATAACGGAGTATGCGATCATAAGTTTTACGAACACCCATATGACCTGCCACATCATCATGTGAAGTTTGCAACACTTTATTTCGCAAAGTATTAGGTACAACTATTTGAAACACCGGTTCTCCTAAACCCTGACCACAGTGTGGAATCCATTTCCTGACCAACAGCCCATCAAGAAGAAAATAACACTGAGCACTATTCCTCACCACTGAATCAGGAACAACTCTATCAAACAGAACAACCAAAGTAGTATCGGCCTTTTGCTCAGCCACCAATGAATCTCTTGAACTAGTCAACTGTTCTGTCTGGAGTTTAACTGGCAACTCAAGATTTTCTGGCTTACTATCAACTTCCTTACGAGAGACAGAGCGAGTAACAGCACAAACTGGAAACACCTCAGGAGACACACTGCTGCAATCTAGAGATACACATTCACGGGGCACTGAAGGTTGCTTCTTAAAGATGTTTAATTTGCCATCTGCCCACACCTTACTACCGGCCAAGTCATTCCCCAAAATCATGTGGACTCCCTCTACTGGCAACTGGGGTCTAACCCCAACAGCTACATCACCCTCTACCAGACCACATTTTAGGGTAACTTCATGTAAAGGAGAAGAGAATGGAACTAAACCCATACCACGTACCATTACACAACTGCCAGTATCAGACCCCTTAGAGAACGGCAAAACAGATTCCAGAATAAAAGAATCCAAAGCTCCAGTGTCTCTTAAGATTTTAACTGGAACATGTTGGTTGCCATCTACCAGGGAAACTATACCATCTGAAATAAAGGCTGAAAAAAATCACAGTGGGAAGACTGAGAACCAAACTCAACTAGTGGCTGAAAAAACTCAACCTGGTGGTCAGAAACTGTAACAGGAACTACCATCATAGCAGGTTTAACTTGACCTGACTTTTTTGATTTAAGTAGAGGACAATCTTTCTTCCAATGTCCTTCAACTAAACAGTAGCGACAGGTATTAACATTAACTGGTGCCTTAGGTCCTCCAGAACCAAACTTCTGCTGAGGCCTTTGGAAAAAAGCTCCAGAAAAAGGTGACCTACTATTCCTAGGAGTAAAGTTATTTGCATGGTGCATGTCACTGTTTGAATCAAAATGACTTTTATGAGTTAGCCTGTACTCGTCTGCAAGGACTGCTGCATCACTTGGAGATTTAACTTTACGTTCATTAATGTATGTAGCAACCTGGTCAGATACAGAATTTTTGAACTGTTCTAACACAATCAAGTTTGACAGACCCTCAAAAGTGCTTACCTCAGATGCTGTACACCAACGATTAAATACAGAAGTCAAATCACGAACAAACTCAGAATAGGTTTGTGAATCTAACTTTTTCCTGTAACGAAAGCGTTGACGATATGCTTCCGGCACAAGCTCATAGACCTTCAGAACTGCTGATTTAACGTTATCATACACTTTACTGTCAGCTAGACTAAGTGCTGAAAAAGCCTCACGTGCTTTACCTGTAAGTACACATTGCAACAACATAGTCCTGTCCACATCTGACCAAGCTCTGGCTCCTGCAATACGCTCAAATAAAGTAAAGTATAAATCTGGATCTGACTCATCAAATTTAGGCAACAAACAAAGATTCTGTGAAACATCAAACTGTGGTACTCCTGGTCTATTTGCATTTCTCAATCGTGCTATCTCTAACTGCATTTGCAAAAGCTCCCTCTGCTGATCAAAAGTTAATGAAGGGCTAGACTGAAAACTTGCACCCTCACTACTAGCAGACTGACCCCAAAAAATACCCACTTCCCTAAGACCCTGCTTTAATCCAGCTTTAACAATCTCTTTAGGTTTTTTATCAATAATCTCAATCTGATAATGTTCAGCTATTTCAATTAACTGCTCCTTAGTACACAAATCTAGGGCTAATTCTGAAGGAGCCTGAACAAAACTACTCAGAAAGGAAGACATTTTCCTCAACCAATACAACTACTACAAATGCCCCAAAAAATATTTATACAACTCACCTGCTGCCAGTCTGGGTTTTAAGGACAGGAGCCACACCCCACTATCCTCCAAAAACTACTAACTAACTGGCCCCTGGTCTTCGTGCAGTCACATGTGGTGGGGTTTTATGCACACAAAACCAGTGGAGTGGAAAAGACAACCAGAAACTGGTGGCCCCCCACATCCACGGAGGTGCTCCCGAGCCGATGTAGGGGAAAAAGGGAAAGGGAAGCTCTACCCACGTTCACTGCCACCTACAAAAAAAACACCACAAGCCTCCTATTGACACTCGCTGATAAACCTCAACAGGAGAGGACTCCCACCTGAACAAAAAACCCAGAAAAGGCCCAGAGTGAATTGCTAACCAATTTTAGCTACAAAGCTAACTAAACAAAAGGAACACATGGCTCTCAACGCTCTCTCCAACAATATTGGCCCAACCAAAGCATCCCCTCAAAAACAATTTGGCAATCTAAACTAAACTAACAAAATGAACCCAAGTTAACTACAAAACAATAATCCAATA
The DNA here is from genome assembly GCA_021464565.1 of Rutilus rutilus. Lineage (NCBI taxonomy): Eukaryota > Metazoa > Chordata > Actinopteri > Cypriniformes > Leuciscidae > Rutilus > Rutilus rutilus. The sequence goes on along the minus strand of JAJAQA010000008.1, from coordinate 4,659,234 downwards.
AACCAAACTGCAAATAAACAAATGTATCAATTATAAAACAAAACAAACTAGACAAAAAAAATAAAAATTAACCCACTATGACAAAATGTTAAAGTAAACTAAAGTACAATTAACTTTTAACTTAAGGACGAGCCCCCATTTGTCACAAGCTGGCTCATGGCCTGTGGCAAAAATGAGGGGACACCAACAAGAAGTATAGGCCAATCAAAAAGGTTGTTTTTATTGTAAATCAAAACTATTAACTTTAAACAAAGAAAAGGAAATGAGATGTGGGAATGTCATAATGTAAGGTGTATGTAAAATGCATGGATGCGTGAATCTGTGTGTGTACATGACTGAGTGGAAAAACTAAGACATAACTATAAAGGAACAAACAAAACAGGATCATACCTGGAGGAGCAGAGAGAGAGAGAGAGTGGTTAGTGAAGCAGTTTAAATACCCTGAGCCCAGGTGGCTCCAATCACTAACGACCCTCCTCTGCCTGCAGGAGGAACCGCCCCTGCAAAGCAGAGGAGGGGCTGTGACAATATACACAGGTATTGTCATGCAGGGTGCATGGATGAAGGTGTAAAGTTACGATGTAAAGTTAATTTTAGAAATTGTTGTTGACATTAAGATTTTTAGTGGAATAGTAAGATTTTAATCTTGTCTCAGCAAACCATTGAAGAGCTTCTGAGAGAGGTGGAGAATGTCAGGCGAGTCTTGGATATGGATGAATGAAAAGCATTGCATTGAGGAGATGAAAGCATTTGTGATCCACATAAGCTGACCACACAGAAAAGCACAACGCCCAGGCGCATTTATCATGTACATCCTGTTAGTATGCAAACTGAGCCAAACATGTTTTGTGAGAGGAAACTGAATACATCACAACAAAAAGCCACAGCTGAATGTCAACGAGCTTGCGTCTGCGGAAACAATCCTTTAGCCTGTCAAGTGAACTAATTAAAATCACTTTTTGTATTAAATGTTGCAGCTCCACCTTAGTGTCTTTTTATTACCATGTAGTTTGTTAACAAAATGGCCAAAAAACATAATGAGCATACCCTGCCCAGACCCTTGCTTTTTCCTGAGTTCAAAGGAAGTGGATGCGAATGAACATTTGCTTTGAGTAATATGGACCAGAGATCATCAAAAAAAAAAAGAGATGACAGATAAAAGGCCTGAGACAGAGAACACTGAGACAGAGCCAAGAGGAAGTAAATTAGCGTCAAGTGTGAAAAAAAAAAAAAAACACTGCAGCATGAGCTGCAAATGATTCTGTTCTGCATCTCCCCGACCAGGGCCTATTTACCAAGCCTGGCTCACCTCCAATTGTTTGTCCCCTCTGTGTTTTGTCCTCGGAGCGGCACTTAAGTGTGTGTACCGCTGCCTGCCTCCCAGCCAGAACCTCTTCTACACCTTCACATCCTAGGAGGGGAGAAAATTCCCTCGGCACTTGCGAAAAGTCGCACGCCAGGTCGGATGTTTGCTTAAACCAAGATCACATTGGATAAAAGGCTGGCCGCACCGGTGCTGCTTTCTCAAATATCGCTCTCACGTCCCCTCTTCCCTTTGAGCAGGAGAGAGTTGTTGTTTTTTTCAAACCAAGACTTCAAGGACCCTATTAACATGAGGGACCAACTTCAATCAAAATTCCAAAGGTGCAGTCAGTGACCCACGGCTCTCTTGACCCCAACCTGCTCCCTGACAGCTCAGAGTTCCCATAGTTTTGTTTTGGCTTAGTAATACACAGCATGGTGTGAATAATTATTCACAACACATTTTTCAGGGGGACATTCCTCTCGCTGACCTTAAAACGGAGGGTTACTCAAAGACATTTTGGGAAACATATTACAGATCTATTGGAATACCGCTGTTTGTTTCCCTGTAGAGTTTGTCTCATACTGATGTAGTTTCCAGACACAAGTGTTTCGGAGTAACCTACCTCTGAGCAATGTTCCACAAACCAGCCAACACAAACCAAACTTCAACATCTCAGAATACAGGCCACAGAGCTCAGAGCAAAAGGTATTGAATTTAACTAATGCAACACAGGAACAATCCTCAGGACAGCTGCGTCATATTACATTTGGAGCCAACTATAACAAGGTTTGTCGTCTTAACAAGTGTTAGGTTTTAAACAAACTGCACAAATTATTTTTATTTTTTGTGCGACTGCATTTAAAAAAAAAGTTTGGCATATTTAAAAATGCAACATTTTTGTGTACCCATGCTGAAAATTCCTGGCACGTTTAACTTCTGGTGGATACAAAGGTGCAGCATAATTCCAGCAGACTTTGTTTTCGACACACAGGGAGCTAACATGGAGAACATGGAGCCTGTGTCATTTCTTGATCCCATTCTCACTATCTCTTGTACTGTTTTTTTTTTCTGTTTTTTTCTTCCCTGCCCAGTGTGATTCTCACAAAACCAGTAAAGGTTATGTTTGTGAAATGTTCCACTACAAACTCAAAAGAAAGAAATAAGACATTATCCATCCATCTCCCAAACCACTTGTCCTAGCGTTTTGGGAAACACCCTGGATGAATGGCCAGTCCATTACAGTTCAATAAGAAATCATATATTATATAAATAACAGCCTGTTTTAGGCTCAGTAAAGGGATAGTTTACACAACAAATTCAGACTTCAATTACTAACCTTCATGTCATTTCAAACTTGTATAACTTGTATAACTTATATTTGATAAACAAGAATGATCTTAGACAGAAGGAAAAAATGTTAGTAGTGTAAGAGGGGCTGTGGAACATAAGAGGAAGCTCCAGTCTCTTGTAAATGGGTCCAATGTATTGATGCAGGCATTAATACGATCTGTCTAGGTTCAATCGTAACAAAAGAAAATAGACATGACTCCCATGCCCAGTCGTCAGACCAAAAGATAAACCAACGAGTCCAAAATTCAATAAACGTTTTATTAAGAAGAAGATGAACATGAGTAAAATTGAGTATTTCCAGAGTAACGTAAACCAGTGGGTGTATAATCTTCAGGAAGGCCCAAAATAACTGACAAAACTGATAATAAACAAAATATCAAACTAACTTCCCTCGAAGTATCCAAATCAAAATCCAGAAAATTACCCTAAATACACTAACAAAATGGAACAAACGTAATTTCAAAGAAAAGGGTAGGTCAACACTAGACTGGGTAAACCCAGCCTGATCTGCCGGCGATTTGATTTTTGATTTTTTTTATTTGAAACCTGTACATTTATCTCTGCTGCTTCCGTTACACATTTGCGGGAACCAATCACAAACTGGCTTATCCACCCGGCGCGCTATTGGCGGGTTTAACACGATGACGATAGAGAAGCGACGGCAAGCAGCCTTTTGTTTACATTCAGCATGGCGGCCACCGAAGCGCAGCAATCCGTTGATGCCGCTGTCGCTGCTGTCTTAAAAGATTTAAAAGGCAAGTTTTCTTTGAAAACGGAACAGAAACTTGCCCTGGAACAATTCCTACAAAAGAAGGATGTGTTTGCCTTACTACCGACCGGCTTTGGTAAAAGCCTAATTTACCAGCTAGCCCCGCTGGTGGCCAAAAGAACCCTGTTGTTGTGGTCGTGTCACCGTTGGTCGTGCTCATGGAGGACCAGGTCCGGGAGGCAACCAACCTGGGAATTTCTGCTGCACAGCTGAGTTCTGATGCGGAGGAATTAATCAGAGGAGGCCAATTCGCTGATTTCACGCAGCCGTTATTTTGAAATCGAAAGCGAGGCTCCGGTGGGAAGAAAACCGGAAGTGTCGCCTTTAATCACAGGAGAGTCGTGAATGCGATGGCGTATTGTTGTGTTTAATGATATTGTGTCAATTCTAAAACTGTACATACATTTCTTTCATACTTTGGACTATATACAGTGAAATTCATTTATAAATAAAATAATTTTTTAATATAATTCAGAAAGTAAAAAAAGAAGCAGGAATGAACTATATACATATCCTATATTGGATATTAACATCCAAAAGTGTAAATCGCGGCAGCAGCTTCAGGTTGGTAGTCCAAAGGCATTGTTGTTTATCTTTACTTCCGGGGTTTTTCCCACCGGAGCCTCACTTTCGATTTCAAAATGGCGGCTGCGTGAAATCAGCGTATACCAGATTTTGTTTGGCAGCCCAGAGTCTTGGCTAAGCCGAAAATGGCGTGAGATGCTAGCCAACCTTGGTCTACCTGGTCAACCTAATCGGCCTCGTGGTCCACGAGGTTCATCTCACCTATAAATGGCAAGTGATGGAAAGTAAATTCACTAAAATGTAGTCATAATGATTCAATTGAAAATGAGATTGAGATGAGATCTGGCGTGAGACAAGTCAGCACTCATGTCCCTGATTTGAAAATACAGTTGTGTTTCACTGCTGTGTAAATTTATATTGTGCTCCGATATTTCTCAACCAGGGGAACGGCTGCAAAAGGAAAGATGACATTCAGAGAATATAGTATAGAGAGGATACTAGTTGTCCTGTGTGTACCATGTCACTGGACTGGTATTTTCTCAGTAAGAACATTTATGTAATCAAAGCATTCAAAGCTGGTGTACGTTTTCGGGGTGCTTACCTACTCTTGTTGCCTTGTCAGTCGTGTCTTTTTCAAGCTGGTTTTCTGTTGTTGTAGGCAACATGGTACACATGGTGCACAGAAGAAGAAAAAAACAATTACATTTCATGTCCTTTTCAACATAATATTTAGACACTCCCATTGCTGCTCACTAATGGGTTTCATTTATGTGTTTTAGGTACACCTGTGTTAGCATTGACCGCATTAGCTGATTTCCAATCAAGAGCAATGGTTTCATTTGGACTCTGCGACTATCATCATTGTGAGCCTTAACAGGACCAACATCAGGCTTGACCTGAGACAAGTCGCCTCTGATTCCCTGAACTGTCTGGACTGGATAGTTAGGGAAGTCAAGGAGAAGGACCTGAACATGTCGCCGTTAATTATATATTGCCGGACATTAAAAATAGTTGGGCGAGTGTTCTGTCATCTGAAGGCCGAACTTGAAGAGGATGCCTGGGTAGCTGGAGAACAAGAGCATAAGGGTGACAATTTAATAATAGGAATGTTCCACAGCCAGAACTCCCTGGCAACAAAAGCAGAGTCCTATCATCATTCTCTTGAGAGGGCAGTTGCAGAGTAGTTGTGGCCACAAATGCTCTTGGATTGGGTGTGAACTTTCCCAAAGTGTCACATGTTATCATGTATGGGGTACCTGATGATGTGGAGGCCATGCTCCAGCAGGTTGGCAGGGCTGGCAGAGATGGCACACAGGCACATGCTGTTGTCTATGCCACCAAACAGCACCCACAAACGTCTGAAGCTGTACGGAGAGTTATTGACCAAAGCAGAAATGGCTGTGTGGCGAGGGGGGCGTGGTTTTGCTGAGTCTGTAGCGGGAGAGAGAGGACGGAGCGGAGCGGAGCGTAAGTAGGTCAAGTGCAGATGATGAACACCTGTGTCTGATTTCAGTAATTGGCGTGGAGAGACCGGATATAAGCCGGAGAGTGACAGAGAGAGAGAGAGAGAGACGAGCTGGGACCTCGTGAGACGCTGATCCTGCAAGAGACGACTAAAAGAGAATTCTGAGTTATTGTTTTGTATTGCTGTGCATGTGCATGGTGAACGCGCTCTGTGCGCATATTTCTGTTAAGTACGAAAAGAGTAAATAAAACGTGCGTCCCAGCTCCAGCCGACCCCTGTCTTCTTCCTTCCTTACTATTGACGAACTGAACCTTATCACAGTGGTGCCGAAACCCGGGAAGGAAGAAGATCGCCGCCGCCATGCAGTCCCCGTCAGGTACACCATTTGCGGACATCATCCAGTCGCTCGCCGGTCTTCATCAGGAGCAACACCAACATCTGCTGGCGATCAAGGAGGAGCAGGACAAACGCTTCGAAGCGCTCCTCCGATCCCAGCATGAAGACCGCGAGCTGTTCCGGAGCTGGGTAGACCGGGAGGCTCGGGCCATCCCCAAGGACAGTACATCTCCTCTGCCGCTCAACAAGATGGGGCCTCATGATGATCCGGAGGCCTTCTTGGATCTGTTTGAGAAGTCGGCAGAGGCCCGGGGATGGCCCACCGGAGACTGGCCAATGCGGCTGATCCCCCTGCTGTCAGGAGAAGCGCAGGTAGCCGCACACCAACTGCCAGTCCAAAACCTCCTGGTCTACCAGGACCTCAAGCGTGCCATCCTGCAGCGGGTCGGTCGGACGCCGGAGCAGCATCGCCAGCGGTTCAGGACCCTGACACTGGAAGAGTCCGGCCGACCCTTCGTGATGGCACAGCAGCTCCGGGACTCCTGCCGCAAATGGTTGATGGCCGACAGTAGCGACGTCGAGGATGTGATCGATCGTGTGGTACTGGAGCAGTTCGTGGCCAGGCTGCCGAGGAAAACTGCGCAGTGGGTCCAGTGCCACCGCCCGACGTCGCTGAACCAGGCCATCCAGCTGGCGGAGGACCAAATGGTGGCGTGCCCAGGGGTCGGCGACCCTCTACCATCTGCCTCTCTCTCTCTCTCTCTCTCTCCCTCTCCTCTCTCTCCCTCCAAACCCGTTCCCCTTCCCAGGACCCGTGGAGGACTCCCGCCGAAACCAGCGCCCCGGTGGAGAGCGGGTTATCCGACGGAGCCATCAGCGATCCCCAGAGTTCCTCCCAGGGGAGGGAGTTCGTCCACGGGACTCTTCACCCCGGCCCCTCCATCACCGCTCTCTCCACGCCAATCGCTTGACCCGCTTCCTGCCGCCAGGGCGGCGGTAAAGTTTGGGCCGGCCTGTTGGCGCTGCGGGGACCCAGGACATTTTATTGATCGATGTCCAGTGATGGAGGTGGGGACATTGATCCGGGTCCCCGACGCGCCACAGGCTGCCCTCGATCAAGCTGGCCTATACCAAATACCAGTGAGTATCAAGGGGGGTACATATCAGGCTCTGGTGGATTCAGGATGTAACCAATCCTCCATACATCAAAGCCTGATTCAACCTAGGGCATTGGATAATAGCCGCGTGGTTAAGGTTCGGTGTGTGCACGGGGAAGTGGTGAGTTATCCTATTTTGCCTGTGGATATTCAATTCAGGGGAGAAAAGCATAGAATAGAGGTGGCAGTTAATCCGCACCTCCGGCATCCGATAATTTTGGGTACTAATTGGCCCTCGTTTAATAAATTATTGGGATATTTATGTTCGGATGCCGCTTGGGAGAAAAGAGAGAAGGGTAGTATAGCGGTTGCACAGTTGGGGGAGGCTGAACCGGAACCTCCGGAGCCTGTTTCAGGGGAACAGAGTGCTCTGGAGCGAAACATCCTCCCTGAGCGTGATGATTTTCCCCTGGAGCAGTCACGGGATGAAACGCTGAAAAATGCCTTTGATCAGGTTCGCTCTATCGACGGTCAGCTTCTTCATCCTGAACAACCGCTCTCCTATCCTTATTTTTCAATTTTAAAAGATAAGTTGTATCGGGTGACCCAAGACGCCCAGACAAAGCAAGATACAACCCAGTTATTAATACCGAGAAGCCGTCGGGAAATGCTTTTCCAGGCGGCTCATTGTAATCCAATGGCCGGGCATTTAGGACAAACGGCTACACTAAACCGTCTCATGGCCCGGTTCTTTTGGCCGGGCATTCACGAGAACGTGCGCAGGTGGTGCGCGTCTTGTCGTGAATGTCAGTTGGTGAATCCACCGGCCACCCCAAAAGCACCATTGTGCCCCTTACCATTAATGCAGGTCCCCTTCGAACGAATTGGTATGGACCTCATCGGGCCATTAGAACGGTCAGCACGGGGACACCGCTTTGCATTAGTTCTGGTGGATTATGCAACGCGGTATCCTGAGGCAGTGCCTCTCCGCACTATTTCTGCTAAGAGTGTGGCGAGTGCACTGTTTCAATTAATCTCCCGGGTGGGGATTCCGAAAGAAATCCTCACCGATCAGGGCACGGCGTTTATGTCACGTACTATTCGCGAGCTGTACGAATTATTGGGCATTAAATCAATTCGAACAAGTGTCTATCACCCACAGACAGACGGGCTGGTCGAACGGTTTAATCGCACGTTGAAATCCATGATTCGTAAGTTCGTACAGGAGGACGCCAAAAATTGGGATAAGTGGTTAGAACCCCTCTTGTTCGCTGTACGGGAGGTCCCGCAAGCCTCCACGGGGTTTTCCCCCTTCGAGCTTCTCTATGGACGTCAGCCCCGTGGGGTGTTAGATGTCCTTAGAGAAACTTGGGAGGACGGACCTTCTAATAGCAAAAATGAAATTCAATATGTCATGGACCTGAGAACAAAACTCCACACTTTGGGGCGGCTTTCAATGGAGAATTTGTTACAGGCACAAGACAAGCAGAGTCGGTTGTACAACAGGGGGGCTAGACTACGTCAATTCGCACCGGGGGATAAAGTACTTGTATTACTCCCTACTTCTAGTTCAAAGTTACTCGCAAAGTGGCAAGGACCCTTTGAGGTTACACGGCGAGTTGGTGATCTCAACTATGAGGTAGTTCGAACGGATAGGGGTGGTGCACATCAAATATATCACCTCAACCTGCTTAAAAAATGGTCGGAGGCGGAGTCAGTGATGCTGGCGACGGTAGTGAGTGGGGAGGAGGATCTCGGTCCAGAAGTGAGTTCAAAATCTCAATCCCTCGCTCTGGCCCCTGGAGGAGACCACCTCTCACCCTCGCAGCTCACTGATATAAAATCTATACAAGCAGATTTTGCTGATGTGTTTTCACCCCTGCCTGGCCGAACGAATCTCATTCAGCACCACGTTGAGACTGAGCCGGGCGTGGTTGTTCGCAGCCGGCCGTATAGATTACCAGAACACAAGAAAAAAGTAGTTCAGAGTGAATTAGAAGCGATGTTAGAAATGGGAGTAATAGAAGAATCCAACAGTGACTGGGCGAGCCCGATAGTTTTAGTGCCTAAAACGGACGGCTCAGTACGGTTCTGTGTGGATTACAGAAAGGTGAATGCTGTGTCGAAATTCGACGCATATCCAATGCCTAGGGTTGACGAATTGCTTGATCGACTCGGCACTGCTCGTTTTTATTCGACACTGGACCTAACTAAGGGTTATTGGCAGATCCCCTTGTCCCCCATGACCAAAGAAAAAACAGCTTTCACGACGCCGTTCGGATTACACCAATTTGTTACCCTTCCGTTCGGGTTGTTCGGGGCTCCGGCCACCTTTCAGCGTCTGATGGACAGAATTCTCCGGCCGCATGCTGCATATGCCGCTGCATACCTAGATGATATCATCATCTATAGTGGTGATTGGCAGCGACATATGCAGCATTTGCGAGCTGTCCTGAAGACGCTGAGAAGGGCTGGGCTCACGGCCAATCCGAAGAAGTGTGCAATTGGGCGGGTGGAAGTAAAATATCTGGGTTTCCACTTGGGTCATGGTCAGGTGCGTCCACAAATTGACAAGACGGCAGCAGTTGCGACCTGTCCGAGACCCAAGACCAAAAAGGAGGTTAGACAGTTCCTGGGGCTGGCAGGTTATTATAGGAGGTTTGTACCTAATTTTTCGGACACTGCCAGCCCGCTGACTGATTTAACTAAAAAGGAAGCACCAGATAGGGTCCAGTGGACGGAGCAGTGTCAGCAGGCTTTCACCCGGATAAAGGCTGCTCTGTGTGGCGGTCCGCTCTTAAATGCTCCTGACTTTTCTCTCCCCTTTATCCTACAGACAGACGCGTCGGACAGGGGGTTGGGCGCTGTCCTGTCCCAGGAGGTGGAGGGTGAAGAGCGGCCGGTGCTGTACATCAGTCGAAAGCTCTCTAAGAGAGAGACGATGTACAGCACCATAGAGAAGGAGTGTTTGGCCATCAGATGGGCCGTTCTCACCCTTCGCTATTACCTCCTGGGGCGGGAGTTCACCCTCTGTTCGGACCACGCTCCCCTGCAGTGGCTCCACCGCATGAAGGATACCAACGCGCGGATCACTCGTTGGTATCTAGCTTTACAGCCTTTTAAGTTCCAGGTGATCCACAGGCCGGGTGTACAGATGGCTGTGGCTGACTTTCTCTCCAGGAGGAGGGGGGGGGAGGCTGCAGACCGGATGGCTCCCCGGCCTGAGTCGGGCGGTGGGGGTATGTGGCGAGGGGGGCGTGGTTTTGCTGAGTCTGTAGCGGGAGAGAGAGGACGGAGCGGAGCGGAGCGTAAGTAGGTCAAGTGCAGATGATGAACACCTGTGTCTGATTTCAGTAATTGGCGTGGAGAGACCGGATATAAGCCGGAGAGTGACAGAGAGAGAGAGAGAGAGACGAGCTGGGACCTCGTGAGACGCTGATCCTGCAAGAGACGACTAAAAGAGAATTCTGAGTTATTGTTTTGTATTGCTGTGCATGTGCATGGTGAACGCGCTCTGTGCGCATATTTCTGTTAAGTACGAAAAGAGTAAATAAAACGTGCGTCCCAGCTCCAGCCGACCCCTGTCTTCTTCCTTCCTTACTATTGACGAACTGAACCTTATCACAGGCTGCTTTCGACATGCCCTTTACTCTAACTTTGAAAAAGATACAAAAAGTGTAGAACCTGGACATCATTGTTGTACATACTGTCACTCTGTCTGTAAGTGTAACTCTGCAGGTTGTGCAGTGCCACTACCCAACTATGAAGAGTTACAAGAGATTTCTTCACCTGATAGAAAAGTTACTTCAGAGGACCAAGAGCTTATTAGATATCTTTTGCAAAAGTACAGGGAAAGTCTGGTTATAGAAAACACACATTGGGCACGGGCATGCAATTCTAAGGATAATGTATGAGGTATTTGGAGACTTTGAGTTGTGTGAGTCTGCTGAGCGTCATGATGACTTTTTGATGCCAGATATGGATTTCATGGGCTACTTTGATGAGGAGGATTGGGAGCATGACCACAGGCTATCAACATGTAGCAGCTCTGAATCTGACTTTTCTTTGCTTAAGAGCTCAGACTAGATGTTGGAATAATGTTAATAATTGTAAATCCTCTGCATTGACAATAAAAATCTTTACTTTTATTATGACTGTGTGAAATTTCTTAAGTATGAGTGTTTCCTCACTGCCAATCAACATACCTTTTTAATATAGACAACGTACAAAAACATCAGGATAACTTTAAAAAAAAAAAAGTTTTAAGAACAACTATTGTTGCTGATAAATACAAATAAATACAGAAATATTTCCAGTCAGTGTCCATCCTACACTATGTGATGTTTAAATTGGTACATTCCGCCAGTTTTTAATTTTGGCCCTCATCCAATTCCAAAGCTCTCTGTAATTAAGCTTTGCCAAGAGGTTTTTCTTGAAGCCAGGGAATGCAGCAAATTCCCTGCCTGGCCAGTGCTTAAATATTAACTTCCTTGATAATGTCCACCAGGGCAAGTATATCATTATCGTGCTGAACATGATGGGCACCAGTTTGCCCTGACACCTGAAGTTCTGCGTCTGTGTGCTCCATCATCTCTTTTAGTACTCCGATAGACTTGCTGATTCTGGCTGCTGTCTGCTCAGTCAAGTTAGGTCCGAGGCCCTTCAGGAAGGATTTAAGAAAGCTGTTCAAATAATCCAACTGTAACGCGAGTGGTATGTTTCTCCCCTTACCCCCTCTGCTGCTCCAGAATCTGTTCCACTTTACACTGTGAGCAATGCGAGGGGATACCGTGGCATTCACTTGTAAGGTGAGAAAAAATGTCTGTTTCCATATGTTTTATAGAACAGGAGGGCGACTTTGTAAATGCGCATGAGCCGATCACCATCACCTTCCTTAACTGCGTCAAGAATGTCCATCAGGAGGAAGCTGAAACCAAGTCTTGCGACAGTGTGCTCTTCCTTGTGGTCACAGTGAGTGGGAGGGGTTGTTTTGGATGAGGAGTCTGTGGGCAGCAAAAGGTTGTGTTTCTTCCTCTCATGCGTTTGTCTGGCCTTGAAGTAAGTGAACGTGTTTGAACACCCCTCCATGCGACATGGAAACTTCTTCTTTTGAATTGGCGTGGCAGATTCTTCAGTTACAGCTCCTGCAGCCTCTGAGACGTCATTAAGCATGACATATCTCTCCACCACTTGGGACGTTACATCGTGCAGCCATGTCCTCCTTGCTTCTTGCGAGACATTTTTAATGCCTTCTGGGACAAGGGACTCCGGATGTTCTGTTATGACATAAGATAATGTATATTGTAAAAATTTCACACATTTTGTGCAGGGAATGTTCAGCACCCTCTCACACACAAGTACTGATTTGCCTGAATTATTACAACTGTCAAGTTCTATAGTCATATAACCACTCTCCATCTTGAAGGAGGAGCATGAGTTGCACACACTTTAATGAAATTATACATAACATCCACTTTGTGTGTAACTGAGTTATGTTTATGTATGTCAAGGTCACAATTACCTGTGGCATTCTGCAACCCAAGGTGCTCCATTGCAGCAGCCAGAAAGAGTGCAGTAGTGTCCTTGATGACAAAGTCTTTAAATGCATTGTAGCATGAGGACCACTCTTTGCATTGCTGCACCTTTAAAACATATGCAATTAGTTGTACGCCAGACTTTGCTATATGTCACTGTCAATGTTTCTCTGACTCGCATTTCGTGTCCGTTCGTTCGCTCATTCTCTCACTCTTACGCTGACTCACTCACTCTGTCACTCACTCACTCACTCACTCACTCACTCACTCACTCACAAACAAACTCACTAGTTAGGATGTTATTAAAACATTTTGCTGACTGGCATCTTGTGCACGTGCTCACTCATTCAATATTTCACTCACACTCTCTCTCTCACACATACACACACACACACTCACTCTTTCGCACTCACTTGTTAGAATGTTACTAAACCATCTAGTTGACTTGCATTATATGGGTGCTCCCTCTCTCACACACACACACACACACTCCTTAGGATGTTAGTAACACATCTCATCAAAACTCATATCGCCCAAGCAGACACGCATAAAGACATTAGTAACATATCATGATAACATGCCATGCTATATTAAAATTATACCAGGCTGAAAAATATACTTAACAACCCTCCTGGGAAAAGCGGTGCTGAATTCATGATGACAGGGTTGTGTTTCCCATCCCACAACAAAGAACAGTAATTCATGAGGTATCCAGACATGTCCATGTTGACTGGAATTTGAACATCACCAAAAACTGTTGAAAGTATTATGAACATTTAAATCGACATGTACAAAACACTTTTTAATGACTGTTAAGGCAAAAATCTTGATCCTGAACAAAGTGTTCATGAACAGTATGAAAATCAGGAATTATCATGGTATCACAGATAAGAAATAAAAACTCTGTACCTTAATTTTGTCATGTTTGCACAGAGTGTGCCATGATCTTTTCCGGACTTTTGTTTGTATATTTTGTAGTGTACCTAAGTAAATATAGGACATATTAGTGACTTTCCTCCCACAGACTGCCACAGCCGTATTTCTCTTAAAGGAGTCATAACCTAGTATTACATTGGATACCTACTGCTGTATTATAGTCTTTCAGGCCCTTCTAAAAAAGAAAAGTGGAAAAAAAATAAACACAGACCGACTTTTACCCTTATTTCTGAAGGCATTATTGTCTCGCGAGATCAATGCGATGTTTTGGCTGTCGTGGACGCTCATTTTAATAATGCAAATGAGGGGCGCGTTGATTAGTTGAAGGAAGGAGGGGGGTTGACACGCAGGTAACGTCAGCATCATTACAAACTGACATCATGGCGCAAGTGGTGAATGAACCCGGAATGAACCCGACTCGGCCGCGACCTACGGGATTCAACCTTACATGTTTGAGCCGGACTCTGAACCAGAGCTGGAAATGGGAAGATGTAGAGTTGTTGGATGAACGTCTACATCAAGATGTCTCTGAATGGTAAAGACAATAATTTTGACTGAGACATACACTGACATCGGTAACGAGCTTAAACGTTTGTTGCTATTTTCTCCCACATAGGTTTACCTTTTATTTAATGTCGATTACATTAACGGAGATGTAGTCTACTTATTTTATCAGCTTACAGTGGTTATTGAGATGAGACGTTTACTATCATGATGGCACATTTTCCCAAACGGAGCTTCGAGGCCAACTTCGCCTGATATTGCCCCAAATTTGTAAATGATTCAGGTGTAAAATGTTTAGCGCACACACATAACGATACGCCAGTTGAAAGGGTTGTGACAGCGTCATTAAAAATGAATTTCATCCACTGGTCCCTGATAGTTTCGTCCGATTTTGGGAGATAAAACACATTTACATGTTTTTTATGGCAATCAACCACAGAGCAAGTCCGGTGTGCACTCGGTTTCTCCATCTTTCCCGACTGAACTGACTATGAGGGGGAGAGGGGAAGGGGGGGGCTTCCTGCTGCGGTGTCCATATATGGTATATCCTACTACCTCATGACGTCAAGAGGGAGCTGAAATCAAAATCTCGTATTTTAGTGCGCGTGCACGCGCGCTGGTTTATTTACCCTGAGGTAAACAAACGCTTCACTTTTAAATATCGGCTTCCCGGCCAGTGTATAATCGTTAGTCGATCATAACATACATTGATTCTCGTGGAAAAGTGAAAATTGCAGGTTATGACTCCTTTAAGGGAATAATTAAATAACCAAATTATAATGCTTTGATTGGTGTGATTCTGAAAGGTTACTCACTTCAAAAAGTACTCTGATAGCATGCCAGTCCTCAAATTTGAAGACCATGTCTTCCATCCTTTCCTCTTTCGTGTCACCACCTGCAAAGGCCCACTGAATGTTTCGGTTGTTTGCCTCAGTCAGCCTGTCACCTCCGACTAACAAGTCGTTTAGTCCTTCTGGACCCTTGGGCACATACCTGCACAGATGACGCAATTAGTGACTCAATGACTTAACTAGTTTATGGCATAAGACCATCTCCAACCAGAGAGTAGCATTGAGGCCTTGTTCAATAATTACTCATCCTGAATATGGCGAAGCACATCCACCAAGTCTCCCGTTTTGTTCTCGTCTTTGAAGAACAGTCCCAAGGGGAACTTTAGATAGAGAAAAATAATTTCAGTGAAACACAAATAATATGTTAAAAAACACAACAACGCTGGTGGTAAATAGACATTAGTGGGATATTGGGGTGAGTACTTACCATAATGTTGGAGAATGGTTGGAATATGGACAAGTACCTACACAGCATTCTGCTTCCTAGCACAATGAATTCTCTGCGTAGAAAATGTTGTGTTTCCGGTCCTGGGAGAGATGTGGCAAGGTCATATTGCAGTATGTCTTTAACTGGTTTTTCATTGGTAATATGATGCGTGGGGATCCGGTCTTGTACTGCAATGTGGTGAATCCAGTGTATGTTTTGGTTACTGCGGAGGGAGGATTGATGGCTAGCACGGAGGAAGAAATCCAGGTTATCAAATATAATGGAGTATGTTGGAGGTGGAGTTGGCTGTGTGTCTGGCAATGCAAGGGTCGTTTGCAGCAAATTCCCTTCTCCTGTGGCTTTAAACTCATCTCCAGTTTCGATTACTTCCTCTGTTTGGGGAATATTAAACATTCATACAAAAATTAAACAACACATCTTTCTTTACATATAGATGACAGGATATGAGGATAAGATTTTGAGTGTGTGTGTGTGTGTGCGTGTATGTGTTTTTTCACCTGACAACTGAAGGTCTTCCAGGCTGCTGAAGATGTTGTTTAGTGCCATTTCAGTATCAGTTGTGTCCTCTGGCTGAGTGCAGGAAGCGTTCATTTTGCTGCTTTAACTGGAGTAAACGAGTTGCACATGTGTTAGCTATTTCTTGTTGTTTTCCTATTGCACATTTGTGAGAGGAGGTGATTGACATTTTGGACAGCCTGTTAAACACTGCCTTCTTTGCCCCACCATATGAAAGGATGCTATTCAAATAGTGGGCAAATGCAGACAAATGGGACTGTCTACCTCTGATGGCGATGGCAGCTGCAGCACAGGTGGTGAGGCGGGAGTGGTTGGTAATAGTGCTGAACACAGACAGCAAGAATGGAGAGAGGCGATGGAGATCTGCCTCCAATGCAGAAAATGAGAAACAGGCCAGGTCCCCAGGTGAGGACCTCCAAAGCATGAACCCCTCCTTTGGGCTGCAGAGTAGTGTGCATTCACGCTGAATGAGCTGAAGGATGCATGGTTTTAAGTGTTCCAGAAGCTCCTTGTGTGCCACGATTCTCTTGACAGCTCCTTTCCAATTATTTTTATTGATGTGGTTAATTAACATACCATCTTCTGGTTCACAAACCTTGGAAACCGTTCGAGACGGATAATTAATGATGACCTGAAATATATGTTTCAACATTAGTATCAGCATTTGACATTTATTTTTTAAGGGGGATGCACTAGGTTTATGAATACATTGACATTGTGTAAGGTAGTTCACTAAAACTGACTTGTAATGACAACTAGTTGCAGTGGCATGACCAACTTCATTCATAGATCTAAAGTCAGAGGGGACTACAAGACATACAACTTGCATAACATGATGCATGATACAACAATATGTAAAACACGGTGGCCACGCACGACCGTCAATCCAATACCTTTCAACCTCTCGACGATGCTTAATGGCTTCTTTTTAGCAAACAAATCGCTCGAGTGGGTGTAAATACCACTAACTTTCATATTTTTTTGCACAACCTGCAAAATTCGCTTGAGTCCATTGCTGCTTCTGCAAACCGCTGATCAACATGTTTAGTTACACATTTACTGCCTGGAGTTTTCGCGTCTCTCTGCAAAGTACGTCACCTGGATCGTTGGTCTGATTGGTTGAAGGACTATCCAATTGCGTACAGAGTCATTTGAACTGCACGTTGACCACGCCTCTTGTGCAGTAGAAAATACATAGCAATGACTCCCCAGAGCAATGTTCAATCTTAAATGATTGAGCTTGGTCTGGTGATAGCCAGACTAGGTCAACGCTACAAAACACAGTCACTGAAAAGAAAAGACATAACAGATTCTAAATCATGTACAATAATGGTCTGACGGCTGGAGAGGAGACAGGAGAAGTGCGACCGGCTCGGAATCGCAACAGCTCAGCTTCAGAGAGCGGAAGGGATAGTTTTAAACCTGCATCAATCAAAGGGGTGGAGCAATCCCGCAGCTGATCAGGGGATCCTACTTAGAACAAACAGCAATAAAACACACACACACACACACACACACACACAGAAATAACAATAGCGGAGTATGCAAACAATATACAGTATCAAAACGTATTGTCCTAAATTACACATAATTCCGTAACAGGCATACACGAAAATATGTGACTTTACTGACATCTTTTATTTATCAGAGCTCATATAGTGAGACACACACTGCCGTCATTCTAGCTTCACCTGCGCACACTCTTTTTCTGTGCATGTCCCCTTTTTTTTACACAACAATAACTGCGCATGTCAGCGCGCCAATTCGCCATACGTATTCATAACGTCACCACTGCATCACCCATGAAAAGCAAATCAAATGACCCAATTTACATACAAAATAAAATCACACATTTTTCCCCCTTAGAAAAATAAATGTCCTCATTTCAAATATATACAAAGAACAAATAAATCTCACTTTTTTTCGATCACACTGAACAGGACATATAAGGGATATAACATGCCATAGCAGACAATATTAAATGGTTCGGACAAAAAACTTGTGTGTGTGTTTTTTGTTTTCTTAAACACATCATACCACCAACAATCACAGATATTGTGCAGAATAGGGGGGAAAAATTACACAATGTGAAAATGGAAGTGTTCTTACATTGAAAAATATTGAAGCCAATAACTAAACTACAATCTATACCCATTTTCTTTTTCTTTCTTTCTTTTTTTAACAAGAAAACTTCCTAGGCCTTTTAATAACACGTCCTGAACGAGTGACCACACCTTCAGACGCCTGCTCCACAACTACTGAGGAGGCATGTTGAATTGGCAAATGAAGTGGCTGCAGTTCAGAATGAGGAACTCGCACCATGTGACCTGAAGGCCTACGTACATGAGGAACAGAGGAGAGTACAGAAGCCCCATTTTCACCAACCAGCGACCCTCCTGATGACAAAAGGAGAAAACCAGACAATGCTGTGTATAGCGGTCTCAACCCCTGAACCCTTTTGTCCACATCTTGACCAGCACATGTGGAAGTGAGAGCTGGTTTCTTCCACCTGGACCTGTAAGGCTTTAAGCATTCATAGTGAACAACCTTAGGTTCTGCATTTACATTTCTCATGTCCAACACAGTGTAAAGAATACCAGCCATGTCCACCGTAACCACCCGATATGGTCCTATCCATTTTGGTTCAAGTTTCTTTCTTTGTGTAGTTGGATCATTCATCTACACCAGGTCACCAACTTTAAAAGGTCTGAATTTCTCATACCTATTAAAGTAGTACTCACGCTTGAGTCTCTGATCATCACTATTGTTAAGTACTTCTTGGAACACAGTTTCCATACGACTGACTAGAGTCGACCTGACCTGAAGGAGAATCAAGCTGTACGTGTGCTGATAAACGAGGTTCACGACCATGAGCCAAGATGAACATGAGTACCCAGTGCTAGAATGAGGTGTAGCATTAAATGACAATACAACTGTCGTTAAGTACTGGTCCCACTCGCCATCACTATGAAAGAGAACCTTAGCTAATTGATCCTTTAAAGTTCTATTGAACTGTTCTACCATGACTTTACCACGAGGGTAGTAAGGCGTAGTTCTCTTCTTTTGTATTTTTAATCTCTTACATATCCTGCAAAATATCTGACTCATACTGACGTCCCTGATCAGAGACAAATTCCTCCGAAACATCGTGCTCAGGTATGTACTGTTCACACCAGAGGTGTAAAGTCCAGGTTCAGAAAGTAAAAGTCCTCCTCAGTATTTTGTTCCAATCACCTGGATTTGCTAATTCAGACAGGAGAGAGAACTAATTAGTGAAATCAGCTGACTGAGTTCATGGGTGGAATAAACATATGGCAGAACTTCTACTTTCAGTTTTCTAAAGTGCACCAACATGATAAATACCTAATATTGACTGAAGTCATTGTAAGTTTTAAGGCTTTTGTAAGGTTTTTGATAGTAATGACTCAAGTGTTACTACATCTTTCTAAAGGAACTACTAATTATTTGGATCAGTATTCTAAAGTGAAGATCATGGGAACACACTAGTAATGACTAAAGTGTTACCAAATCCATTGGAAGGAATTACTATTCAAAATCTTACAAAAATCTCAAAAGCTTACAATGACTTCAGTCAATATTATCATGTTTTTCACTTTAGAATACTGATCCAAATAATTAGTAGTTCCTTTAGAATGATGTTGTAATACTTGAGTCATTACTAGTGGGTTACCATTACCTTTTATTATGCGGTCATATAGGGATTGTCAAAGTTTTTTTTTTTTTTTTTTGTCAATCTACTGAATTTTCCGTCAACGATACCAGGGACACCGAAACACCGGGGAACATGAAATTTGGTGAGCATGTAGCCCCACTAGACTTTTACGGAAAAATTTCGTTTGGTCCCCGGGGGCTACTCCCCCCCCCGCGCTGGGCCCCCCCAAACCCAAAAAATGCAGTTTTTCCTAAATAACTACCTGAACCATGGCACCGAGGATGAAGAAATTTGCAAAGTATGTTGGTCTTAAGGGCCCACATCAACCTAGCCCATAATCGATTGTCAAAGTTTTTTTGTTTTTTTTCCCGTCAATCTACTGAATTTTTCGTCAACGATACCAGGGACACCGAAACACCGGGGAACATGAAATTTGGTGGGCATGTAGCCCCACTAGACTTTTACGTAAAAATTTCGTTTGGTCCCCGGGGGCCACCCCCCCCCCCCCCGCGCTGGGCCCCCCCAAACCCAAAAAATGCAGTTTTTCCTAAATAACTACTTGAACCGTGGAACCAAGGATGAAGAAATTTTTATGGTATGTTGGTCTTAAGGGCCCACATCAACCTAGCCCATAATCACTCATTAGTGATTTGCACCCCTTCCCATAAAAAATGAAAATGCAATATTATTCTGCTTTAATCGCCCCTATCTTCAGTGGAGATGTTCAGAACTGCACCATATTTCATGTGTATGATTAACTTGACATCCTCTGGGGGTATGCTAAGTTTCGTAGAATTTCATCCATGGGGGGGTATAAAATAAATTCATTTATGTGCACATTTAGTGACTGTACACTCATCGGCCTGTAGATGGTGCTGTTGAGCGAAGGGTTGCTGGTTTAGGATGATACTGTCACACACACACATGCAGGAATACAAACAAACGCAAGCATGCACACACACTGACATCCACACGCACAGACACACACCCATACACACACATACAAATCCACATGCACAGACACACACACACACATGCGCACACACAAACACACACACATACACACACACACAGACAGACATGCACATACTACAACTTTTTTTAGGTATATACATAAACACGCAATACAGCCAAATTGCTCCACGTCATTTATTTTTGTGGAAAGCCAGTGCAGGCCTGAGCGGCGGTCATATTTTGTACCGCCATGCGGTACATCTAGTTATAAATTATGCATTATTCATGTTAATTATGAATCTGTAGATAGTAGTTCTCTGGGAGGTATGGAAGAAAATAGTAGTTATTGATTAGCTAATAATGAACTACTACATTCATCTTAGCGCTATTACTTACTAATTTGTTTATCAGAGTTTCTTGTTAGTTAATAGTAGTTACTAGAATGTTAATAATGCGTTACTCGTTTGTTCCTGTGTAATTATTCATTAATGAAGGAACAGTATTCTAAAGTGTTACCGTGCACTTTAATATCACTAATCAAGCATGTAATTAGTCCCTACACAGGCATATACTTAAAGTATACTAAGTATACTTGAAGATTTTCCAATTTAGTACACAAAAGTACACTAAATACACTTAAAGTTATGTTTTCTGCAATTTACTGCATTCAGTCAGTGACACGTATTTATCTTTTAAGGCACCTTGTGAGATGGCTTGCTACTTTAAGTTTTGCATCTGGTCATTTTGCAGTGTTCTGGTCGCATTATATTTTATATGGTGCTGAATGTGTCTGTCATAAACAATGCTTAACAATTCTTAAAATATGCACTATATTCTTTGGGAAAAAATTCTGGTGTGAAATGTGTCCTTTTTTACTTAGATTACCTAGATTCCCCCACTGAAAAGCAAGTTCCAGTTTGATTGTAGGCATGTGTTCTTTTATGTTAGGCTGTAACAATTCCAGCATCCTTTTCTCTCCAAGGAATTTTGAGTGCCAGCAGTTCTTCACAAGATTCACAGGTTTTACCTATGGTTTCAATCCCTCATTTACATGTCTTCTAGCTTCAGGGCATTGCAATGGAAATCCAAGCAGGCTTGTCCTGCACCTGGGAGCTCTCAGAGACCATTTTGCAGGATGATGTCACATTGTGTAGCCTGAGGGAGCCAGTCCTTCAGCAGCTAATGAGTGAGAACAATGACTACTGTGCTTTTGCATGCCAACCACCGCAACTCCTGCAAGCAGCATGCCAACACCTCCTAGAGCGCAGGCCTCTTTCTGTGAGACCCCTCTGTGTGACAGCCAGACACCTGCATGAGAAATTTCAAGGACTTAAACGACATTGCTGGGAATAAAACACTTGCTCGTTGGTATTCTTTCTGCAGTCATATTGCTAAAGGAGCCCAACGGGGCCCAAAAGCTGTCCATTTCAAATCATGCTCCAGTTCTCCAGTTCAGATTTAGAATGCTGCATACAGTTACTGTCCTGTTTGTTGCTGTTATTAATTATGACAGTATTCTTTAGCTTTTATGTGTTTAGGCTGATTTCGCAACACGTTCATTATGTGGCAAAGAAGGGGTCTCCTCTAGGGGTTTGAATCTAAAGTTTAAGTCTGTTCATTCTGGTTACACTATATTTCGATAGTCCACTTTAGACATTCTACTGACTATAAGAAACTTTTCAACTACATGTCAACTAACCATTAGAGTATGTTGACACACATTATCAGTGAAATAGTCACTGATAATTCTGCACTCACTTGGGTTTTCAATCATCCTTGACCAACTTCTCGTCTAACAAAGTGGGCCATCCATCTGCAAGGTTTTGATTTTGCCGTACGCCACCGTAAAGGAAGGTGCCATATCGCTCAATAAACAGTTAACTTACCATCTGCTTCTCTCTCTCTCTCGAGTCTGGTTCCATTACAATATCTGGATTATTATCAGAAACTGATTGATTATACAGTAAATATTACAATACATACAATCCCCTATTACTAAATTGTACTATATATTATATTAAAAATGGTTTACCATGCATCATCTTGCTCAGAATGACAGCTTAAATGCTTGGAAATAAAGCTTCATGTTTTTAAATCCATACGAAGTCAGCGCTATTTCTCTGAGTAAGTTGTGTATTATTTCCTGATGTCTTTTTGCTGACCAACATTCATTCAGACACTTGGAGATCTTGGAAACCGTTAAAAAGCCACAGGTCAGCTCAAATTGTATGGGTTTTTAGTAGCATAACAGTTTGCAAATGAATTAAGTGTCATTTGTATATATTGTTAAGCTAATTATTAATTTAACCAACGTTTAAGTCGTTATCTTAACTGCTTTGAAATACATGCTGTTAACGAAAACAATAATTTACAGTTACTGTACGAATAAAAATATAACATAACCACAGTGAATTACAGTACATGACGAATTAAGTTGTATGAGCATATCTTACAAAGCATAAATCTGTCTTGATTTTAGAAGAATAATTTTGACACTTGTAATATAAATGTTGAGGTGTCTCGTCCATCAGCTGATCTGATATTCATTACTGTAATGAAGATGAATGTTTTAATAAGCAGGGGAAATTCCTGAATTTTGTAAAGAAAGAGACTCAAGGTCCAATTGCGAGTGCAATAATAAGGTTTATTATAGTGAAGGGAAATAAAGCAAGGAAAATGGTCAGATGTTGTCATGCAGCTGAAGCACTTGCATAGTCTAGTAGCACGGAGACTTCAATGGGCTGAAGTAATCCACACCAGGCAGTAAATCCACAAGAGGCAGGTAAATCCACACGAGGCAGGTAAATTCACACAATGGCTGGATGCAAACACAGGAACAGAACTAGAGATACACGGGTGATAATAATGACAACAAACACAGCAAAACGCTTGGCAAATATATACCCTTAAGAAAGACTAAGACTCACACCCAACAAATTAATTTCTTCCAAAATTTGGAGATAAACTGAGGCCCCTTGTCAGAGACCATATTTATCGGGAGGCCATGAATGCGAAAAAAGTGATCAATGACAGCAACCGCTGTTTTTCTGGCTGAAGATATTTTTGGTAGAGGGATGAAATGAGTTGCCATCGAGAACCAGTCTGCATTCAAAACCACCATGTTACCCTTTGAGGGCGGGGGTCTCTACGAAACTGACAGCGGTTGAAGGACTCCATCAGGGGGTGAATTGGAAGTCTTAGAAGTAGCACAAACTGAGCAGGCCAAAACAAAAAGTCGTATGTCATGGGCCATCGATTGCCACCAGAACCATTGTTTAGTGAGAAACGTGGTGCGACTAACCCCCGGATAACAACCAACCTTGGAACAATGACCTCAATGGAGGGCTCAACCTCGTGGGCATCCGGGCAGAGACGTTACCCCTTGTAAGGCCGTGTGGAGTATGGATTTCTGTGGCAAGATGAACGCAGGAGACGACAGGTGTTCAGATTGTTCAAAAACATTGGATAAAGCATCGGGTTTGATGTTTTTGGAACCCGGACGGTAGGAAATGGAAAAATCTAAATGAGTTTAACCTTTTGCCAGACCTGATAGACTTAAGGTTCTTATGGACAGTTCAGATGATAAAAGGTACCCCCGAACCCTCCAACCAATAACACCATTCCTCTAATGCGAGCTTGACTGCCAGTAACTCAATTACCAATGTCGTAATTGCGTTCGACGGGTGATAAACGATGAGAAAAATACGTGCAGGGATGCATCTTGCTGTCTGCGGAAGACCACTGGGAAAGAACCGCGCCAACCCCCACCTCTGATGCGTCGACCTCCACCACAAACTGACGAGAAGGATCAGGGGCAGCAAGAATTGGAGCTGAAACAGAGCAGCATTTCAGTTTGGAAAACGCAGCATCAGCAGTGCTGGACAACCTGAACGTCGTCTTGGTGAAAGGTCAATGAAGTCAAAATGGTGGCTAAGCTGGCTGTAATTTCGAATAAAACGCAGATAAAAAAAAAGCTCAGTAACCTCTGCGGGGCCTTGCGGGAATCTGGAGTTGGCCAATCTACCACAGCCTGAACCATGTCGGGATCCATGCGCACTCCCTCAGATGACACAACGCATCCCAAAAAGTGAACTGACTTCTGCATGAAAAAATCATTTCTCTGCTTTGACCCATTCTCTAGCAGCCTCTGAAGCACTCGTCTGACATGCTGAACATGAGAGAGAGCGAGAAAATATCAATATGACATCCAGGCAGACATACAGTGGGGAGAACAAGTATTTGATACACTGCCGATTTTGCAGGTTTTCCCACTTACAAAGCATGTAGAAGTCTGTCATTTTTATCATAGGTACTCTTCAACTGTGAGTGACGGAATCTAAAACAAAAAATCCAGAAAATCACATTGTATGATTTTTAAGTAATTAATTTGCATTTTATTGCATGACATAAGTATTTGATAGGCAGAAAAAGCAGAAACTTAATATTTGGTACAGAAACCTTTGTTTGCAATTACAGAGATCATACGTTTCCTGTAGTTCTTGACCAGGTTTGCACACACTGCAGCAGGGATTTTGGCCCACTCCTCCATACAGACCTTCTCCAGATCCTTCAGGTTTCGGGGCTGTCGCTGGGCAATACGGACTTTCAGCTCCCTCCAAAGATTTTCTATTGGGTTCAGGTCTGGAGACTGGCTAGGCAACTCCAGGACCTTGAGATGCTTCTTACGGAGCCTCTCCTTAGTTTCCCTGGCTGTGTGTTTCGGGTTGCTGTCATGCTGGAAGACCCAGCCACGACCCATCTTCAATGCTCTTACTGAGGGAAGGAGGTTGTTGGCCAAGATCTCACGATACATGGCCCCATCCATCCTCCCCTCAATACGGTGCAGTCGTTCTGTCCCCTTTGCAGAAAAGCGTCCCCAAAGAATGATGTTTCCACCTCCATGCTTCACGGTTGGGATGGTGTTCTTGGGGTTGTACTCATCCTTCTTCTTCCTCCAAACACGGCGAGTGGAGTTTAGACCAAAAAGCTCTATTTTTGTCAGACCACATAAGCTTCTCCCATTCCTGCTCTGGATCATCCAGATGGTCATTGGCAAACTTCAGACGGGCCTGGACATGCGCTGGCTTGAGCAGGGGGACCTTGCGTGCGCTGCAGGATTTTAATCCATGACGGCGTAGTGTGTTACTAATGGTTTTCTTTGAGACTGTGGTCCCAGCTCTCTTCGGGTAATTGACCAGGTCCTGCCGTGTAGTTCTGGGCTGATCCCTCACCTTCCTCATGATCATTGATGCCCCACGAGGTGAGATCTTGCATGGTGCCCCAGACCGAGGGAGATTGACCGTCATCTTGAACTTCTTCCATTTTCTAATAATTGCGCCAACAGTTGTTGCCTTCTCACCAAGCTGCTTGCCTATTGTCCTGTAGCCCATCCCAGCCTTGTGCAGGTCTACAATTTTATCCCTGATGTCCTTACACAGCTCTCTGGTCTTGGCCATTGTGGAGAGGTTGGAGTCTGTTTGATTGAGTGTGTGGACAGGTGTCTTTTATACAGGTAACAAGTTAAAACAGGCACAGTTAATACAGGTAATGAATGGCGAACAGGAGGGCTCCTTAAAGAAAAACTAACAGGTCTGTGAGAGCCGGAATTCTTACTGGTTGGTAGGTGATCAAATACTTATGTCATGCAATAAAATGCTAATTAATCATTTAAAAATCATACAATGTGATTTTCTGGATTTTTGAAGTGTACCTATGATCAAAATTACAGACCTCTACATACTTTGTAAGTAGGAAAACCTGCAAAATCGGCAGTGTATAAAATACTTGTTCTCCCCACTGTATAGTATATGAACTGATCCACCATGTCTCTCAGCACCGGTCTTCCACTCATCCCCCTCCCTTATGCGAACCAAATGATAGGCGTTGCGAATATGCAACTTTGTGAAAAAGGAAGCGCCCTGCAGTCGTTCAAAAGCTGAAGACATCAACAGCAAAGGATAAGTATTCTTTACCGTGATGCTGTTCAGCCCTTGATAGTCAATAAAAGGACAGAGGGAACCATCTTTCTTTTCCCCAAAGAAGAAACCTGCACCTGCAGTAGAAGGAGGATGGATGAGTTTGACTGCCAGAGAATCAGAAATATATTTTTCCATGGCCTCCCTTTCCGTAGTGGAAAGCGAGTATCATCTGCTTTTAGGCAGAAATGTACCTGGCAATACATTTATAGCACAGTCATAGGGACGATGTGGAGGATGAGAAGCAGCTTGAGACTTACTGAACACCCCCTCCAGGTCAATATACTCGCTGGGCACATTTTGAGTCAGAGTCTATTAAAGCTTGACAGATAAATTTAGAACAGGCCCATTGCAGTCTTATCGGGAGGAGAGTAGCAACCAGAGAGGATTTTTCAAAGACGACCCCAACCATCAGTATTGATGGTGTACCTCTTCTGTTCTGACGGTCTTTGGCTTTTAACCCTCTGAGCTCGGCAAACGCGCCGGCGCGTTTTGCTGAATTTTTTCACATAGCAGCAACATAAACTTAAAAAAATCCGTCATTTATGGTCATATAAATAAAATAAATACATGATTATAAAATATAGAGGGTCTTCTTTTTTTGTGTACATTCACATTAACATCAAAACCTTGTTTTTATTTTTAAATAAATAAAATAAACAGGGTGCGCTTTCAGCTCACTCTGTCTCCGCAAAAATCTTTCTGAAACAAGTCTGGAAAATGAACTGAAACTCAGCTAATACTTATCACACAACCATGAAACATGCGTCTAAAGAAAGCTTTAAATTTCTACTTTTAAATAAAACAATTCACATTCAAAACAAATATTCTCCTGCAATGTAATCTGTATGAAACTAAAGAGAAGTACAGTTTCTCCCGTCTCATCGAATTATCTGTAATGAGTTCACACCCACTCGCAGAGCGCGCTATTCATAAGATAATGTGCTGAGGTGATCTATGCAAAATAAGGTAAACGCCCCCTGAAATGCCTTAAAACCAGCAAGTTTCATTCATTCACTTTCCTGCGCCGTTGGAAGATGACACGGTTCACTGGTGAGGAAGCCCTTCAGCTAGTCCTGGATAGTGATGAAGAGTTCACTTTTTCCTCAGAAGAAGAGCGGGACTCTGACGACGAACGTTTGTATTAATGTTGGATAATATTTCGGATGAGTAAGTCTTTTTAAATTTACTTGCATTAGTTGACAAGCTATTTTATATAAACGTAGGCTACAGATTTTACTGGTTGGACCATTTCCATATTTGCCATTCAGAGTAATTTATATTTAAATGGTCTAGGCTATGCTGTATAAAGTAGGAGAGAGGCTTCATGCATAAATAAACTTATTTGCACAAACGCGTTTCGGCGCGTGCCTTCAGAAGACTTTATACAGCATAGCCTGGACATGCTGTATTATATGTACAACGATATGTTTAGATCATAGGCCTGTATGAAAGTTAGAATTTTGAAATTAATTTAGAAAATATTATGTATGTTTAGATTATTAGTTTATGCTGCCTCATTATCATCAACGAAGAGTGCTTACAAATATCTATTGCAAATTTGTGTATGTGCTGAAATGTGTAAATATGCCCAGCTGATGAATTGCAAATGTGTTAATGTTTGCGTTGTGCTATCTCCGTAATGGCCCATTGACACGCAATATATGCCTACAGCACGTGTCTACAAATATTCGTTATTCATATAGACTGTGAGATACCTGCAAATTTAGAACATTTAGTTCCTCCACATAGAGGAATTACAATAAAACAGATTGAAAAACAAAACCTTTGAATCTCCTCTACTTTGTTCCGGCTGCCTCGCTTGATGGCCCATTAGCCATTGGGGGAGTGTTTGTCACACCCCTGGTCTGAATCTCATTAATATTGATGGGCCATTACCCCTCCCATGCATAAACCTCTTCTGACAAAAAAAACTGTTTTACAAAGTTTAAATCAATGTATTGTTTCATGAGAACGATTAGGCAGGATGATTTTCACATCATTTTGAAGCCAGAACTCGAAGCGCCAACATACATTAGTCAAAAGTATAGTGGACACATATTTAGTGTGTGTTTTGTGGTCTTATTTCAGCAAACTTTTATTTTATTTTTTTCAAATAACCACGCATAAACATTATTCTCTTAAAAATACAAAGATTTACAAGCATGTTGATCAGATATTATGGTAGCCCTGTTTGTGCTATATAGAGTGAATTTACACCTTTGCCATTAACATGTTTATAAATAACTGAAAAAACAAACAAATGTCAGAGCATGTCAGAACACCTCCAGGGCCCAGAAAACCCCTCAGATCCCAGAGGGTTAACGGACACTGCACAGCAATATGACCCGCTGTACCACAGTACAAACACAGTCTCGTATCCTGCGTCTCTCCTTCTCCTCCTGGAAAAGACAAGTTCCCATGCAAAAATATGTCCCACTGCGCTTTCATGTTCCAGTTGCATTCTGCAGCCAAAGTGCGAAATTCGATGGAGTAATCTGTGACGGTCTGATTCCCTTGTTGTAACTTAGCCAATACCCACACCACCTCTCTGCCAGCGACCGCCCAATCATACACCTTCTAAAGTTCCTCAGTGAAGGACTGATATGATTAACAACACAAGTCTTTTTGTTACTAAACAACTGTTTCCCAGAAAGCAACTCGACTGGATAACAGTGTAACCACAAAGGCCACTTTGGACAACTCTATAGGGAAAGACGAAGGCTGGAGAGTGATATACAAAGAACACTTTGCCAGAAAAGAGTGGCACAACTGGGGCTCACCGGAGTATGCAGCTGGAGGTGGCAGGCAGTTCAGTTCAGCATTGCGGCCGTTGTGGCCTACAGGTGGAACAACAGGTGGGTTGAGCGCAGTGGGCTGGTGGGCAGACTCCGTCTTAAACTGCTGAAGTATGGTGGTTAGGTCCAAAATCTGTGCTACTAGGGCTTGGACTGCACAACCAGTAGCCATAATCTGCTTATCCTCTCATTCCATGCGTGCATTGCTGCTTGTCAAAATGTCTCTTAATTCCAAAGCACTCACTGGATCCATTGTGGTCAGATCGTTCTGTCAAGAAAGAAACTCAAGGTCCAATTACGAGTGCAACAATAAGGTTTATTATAGTGAAGGGAAATAAAGCAAGGCAAATGGTCAGATTTTCAAAGTAGTTGTATGCGCACATCCAGAAAACTTTAGCCAGGTGTGTGATCAAATCAAGCACTTCACTAGAGAGAAAACAAAAATCGGTATATTGCCACTACTGCTTCCAAAGAATTAATTTATTGAACAATGTTTCGACCCAATGAAGCCTGGTGATGCTGTAGATCATTAAACCATTACACTGCCTCAGAAGTCCGTCCTAAATCAGTATCGTGAGGTACCTTTGTGCACAAACACTATCTGCAAAGCCATTGCCTGATAGGGCAGCGAGGCAACAAGTCAGCTGCCTAAGTTTTCGGACGCAGCTACAGACATGCAGAGATGAACACACAGACCCATGAACCGTGACACATTTAAACAAATAACCATTTTAAAGTCCCCCTGTAGTCAATAATTGTATCCCTTATAACTCATCTTTGATCACCAAAATGACATATTTAAAAAAAAAAAAATGCCTTAAAATAACTTGAATGTAACTCTACACCCTTGCCTCATTTAGTATATGCGGTTCTATTAAAATGCAAATTAGCCCCACCTCTAGTCACTCGCACACCACAGAGATCCACTCGTTGACAATCACACTTCTGTCAGGACCACTATCGTCAAATACGATTGACAATTAGCATACAGTTAGGATTGGCGGTATGGTTCTGTTCTGGGCAAGAACTCCCTGTTCATTTAAGATTTTTAAGTACAACATAATTCGAGAATTTATTCTGATTCAAAGGGCACTCAGAGGCCAAATCCTGACTGGGAGAGAGGAGGAGCAGGGGATGGAGGAGGGAAATTAGCTCCTGAGAACGCAATAGCTGCTGATAATACTGAAGGAGCTTATATATGTATACAGTGACGTGATTGGTTACAAGGTAGTTTGTGATGTTAGAAACACCAGCGAGAAAAGAAGAAAATACTCAGCAATGGTGTTAACATGTTTTGTCTTAAAACATATTAAAAACACCACATAGACATATAAACAAAATTAAGAGCTTGATTTTCACCACAGGGGGACTTAAAATGTTTAGGACGTTTGCATTGTAAGAATGTACAGGGAGACTTCAGCTATAAAAACGCTAACTTGTTAGGTAATGTTTTCTCATTCAAATCAGATGATTTCCTATCAAATCAATAGAATGTGATGGAGTACTTAGGGAATACCAATATGGGGCCACAGTGGCTTCACTTTTTTTGACGTCATGAGCAATCCTGTTCTCTATATGGGCTTTGGCACCGGGTAGTTCTAGAAACTTAGTTCTAGGAACTAGCCATCAGAGTGGTTCCCCGAGAACTAATGGTTCCCTAGGAACATTTTCCTGGTTGCATTCACACTGCCAGTAGGAACTATTAGCCTATTAGCGTATGCCGTGTGGTTGATGTCCAGTGTTGCTAGCTGAGCAGAAATACATAATCATGTTTTGCGTTGGATTTTCTCCTTAGTGTAAAGGTTAAGAGGTCCATCTATCACTGTATTCCATGTTCGTAGGGTGAGTTTCTGGAGTAAATATATAGGCTATAATTTGTGTGTTTACACTGTGTTTACAATTTGTGTGATTTTTTAAAATGACGGGTGCTGGTGTTTCGCGTGCGTTCGGTTAATCATCGTATATTAACCCCCTGAGGTCGGCGGTATCGCCGGCGATACCAGCTCGCTTTTTTTTTATCAGTGTAAAAGAAACTCATAAATACTCTGTTGACTTTGATTTTCCATAGGAGTTTCATACATCAATCGATTCTGTTAAATGTGTATTATTTTTCTGTATACTCACAATAAAAACAAAGTGTTGTGCTTTTCGCCAAATTAAGAAAAATAATCACGGAGCGAGTTCTGCCTTCTCTCTGTCCGTGTAGTCCATTCTGAAACGCGTCCGAAAATGAATCATAACTCAGCGAATACTTCTCACACAGGCACGTGATATATGTCTTTATGAAGAATTGAAATCTCTTCTTTTAAATGAAGTAATTAATAAAAAAAACAAATGTTTTCAACTCATGTAATCCGTTTGAAAGCAAGGAGAGGTACCGTTTTTTCCTTCTGCCTAATTATCTCTATAATGAACTGAGGCCGCCCCGCCCCCGGCGCTATTGACATGGTAAATAGTTTAGGTGATCTATGCTTCGCACCCGCCCCCCGATCAATGCCTTGAAAACACGAAGTTTCATCAGATCAGATTCACTGATAGTTCATCGCGTTTAGAGAGGATGACGTTTAAAGACGGCCTTCAGATGATCCTGGACAGCGAGGAATAACTCACCTTGGCTTTTCCTCAGAGGAAGATTGTAACTCAGACGAACGGCAGCATGTTCAAGAGCGAATTGATGACGCCGAGTAAAAAACGTGTTTTCACGTGAGTAAATACGTGAACTCAAGTGGTCTAGTGGTAGAACATTTGCCTAGCGTGTCAGAGGTTCTGAGTTCGAATCTGCACTCATAGTTTTTTTTTTTTTTGTCAAATCAGATTATGTTTATCAGTGGTTGTATATCAGGCAGAGACATGTGTGTGTGTGTATTTTGTTTTGTAATTTCACTGGAACGAAAAGAGAGTCTCCACAACGGATTGAAGCGCGCGTCCGAGTGAAGACTGCGCGAGCCTAAAACAAACACAGTATCCGCGTCTGACTCGCGGGAATCCACGGCGCAAACCTGTGAGGGGCTGTGTTTTCTCGTTTATATTCCTTTTAGCATTTTAGCATTTATATTCCTTATAATAAAAATGAAAGACCTATGTTACAGACATATGAAAGACAACATTTCGTTGATTAGTTTTGGATAGATTATACATTTTTACTGTAAAATATCTGCCACCTCAAATAAGCTTTTATTTGCCAATTTTTTTGTCAAAAATAATCAAATAATCAATCAAATCCTTAACTTTGAAATATGTATGATAAAATGTATACTTTAGTTTGTACAAAGAAAGATTACACTTGAATTGTTGTTTATTTAAATATTTACAAGGTAGATGTAAACAAACTATTAAAAGGTAAATATAAGCCTTTTCTTTAAATAATTTGGTAACACTTTATAATAACTACACACTATTAATCATTAATTAAGCATTAGAAAACAGTTAATTCATCATTTATAAAGCATTAATAGACATTAATAAGCAATTTATAAATACAGCTATAAATGCTTTATACTTGATTTAAAAGCATATCTATAATGTGTTTAATAATTGTATTTTCATACTTTATTAATGATCAATTTATCATTTCTAAATGAAGTATTGCATTATTTACACACCAGTTATTTAAGAGTTGTCAGTGGTTCATAAGATCACTTAGAATTTGTAAGTAAATGATTAATAAACTATTTAAATGTACATTCATATATCTTATTATTCAGACATATAGTAATAGTTACTTGGTGTGTTAATAAATGCTTTAGTAACATGTATTTCTACTGTAATTCAGGGTTAATTCAGATAGTTATAAAACATTTAGTAGTTGTTAGTTAACTATTTTTGTGAGCTAATCTAAAGTGAGGACTAGTTATGCCTTGTAAAGCATTTACAAGGGAGATTTAAAGGCTGTTAATATTTATATGTTCTATATCACTGTGTTGTGTTTGTTTCCTTTTTCTGTTTAGAAGATAACTGAGTCTTTAAATATCCTTTATACATGCTTTACAAGGCATAAATAGTCCTCACTTTAGATGAGCTCACAAAAATAGTTAACTGACCACTACTAAATGCTTTATAACTACCTGAATTTACTACATTTACTTACAATTTCTAAGGGATCTTATGAATCAGCTGGCAACTCCTAAATAACTGCTTTGTAAATAATGCTATACTTCATTTAGAAATTATAAATTGATCATTAATAAAGTATGACAATACAATTATTAAACACATTATAGATACGCTTTTAAATCAAGAATAAAGCATTTCTAGCTGTATTTATATACTGTTTATTAATGTTTATTAATGCTTTATAAATGATGAATTAACTGTTTACTAATGCTTAATTAATGATTAATAGTGTGCAGTTATTATAAAGTGTTACCAATAATTTTTATTGTGTTTTATTAGTGACAAATTTGGGGAGAAGATAAATATTCCAAAACTGAAAATACAGTATGAGAATTAACTGCACAATTACATGTTTTCCTTGGCTATTATAGGCCAAATTGCAAGCACAATATGTGGAAAAATAAAAAAGAATTGAGATGCTTCCAACTGTTGCTCTTGCATTCTTGTGGCTCAGTGACTCACCTGAATGAATGGCTCATTAAGTGCGGTCCTCAGGTGTGAACCACTACATATGCATGATCTGTGACGCCCACTCGAATATTGCCTTTCCAAACAGAAAGTGCTTTGCAAAATTCAAATCAATGTATTGTGTTATGTGAAGGATTAGGCAGGGTGATTTTCACATAATTTTGAAGAAAAAACACTAGGCGATGACATCCATTAGACAAAAGTCTTATTGGCACATATTTAGTGTGTGTTTTGTGGTCTTATTTCAGAAACTTTAGTTTTTAGTTTTTTCAATAACCACGCATAAACATTATTCTCTCAAAAATGCAGACATGTACATTCTTGTTGCTCACATATTATGGTAGCCCTGTTTGTGCTAAATAGTGTGTAATTTTTTTTTGCCATTACTATGTTTATAAGCAACTGAAAAAAGCACAAATGTCAGGGCATGTCAGAACATCTCAAGGACCCCAAAAACACCTCAGACCCCAGAGGGTTAACGTCACTGGTAGTTCCAATAGTGCTGGTTTAGACCCTACTCTGAAGTAGGAGCTAAATTAGTTCCTCCAAAAGGAGTTCCTAGTACTAAAATCGTTCCTAGTTCCTGTGGTGGGAACACGCCAAATAACGGGTACTCCCACCTGTAGTTGAGGCCACTTTGTAAGAGACTGGATCCAAACTAGAGCTGATGTACTCTAGTATAAAGCAGAAAAACAAATGGAAAATAATTAGCGTAGCTGCTGTTCATAACATTAAGCCAGATTTCAGTAAGGCAGAGTAGGGGTGAGTGGGGAACAACATAACACAGGGCTAGTTGTAGCACACTTGTTTTAAATACTTCCATACATGTCAGCATGACGAAACTTAGTGTATTTACTAGTTGCCATATCAACACTATAAAAGATTTGTTTGTTTTTTTGCCAAAATTCTGAAATCTTTGGAAGATTTCACTGAACATGTATTCAACCATAACAAAAGTAAATCATTTCTTATGTAAATTTTTTATCTCTTTTTTGTGTTTATTTAAAATTAGACATATCTGATAATATTTTAATCTCCAGTCTGTTATTTAACAGTTGTTTAATGATAATCTAACCAGCAGAAGTACCTAGCAGGGTTTAAATCCTAGTTGTGCAGGTGGGGTTCGTTGGAACACTGTGTTACAATGTGCCCCTATTAGAACTATGCAATTCTATTCTATACTTTTATGAATTCTATTGAGAAACCATGAGAAAAAGGTGAATAATTGACTAAAGTCAATGTTCAGAAATGATTAATTATTATTCTGTCATGACAACTCTCAGGAGATTGGTATGGTAATAGAGATTGGCATGGTAATGGATATGACAATGTATTTAATCTTGGCAGAATAGATCTGCTGCTGTACTGAGACTTGCTACTGCAAATACATTCACAGAGATTGCTGTGAGCATGCAAGTCATGCTGATGCTGCACATGTAGCATACCATACAATTAACCCCATAGTAGATCTATACAGGTGGAGCTGGGGAAGGGTTCTGAAAGCGTGCAACAAACTGTTAACAGCAAACAATGCCAGTATTTGAATCGCATGTTTTACTATCTATGTGTTCCTTGGCTACCTTGCCGACCGGCTTAACACTAGTGACCTAAGGCTATGTGTGCCTTGGCTACCTTGCTGACCGGCTTAGCACTAGTGACTTAAGGCTATGTGCGCCTTGGCTACCTTGCTGACCGGCTTAGCACTAGTGACTTAAGGCTATGGGCACCTTGGCTACCCTTGCTGACCGGCTTAGCACTAGAAATGCATGCTATGTGTTCTCGTGAGGAATATATATACTATTGCAAGCTGATAGATATAGGAGCCCAGCAACCACCTGAGCAAGTATCATCAATTTACCATTTGATAATAATATCATTATCCTATACTCTTATTTGATCAATGAAAAGCCATTAGAAGCGATAATGAATGATAGGAGCGTGCTCTGACGCAGCGTAAACATGTTAGCTTAGCTAATGAAACATTACCCTTGAATAAAAGATGTCATAATTTTTTTGCAGCTAAACATGTAACCCCACTGATGTGAATACTAATTTTACTTTAACCTTCTCATCAACAGCTTAGCCAGCATGCTCATAGAGATACAAATGATATACCATCTGCTGCATAGACACAACTGCATAACGCTCCAGCTTATGCTTAGTAAATACTCGCCAGACTATAAACATGACGCTAGTTTAACTGTATTGATTGTTCTTTTAGCGTGACTAAAAGAACACAACGAGCGTCTGAATCAACCACACACATATAGCATTGCTAATAAAAACATTGCTCTTGAAAATAAATGAATGCGTCATTGAAATTATACCGCTAAGTATGGTGAACACCGTTTAAACACTTATATCAATTAAACTGTTTTCATATACATGATAACAGCGGATAAAACAACAATGACATACAACAGACAGCTGCTGCATTGACACGTGCAGTAAACACTGCTGTTATATATAGTGATAGCAATTTCAAAACACTGCTTCATGAAGCTTGGAAACCTTTACGAATCTTTTGTCTCAGTGGTTCGGAGCGTGTATCAAACTGCCAGAGTCACATGATTTCATTAAACAAGGCTTCATTACATCATAACTATTTCGAAACACTTCGAAATTTCAATGGTTCACCGCTGGGGCCAATGATCTCTGTCAACCCATTAATACGAGCAGTCACTGAGAACCAATGAAAGTGTCTGTGGGTTTTACCTGATCGCTGATCAGTTTTATACATTTGTAGACTTTTTAATTAGACA
Organism: Rutilus rutilus; assembly: GCA_021464565.1. Taxonomy (NCBI): domain Eukaryota; kingdom Metazoa; phylum Chordata; class Actinopteri; order Cypriniformes; family Leuciscidae; genus Rutilus; species Rutilus rutilus. The sequence continues at coordinate 4,622,854 of JAJAQA010000008.1, read as the reverse complement.
TTAGTATAATTAAACTGAATAATGGTCTTTAATAGTCTCTTATTGGCCTGTAAGCAGAGCCATTCATAAAACAGACAAAACAAACCCTGACAATTGATAAAAGAACATATAGACACTTCATAATCTTATTAGATGATTGCATATGAAAGATTTTACTTCAAAAGAAAATTGTAAAAGGTGTTTTATGTATGTTTGGCCCGGGTTTTTGTTGCATTTACACTGTTCTGACCACTAGGGGTCACCGTGGAGATGGGCGTTGTATTGTTTCGAAGCCTCGACATAATATGGCACATTTGCTTCAAACAGTTTCAGTGTTCCACGAAGCCTCGATCTGCTCACCACTATATGCTTCAGTCAGTGATTCAATTGTGCACTGTTGACATGATGCAGGTTTAAAACACTTCTAACATGAAGCTAGTTTAAAACTTGTAAAGATTGCTCCACTTAGGAATTAATAACCAGACCACACCACATGCGCAGAGATTTTGTACTGTTTTTTTTTTTTTTTTTTTTTCATGTTCTGAAAGCGCACTGCAAACTGTTGCCAGTATTTGAATGCTAACAGCAAACAATGCCAGTATTTGAATGTTTGAGCAGCGAGCTCATTGGCTGCTGATGCAACAGCAACCAATCAGCTGTGCTAAGTAGATAACCACATGATTGCTACCAATAAGCTAAAGACCTATCAGCTTGCACCATTCAGAGTTTCATGCCAGAACTATGTAATTATGTTTTGAACTATATAGCTGTGTATATACTGTGTATATAGCTGTGTTTTCCAGTGTGTTCGTTGTCAAACTCAAAAATGTGTTTATTTTTAATTATTTACAAATGTCATTATTTTATATGAAAAAGTTAACACAATGTGCCCCTCACATGTTATAACAATGTTGTTACATTTCACTTCCATTCTTTTGGGTAAATCAAGAAAAAATTATACACTGTATTAATGAAACAAAACCACATAATTGTACTAGACGTGTGAAATGAATGTGAAAAAAAAAAATATATATATATACTCTGAACCCTAAGTAGGTTTACACAAACTGAGAAAGTCAAAAAGCATAAGGTTGTGTCACGCTCTCCCCTACTTTAAACCTATTATCTGTGATGATTTCATTTACAATAACTGCCTTAGGTGAATCTAATTCAGCGATCTAATGTTTACGAGCCCAAGCTTTAGGAAATGTTTTTGTCCAGCTATTTTGTGATTTTCTGGTTTAATCACGAACAGATTTTTTTTCTTTTAGTTTATATTAATTCTGGTACAAAGACTTACACTCATTTCTCTCTCCCTGTCTCATTCTCTTTCGGACTATTCCCCCTCCCTTCTCAGCAGCTGTACATTTGCTGTCTGAATAATCCATCTACATGCCCATATCTTTGCAGCCTTGTAAAATCATTTTTATGAGGCTGTTCGTGTGTTACCAATTTGTATCTCTCATTTAAAAAGCCTTTAGGGTCACAGTTGGTTTTGTGCACACGGCTAATCAAGCAGGGTGTTTAAAATGTGATTCAAACCATTAGAACATTTTTTTTCTATTTCATTCAACAGATTGTTTACAATGCAAGAGAGAGAGCCACAACAATCAACAAGACTTAATTATTTGGGCACTTGCTGGCTAATACAACAAAAGATATCAAATAAATTAACTATAAACGGCAACTTTTGAAAACTAATTTAGAGCAAGCACATTCACACATCACATGTTTGGACTTGGGGTAACATAATGCTGGTTATAGGAAATTATGTATGATCACAGCTGGGCTAAGGAAAAACATTTAAAATAACAGGATAAAGCATTTAAAATGCTGGTAGAAATTTACCACATATTTGATCTCCCATAAGATTGGAATAATAATGAACGCAGCTGGACGTGATTAGTGTCCGTCACAACAAATGAGTGATGAAGGCAGGTGATGACAAACGAGTCCAAACTAACACTGACACTGATCTGTGTTATTGATCAAAAATAAATAGGATGAAATGAGAAGTGAAAAGAAATCATATTGTGCTCTGAAGCCATGGTATTATGTTTTCTCCAACATAGATATCATATATAAACGCTAGATGTCTTATGGCGCAGTCACTTCCGGCATCATCGTTCGGCCATCTTGTGACAGGGCTCTGTGCATTAAGGTGAATGATCAGCACGCACACAAATCCTCTTATCTCGCTGAAATCTTGACGGATTTACAAACGGTTTGGTTTCTTACAAACGTTATTAACGTGGCTATAATTCCGAATGCTTGAAAATGTATGTTATAATTTTTCATATGTATGCAGTGTATGTATGCAGTGTCATAACTACATCTCTGACGTTTATAACAAACCAAACCGTTTGAAAATCGGTAGAAAAATGAACAAGTTATGGTTATTTAAAAGTACATGCACCATTGAAGTAGTAAACGAGTACACTGTCGCAAGATGGCCGCCACGTGCGGACGTCGACCTCCATTGGCCAGCAGTGCGCACGAGACATCTAGCCTTTATATATGATATATATGTTCTCCAACACCTACCCACTAATCGAGGAAAAATGACAACCAGAGAGTGTGGCAAGGCAAATAGGGTGATAAAGAGTTTCAAATGTTTACAAAGGAAAACCATTACTGGATGGCTTTATGCACAGTGGAAATAAGTCACATTTCCCATTTGCCACTTTCCCAAACCTTGTACAGCTGCTGGGATGGGGAGTTCTGGAGGATGACTTGATTGAAAAAAAACGTTCAGTGTTTTCCTGCACGTGGGACCTGCCTTGAAAGTGTACAAGCTGGCATCTCCAAACTTCATTTGGTTCTCAACTTAAAACAATGATGGCCAAAGGAGGGGGTTCACTGAGGAAATTACAGACATTACGTAGTAGATCCGCATCATTTAACCCACCCTGAGCCAGGAACAAGGGCCAGCAATTAGAAATCTTTTGATCCTGAACAAGGCACTCTTATATCTGGATGCATGCAGCCTCCACTGTGAAGACATCTGTGTGTAATGAGCCTTTAGAATGAAAAGAGCAAGACTGAGAGATTGTGTCTATTATATATAGTCACTCTCTGTTTTTTAGTACAAGATCTAATTCACAGAACAAAATTGGAAGCAACTAATCAAGACCAACTCAGATTTTAGGTGCAAACTGTAATGTGTCTGACAAACAAAGTGAAAAATCTGAATATACACTAATTACAATATACAATATTACAATTCATTAATATATCTAATAATTAGAAGAAAAAAAAACATTTAGGAACACTTGATGATGCACTTTGACAAATGAACCAGAAGGAAGTACTGAAATAGCTCATTCACAAAAATGGGAACACATATATTGTTCAATTTACTCAATCATATTATTTGTGATCAAGAAATTATTGTGTTTCTCTTCTTAACTTGAATTCTTTGCTTTCAAATGTCATTATCTAAAATGTGCAATCTACTAGATTAAGCATGGTGAATGTAAACCAATCATGCACTCAAACATTATTTTTGCAGTTCACATAACTGCACCTGGTGGCACAGTGGCTTAGTGGGTAGCACTGCTGCAGGTGTGCTGCTCCTATTGAGTAGTCAGTGTAGAAATGTTTGCACCCATTTAATTTTTCCCATTTTCTTTTTTAATGGACCATATTTTCATAATATTCAGTTGTGATTTAACAGAGCAAAATGGTTCAAATATTTGAGATGGCAATGAGATGGAAATATGGGGGGTTAAGATAACTTCAACCAGCGGACTATACAAACAACCCAGAGCAACAGTGTAAAAGTAGCCCAATCCCAGACTTGGCAACACTGAACCGAGCCTTGTTAAATGGCCTAGCAGCTGTGAGACAGCTGACAGCGGATGTTTGTGAGGGGATTTTAAAAAGAGAAATTTTTATTGGATTTTGACATGCTTCGACACTGGGGACGACGGGACACCAGACCATAACCAGATCAAATATGTATGGTTAAACTGTGTAATGTCACTTCTATATTGTTAGCAACTCTTAGTTAACTTGTTTATTTCTTATGTCAAATGTAACTGTGACAATCTATTTTCACATTTATACATTTAAGACTATTATTCAATTCCACTTAATCTCAGAGGCAAATATTGAACTTTTAATGAACAACATGCTTTAGACATCACGGATATTACATTTTGATTTAGATATTACATTTTGGTTCAAAAATATGAACACTATGTAATAGAAATACAAAAAATGTGGTCTTATTATGATGCATTGCTGTAGATTAAACTATCCAAAACTATATAAAGTAATAACATATAATAAAAGTTCAAAGTAACCAACCTTAAACGTGCAGAAGTAAAATGCAACACACACAGTCACACAGCAGTAATATATATATATATATTTTTAAATCAAATAAAAAAGTAAAACTCAATTCAATTCACATTTATTTGTATCGCGTTTTTCACAATACACATTGTTTCAGAGCAGCTTTACAGAAAATGCATGAGTCCACATTACAATTTAGAGGGATCTGTTCTCAGAGGTAACTGTCTAAGTTAAGTATTTCAGAAATGTACATATACAAAATCACAGTTAGCTAAAAATGTATTAATTTAAGGCAGAAACAATGAGCTCATTGAAGTAATGAATACTTGTTTGTTAACAAATGATTATGACATTTAGAAAAATTTAGCATTGGTGCATGTTGATTCAGAGTTGCGTCATCTAAAGTGTTTGCAGGAGTTGGCGCCGTCTCTTCATAGGTGTTGAGCATCTGAAGTCTTCCTAAAACACTGGCTGAATACATGCTTTTGATATTTTAAGAACATGACAAGAGTGCTCCGCCACAGCACACTCTACAGGATGTCACTCTACCCTCTTTATCCTGGCAGACGGAGGGTAGCCATGCCTCCAACACCCACTTCCCCTGATCACTTCCTACAAGAGGCCAGTACAAGGTGTGGAAGCCCAACACTTTACCGTTCATCATTCAAGGACACGCTCCATTATAGAGCATGCTTTCGGGATGATGAAGACCAAGATCCAGGCCATCTTCCTGCATGCACTGGAGGTGCATCGCACCTTTTTGGATTTGAGGATGCGAGTTCATTTATTTTATTCTTCCCTCTTTCTGAAAACATCTTAGTGACATGCCCTATAATCCATCGCGCTCTTTAAGATCACTAAATTCGAGGCTTTTGGTCATACCTAGGATATCCAGATCCACCAAAGGAGGGAGAGCATTTTCACATTTAGCTCCTAAACTCTGGAATAGCCTTCCTGATACTGTTCGTTGCTCAGACTCGCTCTCCCAGTTTAAAACTAGATTAAAGACGCATCTCTTCAGCCAGGCATTCATATAATATTCTAATCTTACAGTTAAATCCTGTCTCTAGTTCATAAACGCCAGAGGAGAACTGGCCCCCGACTGAGCCTGGGTTCTCCCAAGGTTTTTTTTTCTCCATTGGGTCACCTGATGGAGCTTTAGGTCACCATTAGGTCACTTGATGGAGTTTTTCGGTTCCTTGCCACTGTTGCCTTTGGCTTGCTCAGTTGGGGATATTTGGGGGATATTTAATTTTACCAATCAATAATTCCACTAGAAACAAACCTTGTTGTATTATTTTAATTTAATACTGTATTGTATCTGTATTGTGAAAAGCGCTATACAAATATACTTGACTTGACTTGACATGGCAGCCGTCAACCTGTTGGTAGATAACGCAGTGGACAGTGGAAATATGCACTCATCCCAGATGATGTCCTGCTGGCAGAGGCCTTACCAGGGTTTCTATTGTGGAGCCCATCCAGGTCCAGCAGCAGCACCAGGGTCTCCCTGCTCAGCTCAGTAAATGTGTACATACAAAACGCTATTTTCTTCTGGAAACAAACTTTTTTGCATTATTTTCCTGTTATCTCTGTAAAGCTGCTTTGAAACAATCTGTATTGTTAAAAGCGCTATATAAATAATTGTGACTTGACTTGATCTGTTTTATTTACTGTTGATGTAAACTTTTATTTTGTTTTCTGATCTTAAACGCAACTTATCTTGTAAATAGTCTTGTAAATAGCAAAAAACATGACCAAAAAATGTATGTATAGTATAATTTAATTTATAAATTATAACTTGCATTACAAAAAATAAACAATGTACAGAACAATTACTTATCTTTTAGTTACAAATTTTTAGTTAAAAATTAACTAAAACTAAAACTTTTTAGTTGCAAAGTTACAAATTACTTTTGTTTCATTTACAAATTATAAGTGACATTTAAATAGAAATAATATATAGAATTTTTTTTCATTTACCAATTTGAACAAATACATTTTATTTCTCAACCATTCTCTCAAGAAGAGAAAACAATCTGTCCATTCTCTCCCTGCTCTTCTGTGGTTTCCTCTCCTCTGTCTCTCTCTGAAACTTTATGTCCTCCCTGATTAGCTCAATCAGCTCATCCTGTCTGTCTAATTTTCTCTTGGCTGGTGTTGGTGCTAGCTCTGGCTACTCCTTATCTTGGTCATCCACTGCTGAACTTGGCCCTTGTGTGAAATGAGGAACGCCTCTGAAATGCTGGAATGCCTCTGTCCCAACACTTCATCCATGAGGACAAACCATGGCCAAGTTGCAGCAGTGGGTTTCTCACTTACTCCCTCGCCTGTCCCAGGACACTTGCAATCCTAAGGCAGAGCAATGACCTTCCCCAGCAGGCCCATTTTCTCCAGAACTGTCCTAAAACAAGAGAAAAAGGAAATATGTATGATAAATATTAAGGGGTGCAATCTTAACATTAAAAATATGACACAAATACTCCATAAATCATATTTCTGGATCCTCAAGTTTGATTAAAACATTTGAAGACATATCTTGCATGACAGCACTACAAAAAACAACAGTGGAAGACTATTGCCTTATGTACTGGTTGTCTTATTGTTGTGGGCTTTGTATAGGGTGATGACTAATTGTACACAATAATAATACACAAGAGAGCTTAGTGGAAATTACTAATGGGTCGTGGCTGAAATAAGATAAATAAATGATAATTTCCATGCCTCATTTTAATAAATGGAGTTGTCTGCTCCTTGATCCCTAAAACAAAACAAAATATTAGAGAAAGTTTTGCCTTAGACCCCCTAACAAATGAAGCTGCACTGTGGTAACATTTTTTATTTAAGTTTATGTTTTTTAAGAAAGATCCCTGGCTTTTAACACTTGTTTCGTTAGCTATTTGAGTAAATGAAAACACAATACTTACATTTATAAGTGTATTTCTCTGCCGCCACAGAATCACCCGCCATTTTCTTTAAATAAAAATAATGTCGTCACCGGCACACAATGAATTCTGGGGTAGGGTAGGCCACGAAGTGTCCGTCTGTTGTATCCTTCATTGCTCGAGAAACAGAGGGCGCATTTGAAGGCGCAATCTGCCTTTGTATGTGGCCTTTGAAGGATGAAGCCTCCGAATTGGGACGGAGCTATAGACCCCTTCACGGTTGATGTCACAGGAAAATTCGCAGTGCGCAGGTATGGGTCAGAAAGTTCATTCCATCCGATTGAATTGTGTGTTAACCAGAGAATTTCTCGTCAAGAAAAAAAAATGCCTACTTGTTGCGTCGTGGACTGTGAAAATCGCACCAGTGATTGGGCTCTGTATGAATTCTGTGATTCAGGTCAAGTGATGATTATGTCAAAACACAACCAACACCACCAGATCACCTTTTCTCTTTGTTCATCTGGCTGTTATAACTCAGTTATAGCATCCACCCTAAATCTAATGTTAATAATTTAAGGGTCATGAGTCCAACTAAAGCAAACACTGATTATAGTGATAGTAAAGCAAACACTGATAAAATGCTTGTTAACATCAGGTGTCTTCAATAATGGTCAATCATCACTCAATTAATCACTTAATTATCTCATTAACTTTAACACTGCCTCGTTGGTGTCCCCAACTTGGCTTGCTTAGTTGGAGACACTTAATATATTTAACAATATTATTAATCTGCCTGCATTAACACTAATATATGAGAACTGAACTGAGCTGGACGATGACAACACTGTTTTCTCCAGAGCGGCTGTATAGATAACTTAACTAAACTACTAACTTTTTTTACAACAAAGAAACCATCGCTGAACTTACTTCAGCTGGACTATGACACTAGTTTCTTCTAGATCTGCTGTACAGCCGAAACAAACTTTGTTGCATTATTTTCCTGTGATCACTGTAAAGCTGGTTTGAAATTATCTCTATTGTAAAAGGCGCTATATAAATAAAGGTGACTTCACTTGACTTTTAAATTTGCTTTGATGCCAGGCGCTCTGGCTCCCAGCAAACATGTGACTATGGTGGCTGGTGTCTCTATTTTCACGTTCGGTATAATAGAATCGCCTATCACTGGGGCACTTTCAACAGGATCCTTAGTGGGTGCGTCACTGAGTGGGGAGAACCTGTTTGATGTTCTAATTGGAAAGGAACAGCTGTGTTTTGTCCAGCGACTATGCTGTCTCACAGTCACCCAGTTGTCATGCTGCACCCTGGTCACCCTAGGGCCAATTAAACTCTCACCAATTACCATCAGACAAACTCCTTCCTCTTCTCGTTCCTGATCATCCCTGGTCTCATCTGGGTGTAGATTGTGTAACCAACTTATTTTATCCCCAATCAAATGGGCCGCCTGAAAATAAAGTCCAGGAAATTGGACGATTACTCCAAACCTTCTGTCACAACCACCAGAACTCCTGGAGCCAGTTTCTTGCCTGCGCTGAGTACGCCCAAAACTCACTACGACAACAGAGTACAGGTTTGACCCCGTTTCAGTGCGTACTTGGTTACCAACCAATATTTTTCCCATGGTCAGGAGAACCATTTAACTTACCATCAGTGAATTTCTGGTTCCAAGAGAGCAAAAGGGTCTGGGACTTAGCCCATCACCACCTGATGTCATCACAATTCATCATCACAAGGATCATGCTGATATCAGGCGGACAGAAGGTATGGCTGTCAACTGAAGACATCCGGTTATGCCTACCCTGCAAGAATCTGAGTCCCAGGTTCATTGGCCCCTTCGAGATAGAAAGTCAAGTCAACCCTGTATCCTTCAAATTAAAATTACCCTCACACTACAGAATCCATCCAATGTTCCATGTATCTCACCTGAAACCCTATTTCTCACCTGTTTCTCCTTCTTTCACAGAGCTTGGTATTATAGACGAACCCTTCTTGCCACCTATTGACGAGGCTGGAAGCATTTATACTGTACGAGAGATCCTGTACTCCCGGCGCCGGGGTGGTCATCTGGTTGACTGGGAGGGATACGGCCCAGAGGAACAATCCTGGGTTCCCAGAGATGATACTCAGGATACTCAACCCTGAGCTACTTACCTCCTTCCACAAGACTCGTCCAAATTGACCAGCACCACGCAGAAGAGGATGACCGACTTGACATCGGGGTCCCCTGCCCTCAGGAGCGAGCCGTGGAGATGGACACACCAGGCTCCACCCTCATGCCCACACAGCGATCAGCATCACCTGTCACTCATCATCATCACCTTGCACCCACCACACTTTAATAGCATGCACCACGTACACGTTCATCGCCTGGTCTACGACTAGGACTTCCCAAAAGGAATGCTGTTAGCCTCACCTGTGATACTTACCAGTGTTCGTCTCCTTGTCTCCAACTCCTTGGATTGTATCTTCAACTTCCAGTTTCCCTCTCGATCACTTTCCAAACCTGCAAAAGAATGATATGCTTCATTAAGTCTTTGTTTACAGCGACAAACTGGTATGTGTGTTTGTTGTGTGTTTTTTTGGGGATTGCCCCTGTCTACGATCGAATGCTCCTGTCTGCCTTGTTGCTGCTGCTGCTGTTGAGTTGGTTTGCGTCTATAAGCTTCATGTATCTTTCTGTTTTGAATCATTATTTACTATAATTCCTTGTTGTTTATACTGCTAAATATAGCTTACTCAACATCACACATTAACATGACATCGGTAGCTTCAATCTAAATCTTTATTGCTAGCACAACACACTAGTAATTCGCTAGCCTGTTAGCGTGCCATCCGTGCGCTCTTTATTTATTTATTTATTTATGTTTTCTTGCGCACGCTTGCGCCTTCTACGAGTTCATCAAACAACTTAGGTGAGTAGGATCAGTCAACAAAAACGGTGAGTCATGTCATCTTCTCCTCTTATTGTCACTTGCACTTCATGTAACATGTATAGCATAGCCTTCTCTGTCAGCACAGGATTTACATGTGATAAATGCAGGGAGATAGTCAGGCTGACGGAGAAGATTTCAGAACTAGAGACACGCATCCAAACTTTAATCGAGGTTAATCGTAAGAGTGCAAGGGCTTAAGATACTGCTTTGGATGCGACTAGAGCCCGTGCAGCAGGGCAATTGGGTGACCGTGAAACGCTGTAGTCGTGGGACAAAACACCGCTCTTCCGTTCCGATTACAACATCAAACAGGTTCTCCCCACTCAGTGAAACACCCACTGTGAATCCTGTTGAATGTGCCCTAGTTATTGGCAATTCTATTACATGGAACGTGAAAATAGAGACACCATCCACCATAGTCACATATTTGCCGGGAGCCAGAGCGCCTGACATCAAAGCAAATTTAAAAATGCTTGCTAATGCTAATCGTAAATTCTCTAAGATTATTATTCACGTCGGCACAAATGATGTTTGACTCCGCCAGTCGGAGATCACCAAAATTAATGTTAAAGAGGTGTGTGAACTCGCAAGTACGATGTCAGGCACTGTAATTTGCTCTGGTCCCCTTCCTGTTCGCCGGAGTGATGAGATACTTAGACATTGAGAGAGTGAGTAGACTCTCCTCACTCAATGGCTGGCTGTCTAAGTGGTGTCCGCAAAAGAATATAGAATTCATAGACAGTTGGAAAAGTTTTTGGGGCAGACCTAACCTGTTGAAAAGAGATGGTCTAGCAACTCACCATAGACACTGCTCAATCCGAGGGGCGGGATAAACGGCTGTCTTTCAAATTCCCTCTGCACGCAATAGGACAGCGCTTCAACCAACCAGAGCGTTTTCCCAACAGCGGAGCTAACGTTAGTTGATAGATTCAACTTTTGAATCTGCCCGGCAAAACTACGAACACATTTTCCTTTTTTAAGAATGACTTGAGTGCCGTTCTTTGCTCTTTTCTCAAAGAAAAACGTAACCCTAAGTCAGACCTGGGCATATTACGGCCCGCGGGCCACATCCGGCCCTTTGTGTGTCCCTGTCCGGCCCAACATAGATTATAAAAATATCTATAAAAAAAAAAAAAAAAAAAAAAAAAAAATCTATGTTGTGCGTGCAAACACAACTGTGCTGCTTTTCTTCTGAAGGGCGTTACGCTACTTCCGTATTGACGTATGTTCGTGATGCGAGCTTTGAGTGAAGTTGCATAGCAACAAGTGTTACTCAGGTTACCCTCAAGATGTCAGCACACGCTAAGAAAAGAAAAGTTGATAATGAATGTCGTGTTTTTAACAAGACATGGACTGCCAAGTACTTCTTCACAGAAATTAAAGGTAACGCTGTGTGCTTGATTTGCGGTACACGTCGCTGTGTTAAAAGATTACAATTTGAATCGCCACTACACGACTAAACACGAGGATAAATACAGAAATCTGTCTGAAAAAGAGCGCGCAAGTGTGTCTGATGCGTTGCTAGCAAAACTGCAAACTCAACAAGGACTTTTTACAAAACTTTACACCACAAGAGAAGCAGCCGTTAGGACAAGTTATGTAATTTCTCACAAAATCGCCAGAAAAAGTAAGGCATTTTCGGACGGAGAGTTTATTAAGGAGTGCTTATTGGACTCGGTTGCACTGATGTGCCCGGAGAAAAAGGACGCGTTTGAGAACATCTCACTCTCCCGACGCACTGTGACGAGGCGGGTTGAGGACATCGGTGGAAACTTGGAGCTTCAGCTGAAGAACAGAGCTGCAGACTTTGACTGTTTTTCTCTGGCTTTGGACGAGAGCTGCGATGTGCGTGATACCGCTCAGCTTCTCATCTTCTTACGTGGAATGACTGCAGACTTTCAAGTCACGGAGGAGCTGGCATCCATGCAGTCAATGAAAGGGACAACCACTGGTAATGACTTATTCAAAGAGGTAAATGAATGTTTGGACAAGTTAGGACTGAAATGGGACAATCTGGCAGGTGTGACAACAGATGGTTGTCCAAATCTGACTGGGAAAAATGTCGGTCTTTTAAAGAGAATGCAGGATAAAGTGACAGAACTTAATCCTGTGCAGAAATTGACATTTTTGCATTGTATTATCTACCAGGAAGTGTTGTGTAAGACAGTGTTAAAGATGAACCATGTTGTTGATGCAGTAACTAAAACAGTTAACTTCATCAGAGCGAGAGCATTAAATCACAGACAATTTGTTGCTCTTTTGGAGGAAAATGAGATGGAACATGGTGACATCAGCTACCACTGCCCTGTCAGGTGGCTCAGCCTAGGCAAGGTACTGAAAAGTGTCTGGGACCTGAGAGAACAGATTCAGGATTTCTGTGTGAAGAAAGGACATGACATCCCAGAGCTTTCTGATGAGGACTGGGTGGCAGACCTCGGGTTTGCTGTAGATGTAACTGCACTAATGAATGAACTAAATGTCAAACTGCAGTGAAAGGGCCTTTTTGTGCATGAGATGTACAGTGCAGTGAAGGCTTTCATGAGGAAGTTGCAGCTTATCTCAAGCCAAGTGAAGGACAACCTTCTGACCCACTTGCCAACACTAAAGGAGGCCACACCATCGGCCGATCACATCCACAAGTACTCACCCATGTTAGAAGCACTGCATGCAGAGTTTTCAAGGCGATTTCAAGATTTCAAAGCTATAGAGAATGAAATGCACATGGTTTCTTCTCCCTTCAACTGCAATGTGGATAATGCTCCAAGTGATGTTCAGATGGAACTGATTGACCTGCAGTCTGACACACTTCTGGCAGAGCACTTCAGGTCAGTCTCACTGCTGGACTTTTATGCCTCCCTCAAAGAAGAGAACTTTCCACACCTGAGGAGGCATGCTCAGAGGATTCTAGTCCTCTTTGGATCTACTTATGTATGTGAACAGACATTCTCAGTGATGAAGTTCAACAAATCCAAACACAGATCTTCTATCACTGATGACCACCTCTCAGCTGTCCTTCGTATAGCCACCTCAGACATGCAGCCAGATTTCAGTGCCCTTGTTCAAGCCCAGAACAGACTGGATTATTCTCACTGAAAAGGTCAAATGAGGAGGAAAACATTGCAATTTATTACATTTCTATAAACATGTTGCCCTTGTTTAAGCCCAGAACTGACTGTGTTAATTGTACTGAAAAGGTAAAATGAGGAGGAAAACATTACAATTTATTACATTTCTATAAACATGTTGCCCTTGTTTAAGCCCAGAACTGACTGTGTTAATTGTACTGAAAAGGTAAAATGAGGAGGAAAACATTACAAGTTGATGTGTTGTTACATTTCTATAAAACTTTTGTTATTCTTTGTTTTTGAAGATTAACAAGTTCAAATTAAATTGCACTGATTCAGTGATTGTTTTTGTTTTATTTGACCTACGCACCACAATTTCACTTAGCCTAATATAAACTGAATTTTATTTTAGTTTTATTCTACTGATTACCAGTACCAGCTATTCATAATATATAATTTAGGGAATTGTACAATGGAAGAAAGCTGAGCAGAATTAAGTGTTATTGTTGGTGTGGCCCTCTGACACGATTCAGGTTTCTCATGTGGCCCCTTGTAAAAATTAATTGCCCACCCCTGGAATACTGTTCTCCAGCAGCAGCAGCCATTCTTTGTTTTCAAGTAGAAGGGAACCGTCGCAACTCTGTCGTCATTATGTTAAGCCCGCCCCGCCTACTCTATACACGATGTGATTGGCCTGACCTAATTTAGGTTTTTCCAGCTCGAAAGTCAACGGAGAGTTGCTAGACTACCCTGGCTGCAAAATAAATGTTGCTGCCGCTAGGGTGCGTCTAGATTTCTAGGCTAGTCAGGACCTACTCATTGTCGTAATCATACTCTAGAATCTAGATCTAATATTATCACATGGAATCAATGTTGATGCCATTGAAATTCTGCAGCAGAACAATGACATCTCAGATCATTATCTAGTCTCGTGTAAACTTCATTTAGCCAAGGCTGCAAAGCCGACTCCGTGTTACAAATATGTTAGACCTATCACTTCTGCCACTATAGATTGCTTTATTAATAATCTTCCTGATCAGTTTCATCATCTCAGCATCCCAGATAGCTTAGAAGAACTCGATATTGTAACAGAAACTTTTAACTCTTTTCCAGCACTTTAGACACAGTTGCTCCTTTGCGCTTAAAGAAGATTAAAGAAAATAGCCCAACCACCGTGGTACAATGAGCACACTCAGGCCCTTAAGAGAGCAGCCAGAAAAATGGAGCGCAACTGGAAGAAAACAAAACTATAGGTATTTCGCATTTCATGGAAAGAGAGCACGATTGCATACAGAGAGGTCTTAAAAGCTGCTAGATCTGCTTATTTTTCAACCCTATTAGAAGAAAATAAACAAAACCCTTGGTATTTATTTGAAACAGTGGCTAATCTAATGAAAAATAAAGCTTCAAGCCCAGAAGTTTCCAAGCAGCACAGCAGTAATGACTTTATGAACTTCTTCACTTATAAAATTGATAATATCAGGGAGAAAATTATAACTATGCAACCGTCTACTACAGTATCGCATCAGGCAGATTCATTCATTGCTAGAGGAGAGGAAGAATTTTCTAAACTCATTAAATCATCTAAATCGACAACAGGTATGTTAGACCCTATGCCGACTAAGCTACAGAAAGAGATGCTTCCAGAGGTCATAGATACTCTTCCTAATATCATTAATTCATCTTTGTCTCTAGGATACGTACCAAAAACTTTAAAGCTGGCTATGATTAAATCGCTTGTTAAAAAAAATGCAACTTGATCCTACAGTTGTACAGAATATCCTATTCATTTTATAACTGTATCATTTATCTCTTTTAATACCTTTTATAACTGTTTTAATGTCCCCTGCTTTTATTTTGTGTCTATTTTCTATGCAAAGCTCTGCTATAGTGTTATTATTATAATTCCTTTCTATGTAAAGCTTTTGAGTAACTGTTTGAATTTTCCTTGCTTTTATTTTGTGATTATTTTTATTCCTCTCTATGTAAAGCACTTTGAATTGCCATAGTGTATGAAATGTGCTATATAAATAAACTTGCATTGCCTTGCCTTACAGAATTAGTCAATTACAGGCCAATCTCGAATCTACCTTTCGTGTCAAAGATACTAGAAAAGGCAGTATCTTCACAACCATGTTCCTTTTTTAGAAAGAAATGGTATCTGCAAGGATTTTCAATCAGGATTTAGACCGTACTATAGTACTGAGACAGCTCTCATTAGAGTCACAAATTATTTGCTCTTATCATCCAATCGTGGTTGTATCTCTCTATTAGTGTTACTCGATCTTAGTGCTGCATTTGATACTATTGACCACAAAATTATTTTCAATAGACTCGAAAATGATGTTGCCATTAGTGAAATTGCATTAGCATGGTTTAAATCATACTTATCTGACCGTTATCAGTTTGTAGCAGTAAATTAAGAGATGTCTTATCAATCAGAAGTTCAGTATGGTGTACCACAAGGCTCAGTACTAGGACCGTTGCTGTTCACTCTGTACATGCTACCCTTGGGAGATATCATTAGGAAGTATGGCATTAGTTTTCACTGTTATGCTGATGATACGCAGCTCTATATTTTTTCACACCCTGACGAAACTTAAAGGGATGGTTCGGAGTAAAATCAACCTAGGGTCCTTTGCACCATGACATCGAGCCAAACACCCCACCAGAAGCCCTTTTTCCATTGGTTGAACATTATTAAAGTTAGAGCTTATTTCGATATATCAGCCGAATGGTTTAGTGCAGGCGCTATTGGCTCCAAATTTGTATCTTGTAAATTACCCCACTAATAATGCCCAGAATGGTACCAAACTTCTACAGTAGTACAAATAGGTTCTGTACTCATAAAACGAGGCATTGGAAAGTTTGTAAGTACATCAGGAGTTTATTTAAATAACACTTGCCTGACGGCTAATGCTACCGCTAACCCGGTCGCCGGGGTTACTTAAGTGATTAGGGTAAAGCCCGTAAAAGTCCTGGCAGAAAGCGATACATAAGGATGTAGTGTAACGACGCCCTGTTCCAGGAATGCACTAATATTTTGTTGGTAGTACCAGTTTATAACAATTATTAGTTAACACTAAGTTGTCAACACTTCAGAAAAAAAATCATAATTTGTCGTTACACTATATCCTTATGCATCGCTTTCTGTCAGGACTTTTACATGCTTTTCTCAACTCAGTGAAGTGACGTCAGTGTAATAATAAACTCCTGATGTACTTACAAACTTTCCAATGCCTCGTTTTATGAGTACAGAACCTATTTGTACTACTGTAGTACAAATGTTGGTACCATTCTGGGCATTATTAGTGGGGCAATTTACGAGATACAAATTTGGAGCCAATAGCGCCTGCACTAAGCCATTCGGCTGATATGTCGAAATAAGCTCTAACTTTAATAATGTTCAACTAAGGGAAAAAAGGCTTCTGGGGGGTTCCATTACCCTTCCAGTTTGAAGGGTAATGGAAACTTGGCTATTGAGACTCAGTGACAAGAGTCCTTAAATAGAGGTGCAGGTGAGGGCCAAGGAGGATCATGGGAAATGAAGTGCAGACAGTGGAGATTAGCTGGTGACTGTGACACTCACAAACTCCCTCCAATTTACATAACTTTTATTTGTTCACCAATCTTTCATTGTTCTTTACTGTTTAGGTGAACCTCCTTTGCTTGTGTCCCATTACAAGGTATTGGTTTGCTGGATATCTGATGGATCTCTGCATGCTGGTGAATAAATCCAATGTGCTCTTGATGCTGCTATTTTGCTTTGCGCCTATGTGAAGATGAGGTACAAAGAATCACTGACACAAAAGAATGGTTTAGTCAAGGGTTTAATGGCATACACAACATGATGGAGGAGGGGATGGAGGAGGTCCCAAGGGCTAATATCTGGGCTAGGTGCACCCCGACTCCATGGTGCTTTCTCTTAATACTGCGGGGGTGGTTAGCTAAGCATTGTGTGTGCTGCAACGAAATCAGTTCCTGGTCACTGGAACGAAAGATACTTTTGCACGTCATTCCAACCAGCAGTCAGCAATCAGTAATCAACATGTCTACCCAATCAGCACGAGTGGAGGCCTATATATAGGCAGTCGACCTACCTATATTTCTTGACAGTTTTCTGCATCCCTCCACCACTCCGTCTCCTCACACTCACCTTGTTTCTGTCAGGACCACTATCGTCAAATACAGTTGACAATTAGCATACGGTTAGGATTGGTGGTATGGTTCTGTTCTGGGCAAGAACTCCCTGCGCATCCATGCAGCCTAGCATGGATAAGAACAAGGAGAGCAGCAATAACCCCCTTAGGGTAAACAGAACAGAACCAACATGAATGTATTGCAGATATCATTAATTCAAGATTTTAAAGTACAACATAATTCGAGAATTTATTCTGATTCAAGGGGAATCAGAATGCCAAATCCTGACTGAGAGAGGTGGAGCTGGGGAGGGAGGAGGGTAATTAGCTCCTGAGAAACGTGATAGCTGCTGATAATAGTGAAGGAGCTTATATATGTATACGGTGATAGGTGTCTTATTCCTATAGGTAGACGTGTATCAGCTGAGAGTCTAAGGTGACCTGCCAGAACTGACTCTACGCTTAATTTCTGTCAGGACCACTATCGTCAAATACGATTGACAATTAGCATACGGTTAAGATTTGTGGTATGGTTCTGTTCTGGGCAAGAACTCCCTGCGCATCCATGCAGCCTAGCATGGATAAGAGCAGGGAGAGCAGCAATAACCCCCAAAACAAAACCATATGCCAATATCCCCCAAACAGCAATAATCTGGATGCCTTTTGTTTTGTTTGTTTTTTTATACACTACCCCCAACACGACTGATGCTGATAGACTGGTTAATACATCCTGATGTTAGTGGCACATGTTGAGTACTATAGGTCCAGTCTTATGGGGGAAGCATCACCCTAGCTGGAGCAAGCAAGGACATATTTGAATGTATTGCAGATATCATTAATTCAAGACATTAAAGTGCAACATAATTCGAGAATTTTTTATTCTTATTCAAGGGGAATTAGAATGCCATATTGACTAGAGGAAAGGAGGAGCTAGGGATAGAGGAAGAAAATTAGCTCCTGAGAAACGCAATAGCTGCTGATAATACTGAAGGAGCTTATATATGTATACTGTGATAGGCGTCATATTCCTATAGGTGGACGTGATCATGGCAGGGGAATTTTTACTAAATTATTATTAATATAATTATTAATATAATTATTGCTAAAACTAGTGTATTTTGGCAGGGGAAGCATACACCCTACAGCAATAGCTCTGACTAGTGGCAGCAAAATCCGATACAACAATCATGTTGTATAATCACAGAACTATTGCTAAAACTAGTGTAGTTTGGCAGGGGAAGTATACACCCTACAGCAATGGCTCAGACTAGCGTCAACAAAATCTGATACATCAAGCATGTCATATAACCATAGGACTAGTATTAAAAGTCAAGTCAAGTCAAGTCAAGTTTATTTATATAGCGCTTTTCACAATACAGATTGTATCAAAGCAGCTTCACAGTATTAAATTAAAATTAAATTAAAATAATACATCAATGTTTGTTTCTAGTGGAAAACGTCCACGTTTGGTAATGCTGATCAATAGTATTGTTGATTGATTAATTAATTAAATTAAATATCCCCAAATATCCCCAACTGAGCAAGCCAAAGCCAACAGTGGCAAGGAACCGAAAAACTCCATCAGGTGACCTAATGGAGAAAAAAAAACCTTGGGAGAACCCAGGCTCAGTCGGGGGCCAGTTCTTCTCTGGCGTTTATGAACTAGAGGTCAGATTTAACTGTAAGATTAAAAGTATTATATGAATGCCTGGCTGAAGAGATGCGTCTTTAATCTAGTTTTAAACTGGGAGAGCGAGTCTGAGCAACAAACAGTATCAGGAAGACTATTCCAGAGTTTTGGAGCCAAATGTGAAAATGCTCTCCCTCCTTTGGTGGACCTAGAAATCCTAGGTATGACCAAAAGATCTTAAAGAGCGCGTGGATTATAGGGCGACAGAAGATCCGTTAAATAGACTGGAGCTAAGCCGTTTAGGGCTTTATAAGTCAGTAGCAATACCTTGTAATTAATACGGAACTTTATAGGTAACCAATGTAGTGATGATAAAATTGGTGTTATATGATCATATTTTCTTGATCTAGTAAGAACTCTAGCGGCGGCATTTTGGACTAACTGTAGTTTGTTTATTGAGGATGCAGGACAACCGGCTAATAAAGCATTACAGTAATCTAGTCTCGAGGTCATGAATGCATGAACTAATTTTTCTGCATCAGAAACTGATAGCATGTACGTAGCTTAGCAATGTTTCTAAGGTGGAAAAAGGCTGTTCTTGTAACATATGAAATATGATTTTCAAAAGACAGGTTGCAGTCTAGTATAACACCCAGGTCTTTTACTGTAGAGGATAAAGTAACAGGACATCCTACTATGTTAAAGTTGTAGAGTGAGAGGTTTTGTGGGCGGTTTGTTGAACCGATGATTAGTACCTCTGTCTTGTCTGGATTTAATAAAAGAAAATTGCGCGTCATCCAATCTTTTATATCTTTAACACACTCTGTCAATTTGGATAATTTAGCGTTTTCATCTGGCCGTGATGAAATATAGATTTGAGTGTCATCAGCATAACAATGGAAACTAATTCCATGTTTCCTTATAATATTTCCAAGTGGCAGCATATATATTGAGAATAACAGAGGACCTAACACAGATCCCTGCGGCACTCCATAGTTTACTGGAGTTATGATCGATTTTTCTTCATTTAAATAGACAAAATGGTAGCGGTCAGATAAGTATGATCTGAACCAGCTTAATGCTTGTCCTTGAACACCAGTATAATTTTGTAGTCGATCTAAGAGTATTGTGTGATCTATAGTATCGAACGCAGCACTAAGATCAAGTAAAACTAGTATTGAGATACAGCCTTGGTCAGAAGCTAAAAGTAAATCATTTGTGATTTTAACGAGCGCAGTTTCTGTGCTATGATGCGGTCTGAATCCAGACTGAAACTTTTCATAGATGTCATTTTCTTGCAAGAAAGAGCCCAGTTGGGCGGACACAGCTTTTTCTAGTATTTTAGACATAAAAGGAAGATTTGAAATGGGTCTATAATTTGCTAGATTATGTGGGTCTAATTGTGGTTTCTTAATGAGAGGTTTTATAACTGCCAGTTTAAATGTTCTAGGAACATGACCTAAAGATAAAGATGAGTTAATAATATTGAGGAGAGGCTCTTCCACTATAGGTAACACTTCTTTCAGTAGTTTAGTGGGTATAGGATCTAATAAACATGTTGTTGTTTTAGATGAAGTGATACGTTTATTTAACTCTTTTTGTTCTATAGTTGTAAAGCACTGTAATTGTTCTTGCGGGGTGATAATTGAGGCTGAATTATAAGGCGCGATTGAGGATTGAACGTTTACAATTGTGTTTCTGATGTTTTCTATTTTCTCAGTGAAGAACTTCATGAAATCATTACTACTAAACTGTAACGGAATATTTTGTTCAGGTGACATCTGTTTATTTGTTAATCTAGCCACGGTGTTAAATAAAAACCTAGGATTGTTTTGGTTGTTTTCTATTAGTTTGCGGAGGTGCTCAGCCCTGGCTGCTTTTAGGGCCTTTTTATAACGTGACATACTGTCTGTCCATGCGATTCTAAAGACCTCTAAATCAGTTTGTTTTTACATTTACGCTCCAAATTACGGGTTTCTCTCTTTAGAACATGCGTAGTATTGTTGTACCATGGTGCTTTACTTTTTTCTCTGACCTTTTTTAATCTAATAGGTGCAACAATATCCAATGTTCCAGAGAGAATGGTGCTCATAGTGCTAGTTAATTCCTCTAGTTCATCTGTTTGTTTGGGTTCAGGCAGCAGCTGAGACAGATCAGATAAGCAATTTGAAAAATCATCTATGGTGGATGGAAGGATTGTTCTGCCTGATCGATAACGCGGCGCAGCATGAGTACGTAATATGGAAGTTACCATGAAATGGTCAGTGACATCATCACTTTGTGGAATGATATCTATATCGGTTGGATCGGTTCGATGTGATATAATTAAATTGAGTGTATGATTAAAACGATGAGTTGGTCCTGTAACGTTTTGCTTGACCCCAAAGGAGTTTAATAAATCCATAAACGCAGCCCCTAACGCATCATTTGGATTATCTATGTGTATGTTAAAATCTCCAACAATTAATGCTTTATCGACATTGACTAATAGGTCTGAGAGAAAATCTGCAAACTCTTTTAGGAAATCAGCGTAAGGCCCAGGCGGTCTATATACGGTAGCCAAGGCTAGAGATAATAGGGATGTTTTTCTAACATCTAAGAGCGTAACATTTAGTACAAGTACTTCAAACGAAATAAACTTATAACACGTTTTCTGAGTAACATTGAGAATATCTCTATAGATTGTTGCAACACCGCCGCCACGACCAATCAGACGGGGCTCATGCTTATAGGAGTATCCTGATGGAGTAGACTCATTTAGACCGAAATAATCATTTGGTTTAAGCCAGGTTTCAGTTAGGCAAAGTACATCGAAGCTATTATCTGTGACTATTTCATTTACAATAACTGCCTTAGTTATCTAAGGCAGTTAGTGATTGTGAGTGATCTAATGTTTAGAAGACCTAGCTTTAGAAATTGATTTTGTTTACTAATAGCAGTATTTTCTGTTTTAATAACAATTAGATTTTTCCTAGATCCTGCAGTAGATTTATTATTTGATCTCACTAAACGAGGAATAGACACGGTTTCTATGCAATATTCTATACTAGTATTTATATCAGTTAAATTGGTGCAGCAGAGACTATGATTTGGACTTTCGGTTACTAGTCAAACGGTATTTAACATTTTGGAGATGTTATCCGACAGAAGATCCGCTCCGAATCTGCTTGGGTGTAAGCCATCAGCACGGAAAAGCCTAGGACGCTCCCAAAACAGATTCCAATTATTTACAAAGAGCAGTTTCTGCTCATTGCACCATGACATCAACCATTCATTTAGCACGAGTAATCTGCTAAACTTTTCATGTCCTAGTCGATACGTGGGAAGCGGTCCTGACACAATGATCGTTGTTTAAGGCGATGTGCTGCGTACCGTATCGATCAGATTCCTGAAGTCTTTCTTCAGAACCTCCGTCTGGCGCAGCCTGATGTCGTTCACTCCCGCGTGCAGGACCACAGTTCCGACGCGCTCGTCACCGTTCAGGATCTCGGGAACGCGAGCAGCGATTTCAGAAACACGAGCACCAGGAAAGCAGTGACTGTGCACCTTACTTTTACCTAACGTAGCGTGTACGTGCCGAACGATGGAATCGCCGATGATCACAGCATCGCGTCCTGTTTCGCGAAGAGGGGAGAAGCGGTTTTGGGTGGATATCTCGAAAACCGGGAGGGGCGGAGAGATTCTTGCTCTAGTCCTGGCCCGCGTCTTCCGCTGCGGAACCACCCAGGCTTCGTGGTGGCGTGTTGGAGCCGGAGTGAACGAGACCATGGCTGATCGCGACCTCGGAGCTCGGGACCGATGCTGAGAAACGCACGGAGAAGACGAGGTCGGAGTCAGTGGGTTAGTAACGTTAATCACTGATTTGTGTGCATCGGCGCGTGATGTTTCAAGAGCTAAACGCCGGTCTCTCAGCTCGGCTTGTCTCACTAAAAGGTCGTGGATCTGTTTCTCAACAGCTTCCAGCTCAGACTGTACCGCGTGCAGCTCAAATGTGTCCTCACCTGCACCAAAAGGTAGACTACTTACATCTGATATATTCGCCATTTTAACAGATGGACAGTAAGTTAGCAACGACGCTACCAGTGATGCTATCAATATTAATACTAATTTATGGCTGAAGTCTTGGATATAATCCGTCTTTTTAGTGGTACGGGTGTAGAGTAGATGCACGATAGGCGAAAAATGTTTTGTTTGTAAGTGAGTGTGGAGAAGACGCGTTCAGCCGTGATCCACAGGAGTAACCTATAAGAGTATCCGGTGTTGGATCACTAATAGGCTTGAGACGCGTCTGCTCAACAGTCCACGTTGTAACTATGAGGTTTGAGCAGCAGTGCTTCTCAGTGAGGAAAAGTAGAAAATGTTCGTTGTAAGTGAGTTTAAAGAGAAAATCAAGATTTATAAATCAAATCGATGGAGCTCCAAAGACAACAACGTGTTCAGACGCGGCGCATGCACATTCGTCAACAGTAAAACTAGTGTAGTCTGGTCGGGAAAGCATACACCCTGTAGCTCTGAGTCATATGCAGTGCGTAGCTACTTTTAAACATTCACATTAGCAACCAGTACAGTACTGATAGCAATGTTGCTGAAACAACAACAAGCATTTTGCTGATACCTGGATAACCTTAGCACAGCATGTGACAATGACACCAGATATAAGCCTAAAACACAGCCATGTTCCAAATAACCACTGGGCTAAATTACCTTAAAACAACCATGTTTCCAATAGCAACTAACAGCTTTTAGAGCAGTGGTTCTCAAACTTTTTTGGTCACACCCCCATTTAACCTTTAAAAAAAATATCTGAGCATGTTTCCAATAGCAACCAGATAGCCTTAAGCACAAGCATGTTTCCAATAGCTACCAAATAGCCTTAAGAACAAGCATGTTTCAATAACAACAGATAGCCTTTAGAGCAAGCATATTTCCAATACATTATAGCATTAAGAACGTCGTGTTTCCAAGAACTAGATAGACAGAGCGTGTCCGATACCCAACAGAATCAACGCTGAACTGACTCAACTGAATAGTGACTGTTTACTATTGCTGCGTCCCAATTCGCCTACTTATACTACGCCCTAAAAGTATGTACTCTTTTTGTGAAGAAAAAGTACATACTTTTGAGTGTGCAGCAAAAGAGTAGGCAAGCTCTGGAACTGAACATACTACTTCGTCATCTTAACGGACAGATCTGTCGTATGCATCCTGTCACCGTAAACTGCCCTGTCAATCATTTGGTCACAGTTAAAATCCTCCATTCAATCTAATTTAATTTCCTACCGTTTCGAAGAGAAATGTAGCTTTGCACGTTCATCTGCCAGTCGCGACTCTTTCATGCGGAGACTCTCCTCATGTGTTTGCAATTTGAATATAATGATGCATTTAAAAGTTAATGGCTAAACGTATTTTTACAAAAGTTCACAATGCTGCTGCAGATGCAACATAATGTAGACAACATTGAATAAAAAAAATTTTCAGGTTAGATACTGATAATAATCACTCAACCCCCTTTTATCTAAACCATAGACAGTAAAAGATCTAAACCTCTCTACATAACCGCGCGTCCTCCATGTCTGTAGTTTTTAACACTTTTCACTCGTGTTTGTAGTTCTAACCGAATCCTCGTCCAACGCGTGATGGGTTGTGGGCAATATTAGCCATTAGAGTGCGCATCGATCTGCACTTCGGATTCTGACCGGAAATAGTAGACCATCCGGGTATCTTTGGAACACTCATTTCAACATACTACGATTTGGGAAGTACTAATTCTATTTTCGAATACTATTTAGGATGGATAGTATGCGAATTGGGACACACCATATGTCTTTTTAGAGCTGTGCCACAGCAGAAATTATTCTGTTTGCACGAATTGTTATTTCCTAACTATGCTGATGGAATCTGTGCTGCATCGTGCTAAAAGCACAACATGTGCAATGCGAGCAATTGCTAATGACAACAGATAAGTAACGCACATTGTCAATATGATCGCATAAGCCTTAGCAAGAGCATTTTAATGAAAACAACTAGATAAGCCCAAGCAACACGGATAGCATTCCCCCAAGCAAACCCTGATAGCTTTTAGCAAGGAGCATTAAAAAGAAACTTAGCTTAGCTTCGTGAAGACTTTCAGAGATGAATGGAGAGTGAATCAGTGAATCGAGTCCTGTGTCAATAATGCAGCGATGCGAGCAGCAATACAGACTGAGGTCACTTCCAAATCAGGCAGCTAATGATCAGTGCGGTGAATCTCATGTTCAAGTTCACAAACTTGAATTAATCTGAGGTGGAATCCTTGTGAGGAATGAATTCCTCTCGCTAAATTCCCGATTCTAACCCTAACCCTTCTTGTGAGATGATGTGGTTTGCCTGCTGAATTTTGCCATTTAAATTAGCTAGCTCCTGAGAAACGCGATAGCTGCTGATAATACTGAAGGAGCTTATATATGTATACAGTGATAGGCGTCATATTCCTATAGGTAGATGTGGATCAGCTGAGAGTCAGCTGATGTGAGCTTGACTAACGTGACCTGCCAGAACTGACGCTACGCTTAATTACTTTCCAAACCAGAAATACAGAGGGGAGTACTCTGGGTTCGGGGAAAAATACAGAGCTCAGAGCCCTCTCCTCGGACAGCACGGCAAATACACATACTACACTAGTAAAAAAAAAAGTATACTTTATTTTATTTTAAATATATTCCCTTTTTTTTAAGTATATTAGCATCATGCTTTTACCTATTTTCATAATGCACCTTTTAACACACTTTAAAATAATTGTACTTTAGTATTTTTTCAAAAAATATATTTTAGAAAAATATACTTGAAGTGTAAATTAAGTTTATTTTTTAAAAGTGTATTTATTTGCACTTTATTAAACGTATATTTTAGGTATATTTTAACTGTATACTGGAAATGATCATTGTAACAATGCATTGAAAGTATACTTTCAAAATACATTATAGTATACAATAGTATTTTGTAGAAAGTATAGCTAAGTATTATTTATCTATTAATGTGCATTTGTGGTAGATGCTTACGGTTGGCGCCAATAGCCTCATGGGCAAGTGCGCTGACATGTAGTGCTGTTGTGTTTCGGGAGACCCGAGTTCGAGTGCTCCCATACACAAAAGAAATGTATTTGAAATATATTTTCAGAATATATTTTTGGAATATATGCAAATATTTGAAATTGGCCCAATAAATATATTTTAGTTAAATATATGTAAATATATTTAGAAATTTAAAAAGTCAACATTTTCACAAACAAACAACACACTTTCAATTTATTTTTTAGATAAACTACTTCAGCCATGGATGTGGGAATGGGAGAGCAGTGCTCTACTTCACCCACCCACATTTTTCCTACTGCTCGGGGATCGAACCGGCAACCCTTCGGTTACAAGCCCAAAGCCCTAACCAGTAGGTCACGGCTGCCCCTTTACTATCTTTATTGGCCTAAAATGATCATTTTATGTAGGAAACAACACACAGAATGCAGAGTTTTTTTTCCCTATTTTTACAGAATTGAATACAGATATTGAATAGTGTGTGTATGCAGTGTTAGACACTGAGTTCTATCTATTGTTTAAGTGCACTTCACTGTTGGAGTATCATTGTTATACTTGCATCATAAATATTGTGCATATTTTCAATATTTAAATGACTTCAGGAAAGATGTCAATAAAACACAACAATAAATCTAATAATTGCACTTAGTGTTAGGTACGTGCCACCTAATATGGCCTAATAGTCCTAGGAAAGCAACTATCTGTCATTTTACATTGCAGTCATTTAAATGTAAGTACAGTATTTATTATAGTGAAATATGGTAGCCTACTGTTGTGTATTGGGGAAAAGGTAGAGGAATTACAGTGATTAAAAAATACATTTTCGACCCTTCTTTAGCAAGCTAAACATTTTATGACCATATATTTTGTCATATATTTTAAATTACATGATATAAATGTAAATATATTTCACACTTAACATCATATATTTTTGTTATATTTCAGAATATATTTCAAAATGATAAATATAAGTGGACAACGTCAATGTATTTGGAATGTATGCCACATATATTTTTGACACTTTAAAATATATTTACATGTATTTCTTCTGTGTATGGGTACACTAAATACACTTAAAGTTATGCTTTACTACAATTTGATTACAACTAAAATATGCTTAGTACAAAATTAGTTGTTTCAAAATAGCACACTTCAAGTTAACTAATCATTAACACACTTGAAGTATACTAAATTAGTCTGGCTGCAAGTATACTTAGCATATTTTTTTCAGAGGTCACAGATTCGTTGACCTGTCTGGCAGTGTCCGTGTTGGAGAGTAATCAATCCTTATACCTAGAACAAAAACAATGATGATATAATAATAAGCATTCATTCTGTGCAGTAAGAAAAAAATCTATTGCATATTGGAATTTAAATTGAATGGATCACAACATTTTTATATATTTATTTATATATATATATATATATATATATATTTATATGATATTTTATATATATCATTTATTATTATGATCAAATTAAACCTTATTTATTAATAGAATTTGATAACACTATAATAAGTGCATGCTATGAATCATTTGTTTAAGCATTAGTAAATAGTAATTCAATTTGAATTTAATAGCAAAAAAATATATTAAACAATTACCTTGGATCGTGTAAAGTTGCAATGCTGTAAAGCAGGTTTTGCTCCACGTTGGAGAAAGGCTTCTGCAAAGCAGCAGGCAAAGGGGTCTTCATCATTTTGTTTCAATAACATTCTGTGTAGCACAGTGTCAGCAGGAACTACATCTGAGGCTAAAGCATCTGAAGAACTCACTTGACGAGTCATTTCTTCAAAGGCAGCCAAGACTTTTACCGTCTTCGCCATAAGATTCCACTGGTTTTGCTGTTAGAGTGGCAGGGAGCTCGTTTTCAGACACATATACACCAATGGCCCGTTTCTGCTCTATCAGAGACTGCAGCATGTAGAACGTGCTGTTCCAGCAAGTCTGCACGTCTTGTTGGAGTCTTTTAATTGGTTGTATTCAGCTGTATCTGAATATCCTGTAACCGGGAGTATATTGTCACACTCTCACACCACATGGACTTGTTATGTTTTGTCATCATCTGCCTTCGTCACTCATTTGTCACGGACACTAATTACGTTCAGCTGTGCACTCATCAGTCACCATCATTAACACCTGTATATATGTTCAGGTCTGTTTGAGTTCAGTGTCCGGTGTCGTCAATGTTAAGTGTGTGTTGTTATCTGTTCGCCTGTCTGTTGGATCTCTAGTTAAATAAACCTTTGAATTGGATATTACGTCTTCCTCATCTATCTGCCAGCAACCACCCGTGACAGGAATTGCTTTGCATGGAGCATGATTTGTTGTAGAGTGAAATCTCCATCTATCCATTGTGCCGTTAAGCTGATGAGAGACACTGAACTTACACTACTCCAAGTCCAATATGGACATTTTAACTCCAAATGTCAGTAGTAAAGCTAATTGCTTTTTCACTGCGTCGTGTATTTGTGTGTAATACGACATCTGTGACATGGTGGCGAGTGGGAATCTCGTACTTTGGCTCCAAAACATTAAGGCGGCGATGAAAACCTGTGTTATCAACAACTGACAGTGGTTGATCATCAAGAATAATGAATTGGGTAAGCATCTCTGTTATTTTTATAGCTCTTGGCTCTTATCTTATGTCATTTTCTCTCGTCTTGTCTCGACATATTTCCACACCGCTGAGACTGACATTTTGTCTGCTGTTGCTGCCGGTGTTTCTGTGCACTGAAAGTTGTCAATTACGTCACAAGAGGTATCGGTCTTTGGTATCGGAGTATTTTTATGAGTACGAGTACAAGTACATGAGCTCAGTATCGGGCCCGATACCGATACTACCGATACTTGCAGAAACTGCTGAGCTGGTACAACTTGCAGGGTCTGATGCTCATAAGGATCGGGCATGCATCTAAACAGATAGCCATTACACACTCTAAAAAGAGATGTGTTAAAAATGACACATGTTGTGTCAGTTTTAACACATGTAGTGAGTGTGCTCAGGGACAACACATGTTGTGTCAAATTGAACACAATAAATGTTTAAGTCATTTTAACACATAAATTGTGTCATTTTAAAAAATAAAGCGAAAGGGGCAGATGCAAAAATATTAACCGTTTAATCAATAGTTGAGTACAGAATGCATGTGCACACAAAGTACAACACAATGTTTCAATCTCAATGCCTGGACAGACTCACTGTACAGTTATA
Source organism: Rutilus rutilus (assembly GCA_021464565.1). Lineage (NCBI taxonomy): Eukaryota > Metazoa > Chordata > Actinopteri > Cypriniformes > Leuciscidae > Rutilus > Rutilus rutilus. The sequence goes on along the minus strand of JAJAQA010000008.1, from coordinate 4,593,623 downwards.
GAGAACATAGCAAACATTGCATACCATTCACAGTGATGGTGAGTGTCGGCACGCTCTTATAAAATGAGTAGAAAACAACACAACCTGTAAAAAGAGATGTTAAAAATGACACATGTTGTGTCGATTTTAACACATGTAGTGTGTGTGCTCAGGGACAACACATGTTGTGTAGATTTTAACACATGTAGTGTGTGTGCTCAGGGACAACACATGTTGTGTAGATTTTAACACATGTTGTGTGTGCTCAGGGACAACACATGTTGTGTAGATTTTAACACATGTTGTGTAGATTTTAACACACAACCTGTGTCGATTCTTAACACATCTCTGTGTTTATAAGGACTACACATTTTGTATACCTTTAACACAACTAATGTGTTATTCCTCTTACACAGAAGTGTGTTGAAACCTTTTACACACTAATGTGTTATAGTTACACAACTTGTGTCAGATATGTAGTCGGTGTGTATTTGCCAGAGTTACTTCCTGTGTTTTTACAACTGAGTGTTTGGACGAACACTGAAACGTATTGTTAACTTGTGTTTATGGAGTCCAGTGACGTTTAATAAAGAGTTTGTTTGAACATTTGGATGGTTTAAACATCATGAATCTACATAGACAAGCTCTTATTGAGAATTAACGGAGGTTTAGATGTTGATGTTTCATTGAATGTTTTATTTGAAGTCACCAGAATCGTGATTAATGGCTCCTTTATTTGAGCTCTTGACCCTTTACTCTTCTTTTAGTTTTTCTCTGGCTGCTTTAATTGTATTTTAATTAAATACACTTGTTATGGCGAGAGAAAATATGATCAGATGTTTCTTGATGATGTCATTATCAGCAAGTGCCGATCTGATCAAGTTTATGAGTATATGGATGGTGCGCATTTAATTTATTTATGTGCTGTTAGTTATAACAATCTTGTGAAACTACATCATGCTCTCCAGCAGTGCAGAATAAAAAATAAAAAATGTTTTCTGAAAATTTTAAGCTGCAGCAGAAACTAGTCAAACAAAATCAGCACATGAATCTCAACAATGGTGATAAACGAAAAGCTTCATGCCGCAATGCATGCTGGGAGTCATGGATGAGATTTGTACTATGGTGGCACCCAGCATGCATTGCGGCATGAAGCTTTTCGTTTGTCACCATTGTTGAGATTCATGTGCTGATTCTTGATGTCTGTTTGATACCGTAGACTGTAAGGTTCTGTACGAATTGTGTATTTAAAAATTAATTTTAAGTTAATTGCAATATGCTAATCTTTTTAAAAGTCATCTTTTAAATATTATACTCATCTTTCAAATATTAAACTCTTGCTGAGCTTAACAATCTTACGTTCAATCTTACGTCAAACATGATGATAATATTATCATCTGAGCATATTTTTCTCATGATTATTTCTGTTTTTTTTCAAATGTGTGAAAATAAATACATATTTACAGCAATCAGAGAAAACTAATGTTGAAGAGTCAAGGGTCAAGAGCCCAAATAAAGCTGACACTAATCACGATTCTGGTGACTTTAAATGAAACATTCAATGAATCGTCAACACCAAAACCTGTTAATTCTCAATAAGAGCTTCTGTAGACATCTGACAGAAATAAAGTCAATCTGGTTATTAATAACAAGTGAAAGCAGCATTTGAAAAAGACATTGAAAAAGAGGCATGATGTGATTGGCTGCCAAAAAACACCCATTAATCTTTAAGTTTTCATGAATTAAGATTTAATTTATTTATTTGAATGTATTGTTTTATTTATTTTAGAGCATTTTATGGGATACCATATAAAATATACCTATAATTTTTTTCATAAACACAAACTCGACTCCACCCAGTGCTATTCTATCCAGAGTTACATTTTAACACACATTGTGTGTTAAAAATATACACAACACGTGTCAAAATACCATCAACACGTGCTGTGTGTTGTTTTTTAACACATCTCTTTTTAGAGTGCATATGGTATAATTAATATGGTTAGGATCTACAGGTTTAGTTTTACAGAATCCCACAAAGACTCAAGTGATGTATCAGACTTTTGATGCTCACTGATCTCTTCCCAACTAATGGTTGAGTCGCCTCCCATTCCCTCAGCTTGGTAGATCGCAATTTGAGCAGAGGACTGTTCTGCAGCCATACCTCAAGACAAGGCATCAAGTACAATATTACACAACAGGTGAGTGTGAGATTCAATGGGTAACTGAGTCTCATGTAGGCTTATACAGAACTCTAGTCTTTGAACTTCCGTTTTTGCAGTAGCTCTGTATATTTCTATGGCATCGCTGTCGAAGAGTAATTATTTGGTGAAGTAGATTTACTTATTGCAGAGTTAACGAAAGTTATCATGAGCATTGTAATGTTTGAAGTGGATGTCAGGACGAGGCCGAGGGCCGAGAGAGAGCGGCGCGAGGCCGGTGGCGTGATTACTGATGAGCGATACCTGCGCGGCGCAGCGGTCTCGATCTTCACTGTCGTCGCTCCTCCTTTATGCTTCCGCTCCTCCGTGAGAGATACGAGACCGGTGCGTCGCGCAGGTGTCGCTCATCATTAATCACGCCACCGTCCTTGCGCTGCTCTCTCACGGCCCTCGTCCTGCTCGTCACAGAGCGGTTCATTCATAAACCCATGAGATCTTACCTTCATGCTGTGGGGCAACCGAAGGCAACCGAAGACAGAACACAACGAGTGCAGCACTGAAAAGGGGCGGGACTACGCTGTGGTGATAAGCATGCAGTTGAGTATCAGGTGATGGTGACTCCCCCATTTTGAGGGAGTGACAGTGGAGACTGGTGTATCTGTGACAGATATATATGTTCATGCTTAATATTTCCTGAATAAATACATAAAGAATCTATTTTGTGTTAGGTCAGTTACCTGTGTTGGCAGTGTGCAGTAGACACACTCATCTTAACGATTTCTTTATATCGCTTATCCTGCCTGAAAAGACCATAAACATTACTGATTACATTCGAAGTATCCATTAATGTACATACATTTATCCTAAACTATTTGTGCGACTGAAACGCTGCAGATCGGGTAGATGGCCACTCGAACACCGGAAGCTTCACCGCCTGCTGGCCGTTTAGAACGCAATGAGCAATGCAGTCATTTATATAGACCAGTGGTCCCACTTTATATAAAGTGTCTTTAACTTCTATGTACTAACATTTAAATTAATCAATCATCACACTTATTGAGTACATAGGCCTACATGTTTTTAAATTGTACTTATATTTTAAAAATACTTCTCAACACGTTCGTTATACTAATTTTTTGATGTAAGTACATAGTAGTTAAGGACACCTAATATAAAGAGTGACCAAAAAGTGTGACAAACTGTGTTGGTTACAGGGGCTGGTGGCTTTTCAACAGACCCGAGGGAGCCGTGCGTTCTCATGTACTTTGTTGAAACATTCTTTCCACCTGTGCTAATGCATTCCCCTTTGCTACAGCCAGAGCAAACCATCATTATTTGTTTACAGAATTGCTTAATATTGGTCAATTAACTGGAGAGAGTTTAACATGCCTCTGTGGCTGATAAAGCCTGTGTCTTGACCATGAATCTACTCAGTGACTTGTAAATAGAAAACAACTGTTTTGTCCATTGGCTGCTCCAAGAGGTCACATCTCCGTGCCAGCCCCATCTGACGAAAGTGCTTAAAGACTTCAATGTTCAATCCCTGGAACAGATCTCTGTGGATTTCATTATCTGGGCAAGAAACTGTTGATAGTTTCCAGTCTTGCTCAGAACTTGAGGACTACCACGAATCAAGATTGCACGATGATAAAGTATCCCATTTGGCTGTACATTTGAATAGCAGATTTGTTTGAACCTTCTTCGGGACAGAAATAAAGCAGGAGGGATTAGAAACTATGTGCATATGTTTCAGAACATAATTATATAAATACTGAATTAGCATGAGTACCTTAAATGAACATTTCTCATTTTTTTCTATCCCTAATTTAAGAAAACAGTGTTGTACACTGCATGAAAAGTATTGTCATTTTTAAACATACACTGTGTGGGCGAAAGTATTGGGACACACCTTTTAAAGTGCCCCTTCTATGGTTTTTGGTACTTTCCCTTTCATTCAGTGTGTAATATAGCTGTTTGTGAATGTAAACGTTCTGCAAAGTTGTAAAGTTTAAAGTGCATGATAAATAAAGATAATGTCTCCCAAAAGAAAGAATCATCTTAGAACCGCCTTAACGAGTAGTCTGTATTTCGAAAAGGTATTTCTCAATAAGCCAGCTCTTGAAATTTTATCCCTGCTAGATTTTCCATGGTCAACTCTATGTGATATTATAGGAAAGTGGAAGTCTTTAGGAACAGCTGCAACTTGGCCACAGAGCAGAAGCATGTAAAGTCACAGAGCGGGGTCGCACGCTGTGTACGAGTCACCAACACTCTGCTGATTCCATCGCTGAAGACTTCCAAACTTACACTGGCATTAATATCAGCACAAAAACTGTGGGGCGGGAGAAACATGGACTGGGTTTTCATGGCCGAGCAGCTGCATGCAAGCAGAGTTGCCAAGTCCGCCTAAAGCCCTGTTCGGACGGGACTAGTTTTCCAAACGACGTTTGAGTTACAATTCTTATCAACCTACGTCTGTGATTTCATGTACGGATTCGGACGGGACTAACATCTCCGTGTTTATTACCGAGGTAGGAGTGTCTGTGTTCTAAATAGGGTGGAGTATTCTAACACCTTCAACCATCAAAGGCAGAAGATGTTAGAATCTCCACCCTAGGAAGCCGGGAGTTGCTACTAGTGTGTCTCACGAACCGAAGCTCTCTTACTCCTCCATTCAAACAGGGGCGCCCCGAGTTTAGTGATTCAGGTAGTCAGGAATAGTATCATAGCCTTTAATTAAATACGATTGTTATTTTTATTTCTTATGCATGATTTCTTTTTTTTTCTTAAGCATCTGTTGTGATTATTTTATGAATATTTTGATTCCTTTTCTACGTAAAGCATATTGAGTTTCCATTTGTCTATGAATTATGCTATATAAATAAACTTGCCTTGCCTATTATACGCGACTATAAGTCGCTGATAGATTTGGGCAGTCACAAGTTGGGTTTGTTGGGCTTATTTCCAGAATACAGTTTGCATATTAAGGCTTATTAGTGGCTGGCAATTACAGGACAAAATGTTTGACTGCTTTGTCGTTATTTAGTGTGTGATGATGTTTCTCTGTCAATGCCGCTGGGAAAGCCAGGGAAAATAAAGTAGCTAGAGTTTGTGTGCCATATGAGTTTTGAGGACAGTAAAATGCCCATTTTTAATTCAGTGCATTTATGCTGTGATGAAATGGTCATTTGGTCCTTGAATTAACGTGTAGGAGTTTGGAAGACTTTTTGACAGGGACGAAAATGTATAACTTTTTGGCAGAACATAATAGAAAACTAGAATAAAATCTCTTTCAATCGTTCCAGAGTTAAATTATTATTTTTAGATAAGGGATTCATAAAGTTATTTTGTTCTGATCATTTGTCAATGACAAACTGTCATAATATCAAAGAAGCCAACATGTTTTTGTTTCACTGTAAACATTTAGAAATACACTACTTCTGTTTGCAGATTGCTTTAATTGCTCACTTGAATGCGTGTGAGAAAAACATTTATCTGTTGTTCAGTGCATCCGTCAATTGAAGGCTGTTTTTCAGGGGTTGGCTAGGCCCCTTACTTCCAGTAATGGGAAATCCTAATGCTTCAGCATACCAAGACATTTGAACAATGCTATGCTTCCAACTTTGTGGGAACAGTTTGGGGAAGGCCCTTTTCTATTCCAGCATGATTGTGCCCCAGTGCATGAAGGTGCATTAAAACAAGGTTGGATGAGTGTGGCTTGGAATAATTTGACTGGCCCTTCACAGAGACCTGACCACAACCCCATCAAACACCTTTGGGATGAACTAGAATGGAGATGTCCTTCTTGTCCAACATCAGTGTCTGACCTCACAAATGCTCTACTGGATGAATGGGCAAAAATTCCAACAAAATTCCACATTCTTGTGGAAATAACTTCTTGTAGGCATTTTTTTCCTAATTAGACTACGATAAATCTTTATCCACTCCTCCATGCTTGACTTTACATTCTTTTTTGAGATGAATGGTTTCTGCATTGCTAACCTCCCAATGTCACAGACATGCCAGGCTCAGATTCCTTACCTGTTCTACTTACCTTGTTGGTGAAGCTCATATGTCCTGAATATCTCCTTCGTTGATCCCCTGTGTCTCTTTCATCTTCGTGCCTGTAATAATGTGGAAAAGCATTACCTTTAAACTCACTGTGATTGACAGAGGTGTGTGCTTCGTTTAGATTCTTCATCCCCGTCAGCCTGTCAAGACAGAGAACTGCAAATTATCCACCAGCTATCACTCTTGTAACGGTATATCTGTCATTTACCCACCTTCATTATCCCATTATTTCAATAGCATTTATTCCAATATAACTTCAGCACACAACAATTAGAAAATTCATCTATCATTAACTCTGGTACCATCCATATTAAAAAAGGACTGTATTGTTGCTAACAAAATTCTGACACTGGCCAATAACAACATGAATATGAGCTTTAGCTTGTAGAAGCCAAGTGAAGCAAGTTCATGTTTTTCAAGTTTCTATTTGACCATCCCTGTGGGACATCTCATCAATATGTGTAGCTTAACTCAAGGACTTCAGTTTTCCTAGATTTGCAATTCTCTTAGACCTAATTGCATAATTGTCTAATTGCCTTAAATCACAGACATAATATGAAACAACAGACTGTAATGTTTTGTAAAATGTCGGCTGTTAAAGTCATTCTTTGTGCAGCAAGATGATGTTGTAACAATAGTTGGTTTTCATCCAACTATTTTATTGCACATTGTGAAAGCATGCAAAAGACATCCTGAATGGAAACAGAAATGGAAATGCGAATAAACTGTAAATAGCAATTCACATTAGTTAAAAAGCACATTAAAAAGATGTTAACAGTTTATTCACATAAACAATAAGCTTGATGTGATGAAAAGGCCCAGCCATTGCACATGATTATTCAAATGTAGCCCTAGCTAGTGTCATGTTTATGGAATTTCAGTTTGTTTTCATTAGTTTTCTTTGTTCTTAGTTTGTCTGTCTTGACCTAGTTTCTCAGTTTTTTTTTTGATTAGTACTTTCGTTCACCTACTGTCATTTAATTCAAATAATTTCCCTGGTGTATAAATACTTCCTGTTTGGTTCAGTTCAATGTAGTGTTGACAAAAGTACCGACTTCGGTACCAAGTCGGTACTGAAATGTTTTTAAATGTGACAATACCAGCATTTCCCTCTAGCATTTTGAGCGCTGTTGAACGAATTCTTAAACACCTCTGGTTGGCCATAGCATTCACGCACTAAACATATATGTCTCTGATTGGCCATTGTGTTCACACGCTCAACATATATGTCTGTAATTGGCCTTTGTGTTTACGCGCTCAATCTGTGATTGGCTACAATGATCAATGCTTCAAAAACATGTTGGGCCCTATTTTAACGATCTGAAACGCAAGTATCAAGCGTGAAACGCAAGTAACTTTGTGGGTGGGTCTTGGGCGCTGTTGCTATTATACCGGCGGGATAAATGACTCTTGCGCCCGACGCAAATCTAAAATGGGTTGGTCTGAAGTAGCTTCATTATTCATATGTGTGGTTTGGGCATAACGTGAAATAAACCATCGTGCATGCTCTGAGCACAAACAGTAAACGCACAAGCTGAAGACGAAAATCTTGTTCTCTAGGCGCCCCTTCCCGGGTCGCACTAGTAGTGACGTCATAGGCTGTCGCCGGCCAATACGATTGCTGTGATTGGATAAGCGTTTTGGACACCAGTTCGCGCAGAGGCATTCTCCAAAGCATCATTGACGCAGTGCGAAAATAGTTCATATTTATAGAATAAATTCTATTTTTCAATAGAAAAAATTTGGCGCAGGTGTTATTAAATGGCCAGAAATTTATTAAATTAGATTTTTGTATAGCAGATTATTTAAAAAAATGCATATAAATATAATTTTTCTATATATATTTCCCAATAATATGTCTTGGTGAGATTGTTTAAATGCTTAGTTTTATGATGAAAGCTCTGTATTTTTTTATGTGGGGGGGCAAAACACAATACAATGCAATAGGCCGTCAATGATCCTGTTGTTTCATTATTTGATACACACCTTTTAAGCCCAATGTTTCTTGAGGTCAGAAAAATAATACAAATGTTAGAAGAATGTAAATATAAATGTATATGTATATATAAAGTCGCCGCAAATTCAGTCATTTTAATAATTCAATTAATAAAAAAATCAATAAATCCTGTAGAGACTGTTTAGAGACTTTTTTTTATTGCAGGACAATACTGTCTTTCCACGTGATTCTTAAGACCTCTAAATGAGTTATGAGTTTCTCTCTTGAGAGCGTGAGTAATACTGTTGTACCTGTCACAATTGGTGGCTGTAGTAAATGCACAGCAATAGAGAATATATCTACTAGGACAGTCTTTAATGAAAAGTCCAAATGGATACATGCAGGAGATCACAAGGGAGACTTAATAGCCCAAACACATAATACTAAGACAACACAGAACAATGAACAGAGGAAACCACAAATACAGCACCCTTCAGTCTCACTATAATACTGAATCATGAAATAAATCAGGAGTCTGGTTTTGAGTGAAATAAATATGAATATATTTATTATGCATTTATAACATGACAAGTCAAAATTGCTTAAAAACCTTTAAAGCACATTACAAAAGGGAACCTTAATATTTCAAATAAAAAAAGCATAGGACAATGCCCAAATTTTCTATGAGTATTAGAGTGTAAGTAGTGTATTAGTAGACTGTTAGGGTTAGGGTTATACTAAGATGACATGTAATTGCAAAGTTACTTATAGTCACTTATAGTCAGTAGAATGTCTGGGGCAACCCCTTTCGCATGATCAGGGTTACGTGGCAATGCTTACGTGCCCTGGTTATGTGGAAGAAACCTTGGTTCCTGTCCTAGGGTCCCGTGTTGGGAGCTTCTTGTCGTCGCAAGATGCTAACGACAGATGCCTCTCTCACAGGCTGGAGAGCGATTCTAGAAGGACGCTCGACTCTGGGTCTGTGGAGGGACCACCATCTCTCATGGCACATCAACCGTCTGGAGATGTTGGCTGTATTTCTTGCTCAAAAGAATTTCCTTGCATATCTCAGGGGCCATCATGTGCTTGTCCGCACAGACAACACATCGGTGGTCGCCTATGTAAATCACCAGGGGGGTTTGCGCTCGCGTCCACTCTGCAAACTGACGCACCAAATCCTCCTGTGGTCCCAGGGGAAGCTACTGTCACTCAGAGTGGCTTACATTTTTGGGGCACAGAATACAGGAGCAGAGATCCTGTCGAGACAGGGGCTGAGGCCTGGGGAATGGAGGCTCCACCCCGTGGTGGTGGAGCAGATATGGAGGGTGTTTGGCCAGGCACAAGTGGATCTGTTTGCGTCTCGAGAGACGTCTCACTGTCCACTTTGGTTCTCCCTCACGCATCCAGCTCCTCTCGGACTGGATGCTATGGTACAAACATGGCCGAGGCTACGTTTGTATGCATTTCCCCTGATCGCTTTGCTCCCGGGAGTTCTGGAAAGAGTTCGCAGGGACCAGGTTCCCCTACTTCTTATAGCCCCGCGGTGGCCGGGCCGAGTATGGTTCCCCGATCTAGTGTCTCTCCTCGACGGGCCTTCACTGGAGTTACCCGTCAGGAGGGACCTTCTGTCCCAAGCAGGGGGCTCGATTGTTCACCCCCATCCAGAACTGTGGAACCTGTGGGCTTGGCCTCTGAGGGAGCCCAGCTCATAGGGACAGGTCTCTCAACTGAGGTTGTAGAGACCATTCTACATTCCAGAGCTCCTTCCACAAGGAAACTTTATGCCTTGAAGTGGAGAGTTTTCACTTCATGGTTTAGTGACCGTCAGTTGGACACAGTTAACTGCCCGGTTGGTAAAGTGCTGGAGTTTCTGCAGGAGCGGTTCACTGCAGGTCTGTTCCCGTCCACTTTGAAGGTTTATGTGTCAGCCATAGGTGCTTACCACATTCCTTTGGGTGGAATGTCTTTGGGTAAAGATCCGTTGGTATCTCGTTTCCTCCGTGGTACTCTGAGGCTGAGGCCTGCAGCTCGTACCAGGGTGCCGACATGGGATCTGGCCATTGTCCTTCAAGGCCTTTCCCTGTCTCCCTTCGAGCCACTGGAGGATGTTCCAGCTAAGTTCCTGACCTCAAAAGCTTTGTTCCTCCTCGCTATCACGTCTCTTAAAAGGATAGGAGATTTGCAAGCATGGTCGGTTGCACCCTTGTGCTTGGAATTTGCACCTGGCATGGTTAAAGCATTCCTTCATCCTAGACCAGGTTATGTTCCAAAGGTCCCCACTAATGTGGCCAGATCTATCATGCTGCAGACCTTTTGTCCTCCTCCCTTCCAGAACTCGGACCAGGAAAAGAATAATCTGCTATGCCCAGTCAGGGCTCTAGATGCCTATGTCCTCAGAGCTGCCCTGTGGTGTAAATCTGAACAGTTGTTCGTATGTTTTGGGCCCCCTAACAAAGGGTTCCCTGCATCTAAGCAGAGAATGAGCAAGTGGGTGGTTGAGGCTATCTCACTTGCTTATGAATCGGTCGGACAGCCTTCACCTATTTCTGTCCGTTCCCTTTCTACTAGGAGTATGGCGGCCTCCTAGGCCCTTATAACAGGAGTTGCTCTCCAAGATGTTTGTGATGCGGCAGGGTGGTCCTCACCGCACACATTAGTAAGGTTCTACTCTTTGAACTTGGACTCTACACCAGGGTCCCAGGTGCTCTCGTCCTAGTGCTGCTCCTCACGATTTCACACTGGACAGACACTTGTCACTATGGTGGCGTTGGTATAGACGTTCCCTTAGCGTCAATCGACGTAGCGCGAGTTCGCTTGAAAGGGAACACCTCGGTTATGACTGTAACCTCAGTTCCCTGAAGAGGGAACGAGACACTGCGTCACCTTGTCATATCTCCTATGTGCCTGTCAGCGACTACTTCAGACTTTTACAAAGCTTGTGCGGCTCTGTTTTGGGCAGGCTTTATAGTTTCCTGGTTCATGACGTCACCCACCTCTGACGTTCCGTCACACCATTGGACTGATTTTACATGTGCTTCAATACGCCATCATGCGAAGCGTTCCCTTAAGTCAAGTCAAGTATATTTGTATAGTGCTTTTCACAATACAGATTGTATCAAAGCAGCTTCACAGTATTAAATTTAGCATCAGTCGACGCAGCGACTGATAGCACCTTAGCATCAGTCGACGCAGCGTCTCGTTCCCTCTTCAGGGAACCGAGGTTACAGTCGTAACCGAGGCGTTTTGTTTTCATTCCTATGTGTTTGTAAATAGTATGTTTCAATTTAGTTAAGCCTTAATTGTTTCCTAATTTGTCTCCTGATTACATTCACCTGTCATCTAATTAGTTCCCTTGTTACCTCTGTGTATAAGTACTCCCTGTTAACTTTGTGTAAAATGATACACAACTCAACATGGTAATAATCAACAGAAAAAAAAAGATGAGAATGTGTTTCCATCATGTAAACAATACAAAACTATTTAGCGTCATCCACTTGTGATCTGATTGACCAAAACACATCTTAATACCAGGTGTAAACAAGGCCTGAAACACTGCTTTTATTGGGTTTTCAAGTTATATTGACTTGGAGTCCTATCTTCTGTGTTAAAGTTATCATGTTCCACTTCTCAGCAGAAAACAAACATCTCAAACACAAGATAAATCAGCTCATGTGGGAAGTATGTTCTTTTTCCTGTTTCTCATAAACCAGTGAAAGTGCTCATCTGTTTTGTTTGCTTTATTTGGATTTTCATTACGCTTTGTATTGCTAGAGAAACTGGCCTGTTATTAAAACAGTACCACACTGAGCATTGTGCTGCTTTTGATGAGACCACATTTTGATATTGAACACCAGCCACAAGTGTTCATTTATCAGCTTATGGTGCTGTTCTGCTGGAAAAGGGCTCGGTTGAGTGTTTAGTTCTCCAAGACAAAGACATGACAAATGAAGCGTGAATTGGTGCAGTCTGACACTACACTGTGAGAGATGTGGACGTTTGTTCCATTCAAACAGTTCGCAAAACACTTTTTTTTTTTTCACTAAGCTTCCATTTATTGCATCCCTACACCATGCCAGAAATGACAGAATCAAACTTATCTATCAGATAATGTAGATTAGTTCATAAATACATGGTAGAAAATCATCTGCAAATAGTTGATGGAGTGCTATTGTGGAGTCTGAGGCAGATAGGCTTTATTTTGTTTAGCACATTTTCTATGTGTTATCATGTTTCCTTTCGATTGTGCCGGCAAATGCAATCCATTCTGAGTGATGGGGCCATCACTTCATCAGTGTTTTCTTCATTTCCCTTCACTCAAAACCAGTTTTATCCAGACAGGACACATAAGAAGAGTAATGACCGTCAGAGAGTTTTGTGCTATTTGAACATTTGTTAGCCCCTGCTTTATTATAGAGCACAGCTTAAGCGATAGGTTGAAGAAAAAGAAAAAAAAAACTCAAACCTGACCAACAGTCTTGTTCCATGGACCAAAACAAATGCTGCTTGTCTTGATTCATTAAATGCATTACCTAGAACAAATGGATAACAGCACACAAACTTGGTGAGGCGCTTCAGGTCAGTGAAAGAAATTTCATGTATTTATTGAACGTTCTGTCATGATAATAGCTTTTAGACCGATGTTTATGCCAAATAAATACCATATTTCTAACATTATGATATAATCTGATTAACTTGGATAAAGATGAGAGAAGATTAATTCAACAGGATTTATTTGCAGGTAGTATGATGTTTGATAAAAAAAAAAAAAAACAACTGCATTTAATGGAGCCCAGAGCTCTGTGATAAAACAAGATTTCAGGTGTGTTATGTCAGGGTCTTATTACAGAACCATCGTTGAATATCCCACGCCAGAGTATCAGCTCATCAAACATCTCTGAGTCACTGGGCAGATGTTATCTCTCATTTTATGTAACATACCACATCAGGTAGAACACAACAAACTTTATTAAATCTGCTTTTAGTTTCAAACCATCTATGACAGGCCATAATTCAACTGATATTCAAAAAGGACTGCTCAGACATGGAAGCCGAAAGAATTAATATCTGGCCTTCCACCCATTTCATGTAATCACTAACATGAATCAGTAAGTAGAGTTATAGATTTGATAGTTTATCTTGTGTGACAGGTATAGCCAGCATTAGCTTCTTATCTGTATGCAGGTTTTGTCCGTTGACAGCTCATGTCGGCCCAGTAAGTCTCTCCACATTCCCATGACATAAACAGAGCACTCTCAGCGTTGCTCTGTAAAATGTAATTGAACTGGAGAGAAGGAAAGAATGCGTGCTGACATCTTGACCTCGGCTTTGATGTGAAGCGTGCGTTCTGTACCTGGGCTCAAGGTCCAGACACTTGTAACGGCCACGTGGCCAGACTTCTGCTGCTGATAAGCTTTTGTGCTGTTGACATAATTCTCTTGGCTGGACACAATGCAGTCAATGCCTTCTCTCTTACTCACGCTGTTATCATGCAAGAGCAGCGGGCTGTTTTCTGTCTGGCCAAATCAGACTTTTGTCCATTCCTGTTTTGCCAAAAGGCCTGGGGTGGGAGCATCAGTCTGAAGCAGAAAGAAACCGGGCAGGAAAAAGAAAGGCAGAAAAATTGGCCCAAATTTTTTTTTTTGAAGAGCTCTGACCACTAAGACACTTTAATCTCTCCAGGATTACTCATATATGAAGAGAAAATATGTATTTTACTTCTCCATAACCTGGTGTAAGCAGAGTGAAATGTATTCACTTGATCAGAAAAACATTAAAATTATTATTTTTTTAAAGGTTTTGAAGGCTAAACTGACCAAAAGCTCTTTTGTTGAAGAATTTGCGAGTGGTGTTTTTCTTTGCAAAACCCATCATTGCTAACCATGGTGGTTAGCCAGGTCAGGTGTGTTTAGCATTTCGCTATTGTGACGTGCCTCGAGACCCGTGCCACTTCAGCTGGTAATCTAACATTAAACACCTGCAGAGAACTGTAAAAAGACTTCCTCTGCTTTCCACAATGCCTTCATTGCTGTGTTGTGCTGATTTGTGTTTTAAATCATTTTTTGGATGTTGCGCTGATTTGTGTTTTAAATCATTTTTTGGAGCACGTTTTAATTTCTATTTGCAAGCCTGTCATTGTTGTTTGATTTGCCCTTTTCTGCTATTGTTCACCATGTTCCTTTCCGTTTAATTTTATACTATTGGTTGATATTATTGTGGAGCGGTATTTTCATTTAATTGTTATTTGGTAAAATCTTGCCATCGTTCTAATAAACACTTTTTTTGAGTTACTCTGAGTCTCGTTGTCTCCTTAAATTTTTAAGTGCAATTAACCTGGATGTTTAAGTCTTTTAAACTTAAATCACATTAAATTGACTTAAATTTTGTAAAACATAAAATAGTTGAAAAATGCTTAACTTATTTTGATGAGTTAAAGCAATGTAAAAACAAATGTTGTCAAATGTTGTCATAACTTGTTGATCATATAATTTTTTTATACAGTGGGTATTCTAAGTAGTTGCTGCTAGGGTGATCAGGGTATTTGCCAAGGCATTGAAATGCAGTTCTAGGGTGTTCTGGGTGTCTCTATTATAGTCTGGTCCCTCTTATAGAATTCTTGCTAAGTAAAATAATAGCACAACTCTGTTTAACAAGACGCTTGATTTGAGGAATCATTCATATTCGTAGCAGAAAAGTAACATGCTGAAGTTTAATACTTGGGGTTTGCTCAGATTATGAGCAATAGTGCTTAAAATGAAGTACATCACACTGAAAGGAATAAATATCTCTTCTGAATGAGTATAAAGTTACAGTTTATGAAAAGATATTATAATCCAAAAAAAGCTGCACCAGCCAGAAAGGACCACAGGAGGGCTCTACTTTACATTGCCTTCCTCTTACTGGGGTCACACAAGGATCTCCCATTGAACAGGAGAGATCTGCCCCACAAATCCTCACTTCACACTGACCTTCACAGATCCTGAATGTTTTTTTGACAAATACGTCTAATCACGGTCTAATCCTGACAACTTGATTTTGTCATATGTGGTTTTAACATCACAGATCATCTCTATGTGTACTCTAGGCTTTTCCCCTGAAAATGCACCTTTTTCAAGAAAACAGGCACAGAACCTCCTTGGATCGCTTATTCCACTGGCTGAGCCAGGAAAACAACATAAAGCCCATTCTGTTAAACAATCACATGGCACACGTAATCTTGAAGCTCAGACAGTAGAGATCAAACTGCTGGCACAGAGATGCAAGGCTGCTCTAAATATGCTGGGTTTAGGAGCATTTCTGACAAAGTTCAGTATTCTTAGGTTATATTAGAAGTGCTTTATAATGACCACAGTATCAGTGTATTACATGCAGGATGCATTTAAAGACACATTTAAAATGTGTAGGTCTCTTCTGGGCTAGTATAGATGTTTATGGTTAAATGTCTTTCAAGGCACACAAATGATCAGTTTTCAGCTTTCTGAGCATTATGACAACAATAGTTTAGTCGGTTACACTTTATTTTAAGGTGTCTTTGTTACACTGTAATTATACATTTAAGTACTACCTAAGTAATATTAAGTAACTACATGTATATAAGGTTAGGTTTGGTCTAGGGTTAGTATGTAATAATGCATAATTTATAGTTAATACTAGGCCTATAGTAACTACATGTAACATGTAACAATTCTACTGTAAAATAAAGTGTTACTGTTTAGTCCTTTGCATATGATACTGCACTGATTGTTGTGAGGAACAGCCCCAAATTTGATAAGTGTTACCATCCAAACAATGGGACACTCAAATCCTACCCTCATCTACAGCTTTAATGTCAAATGGTATTGGCAGCAATCAGCTTACCAGCAGCGCCAGTAAACCAATGTGAAAGGGCCCTTTTGGTATCAGCATTCAGTCTCATTCGTTTTCTTGCCTGACAGAGATAGGCTGTTATTCTTCATTTAATTTCTGCACTGTCAAGCTGATTGTATGGCTGCAACCTTGGCCAGGTCTCTTGTAAACGAAATGTTAATCTCAATGAGACTTCCTGGTAAAATAAAGGTCTGGCATGAAGGAAGATTGGTTTACAAGCATCGATTTGAAGGACGATTACTTTCATGTTCCAACTGTACCTCATCACAGGGAATCTACACAAGGTATACAACTGCAGCTCTGCATCCACTATGGTTTAGATTAGGGGGTGTCCAATCCTGCTCCTGGAGGGCCACTGTCCTGCAGAGTTCAGCTCCAGCCCCAATTAAACACACCTGAACCAGCTAATCAAGGTCTTGTTGAGCCAAGTTGGAGCTAAACTCTGCAGGATAGTGGCCCTCCAGGACAGAGTTTAGAGGAATGGTTTAGTGGAATGCAAATCCAGCCTTATTTGGAAGACTGGCTGTGTGCCCCAAGAAGACAGAAAGCGGTCTACAACATCAGATTGCTTCAGAATATGTGAATGCTGAGTCTCGCTGTAAATGTGACAAAGAGTTGTCTGATTCCAGTCTCTTGCTATATACGCAACCCTTTCACAAACAAGATCCTACAGCTCCTTGCTCGTTTCCAGCTGGGAACAAGGCATATTACCTCAACTTTTAGGGATGCTGACTGCCGCCACATCTGTAATTACACTGGGCTTGATCCACCTCGGGCCTCTCCAGGGGTGGAACAACAGTTTGCGGTTAAACCCCACCAGACATCATCATCAGTTGTTTGTTGTCTTATTCCACTGTATTCAGACATTGACAAAATAGAATCACTGGGAGTTCCTGATGTCAGGTGTATCATGTGTCTGATAATAGTTCTAGTTCATAATCCTATTTGTAGCTATTTAAAGGGTGCAAGACATTTAAGACCAACCCACAACCCCCATTTTACTGGTGATGTACCAAGACTGAATTCTGAGCTAATGTGACTATTATCCTTAAGGCTCAGCCTACGTCACTACATGAATTTGTTGGTATATGATCTCGACCTATCGATCTGGCACTGTGATAATCCCCTGGTGCTTAGGTAGCGAATTCAACCACAGTTACCTATGTAACTAGTGATACAAAGTCAGATGATATAATACACATCACTCCTTAGGAAGGGGGGGGGGGTCGATTCTAAGATGCATCGCGATGCATACGTGGACGATTCTGAATCGATTCACAAATGTCAAAAATTAATTTTCTAAAATAAAAAAAAAACGTGTTTTTTTTCTTTTCTTTCTAATAACGTAATATTGACGGAACACAAAAGGCGGAACTAAAGCGGACGTGCAGTGCGTGGACAGTCTGTGGCGTGCACATAACAGAGATGCGCGCATAACAGAGACGCATGATGGTTGAGCGCCAAATTCGAACGGCACTCTCTTCGTTAAAAGCTAACGTATGGAAAATTGGCAATTTCATTGTGACCTATTTAGTATTTTTTTGTATGAGAGCTGCTTTCTGTATAGTTTTCACATCAATATGCTGTAAACCGATCTGTTATACGTACGTTATACTGCCCTCCACAGTCACAGTGTGTATCAGTGCAATGCCAGTCACAAAAAGTTACATTTAGACGGTGCTCTCTGCAGATGTTCATTCACTTTTTTTTGTATCAGCTGTTTTTGATTGTGGTATACAGCAAACATTTCAAGTCATAACTCTTTATTATTTAGTTGTGTATAAGAGCGGCTTTGTATGTTAATTATTCAGAATATGCGTAAGGCCACAAGCATTATGTTTGTATGAGAGCTGCTGGTAAATAATTCTATATTTTTTAACGAAAACGTGATTTTGCTACAGCAAAATGTTTTAGTTTTTTTGTCTGAAGGATTATATTGCTCATTGGAAATAACAGGAGGATGTTGGTTAGAAGTCTATTATTAAATGCTAGAGATTCAGAATATGCTGAAGTTTGTAATCATTTACTACAAGTATTCTGCTAGTACAGGCACACATTTATTTTCCTGTTGGTTCTTTGCAAGGTTGGGACATATGCTGGCAAATGTAACCTTACTTCCATTTGTTTTATTAATAAAATTAACATAGGAAGTATTGGAAGTAAATTTTTTATGGGTCATCATAAATACTTTGCTTTAAAAGTACCAAGCGGTGATTGCAGTCAGGTACAAAGCACTGCACCATGTTGCTAACGTTATCGTTAACCTTGTACCTTTGACTTTTTTTGGATTTTCTCTTCGTTTTTTCACTCGAAATGATATGTTGTGCTTATGAGTTCAGCCGTAGCTGGTTATCCTCAGACATGCTCTAAAACTCTTTAGATACAGATTTTTTTTCAGCTTGATTACACTTAAAACAAGTGAAAAGATCTGCAGTTAGTCAAAACACACTTACATTAACTGAAAAACAGACAAAAATATACATTAAGAATGTGTTTGTATTTTTTTTTGCAGTTGTGACTTGATCTTTTTGATAAAATAAAAAAAATTATCAAAAAGGTACCAGCTGGAAGTTCATGTTAGTACACTGAAAAAAAATATTATAAAATTATTAAGCATAATGAAATTTTGCTCATTTAAATCATTTAAATTTAGTTGTTGATTTTAATAAAATAAAAAAATGCATTGGTTTTATGGGAATTACATGCGTTTTGAACCAAGCTATATGAATTAATTAAAGTCAGTAAAAAGAAAAAAAGTTGGTTCTCTACGCATGTGTGTAAATGCACAGAGTCTTTCTTTACCGCCGTTTCCAGACAGCTTCATGCAGTGCGAGTGAGTTTGAATTGTATCATTCCATCGATTTGCACAGTAAGTAATATTTCATATTATGTATCACTATTTATTACAATAAACCGTTTGTTGACTGTACAAAGAATATAAATTGCTCTGGTTCAGAACACGTCTTCCACAGACAATTTTCACAGCGACCAACCGTCACATAGCCCTACGTCACACGCGCACATCATTTTACACATATTCCCAATTTTATGTCACGGAATGTACTTTTAAAATATTTTTCTTTATAAACTTCAAATATGGTGTTTGTTTGTAAAGATAGCTCCTTTAAAAATGGCTTCAACGTTTTCTGAGCTCCAGGCCGTCATCGGCCGTACCAGCCGAGAACAGTCCTTCAAGAATCTGCCGCGGCCTCTAATGTGTCTGTGGTGGTTACACGTGAGATATAAATAGTTTTGGACGGGTAATATTTTATCCTAATAATCTATTATTTGTTCTAGAGCAATTTGGTATGGAATAGAAAACGTGTTCTTTGTGAAAGGCCTCTAATCGTTACTTAAGAAAAACTTAAGTTGCAATTATGGGTTTAAAGCAATGAGGAATTGATTGTGCTTCCTTGTACTTTGTCAGTCAACGACTGTGTTTGTGTGTTTTTGCGCAGTTGTATTTTATAATATGTAGAGAATTTCCAGAGTTTTTCCTATTGGTAAAGTTCACAATATAGCATTGGATTTCTGAATCTTTTTAGTGAAGTTAACAATAGGGATCCTGTAATTATGTACCTGAAATTATGATCCTGTGATTAATGCAAATATCTTTACTACTGAACCATCAGTTATTTTCGCTAGCTTTAATGGTGTGGTATGCATATATATTGAACTAACAATAATAATCATTGTGTGCTTGCTTTCATTTGAGGTGCTCTCTACACGCAGAGTTTCCAGCTTCACATTTTCAGCCCAGTCCCAGAGTTCTGTTCCAACAATTTTCACAGTAAGTAATATGTCATTATGGGGCATCATTCAATACAGTAAACACTCTGTTGACTGGTTACGGATGTTAGTGTTTTTTGTTGTTGTTGTTGTTTTTTTTGTATATAGGTTGACATTGTACGTGAAGTTGCAGAAGTTTTATTCCATCAATTCAGTAAGTAATGTTTCATTATGGGGCATCATTCAATACAGTAAACAATCTGTTGACCGATTAAATAAATAGTTAAATTAAATAAATAAATAGTTGACTGATTAAATAAATTGATAAATTAAATAAATAAACGTTCATAGTGCTCTGGAAAAAAAGAATTTTGTAAATTACTACCATGTAACCTGGATGACACACAACTGTTTGTTTTTTTGCAACCATTATATATCTTATAAGTTAAACTGCCCACTGTTTCTTCAGAAAAAATCCTGCAGCTCTTGCTTTTCCAGCAGATTCTATGTATATTTTCAATACACGTTCAATACACAGAACACTTTCAAGGAGTTAGTCTGATTCTGAGATCAATCTTTTCACACTGACATACTCATAAACAGCTCTTACAAAGGTTTACATGTTCACCAATGCTCAAGAAGGCAACACGATGCATTAAGATTAGGGTAAATTGTACTTTGGTTTTCTCTTAAACATGAAAGTATATTCTGTAGCTTCTGATGCGCAGCACTAAATAATAATAATTAAAAAAAAAATATATATATATATATATATATATATATATATATATATATATATATATATATATATATATATATATATATATATATACAGTGAGGAAAATAAGTATTTGAACACCCTGCTATTTTGCAAGTTCTCCCACTTGGAAATCATGGAGGGGTCTGAAATTGTCATCGTAGGTGCATGTCCACTGTGAGAGACATAATCTAAAAAAAAAAATCCAGAAATCACAATATATGATTTTTTAACTATTTATTTGTATGATACAGCTACAAGTATTTGAACACCTGTCTATCAGCTAGAATTCTGACCCTCAAAGACCTGTTAGTCTGCCTTTAAAATGTCCACTCCACTCCATTTATTATCCTAAATTAGATGCACCTGTTTGAGGTCGTTAGCTGCATAAAGACACCTGTCCACCCCATACAATCAGTAAGAATCCAACTACTAACATGGCCAAGACCAAAGAGCTGTCCAAAGACACTAGAGACAAAATTGTACACCTCCACAAGGCTGGAAAGGGCTACGGGGAAATTGCCAAGCAGCTTGGTGAAAAAAGGTCCACTGTTGGAGCAATCATTAGAAAATGGAAGAAGCTAAACATGACTGTCAATCTCCCTCGGACTGGGGCTCCATGCAAGATCTCACCTCGTGGGGTCTCAATGATCCTAAGAAAGGTGAGAAATCAGCCCAGAACTACACGGGAGGAGCTGGTCAATGACCTGAAAAGAGCTGGGACCACCGTTTCCAAGGTTACTGTTGGTAATACACTAAGACGTCATGGTTTGAAATCATGCATGGCACGGAAGGTTCCCCTGCTTAAACCAGCACATGTCAAGGCCCGTCTTAAGTTTGCCAATGACCATTTGGATGATCCAGAGGAGTCATGGGAGAAAGTCATGTGGTCAGATGAGACCAAAATAGAACTTTTTGGTCATAATTCCACTAAACGTGTTTGGAGGAAGAAGAATGATGAGTACCATCCCAAGAACACCATCCCTACTGTGAAGCATGGGGGTGGTAGCATCATGCTTTGGGGGTGTTTTTCTGCACATGGGACAGGGCGACTGCACTGTATTAAGGAGAGGATGACCGGGGCCATGTATTGCGAGATTTTGGGGAACAACCTCCTTCCCTCAGTTAGAGCATTGAAGATGGGTCGAGGCTGGGTCTTCCAACATGACAATGACCCGAAGCACACAGCCAGGATAACCAAGGAGTGGCTCTGTAAGAAGCATATCAAGGTTCTGGCGTGGCCTAGCCAGTCTCCAGACCTAAACCCAATAGAGAATCTTTGGAGGGAGCTCAAACTCCGTGTTTCTCAGCGACAGCCCAGAAACCTGACTGATCTAGAGAAGATCTGTGTGGAGGAGTGGGCCAAAATCCCTCCTGCAGTGTGTGCAAACCTGGTGAAAAACTACAGGAAACGTTTGACCTCTGTAACTGCAAACAAAGGCTACTGTACCAAATATTAACATTGATTTTCTCAGGTGTTCAAATACTTATTTGCAGCTGTATCATACAAATAAATAGTTAAAAAATCATACATTGTCATTTCTGGATTTTTTTTTTTAGATTATGTCTCTCACAGTGGACATGCACCTACGATGACAATGTCAGACCCCTCCATGATTTCTAAGTGGGAGAACTTGCAAAATAGCAGGGTGTTCAAATACTTATTTTCCTCACTGTATATATATATAAATGGCTCTTGATGAATCAACTTTCCTTCTTGGGCATCAGTTAATGTTTGCACCCTTTTTAATAGTTGTGTATAAGTCCATCAGTTGTCTGTTGTGTAAAAAGTTAATTTAGAAATACTTTTGATTGTATAGACTTGATAAACAGTTATGAATCAAAAAAAATAATGTCTAATAACAGTTTCTTTTTATTTAAATATAGGACAGTCAAAGAGATGACTTTTTGACTGACCTGACAAACCTCACCATGGGCAAAAAAGGAAGGAGGAGTTCTTGGAGACTATGACGATATTGGAGCTGTTGTTGACGGAGTAATGATTCTTGAGGAGATCAAATCCGTTGCACAAGCCTATGTGCTTAATTTGGCATACCCAAAAGAACTAAAAAACTACTATGAATTTCTTCAGAAAGTCCTTATGCAGATGGATTCTGAAAGACTCACCCCTAAAATTCTAGGACTGAAAAACAGTGTAAAGGGGGTCGCACACCGGACGAGAAACGAAGCGCAGCGCCACGTCTTTAATATTCGAACACATTATGCATGTGTACACACACCGGCGGCGCCCAGCAACAGCTCAGGATGTTGTTCAAAATCCTGCCGCACCACAGAGCGCCTTTTACATAGTTTTATACTGCATTTACATTTATTTGTCTCAAATCGTTGTTAATGTATATACTGACGACTTCATTCTGTGCTGCAATATACATTTAGTTTTACATTCATTTACAGAAATCAGCTGCTTGAATGAAAATTGCTGATGTTATCGGATTTTCAGGTGATATTCTCAATTCATTCAGTTAATGATCGCTCTGAGGTAAAGTGTTCAGACTGCAGACTTAGCAACGATTGTATTTAATTGTACAGTACAATCATAACATAGTACAGACTTTGGGCCCTATCTTGCACCAGGGTTATTATAGTTTTGCATTTTTCATTTTTATTTCGTTTTGACTTTTTGTTTTCAAATTCAGTTTAGTTTTAATTAGTTTTTAAAGTGGGTTTGCTAGTTTAGTTTAGTTTTTAGTTTTTGAAAATGCTTAGTTTTAGTTTAGTTTTTATTAGTTTTAGTGTTAGTTTTAGTCTTTTTTGTAATTTGGGTTATTTGTCAGGGACAATTTCAAAAAGGTCAGAAAAAGTATTGTGTAATAATAACTCAACAAAAACATCATACAATTTTAGAAAAAAATTCACACCTCATTGCAATTCCTTTACCTCTTACAAAATCCACACGCCATACCAAAAATCTACACATCTTCTAACGTTATACAGAATTCACACCCTATACAAATACCACAGCTGTACAATTTTCACACCCTATACTAAATTTACCCTTATACAGTCAATAGCCTACTCATCTGGATTGAAGCAGCAAACATTCAGTGTAAAAGTAAAAAAATGACATAACACACTATTTAATACAGCTTATTCTGTTTTGACATCGACAACCACAACCAAAAAGTGCATTTTACCTCAAACTTGCGACTAGTTAACTTTCTAAAGAAGGCGCAATCGCTTCTCGGGTCGACATTAACTGACAAAATTATATTCCGAATTTTCAATATTTTTATACCTTTTTAATGTGTGATTGTGTAAAGGTGTTCACAAGATAGAGATACCAACCTTTCGCGAACTTGCTTTCAACGTCGAACGAACACTCGTTCTCATGGAGATGCGGTGTGCACGGAGGGGAGGGGCTGTGTGTGTGTGTGTTTGTGTGTGCTCGCGCGCATGTGAGAGACGCATGGCGAAAGGAAATGCAGCTGAACGAATACGCTGCGTGTTTTAAATAGCGTTAAAAAATTAAAGAC
Organism: Rutilus rutilus; assembly: GCA_021464565.1. Classification (NCBI taxonomy): domain Eukaryota; kingdom Metazoa; phylum Chordata; class Actinopteri; order Cypriniformes; family Leuciscidae; genus Rutilus; species Rutilus rutilus. Next base: position 4,569,632 of record JAJAQA010000008.1, on the reverse strand, counting down.
CTTGACAAAGACGAAAACTAAGGACATTTACTCTATAATTTTATTTTATTTTAGTTAGTTTTGCCAAACACACATTACAGTTTTAGTTAGTTATCGTTTTTTTGTAATGCCTCGTTTTTATTTTTATTTCAGTTAACGACAATGTTTTTTCCCACCTAGTTTTCGTTTTTTCGTTCGTTTTCGTTAACGATTATAACCTTGTCTTGCACCCAGCGCAATTGACTTTGTACACCGACGCATGTATCATTCCTATTTTGCACCCGACGCACAGCAGACTTTTCCCTCCACAGACGCACGTCTGTAAATTAGGGAATGAACTTGCGCTCCCGGGGGCGGTTCAGAGAAAAGAGGAGGCGTGTTCCAGCACAAACGTTCCCTGGTGCTATTTTGCAGTTTCAGAAAACAATTCCGCCACAGACCAGGAGAAACCTCGTCTAAAGTCAGTGGTGCGTTATTCAGATGCTATTTTAAGGGCGCATGCTTGGCCATAATGTAGCGTGTGCACAACGCACATACACTTTGCTTCTCTCATCTACACACAGACGCAGCAGTTCACATTTTTGCAAACCGTACATAATTACAAGGAAAAATATTCCACATGAGGGAAATCATTGTGGTGTCCAGAAAAAATAGGCATAAATCTAGCTTACACATTTACCCAAATTATTATACACCTGTTTAACCGTTACTAATTTGGGTGGGTTTCTCCATCCCCAATGTCACTTCTCTGTGTTTTACGGCCCTGACGAGAGCGTCGGTCTCCTCGGCTGTGAACCGCTCCTGCCGTGCGCCTGGCAAATCCGCCATTATAATAGTAAGCCGCCATGGAACAAGCGCGCCTGCTTTTAAAGGGAATGTGAGATGATGCTCTGATTGGTTTATTTCACGTTATGCCCAAACCACACCTATGAGTAATGTAGCTACTTCAGACCAACCCATTTTAGATTTGCGAGATCCGCCCACAAAGTTACTTGCGTTTCGCGTTTGATACTTGCGTTTCAGATTGTTAAAATAGGGCCCATTATCTTAATTCCATAATGTCCTTAAACATAACAATATTGCTGGCCATAAACTGAGAAAGTGCGCTGTGCTTCTCGTCCGGTGTGCGACCCCCTTAATAGTGTAATTTTGCAGCAGGCATGAATGTTCAGGCTTATCATGAAATTTGTTCAGATGTCACGGCCTGTACCTTGCACTTTATTTCCTTTCAACACCTCTATATTTATAGTTCAAAAGTAGCATTAAAAAATTACCATTGAAACTTCCATTGAAATTACAATTTGTTGCATGAAATGTAAACACTTTGTTTTTAGCAGTTTTAGCATTCATTTTTTAATGAATCACAAACAAATGTACTGATGCCTGTTACAATTATTATTATTTTTTCACGTGCAATGTTATTTAAGTCAGCACTTCTGTTTTTAACATTACTGGAGTTTTAGCACTTGTTTTAAGGATTCACAAACAAATGTACTGTAGCCTATTGCCACATAAGGGCAATGTTGGTATGCTGGATATTTATGTGGCCAATTGTACAATGAGAGTTTTAACATTTCTACAGAAAGGGTGTTGTACCCACAAAGAAACTGACTGTTATTAAACATGTTCGCTTTTTTTTTTTTTTTTTTTTTTTATGGCAGTCATTAAAGATAAGATTAAAACAAAGTCATTCTGTGTGTATTTGAAAGAAGTTTAACAACCTCTCATACTGTCAATTAAATACTGCTGTATATGTTTGACTAGTACATTAAGCTGGATAATTTTGAACACTCAAAATAAATAAATAAGAAATAAGTCATTTAAGTAGAAATAACAATTAAATAGGGGTGGAATTATAAAATGTTTTATACTAATAAAACTAAATAAAATTGATTAAGTTCAACTAAATGTGTTAAGTAGAAGTAACAATTAAAAAGGGGTGGAATTTAAAAAAAGATAAAATCAATTGAGTGCAACCACTTATGATAATTTTTTTTTTATTAATTTCAACGAATATTTTTTTTCAGTGTATTAATACATTTCTGTTTTCTCTCATTAATGTTTGGTTTTGAGGACATTTTTCATTACTTTTAATGTAGATATTAATGTACATTCATTTTGATGTTGTTTTGGGTTGCTTCACTATCCTTTATCACTGATTTATGATATATTGTAGTAGCATTTAATTAATTAATTAAATGTGTGTACGGCTTTAATTAATTCATTAATTATTAATTGTGTACATGTGTGTACGGCTTCAGATTTTTTAAAGTCGACTTTTAAGGTCACTGATGACGTCATTAATGAACGAATAAGCCTGAACCCTAAAGCTGAGACTTGAACGCGGGTTGCCTTGTGCACAGCTATGGCATATGACACAGTGCTGCCCACAAGGCTATTGCTCCTACATAACAGCTTATTTTTTATCAGTTCTTTTGTCTTTGGGTCGTTATATTTCTCACAGATGTTTGCTTGTTCTAAATCAGATACAGATAAAGTAGCACAGAAAATATTACATTTATATGTATGCATCAGTGAGAGAGTGATTTGCGTGTGAATTAATTCTACCGGAGAATGAATTTATTTGTCATTTTAACTGTTACTTGAAGGTGTTACGTGAAGGTTGAATTTACTTAGATCATAATCAATACCCTAGATTCTATAATGAGACTTTTTTTTCTTTCCATTTGATCTTAATATGTCCAATTAGACTTTTTTTTTTTTTATCAGGAAAGCAAGTGGGTTTCTTTGCATTGGGTATGTGTGTGTCAAGTAATGCTTTCCTTTGTTTTTACACTTACTTTTTTGCTCTTACAAGTGATTCTTATTAGAGGAAACTTTTGATTCATCCAACCTCGCACTGAATTGTGATGTAATGGGACACATTAAAATGAAATCCAGATGGTCACTTTTCTACCCAGATATTAAATACTGCATGTTACATGCATTCACAAACTTTAGAGTGAAATATAACTTGCATAGCATCATTAACTGCGCTTCTCAACAGTGCCTCGTAATGTACTCAAATTTCATTCAGGGGAATCAGAACATTTCAGAGCAAAAACCCTCAAGAACTAGAAACACTGGAGTGAAAGTAAAAGCTGTAAAAGAGCAGACATAAAAATGAGGAAGAAAAAAAAACATTTCCCAGGAGTTGAACAGGCTGCCTCTGGTAATCAAATACAAAGCTCTTGTTGTAGAACAGTTCTTGTGGTAACTGGCATTTGTCAGTGTTACTCTGGTGTGTCTGGTTAATGTTGTGTGTGCTGGCACAGAGACTGTTCATAATGGGAACGGAGGGCATTTGGGATCGATCCAGGAAAACGACATCAACCCCTAATGTTCAGACTAAATTCGTTACTTTAAATCAAACAACCAGTGGTGATTTTAGCTTAATATTTGTACCAAGAAATAGATTCTGTTGCAGAGGGTCTAAATAATAGTCATGAAATGGTGCACGATCGTGTCTAAATGGTAAACAATAAGCGATGTTGAAAGAAACTGCAATTTGTAGTAAGCTAGCAGTGATCTGTTTGTTGAAAATCTGCATTTTTGTTTGACGCAGTCTGAAATTTTTGCAGACCCATCCAGGCACCACACAGGAAGGATGACGTGAAGTTTTACAAAAACAAAAATTAGATTCTTTGTTCACAAGCCACGGTCATGGCTGGTGAGACTTCTTCTTGGCGGTCTTTGTTAAATTGTCGTGAGCCAAAGGGTTCACCCATATCCTTTCCAAATCACCAAAGACAAATATGCGTCATTACATCATGACGGCCGTAAGAGGCCGTGGTACAGATTCCAACCACACCAAGACTACGTGGCATAAAATCTATTGTTGCTTCTGTAAAATATTCTAATAACTTTAGAACACTGAAAGCAAAAATGCAGCACAAAATAACTAAATAATCAAACATGTCTGATGTTATTGGTGCATACGACATGACAAGTCTGAGATTTTTTCCTCGTGGAATTATGAATTTTACAAGAACGTGAGCCCTTTTTACAATTCGGAATCACGTATTTATGGTAATTCCCGTATCATATTTACACAGCTATGGGGACCAATGAGATTTCATAGTGGGCGTAACCAAAATGATGTCACAGAAATAAAAACCGAGTGTGTGACAAAATGACTTGTCACTCCTCTTTTGTTGTGGCTGATTAAAATATAAACCCAGATTAACATGAAAGCGATTATTACTGTATGATGACAAAGTCAAGCTTTTGTATTAAATGATTAATCTACCATACTGTGGGATGAAATAGTTTATGTGAGTAAGCCCTAAGTCAATATACAGAAATATTTTCTAGTGTCTTCTGGAACTCAAGGTTGTTTTAATAACCATATTAACATGGAATCCATGTAAAGTATTTATAAGTATCAATATCCCCAGGCATTTAAATTTGTCCTACATAGAGTTATGTGTTTGAGGAGCAAAAAAAAGCAAACAAGAAAGCAAAACAAATGAAATCATGAATTCACAGTCCATAGGGCTCTAAAAAGAACCAATGGGAAACCATAAATCATGTTTGGGAATTGCGGCATGAAATATCATGCGCTGTCCCATAAGACAGTCATAATTTGTAAGGATGAAATAAATTAGATAATAAACAGTGTCTTGTTGTATTGGCACATTTTCTGTACAAGCTGCCCAAAGTGTGTGTAATAAATCATAATAAACACGCAACACACAAGACTGCTGATGTTTATTAGAGCTGAAAAATAACAGGTAACACAAGTGCAATTTCAGGTCCACAGCAACTTAACAGACATGTATAAATAAATGTGAAGGAGATGTCTGTACAGTTGGTACTCATAAAAGTGAGTCAAAGCAAAAAGTTTCATATTTACAGAAACAAATAAAATCTGTGACTCATTCTTGAAGAACTCATTGCTGTTACTTGTAGTGTTAATGGCCAAAGAGAGAATGCTAAAGCAAGTGAAACCCTGTCCTGTTTATTATCGACATGTTCAGATGGAAATGTCTGGGGTTAACTATGGTCTTCCATTCAAACATTACATGTAAACAATACTGCCTTTGCTTGATTAGTCTAGCCACTTGGCTCAATTAAATTAGCTATTGAGTATCCTTAGAACATATTTATTTAAAAAAGGTAGCTTTAAGGCCTAAAACATACTCCTGCATATTATGCTGTCCTGCTTCTTGCATTATTGTGGTGGTAACAACCTACTGTAATCAAGGGGGTGATAGAGCTACCCTTCAGATAGCTATCTATAAACCTGTAACGCTCTGCCTAATCAAGGCAGTATACGCCACAAAATATTCGTTCTCGATCCTCTATGAAAGCGTTTGATAGAATTGCTCACAGTGTAAACAAAACAACTTCAAGTTCAAATGACAACCCAAAGTGTATTAAACAGAAAGCACCGAAAATCAATATATACAATATACACAAAAATGTATGTAAGTGTGTGTTCCAGTCCAGTGTTGTGTATATGTGTGTGCATTGAATCGGCCTCACCGGTAAGCCGTTTAAGTCCGGGCACACGATGAGGAACAGCGCTGTCCTGTGAAGAGATCTCTAAGGTGAAATAATCCAACAAGTATGTATCTCCTCAAAGAGTCAAACAGTCACAGTCAATGACAGCCGAGGGGCAGGGCCAACAAAACACCAGTGATTATTTAATATAAGAATGGCTGACATATATAACTCTTTAATTAGTTTAATAAGCCGCCTTATAAATAACCCCTTTATGTGGCCACGCTACATAAATACCCCATGGTATGTGGAGCGTGGGAAGGAGTCTCAATCTCAACACTGCAATAGTCATGTTCTCGCAATGAGAACATGAACTATCCACAAAAGCTGCTTCAGCATGCTGTAATCCCAAACACGACTACGTCGAACGTGAGCGACTGAAAGGGTCCCTGAAGAGGGAACGAGACGCTGTATCGAAACGCTGTGGGAACGCCTCTGCGTGATTGTGTCATGAAGCACATATGAAATCAGTCCAATGGCGTCACGGAACGTCATGTGACGTCATCGACCAGGAAACTATAAAGCACACCTGAACCAAACAGCGTCAGCTTCTGATAGGCTTAAGCAAGTCGATCACGGGCATGCCGGGAGTATGGCAGGGTGACGCAGCGTCTCGTTCCCACTTCAGGGAACTAGGGTTACATACGTAACCGAGGCGTTCCCTTTCAAGGGAACTCGAGCTGCGTTGAAATGATGTGGGAACGCTAATACCCAGGAAATCAATGCGCATATCTAGGTGAAAGCACCTGCGCCCCTGGATTGGTGGCCTCGACCACCCACTTGCTTATCCACTGCTTAGATGCCGGGCACCCCTTTCTGGGTACCCCAAAGCAAACGGAACAGTGTTCAGACTTTATCCACAGTTCTGTGGACGTAAGCATCAAAGGCCCAAACTGGGCAGAACAGATCAAGTGTATCTTGGTCTGACGTCCGGAGGAGGACAGAAGGCCTGCAGTACTATAGGTCTTACAGAGTTAGTAGGAACCTTAGAAACGTAACCTGGTGTTACGATCCACCCAGTCTAGGATAAGGGAAAGCAACATTAAAGTAACTAAAATTTTAACAAAACAAATGGCTCCAAAAGTTACACCAAAAACAACAGAAATGTGGTACAACAAAATGTATTGATGTAACACAAGTAAGGAAGTTTAAAGTCCTCAGGAGTGGGGGAAAAGCCCAAAGAAAATACATAAACAAAATGCCTGTAGGGATCAAATCTACACTTACCTTAAAGAAAGTAAAAGGAAATAAACAACAAAATAATTCCCTGACTCCCTCTCTTGTGTAAACAGGAGAAAATAATTCCAAAAATAAAAAAGGGGCACCCACTCCCTAGAACTTCCAAGTTAGGTATATTTACAATATTTACAAGAGAAACAGAGAAAAAAAGGTTAACAGTTGGTTTCACAACAGCAAAAAGGTGTCTACTTCAACATAGCCCTATTTAGACAAGGTAACAACAACCAACAACAACAAAAAATAAATAAAATTTGAAAGTTTTTAAATCAGTCACAACTGAACAGCAGCAATGTTTAGAAACAACCAACAAATTCAACCAGCAGTAAACAACAGGCCTCCTTTAATTGGAGATCAGTGAGGCTTTATACTCTTTTCCCTGAGGAGAAGACCAATCCCCAAACGAGCCGTCATCAGTGGAGGAGATCACCTTCACCTGGCACCTAGTGGTCTTAAACACAACATACAAAAAGAAATATATTAAATTAAATTACACCGTAGGACGCAACACCTCCACCCTTAAATTACAAACCAGAGGTTTGTATATAATACAAGACAGTACTCCCTTATACTTCACCATCATAAACATGAGACAGAGCATCCGCAACAACATTCTCAACTCCTTTCTTATAATGAATGTCTAGATTGAACTCCTGTACAATAAGCGACCGCCTCATCAAGCGCTGGTTTGAGTTAAACATCCGTGACAAAAAAAACAAGGGATTTTTTGTCCGTGTACAGCCTAATGGGAGTACAGCTTCCAGCAACATACAGTATACTTCAAAATGCTGAAGAGCCAACAACAGAGATAGTGCTTCTTTCTTGATGGTACTATATTTTCTTTGACTCTTCGTAAACTTTTTAGAGAAGTAACCTACAGGGTGTTCAACAAGCTCCACAGGCACTGGCATCCACTTGCATTAACTTGAAAGGAAGTGAAAAGTTAGGAGCAGATAGCACTGGTGCATTACAAAGGAGTATCTTTGCAGAATTAAAGGCCTGTTCATATTCAGCACTCCACACAAATTTTCTGGATGTACTAAGTAGGTCTGTTAGTGGGGATACTACCACGGTAATATCCAGTCATCCCCAGGAAGCGTCGGAGCTCTCTCTTGTTGGTTGGGGTGGAAAAATCAACAATGGCATACACTTTGGCCTCAACCGGCCTAACTTGCTCTTGTCCAATCATTTTACCAAGATAGGTGACCATAGCTTTAGCAAATTCACACTTCGCTAAGTTTAAGGTCAATGATGACTCAGCCAACCTGTTGAAAACTAGTTCCAAGCTATTTACGTGATCCTCCCAAGACACTGAGTAAATAACCAAGTCGTCCAGGTATACCTCACAATTGGTCACCCCTGACAAAACCCTCTGCATGAGGCGTTGGAAAGTTGCTGGCGCATTTCTCATCCCGAATGCCATAATAGAATATTGCAGGAAGTTATCAGGGGTGACAAATGCAGAGATCTCAGAGGCCCGTGAGGTCAAAGGCACCTGCCAATACCCCTTTAGGAGATCGAGCTTGGTAATAAAGCCTATTCGATCTACACAGTCCTCCATACATGGCAGGGGGAAGGAGTCTGGTTTCGTTACATCATTAACCCTACGGTAATCAATACAAAATCTTACCGTTGAGTCAGGTTTTGGAACTAAAATACAGGGTGAACTCCATGGGCTTTGACTGGGAAAGGCCAAACCATGTTGTAACAAATATTCTACTTCTTTTCTCATTAATTCACGCTTCATTGGGTTGAGCCGATATGGATGTTGCTTAATTGGCCTACACTCGCCCACATCGATATCGTGTTTCAACACTGTGTCTGCGTCGGAACATCAGAAAATAAAGTAGGATACCTATGGATCAGATTTACAATATCCTCACACTGTGCCTTAGGAAGATACAAGACATATGATTTCAAATCACTCAAAATGGAGGAATTATTTAATCGCACTGCCAGGCCAAGAGCGTCACTATCGGCCAAGCCATCATCCACAGGATTATACACAATTTGTTTGACACTAGTGGACAAAACAGATACAGGTTTTGGTATTGACTCTGGAGATACAGACCTTGCCACATAGGCTTTCAACATATTTATGTGACACAACCGGGTTTTTCTCTTATGATCTGGGGTACTAATCACATAGTCTGTGTCACCAAGCTTTTTCTCCACAACATATGGGCCAGAAAATTTAGCCTGCAAAGCTGAGCCAGGAACAGGGAGGAGGACAAGGACCTTTTCACCCGGCTGAAAATTACGCACCACACTTTGCTTATCATAATTAGCTTTCATTTTAGACTGGGTTTTAACAAGATGTGCTTTTGCAACATCGCATGCCCTGTGCAGACATTCCTGAGAAGAACTGACAGTCTAACACTGACATGGGTGAAGTGGTCTTAGACAGTAACTGCTCACTCAACAACTTCAATGGTCCCCGAACTGTATGGCCAAAGACCAGTTCTGCAGGGCTGAAACCCAGTGACTCTTGAACTGTCTCTCTAATTGCAAACATGAGCAATGGCAATCCCTCTACCCAGTCTTTCCTTGCATCAAGACAATATGCACGAAGCATGGATTTTAAGGTTTGGTGAAACAAAGCTGATTTGCAGCTTGACAGCTGATGTTTCACCCCCAGTTCTCGTAATACCTGTCTGAACACATGAGAAGTAAAATTGGTGCCTCTATTAGATTGGATTATTTTAGGTAATCCAAATGTAGAGCAAAATTTCACAAGCTCATTAACAATTACCTTAGCTTTAAGAGGACGTATAGGGACAGCCTCAGGATATCGTGTCGCAGCACACATCAGTGTTAGAATGTACTGATGACCTGACTTTGACTTGGGCAATGGACCCACACATAAGGAGTCTCTCAAAAGGCTCTCCAACAATAGGAATTGGTTGCAAAGGAGCAGGGGAAATAACCTGATTTGGTTTACCTGAGAGCTGACAAACATGACAGGAGCGAACAAAGTCTGACACAGCCAAAAGAAGTACCTTGAAATCCACCGGAAAGTCTTTGTGATGCCCAGATGACCAGACAAAGCATTTTCATGAGCCAACTTAAGAACTTGTCTACGATAACCTTGTGGAAGAACAATTTGGTAGCTTGCACCCCACTCATCCTCATCAGAATATTGTCGCTTCCACCTACGCATTAGCACATCCCTGTCCCAGAAATATCCTACTCTAGTTTTAGGACTTCTCTCACCAGCATAGGCAGCACTGATGCAGTTAGACAAAGTGGGATCAGACTTTTGTGCTATAACTAATTGTTCTCTACCAATTGTCAGAGGAATTTTCTCTACTTCAGTCAGGACATCAAGGTCAGATTTAAAAAGTTCAGGGTCAGTAGACAGTTTGACTTCCACCGGCTCACTCTGAGGAATCAAGAACGAGTCTGAAAGTTCAACAACATCATCATATTTACGTGCCTGAGCACGAGTCACAGCACAAATAGGAAAGATAGATGGAAACTGTTCTGAAATGTCACTTGGACCACAAGCAGTAGGCACATCCGTTACCACAGGACAGGGAAAAACCTTACCGCCAGCTAGATCATTTCCTAGAGTAAGACTTATCTCCTTCACTGGTAACTGAGAACAAACTGCTATCTTCACAGGTCCTCCAACAAGATCAGATTTTAAATGGACTTGGTGCAACGTAACTTTGACACAGCCCAACTCAATACCCTGTATTAAAACACTTGATGAGAAGGACAGAGTGCTCTCCAGAATCAATCATTTGGACAGGCTTGTATTTATATTGCAGTGAATTATTCAAATTAATCTTATAAGACAGCTGCTATTTTAGAATTATTCACGAGTTCACACTTACATATAATTTGAAGGGGTAAGGTTTAATGCGTATTTGGTGTGCTGTCCGGAGGGAGGGCTCCGAGCTCGGAGTTCGGCCCAAACCCAGAGTACTCCCCCCGTATGTAAGTGTTTAGGACTAGAAGCGTGGAGAAGGGGTGGTGGAGGGATGCTGCAAAACTGTCAATGGAATGAGGTGAGACTGCTGAGTATATATACACCTCTTACCATTGATTGCTGAGTGCTCTCCACTTGTGTTAATTATCTGAACGTGCTCCTCCCGAACCTTAATAAAATAAAACATAATTTCTACCTGTGTTTATTGGCCGGACATGTGGTTGAGTTCCCGTTTTACTCACGCGAGGGTTCTGTCGCGTAGCTCCAGGGAATCCCCCGTGACGTCAGTCGAATCAGCTGAATGACTTGACTTCCGTTTAAAGAAGACGAAAAACCGGCGTACAGTAGCAACATTTCGGTGCTCAAAGAGATTTGTGATCGATCGCTGGAATATATCTCCTATCAAGCTGTTCCAGACTGTGACTGGAAAATCATTGTGGAATTATCATTAGGGGAGAACGGGGTAATGTGAGACATCAGGTAATGTGAGACACCCCCTGTATCTAGGCAATGGAACACATTTGTCAATTCACTTGCTGATGCTAATCCATCCACTGCGCATGGTCCACATGGATGTGCCTCGCCAGCTGACTCAGATGTGCCACGTGTTCCCAGCCAACCTGGATATGTGTCTCCTCATGAAATCATAGCACTTCCCAAATGTCCCCCCAGAACACAAACCAAACGAAAGCGTGTGAAGACAGCCATCCTAACTGATACTCCTGAGAAGCAGGCAATTGAAAAGGCTTATAAAGAAAGACAAAAGAAACTGGCAGGGAAAAAGCAAAATAGTAAAGAAAAGAGAAAACCGAAAAAGAAAGCAACCAAAAAGAAAATCATAGTTAGCAGCTCTGAGGAGAGTGATGTCCCTGTCCCAATTGATAATGTGTCTGACGAAGAGAGCTCTGAGGATGAGAGAAGTGATCCAGGAAACACAGATCTGTCCGTGGGTGACTTTGTCATAGTTAAAGTTGAAAGTTGAGGATGACGAAATACTTGCACAATTTCTCAGAAGAATCCAGGGAAACACGAAAGAGTGGGAGAGACCCACGTTTGCTATAAAGGAAAATGATGTGGCACATGTTCCTAAAAGTGATGTTGTGCAGAAGAAGCTGCCTCAACCTAAATGGCCTGGAGGAACCACACGGAGAGAGCAACTCCTCATCTTTCCCTGTAACCTTCAGGGCTGGAATGTAGAGTAAGCCTAGTTGTAGAGTATGAGAGTAGGCTAATGTTCTAATCCAGGTGGGTTGTGTTCTGAGTCCCAGGCTGTTCTAGCTGGGTCTGATTGTCCTGTGTTCTGACCCCCAGACTGTGTTCTAATCTAACTGGTTCTATCTGTCATTTGAATGATAATTAAAACATTTTGAATTATATTAGCCTATGTTGTATTCGATTTTGTTCAGAGTGTGCTTAACTGACCAATTCCCATGATTCTGTTACTAGTCTGACATTAGTTCTGGAATGTGTGGTTGTCAAGCTAGCTGTCAGGATTCTAACTGTTACAATGTGTTTTTGGTTCACTTTACCCCCTTGATTTCTCTGGTCGGTCTCAGTTTACCCCTAAGCTGGGGTAAAGTGAGACACAAGACCACTTTTTAAAAAACAATCATATTTTCACTGCCCTTCGTCCTGAATACATTCCGATAATTTCCATTGCTAGGAAACATCCTGAATTAATGGGAAATGTGTACATTTTACTGCTATATCATTTTAGCTTGCTTAGAGGGGAGCAAATGTAAAAAATGTCTCGCTTTACCCCACTCTCCCCTACTTTGTTGGATTTTTTGCCTTTGGGATTTCGTCACAGGACAACGTTGCTTCACATCGAGTTCCCGGACTTAAACGAATTAGCCGGTGAGGCCAATTCAACACACACACACACACACACACACACTTACAGTACATTGTACGGGACTAATACGAACAATTCCTCCTCTCTTACATATATTACAACTTTTTTCTTGTTTTTCTTTGTATGAGATGTGTATGTATATTTCTTGGTACAGCTTGGTGTTTTTTTTTCTTCTACTTATTGTAAATACATTTGGGGTTTTAAACCGAGTTGATGTTATCCAAGCGTTCTTTTTGATAAACATTCAAACATAAGTTTAAAGAAGGGTCAAGACAGTAAAGTTTTTGTGTATCATCACCTATAATCTAGGCTGAGCGTTACAGGCTTATAGTCCGAATCAGCAGAAACACAGAGCCGGTCAAGATGAAAGGTTCATATACCTTGGACTCAGGTGGAGAATAAAAAATGGACACACTCTGAACAAACGCTACACTTTTAGTCTTGGCAGCAGGGTTTTTCTGTTTCCAGGCCTTGCACTCAGAAATTAAATGGCCAGGGTCAAGACAATAAAAGCATACATGCCAGTCTCCATTTAGTTTAGCAACAGGATTACGACCACTAGCGACCGGCATGTCATTTCTGTTCGTATGAGAAAAAGTTTTAGGCCTGCCTCTCTCCCTACTCTCATCCCTAAAAGACAGATGCCTAGTTGGACGTGGTGAAGAAAACACATGTTTGTGTGTCAACACAAATACATCACAAATAACTGCCGCATCCTGCAGAGAAATTACCCTTTTTTCATTCAAGTGAACAACAATTTTCTCTGGGATGGGATTCAACTCTTGAAATCTTCCAACAAAAGTAATTCCTGCAGCTGTTCAAACCTACTAACTTTGCTAGATAAACACCATTTGTCAAAGTGAGTCTTTTCTCTAGCAAACTCTACAAATGTCTGATTGACTGTTTTTGACAAATTTCAAAACTTTTGGCGATAGGCCTCAGGCACAATTTCATAGGTTCGGAGTACTGCAGATTTAACAATGTCGTAGTCTAAAGACTGCTCTATGGGCAAAGCTGCGGAAACCTCCTGGGCCTTCCCTACCAAACTGCATTGCAGTAACAAGTCCCACATCTCCTTTGGCCACCTCAAATTAGCAGCCACTCGTTCAAATGCGGTGAAATAGGAGTCAACTTCACTCTTACGAACTTTTGGCACTAACGCAATGTGTTTACTTACATCAAAGCATAATTGTGAATCTGACATTGAACGAGCAGGACTTTGCACAGGAGAAGTGCCAGAGGGAGCTCTAGATCGTGGCAATGGAACAGGCTTAATCTGCATTTGTAAATCTAGTTCCTGTAAATCTAGCTGCCGCAATCTAATATCATGATCAGCTTGTACTTCAATAGCCCGAAGCCGGATTCTTTGAGCCTCACACTCTACGAAGCGCCTCTATGCATTGAAGTGGAACCTGTTCGTTGAGTGGTGTTCTTCTCACCAGGAGAACCCCCAAACTTGCTCGATCAGGGCAGTGCTTTCCTTCCTGCAAGCTGGGTAGGAGTGAAGGCTGTCTCCCTCCACCCTTAAAGTGTATGTTGCCGCTATTGCTGCACATCACAATGCAGTTGAGGTAAGTCGCTGGGAAAGCACGACCTGATCGTCAGGTTCCTGAAGGAGGGAACGGGAGATGTTACGTCCTGTCGCCACGGTTGCTGACCATCGCTGTATGGCTGAACAAGTCTCGGCTCCTCAGCATAAAACCAATATGTGACGCACCTGCTGCTTGTTATATGTTCTCGCTTCAAGCAGAGCAGCTGATGCAATGTGCATTGGCTCGTTTTAATACTCTCGATGTAGATCGGTCTCTCAAGGCGATCCCAATTACGTCGGGACGTTGACATAACGTCTCCCGTTCCCTCCTTCAGGAAACGAGGGTTACATACGTCCTGACCAATTTTGCCCAGTGGCCTCTGTCCATCATCGCCTCCTAATCATCCCCATATATATATATTTTAATTGGCTTCATCACTCTGTCTCCTCTCCACCAATAAGCTGGTGTGTGGTGGGCATTCTGGCGCAATATGGCTGCCGTCGAATTATCCAGTTGGATCCTGCACATTGGTGGTGGTTAAGGAGATTCCCCCTTCCATGTAAAGTGCTTTGAGTGCCGAGAAAAGCGCTATATAAATGTATTGAATTATTATTATTATTATTATACGTAACCGAGACGATTTATTTGTTTTACCACAGCAAAAATAGCCCTTTTGGAAAATCCTATCTTAAGATGTTTAAGCTGGTTCTTGGAACATGATCAACTAGCTAATAACAAGGGGTGCCTTTCCCAAAAGCATTGTTAGCTAACTCTGGTCACAAATTCTGTTAAACTGTGTTAGTAATAATGGAACTTGTGACCATATTTGGCTTTGGGAAACACACCCCAGCTTGGTCAATATATGGGTTTTTAGTTTAACCAAGCTGGTTATTAGCTAGTTGACCAGTTACCATATTCCTAAACACAGCTAGTTGCATAAGCTGTTTTTTCCAACAAAAAAGTGCTGTCTATGAGGCTGTGATAAGTAAAATCCTAAAATTATGGGGAAATGGCTGTGCAGTGGTCATTGTAGTAGTGGATACAATGACCGCCAGAGTGGAGGATTGCTGGGGAAAGTGAATCAAAACCTCATTGTGGTGTGAGAATTGAGCTGATGGTGGTGCTCAAGCAAAATATCTGCCTGTGAAGCAAACATGGCTTGCAAAATCCCCAGAATGTGTCTGTGAAATTTCAGCTGAAAATACCCCCAGATCATTTATTATAGCTTGTCAAATTTGCCCCTTTTTGGGTGTGAGCAAAAACGCGACGTTTTTGTCTGTGTCCCTTTAAATGCAAATGAGCTTCTGCGCCCTGCCCCCGTTCAGAAGACGCCCGATCCTTTACGCAAGCTTCGGGTACTCCGGCAATAACAAAACACGAGTCTCACTCATCCAAAATCTCAGAAATAACCAGTTGTAAGTGCAGCCTTACAGAGAGACTCAGGAAGGTGTTCAACTTTTAGACACACCTGGACATTTCTGAACGGTTAATGGATACTTATGTAGTTGTGGAGTTACACTGATTCATCTCATCGACTTCCATGTACCATCACATTTAACTTTTACACAAGTTGACACAGTTCCCTGAGGTCTTTGTAAGACAGTTGTGACAATTTTTGGTCAAATAGTGTTCTGTGCTGATCTGTGCAGCAACAACAGAACAGTTTGCATGCTGTGGTGAGTAAGAACTGGTCAGAACTTTGCTACATTGATCAGCCATCTGCATTTTTCTGTGGAGTCCTCTTTTGGCCAGATCTTTCTGCCAGGGTTAGGGGTGATGAAAGGAGCGAGGACTCAAATCACAGAAGAATAATGGGCTTTATTAATAAAAAAATAAAAACAAAACAAACAAAAACTACCCCAAGTGGGAAGACTTGACTTAAGAGTAGACAAGCAACTGGTACACATACGACGACGATCTGGCACAGGACTGCAAACACAAGGAGAATAAATAGGGAGGAAACAAGGCAGGTAACAAAGGAGGACGGTAACAAGGCAGGTAACAAATGAACCAATAATCAGGTAACAAGATGGGCAGGGCTAGACAATTGACAGGAGAGCACATGACACAAGGAAACATGACAAGCCATATACTTACACCAAACATGACAAAAACACGAGCACATGGCCAGCAAACACAATCACAAGCCATGTGCTCAAAACAAGATATGAACACACAACTAATGAGAACTCATAAGCCACTTGTTCACATAGAACATGACAACACACAGCCAGTGTAAAACACAAGCTACGTGCTTCACAGCACAAGACAAAACATGACATGAAAGCCGATGTAAACACGAACCACATGCTACACAAAACACAACACAGACAGAAGAGAGTACAGCCTGAGCGAACTCAAAACCGCACGCTTCCATAAGACAGAGTATCCTCAAGACAGAATACAAACACGCGGAGCATGAGTTTCCGAATCCCGACACACCACCGTACCAAATTAGACCGAAGTGCCGGGATCCAAACACCATGCCCCGCACATGAAACAAGGCACACAGAAAAAGTGTTACATGTCAGCCCTCTTTTAGTCTAGGGGTATTAGGCATAGCAGTAACAAATTGACCCTTCGCAGGGAGCTTGATTGACAGGTGATCTGACCAATCATAGCGCCGATATTTTTTGCCCCCGTGACTATCCGCCATTTTGCCCGACAAACAAACAAGTCCTTTGAAAATGGTGAAACGGTGCTCGTATGGGACTTGCAACGCAGACAGTAGGTACCCAGAAAGGCTGGGCAATGCACAATTTCACCCGTTCACTAAACATATAAAGAAAAAGCAAATAATAACAATAATGCAATATTTTTTATTTTGTACATATGACATTACAAATTACAATCACATCAGATGTTATATAGCCTGCTAAGCATATTATTTTGGAAATATCAAATGTGTATATATCATATTAACAGTGTCGGGTGTGATCTACAAGACCATGGGTACAGGAGAGATGGCAACAGAATCATTAATGGAGTATACCACTACAGGGGAGAGCACTCTGGTCACTGAAATGGGTATGTGTTTTGTTTTTTGTTTTTTGTTAGTGATGTCTAACTGCACAGGGCTGGTAGGAAATGCTAAAAAAAGAACCAGTCTAGTTTAGATTTAATTTCCCCCCACATTTCTGCATCAAATTGATCTTGGTCCAGATGGTAGTCATTGTCACATTTCACAAAAAAGTCACACCATGGCATCCCAGTTATTCCCATCTGTCCTATAACTTGGTAATAGTACTCATGATTACGTTTGAGACGGTATGTGTCACCACTGTGCTTTTGGAGGTATTTACAACCTGTGTAGCTGTACTGGTCTGGGCACTTTATTTCTAAAAGTCCATAGCTTTTGTCACAGCCACGCTGAAGGACTTTCCTGTCAGGAGGTGTACCTAAATGGCGGGTGTTGGGATTGACGACAAAGCCACACATGTACACTTGATTTCCTGTGACCCCTGTGTATTGGGCTGCAGCAACTGGCTCAAGCTCCAGGCCTCTCTTCATTGCTGAGGTTTACAGTGTCTTCTTCCTCAGCATGCTGGTGGCAAGCTGCTCGTAGTCTGCTTTCCTGGAGTATACTCTCTTGAAAGAGGAAGTAAGACGGTGAGAACGGACACAATGCCAGATGTTGTTGATGCTCTGTTGTCTGGTTTGTTTCTCCAGTGCCTCAGATTCAGACCTTGAGACCATCATGGTATTATAGCATTTCATCTGATCTTTTGTTAGGACCGTGCAGAAAGTGCTTGGCTGTGGTGGCAAAGGGAATACTGGAAAATCATCAGTAGGGTTTGATAGGGAGGATCTTGGCAAAGTGTTGTCCAATAATGGGAGCTACACACACAAGAAAGAAGAAAAAAGTATATTGCAATGTTTTTTAGTTATTTACACTTTATGTCCTGTGTTAATAAAACACTAGTTCTAATCATTTCATTCTTATGTTTACAGAGTGCACAGATGACCAACCCCAGATGAAAGAAAAACAGGAGGAACTGGAACGACTGAAGACTCTTCTTGCTCAAAAAGAAAAAGAAAATGACTTGCTAAGGGCGAAAATACAAACTTGTCAGGCTCCTTACCCACTTACAGCCGAGGTGATAAATAACAGCAGTGTCCCTAACTACTTCCGATACTGCACTGGGTTCACTTACGATGAGTTTAACAAACTGTGTACATTTTTCAGATAACGACACAGTACCACAAACACACATCCCCTTAACATATGAGAAATTGAACAGGCACATCCGGCATATGCCTTTACGTCAACAATTTCTACTTGTACTTATGAGACTAAGACAAAACTTCGACCTCAAAGAGCTAGCTTTCAAATTTCAAATTGATATGCAAAGTGTTAGCACTTTTAGTTCATGGATTGACTTCATGTATGGTAGGCTAGGTAATGTGTCTGTTTGGCCACACAGGGACATAATCACAGAAAACATGCCAGGCAACTACAAATCAGAGTTTCCAACAACTTTTGCAATTCTTGATTGCACAGAGATAAAGATAGAGAAACCCAGCACACTGTTAGTGCAAAGTCAGACTTATTCTAACTACAAGTCTACTAACACACTTAAGTCTCTGATAGTCTGTGATCCTCGTGGCTCCATTATGTTTGCATCTACACTTTACACAGGATCCATTTCTGACCAAGAGCTATTCAGACAGTGCAAAATCAAAGATTTACTGAAAGGTCTTCTTCAGTGTGGCTACCTTAAGAAAGGTGATGGGCTCATGGTGGATAAGGGGTTTCCCATTGAGAAAGATGTGAAGGAGCTTGACCTTAATCTAAACATTCCACCATTTGCAAAGTCAAATCTTCAAATGCCAGTCCCAGATGTTGAGATGACAAAGAAAATAGCCAAACACAGAGTGCATGTAGAAAGAGCAATAGCCAAAGTAAAAAAATGTAAGATCGTATCTGGTAGGATCCCTAATTCCATGTTAGGAAATATAAACCAGATATGGTTTGTGGTGTGTATGTTGTCTAATTTCCAGCAGCACATTATTCGGGTATAGGCTGCTAAAGAAACCACATAGGGACAGCAAAGTGCTGCAGTTAACTCATGTGGCCATGATTTCTGTCTGCCTGTTACACAAGTTATTAGAATGAATAAAATGTATTATGTATAATGTATTAACTAACATGAACTAACAATTAGCAATACATTTGTTACTGTATTAGTTAATCTTTGTTAATAAAAATGCAAGCTATTCATTGTTTTTCATGTTAGTTCACAGTGCATTAACTAATACAAATCTTGATTTTGAATAATGTATAAGTAAATGTTTAAATTAACATTAAGATTAATAAATGCTGTAGAAGTATTGTTCATTCTTAGTTCGAATTTTTGTTACATTGTGAATGTTTCTATTTTGTAATGAACTGTGGCTGCCTGCAAATGATAATAAATTAATCTTAATCTGTATCAAGTTTTAATCTGTCACTGCTTTACCTGGTAGCTCAAACCACTTCCAAGAGGGTACATTTCCTGACCTACTGCTACATCTATTCGTGGTCTGTTTGCTATGTAGCTCATAGGTGTCCCTGTCAATCCTCTCAGTAACTCCAAATCCTCATCTGTCACCTCAGACAAGGCTCTGCAATATACAAAATTCATGTCTACTTGTATCATAAAAGTCCAGGGCCCTCATTTATCAACAGTGCGTAGAAAAGGTTCTATATTTTGTCCAACGAATGAAATTTAGAATGTGCCTAAGTACAAGAAAATCCGCATTTATCAAACGTGCGCACGCAGTTCTTACGCACATGAGTAAGCAATCATTGTTGATAAATACCACATGTGCGTAAGTACCATGCTCGTTCACATTCATGGTCATTAGCATTCGGAAACGCCTCCAATTAACCATATATGGTGACAACACTTCCCTTTAAAAATTACGTGATTGTGTTTTTTCCTCACTGCAATAATGGCAAAGAGAGCAAAGAAGAGGAACTTCACAAACACAGAATTAGAGATACTTGTAAATGAAGTTGAATCCAACCAACAGATATTGTTTAGTTCATTCACTGCAGGAGGAATTACAAATAAAAGAAAAAATGCTGCATGGGAGAATGTCACCAATGCAGTTAATTCCGTTGGGTCTGAGGAGAGAACTGTCCCAGAAATAAAAAAAAAATGGTTTGATATTAAAGTATTGGCTAAAAAACGTGTCACAGCACACAGACGAGAAATGTCCGCAACTGGAGGAGGACAGACAACAACGGAACTTTCCCCATTGGACAACCGCATAGCCTGCATCATCGGAGACACGGCTCTGTCCGGGATTACTAAGGACGGTGACACTGATGCTCTTGCGACAGAACAAACCGGGCCATCTAACACCCAAAGTGAAGGTAAAATAAACCAACTGGAATAGGATATTGTGTTTGCATACATTTTATTTCAATTTGTAAACTTTTAATGAAATCATTCATAGGATAAACTCAATTAAATTAATGTGAACATGTGTTTCCTTAATAGCGACACCCGTTGTGCCTGAGGAGCTTGAGGAGCCGGGCCCATCCATTGCCCCTTCCATGCGCCGTGCGCCAAGAGTGCTGAGTGAGGCGGTGCTACAAAATCAAGAGGAAACAACAAAATCCATTAATGACCTAAAGGATCAACTGAGCAACATAACGAATGTATTGATTCAAATCAACGAGTCTCTGAAACAGATTGCCTCTTGCGCAAATACAATTGCTAATAAACCATAAACCGCTGACTAATGTGATTTCAGTTATTTGTTTCCACGAAGCTGCAAAACACAAAATGAAATCGCTGTAATGTTTCTGCACTCGACCAATGGGCCAGACTTACCTAAAATGTCTGTATGATCCTCTGTCTTGTCTGAATGCCAGCGGCATTAGGAGGTGGCAGGGGCACTGCATCGGGCATAGGGCCGTCTGGTCTTGGGGGTTCCTGCAGAGGGATGCCCTGTCTGATGGCCAAGTTGTGTAGCACACTGCAAGCCATGATGATTTTGCATGCTTTTTCTGGCTGACACTGCAGTGTCCCTCCCGTGCTTGACAGACACAGCCATCGTCCTTTCAGCAGGCCTATTGCGCGCTCAACTGTGCTCCTTGAGCGCGCATGGGCACGGTTGTACGCCTGTTCCTGCTCGGTCCTCGGGTTGGTTAGGGGGGTCATTAGCCATGGCTTTAGCGGGTAACCTTGATCACCTAATGATGAAATAGTTTTAAGTAATTGTAAGGCAAGGCAAGGCAAGTTTATTTATATAGCACATTTCATACACAGTGGCAATTCAAAGTGCTTTACATAGAAGAAATTAAAATAATAAAAAGAATAAGAATTAAAACAGTTTATACAGAAAATACAGTACAGTTCAAACAGTCGGACGAACATTGGCACAGTGCTCATTCATTAAATGCATAGCTAAACAGATGTGTTTTGAGTCTGGATTTGAATGTGACTACTGTAGGAGCACATCTGATCTCCTCTGGAAGCTGGTTCCAGCTGCGGCTGGCATAATAGCTAAAAGCGGACTCGCCATGCTTAGAGTGAACCCTTGGTATTTCTAGCTGATATGATCCTAATGATCTGAGTGATCTGTTGGGTTTATATTCAGTGAGCATATCTGCAATGTATTGAGGTCCTAGGCCATTGAATGATTTATATACCAGTAATAATACTTTAAAATCAATCCTAAATTTAACTGGGAGCCAGTGTAAAGACTTGAGGACTGGTGTGATGTGTTCATATTTTCTGGTTCTGCTCAGAATCCTAGCGGCAGCGTTCTGTATGAGCTGCAACTGTCTTATGGTCTTTTTGGGAAGGCCAGTGAGGAGTCCATTACAATAATCCACCCTGCTGGTGATGAAAGCATGAACAAGTTTCTCTAAGTCTTGTCTGGAAACAAAGCATCTAATTCTTGCAATATTTTTTAGATGATAGTATGCTGATTTTGTTATCGCTTTGATATGACTACTGAAACTAAGGTCTGACTCTAGTGTCACACCAAGATTCCTGACTTGATTTTTAGTTGTTTGACCCCTAGAGTGAAGGTATGCGTTCACCTTGAGAACTTCATCTTTGTTTCCAAACGCAATGACTTCAGTTTTGTCTTTGTTTAATTGCAGAAAGTTTTGACACATCCAACTGTTGACTTCATCAATGCACTGGTACAGGGAGTCAATGGGGCTGTAGTCGTTAGGCGATAGGGCTAAGTAAATCTGTGTGTCGTCTGCATAGCTGTGGTAAGCAATTTGGTTCTTTCTCATTATTTGGCTCATTGGGAGCATATACAGGTTGAACAGGAGTGGCGCAAGAATTGAGCCTTGAGGGACTCCGCATGTCATGGATGTCCACTCAGACTTATGGTCTCCTATACTCACATAATAACCTCTCCCATCTAAGTATGACCTGAACCATTTTAGGACTATCCCAGAAAGCCCCACCCAGTTTTCCAGCCTGTCCAGAAGTATGTTATGATCGACAGTGTCAAATGCAGCACTGAGGTCGAGTAGTACCAGCACCGATAATTTGCCTGAATCAGTATTTAAGCGAATATCGTTTATTATCTTTATGAGCGCTGTCTCTGTGCTGTGATGTGGTCGGAAACCAGATTGAAAATTGTCAAAGTATCCATTTGAGCTTAAGAATTTATTCAGCTGATTGAAGACAACTTTTTCAATGATCTTGCCTATGAAAGGAAGATTTGAGATCGGTCTATAATTGCTTAATATGGTCTTATCCAGATTGCTCTTTTTCAGGAGGGGCTTGACAACTGCAGTTTTCAGGGAGTTTGGAAAACTCCCAGAGAGAAGTGAAGCATTTACCACTTCTAGAAGATCTGCTTCTAAACTGTTAAACACACTTTTGAAAAATGATGTGGGAAGTGTGTCAAGAGCATAGGTTGATGTTTTAAGGTGCTGTACGGTTTCTTCCAAAATGTTGCCATCAATTTCTTTGAAGTCAGACATAGTAACTACTTTCTCAGGTGGTCTGATCTGTCTGACCCCAGTGCAACTCAAGGATGTGCTGATCACCTTTCTGATATTGTTGATTTTCTCAGAGAAGAAAGAAGCAAACTCACTGCACTTGTTGTCTGAGAGCATTTCACTGGGAATCTGGTTTGGCGGGTTTGTCAGTCTCTCTACAGTAGCAAAAAGAGTGCGTGTGTTGTTTAAATTGCTGTTTATAATATTTGAGAAGAAAGTCTGTCTAGCTTTGCCTAGTTCCATATTGAAAGCATGAAGGCTGTCTTTGTAGATGTTATAATGGACTACAAGTTTTGTCTTCCGCCACATGCGCTCTGCTTTTCTGCATTGTCTTTTCATATTTTGCACTGCTGTTGAGTTTCTCCAAGGTGCCTTTTGTCTGCCACTCTTCTTCCTGACTTTCACAGGAGCAATATCATCAATTACACCTTTGACTTTTGAGTTAAAAGAATCAAGGAGAAAATCAACAGAGTCTGCAGATATGCTTGGTGTTAAGGATATAGCCTTCATAAATAGTACACTAGTGTTCTCATTTAAGCATCTCTTCTTGACAGACACAGATCCAGCTTCAATGGCAGGAGAGATCAGTATATCAAAGAAAATACAGAAATGATCAGACAGTGCTACATCCTTAATAACAATCGATGAAATGTTTAGACCCTTACTGATAAGTAAATCTAGAGTGTGTCCACGATTGTGTGTGGGTCCATGAACATGCTGAGTCAGATCAAAAGTTTTTAAAACAGTATTGATTTCTTTTGCCATTTTGGTTTCTGCATTATCTATGTGGATGTTTAAATCTCCAGCAATGGCATAACAGTCAAACTCTGATGTAATTATCGATACTAGTTCTGTAAAGTCCTCAGCAAAGGTTGGAGAGTAATTTGGTGGCCTGTAAATAATGATAAGTAAAATGCGTGGAGCACCTTTTAACACAATACCCAGATATTCGAAAGACAAGTAATTCCCAAATGATTTTTGCTTACATTGATAGATATCTTTAAAAAGAGCAGCTAGACCCCCACCTCTCTTAACAGCTCTGCAGACACTTATAAAAGTAAAGTTAGGAGGGGCTGTTTCATTGAGGACTGTTGCACTGTAGCTGTCTTCTAGCCAGGTTTCATTTAGAAGAATAAAATCCAGATTGTTTGTGGTTATTAAGTCGTTGACTAGAAGTGATTTATTTTTAAGTGAGCGGATGTTTAAGAGTCCTAACTTCACAGTCTTACTTTTCCCCACAGCAATCTTAGTTTGACGTGTAAGAGGCACCAGATTAGTTAGGTTTGCTGTACGGCTATTGAAGGCCTTAGACTTTCTATCTTGTAATAGAACAGCAATAGAGGAAGATACAGGCACACTGGGTTCCCGCTTGTTCTGTAAACATTTGAGAAAGTTTCTGTTTTCAAAACGGGGACCCGACACACATCACTGAGAGCTGGTATCAGTTGTTTTTGGTTCACCTCGAGCAGATGGAGGAGGGTGTGGGCCCTGGCGTTGTGTTAGAGACCGAAGAGTTCTCACAGGAGGGATAGGGCGAGCTGGGCCCGCAGGCTTTGCTGCAGGTTTCGAAGCTGGGGGTAATGGTGCTGGTCTTTTTTTGGTAGGTAACTGGGGGCTCGCAGCAAAAGAGTGGGATAGTCTGGTTCCAGCATGCACCAGTTCTTCCATTTTCTGTGAGAAGCACAGAAGGGGTGAGACTGGAGAGAGGGAGAGAGTGTCTGGTGAAAGGGACTGTTGCTCTGCTGTTATCAGAGGCTGTGATATGCTGTCCTGGCTTCCCTGGCTGTTTTCCAGGAAGTCGTCCTTGGGTGTTGAATCTTCAGGCAGTTTTGATATGTCACAGTCTGTCTGTGGTGAGCTCTGTGGGCAGGGCTCAGCTGAGATTGTGTCCGTGAGCAGAGGTTGTTGTGGCGGATTGGTGTTATCATATCCATTTTGCTGCTGATGTGAAGTCCCGTGGTCATTCATACTGTGTCCAGGTGTGTGTGTGCCGTTCAGATTGAGTGGATTGGCACAAACTGCAGAAGGATGATTGAGGGAGAAGTAGATATTGTCCTTTAACACTCTTGAACCAAGTTTGTTTGGGTGATGGCCATCCCGATGAAAAAGTTGTCTCTGACTCCAGAAAAGATTGAAATTGTCAATAAAGTTTACTCCTTTTATATTGCAGGTTTTTTGCAGCCATGTATTAAGCCCAAGCAACCGTGAAAACCTGTTTGTTCCTCTTGCTGGGAGTGGTCCACTGATGAATGTTTGAACTTTCAGTCTTTTAAGTGTTTCAAAAAGATCAATGAAATCCTTCTTAAGGAGTTCTGACTGCTCTTTATGAATATCATTCTTCCCCACATGAATGATGAGTCGATTTGCAGTCTTATGTTCCATCAGAATGTTCTGAAGTTCCCTGTTTATATCAGAAGTTGTTGCTTGTGGAAGGCAGCACGTAGTTGTATCCCTGCTGCTAATGTTTCTGATTATGGAGTCCCCCACTATCAGTGTCCTGGGCTCGGCTGCACTCTGAGCTGAGTGCCGCTGTCTACTCGACCTTGAGCGCCAGTTAGCACCAGTGTTAGCTACTGGCCTATTCAGTCTGTGTTCGATCACATTCATCACATTTGGGGATTCCTCATTTACATTCATTAGCACTTCAAATCTGTTCTCAAGATGTATAGGCAGTGGTGGGAGACCAGTCTTTGCAATCCTTGTCAGAGCTGTATCTGGGGTAGAGGATGCTACTGCGGCAATATGTGATGCTCGTGACAGTCTGATGTCTCGAGTGCCTTTGGGTCTCCCTCCCTGTGTGTGCCATCGATTTGTAAGTCGATCGGCTTGTTTCTCTACCTGTCGAGGAGCACTAGTTTCATGGGACTCACCAGTATGCTGAGGCTGTCCATGACGAAGCTCTGTTGTGTGCTCCGTCTGGTTTGGTGGTCCCGTAAGTAACTTTGTTTCAAGAACTGCAATCCTTTGTAAAAGTCTGTGGCAGTTAGTGTAGCAAGTAGATTCCAGAAGAGGCATTTTCTCTTATCCTTGTAGGCAGTTGTGTTTTCCTTTCCCGGTATGTAAGCTGGTCGGGTAAAAGAATTCTCAGTTTTTGAAGTAATCCAAACTTTGTCGTATGAGCACTGTGCTGATTTGCTGAAGTTAAAATTAGGTGATAAAAGGAAATAAAATAAAGGAAAAAATATATATATATATTAAAAAAATAGGAGATAAAATGTAAAAGCGATAGAGCAAAGCGCGGAGCAGTAAGCGAGAGCGTCCGAACAGTAGCTGAGCAGGAAGTCAAAATCCTGCTCAATAAGTTGTACATTGTACATAGCCCTACAATAGCATTTTAAACATGTTGTAGCCTTAAATTCACCAATGAGCCAGCCATCCTCAACAGCGCCTTCTTGGAGACGCACACCCACAGAGCTATTCTGCAGAACGAACGAGTCGTGTGTTCCTCCAGGCCACCGCGCAACGACGTTTAATAACAACAAATTTGCATCACAAATTATTTGCACGTTAACAGAATGAAACCCTTTTCTATTTACATAATTAAATTCGTTGGTTGATGGTGCTTTTATGGCGATGTGGGTGCAGTCTATAGCTCCAATTATGTTTGGGAATCTAGCAATGGCATGAAAGTCCCGTTTTATTGCGGCTTGTTGAGGATTTCGATAAGGGAACTGGATGTAGGTTGGGGCCAAGGAAATAATTGCATCCAACACTGCCGGCATGATCCTACTCACTGATGGCTGGGATATACCACATATGTCTCCAACCTCACGCTGAAATGTGCCAGTAGCTAAAAATCCAAGGGTGGACAGGAGTTGGATGTGCACGGGAATGGCTTTCGTGCGATTTGTTTCTCTCTCCAACACTGGTCCTAAATCACGACACAAATCCAGCAGTACATTTTTGGGAAAGCGGTACCTACTTAGAAGCCACTCTGTGCTCTCGCCAAGCAGATCAGCGCGATCTTGGAAAACGCGCTCTCTGCGGAGCGCATTGTTTGCCAAGTCTTCCAATAACGCAAGATAAGCCATTGCACTGAGACAAATATATTTCACATCTGTCTTTTATAGGGTTTGACACCAATTAAGCATCGTGTTTAAAACTAGACAAATTATAAATTGAGTGTT
Organism: Rutilus rutilus; assembly: GCA_021464565.1. Classification (NCBI taxonomy): domain Eukaryota; kingdom Metazoa; phylum Chordata; class Actinopteri; order Cypriniformes; family Leuciscidae; genus Rutilus; species Rutilus rutilus. The sequence continues at coordinate 4,542,499 of JAJAQA010000008.1, read as the reverse complement.
TTATGTGTAGTGTCGCTATTCTACCACTAGATTATCTGCGTAAGCATGCTCAGAGGTGTGCTTATATTTACACACATTTCTACGTATAAGTACAACTTGGTGAATCCCACACTTTGCGTGAAATTGTTCTTACGCACTCACTATGCACAAATCTGTCCGTACGCACCATTGATAAATGAGGGCCCAGATTACTGGTACTCTAACGCCGCAGTAAGTTATTAGTTTATCAAATTTGGTATTTCTATCCGTAAGCATAAAAAACTACTCACCTGTCTTTGCTGTAGCGACAGAAGATGGGTTTCTGTTTTCACCACAACAGCTGTTACGGGCAGCTGTGTTATTTTTTTGCCTCTTGGTTTATGCCACTGTTGTGGCAGGCTTGTGGAGGACTGGGCTGACACACTTAATATTTTGGGCTTTACATAGGTCCAGGGTATAGATAAGACCAACGACATGGGCGCAGAAACCTGTGGAGCTAACCACACGTTGTGTCGTTACAGCACACTACTAATATTATGTCATGTCTAACATTAATCATTTTTCGCCACTAGATGGCGCTGTTTGCCATAGGTTTAGTTAAACTTCTCTTGGAAAAACTTTATTTGTTATGCTTCATAGCTACAATCATGCAAAGCTCAACAGCCATTTTTCCAGTTCTGCGCAGCAGAGAGATCGCGTTCTCTTTTCTTCCGATTCCAGTTTGTTGTGTAAAGTCCAGAGAAGCTTTGCTTGTAAGTTTATTGAATATAATTGTTATTTTATATACTTTGTGTCTGTACCATATTAAAATGTATATATTAGACGCACGTTAGTGGTGACGCAGGCATTATGCGGACATTTCAGGAGATCGCCATGTGATCACTTAACATCTAGTGTAATTTTCCTATATTAATGTAAACATTGTGTAAAGAGTTTTTGTATATTGTTTCTTTATATTTAAATAAGCATTTTTGTATTTCTTTTTCAGTTTCACAAAGTAATGTAACAGTGAGAGAAATAACATGATAACACTCAAGTAAAGAAGAAAATTGACATCCTCTGAGTGGTCATTGAAGCCTCTTCATCACGTTACAATGTTTAGCTATCTGTATATGCATGCCCAACGCACACGCATGCAGAGGACAGATTAGTGAAAAAGCACCACGACGGGCAGAATACAACACTTCTGAGAAGGACAGCTATCCAGTTATTCCACCCATCACAACTAACTCAAGATGGATGTTAAAGAGAAAGCTGAAGAGCAACAGCTGACCACATCACATGTCTCACTCAGTCAACTGGAAACCAGATCGGTGATATCTGCATCTTCCAAGAGCTCAAGATCGTCCACTGCGAGTATGGCGGCAACCAAGGCACGAGCTAAAGCGGAAGCAGTGAGAGCGCGTACAAACTTTGTGGAAAGAGAGGCTGAGGTACTGCTAGAAAGAGCTAAACTGGAATCTGAACTGTTATCACAACAGCATAAAAAGGAGTTTGCAGCGGCAGCAGCAGAGGCTGAGTTTCTTGAAGCGGCTGCAGCAGAGATCGAGTCAGGAGAAATGAATACGGCGACTGACATCACAGCGTTTCCAAAGGAAACTATTGAAAAGCGTACAAAGGACTATGTGGACAGTCTTTCTGGATCAAGTTTTCATCGTCTCCCTCATGTTAAAGCAGAGTCAGACTCCCGTGATCACGAACAGTTCATGATCTCGCCTGCGCTGCCCACCACGGCTGTCACGAGCAATGCCACACAGAACGTTGGCACACTAAACCACATTTCAACTCCTAAGCCACTCATAGTAAGCCAACCTAGAATGCCCACCACCCAGTTATCATTTCCCCTGCACACTCCTGTCAACCTGCCATATACATCATTCTCTCATAACAAAGCCTATGGACAAATTCCGGTTTCAGAAAAAGTGAACCAACCTCAGACTTCCTTCCTCAGCGGTTCAACGCAACAGCCACCCTCCACAGATCATGCAGGTATGAGTGAAATAGCCAGATACCTGGTGCGTCGTGAGCTTGTGAACTCAGGGCTTAGTAAGTTTGACGATCGACCGGAAAACTACTTGGCCTGGAAGTCATCATTTATGAATGCTCTAGAAGGACTATCGCTCACCCCTAGCGAGGAGCTTGATCTTCTGTCAAGGTGGCTAGGACCACAGTCCTCAGAACAAGTCAAAAGAGTGAGAGCTGTTCATGTTGCTGATCCAGCAGCCGGTCGTAGAATGGCATGGTGCCGTCTAGAAGAAAGCTTTGGGAGTGCTGAAATAATTGAGAAAACACTCTTTGATAAGCTGGATTGTTTTCCTAAAATCAGCAATAGAGAACCCCAAAAGTTAAGAGAACTTGCAGATCTGCTCAAAGAAGTGGAGTCGGCAAAGCTTGGAGGCTACTTACCCGGGCTCTCTTTCCTGGACACAGCGAGGGGCGTGGCACCTATTGTCAACAAACTTCCTCATAACCTCCAAGAAAAATGGATGTCCCAAGGGTCCCAATACAAGCTTCAGTTCCAGGTACCATTTCCTCCATTCACATTTTTCACAGACTTCGTATGTAAGGAAGCCTACATGCGCAACGATCCAAGTTTTGCATTCTATTCATCTCCAACTGCCCCTGTAAAGCCTGAAAACTCAGTAAGAAGAGGCGGACCACTGAAAAGCTTCATCTCTACTCACAAAACTGAGATTGTACAAACAACCAGCTCTTCTGATTCGCCGAATAGTAAGCCTGATATAAACAGACAATGCCCCATTCACAAAAAAACCCATCCCTTCAAACGGTGCAGAACCTTTAGAGCTAAGAGCATTGAGGAACGGAAAATGTTTTTGAAGGAGCATAATATCTGCTTCAGATGTTGTTCTTCGAATGACCATGTGGCCAAAGACTGTGAAGTTGTCATACAGTGCACAGAGTGTGGTAGTAACAAACATGTCACAGCCCTTCATCCTGGACCACCTCCATGGACACTGAAAGCACCCAGCACAGATCATGGCGGGGAGAGGGAAAGTGCAAACCCTAACATTAACTCTAAATGCACCGAGGTCTGCGGGGATACTAATGGTTTACGGTCCTGTTCAAAAATCTGTCTTATCAAAGTTCACCCTAAGGGAGAGCCAGACAAATCACTGAACGTCTATGCTATTCTTGACGATCAAAGTAATCGTTCACTTGCCAGAGCTGAGTTTTTCGACTTCTTCAATCTCAAGAGCACAGAATTTCCCTACACTCTGCGCACATGCGCCGGAGTCACAGAAATGTCTGGGAGGCGGGCTGTGGACTTCATCGCACGTCCTTTAGATGGCAGTCTTTCAGTCCCACTCCCTACGCTCATTGAGTGCAACTACATGCCCGAAGACAGGTCAGAGATACCTACTCCTGAAGCAGCAAAACACCACTCACATCTCAAATCTATTGCTCATCTCATCCCTCCTCTAGATCCAAATGCTCAAATACTTCTCCTTCTTGGACGTGATATCCTTCAAGTCCACAAGGTAAGAGAACAATGCAATGGGCCACAAAATGCTCCCTATGCTCAAAGACTGGACCTAGGCTGGGTTGTGGTTGGTGAGGTGTGTCTTGGTGCTGCTCACAAGCCTTCAACTGTTAATGTTTACCGCACGAACATTCTAGAAGACGGGCGTCCATCTTACTTTAGTCCGTGTCCCAATAAACTCTACCTCAAAGAGAAGTTAATTGCACAGCCAAGTGTTAAAGCCTCTCTCCTTCACCAATTTTCTCCCAGCCCAATAGCCACCTCAGTCTTTGAAAGAACGGAAGATGATGAAAAAATAGCCCCTTCAATTGAGGATAGGCAGTTCATTCAGTTAAAGTAACAACATGTAGTTTTTCAACCTTCATAATATATTTCCAAGACCCTTGTGATGGTACATCGACTTACGATAGGTTGAATGACACGTCTGCCAGAGCCTGACGGGGGTCTGTATCGCTTTTACTGGCACTATGTAACTTCGGGGTGCGGGTAGTAACCAGAGCTCAAAAAGAACTACAAAATTCGACTGCTTTACGGCATACGTCACTTCCTCAAATTCGGCCGTGACAGGCCAACCAGCGCGTTTGTTTTCGTGCGTCTGTTTTCGTCATGGCTGAAGCAGCAGCGAAACGTAAGAAGTCCAAGGTTTTGTCGGAGTAGAGTCGGAAGAGGAAAAGGGAGAGTGATAAACTGAAAGGCAGGACGAGGATCAATATTGGTCGAGCGTTTGCTCGCTGGCGTGAGCTTATCGTCAGACCGATGCTGACTTGGCCGTCATGCTGTTGAACTAGTAAGTAAATTGCTTGCATACTATCTTTAGTTTTTCTAATCTGTTGTCTGCCTGGCTACGTTACGGAAACTATCTGGTCCTCCATTTATCTTCATGAATCAGCTAACGTTAGTAGATGAGCGAATTATCAATCTGGTAGCTAGTAAACACTAACATGCTAGTTTTAGATGGTTAGGATGCTATCGCTATCATTCTCGTTCAGATTTGAGCATTGCAATCGACATGCAAATCGCAAATGTTTGAGTTAAAATGTTTAGTCTACTAAACATGTATAAATTATGAAAGGAGGAAGATTAATAATATTATCATTGCCCATATGAAAAAAACCCTGCATGCTTCATATACAGTAACATCCCGTTCTCATCCCAAGTCGTCATATACTGACTTTTTCAAAATTTCTTCAATATCTGACGCACAAAGCACCCTTTAGCGTCCATATGAGACGCATAACCCTACCACAGACCTAAACCTACCCATAACCGAAGCGTCTCATATTGACGCTAAGGGTGCTTTGTGCGTCGGATATTGAAGAATGTTTGAAAGTGACGATTTGGGGATGAGAATGCGTTGACAGTAACCGTACATCATTTTACGACAGCGGTAATGGACAATTCCGCTTCCAACCTGTAGGGCGACCGCAGAGGAAAAGTTCCATGTTGTTGCTTTAATGGACAAAGAAATGTTCATGGATGACACTAACAGCTGGGTAGCACCCCTTCCTTTTCGTGCACTTAGACAACGGCTTCCAAACAACCGAGAGCAAGCCCTGAGCCGTTTCAACTCTCTCTGTCGCACACTACGTAAGAAACCTGAGATGAGAGAGCACTTCGTAGAGTTTATGCAGAAGGTCCTTGATAACAATCATGCCGAGCCAGCTCCTTCTGTGAACCCAGGGGAGGAGTGCTGGTACTTACCTTCCTTTGGTGTGTATCATCCACGCAAGCCTGGTCAAATTCGTGTAGTGTTCGACTCCAGCGCCCAGTTCCATGGCGTGTCTTTGAACGATGTGCTGTTAACAGGCCCAGATTTAAACAACAGTCTGCTAGGAGTCCTACTACGATTTAGGCACGAGCCAATAGCCATCACTGCGGACATTGAGCAAATGTTCCACAGTTTTATCGTCAGAGAGGATCATAGGAACTTTCTCCGCTTTCTGTGGTTCAAGAACAACGACATCTCTCAAAGCATGGTAGAATACCGCATGAAAGTCCACGTCTTCGGCAATAGCCCCTCCCCAGCTGTTGCCATTTATGGCCTCAGACGTGCTGCCATGTATGGTGAATTAGAGTTCGGTGCAGATGCAAGACGTTTTGTTGAAAGAGATTTCTATGTTGATGACGGACTAAAGTCTCTTCCTTCCATCAACGAAGCTATCAGTTTGCTTAAGGCTACCAAAGATATGCTCGCTATCTCTAACTTAAGACTCCACAAAATAGCATCCAACAGCCCAGCTGTGATGCATGCATTCTCTCCAGCCGACTATGCCAAAGACTTAAAACATTTGAATCTAGACACTGATCCACCCCCTTTGCAGCGCAGTCTTGGCTTGAGTTGGGACCTTCAGAAGGATACATTTACGTTCCACGTCAACCTCAGTGACAAGCCATTCACACGCAGAGGAGTCCTGGCGACTGTGAACAGCTTGTTTGACCCTCTCGGCATGGTGGCGCCAATCACAATCCAAGGGAAACTGCTACTTCGTGAACTTTCGAATGGGAAGTCAGACTGGGATGCCCCCCTCGCAGCCGAAAAGAAAACTGAATGGAACCTTTGGAAGGACTCGTTGCAAGACTTAGAGCAACTAAACATTTCCCGAACTTACACTCTAATGTCCATTTCCCACTCAGTAAAAAAGGAGATTCACGTCTTCTCAGACGCATCCGTTCAGAGCATATCTGCTGTCGCATATTTGAAGGTAACGGATCACGATGGGATGTGTCAAGTTGGATTCATTATGGGTAAAGCCAAGCTAGCCCCACAGACTGGACATACGATTCCCAGACTTGAACTGTGTGCGGCCGTCCTTGCAGTCGAAATAGCTGAACAAATCATCCAGGAGCTAGACATCAAACCAGACACCCTACTGTTCTACACAGACAGCAAAGTTGTATAGGGGTTAGTGATGTATGTCTCGAGACCGGTCTTGGTCTCGAGACCGGTCTCGAGACCACTTTTACGTGGTCTCGGTCTTGTCACGGCCTTGACGGTCTTTGGTCTTGGTCTTGTCTTGGTCTCGGACCTCTCGGTCTTGTCTAGGTCTCGCTGTCTCAGACCGACATAGTGGTCGGGGATTTAGCAATACAATAGGCTACTACAATATCCATGACGACACAACGTTCGATAATGCAACATTGTTATCCGCAACGGAACGGATTGAAGCGCGCGTCCGAGTGAAGACAGTGCGGCGTGTGCGTCCAATATACGAGAAAACACTTTATCCGCGTCACTGATCGCAGCGGCAACGAGCACTTTGATCACTTGATTTAAAAAACACATATCAGTGACATGATTCAGGAGATTTCATTCAGGAGATTTTGGGTAACTGCACAACTGACAGATGACTTTGAGCGCACCGTGTGTGTGTGTAACCATAGCGACAAAACGACCAACTTTCGGATCCTGCACTTAAGCCTATAATTTCGTTTTTAAACATTTTATTATGTATTTAAAAGTTGCAGAATGGATTAATTTGGAGACTCCGAAATCGGCAGAGATAGGCAGGCATTTGCTTAGATGAATTTGTGTCTTTGATATCTCTCTCTCTGTGTGTGTGTGTGTGTGTGTGTGTGTGTGTGTGTGTGTGTGTGTGTGTGTGTGTGTGTGCATGTGTGTGTGCATGTGTGTGTGTGTGTTGTTTGATTACAGTATTGTATTTAATATGGTGTTAGACTAAATAAATGGTCTTTTAAATATCATCTGCATATCTCCGTTGTGTTGACTAAACATTAGGCCTAATCCAAGTTTATAATTGCGTATCTTTAATTTGATGTTACGATTTCATCTACACATTAAGTATAATTTCAATTGGTTACATATTTCTCATTCTTTAGACAGTTGTTGGAGGAGCAAGATGGTGTTGGAGGTGTTTGATGTTTTGTCAGATGAATCAGTCAGTACCAGTCATGTCAGTCCTCAACAGTACACAAAAGTTAAGGGAGTCTCAATCCTCTAATAGTGCAGTAACAGCCGTTATCCAATTGCTACACATAGTTGATCTCACCCTGCAAAAACATTTACAGTGAGCTCACAATCACACACATGACATGGTCTGTCTCTGTATTGTTCTGCCTGTGTAGTTGAAGTAATACCATCTACTATGTATTGAAACTGCGGCTGAACCCTAGTATGCTGCTGTTCTTGAATTCATATTGCTTAGCTTCAACACTAGTCTATTTTTTTTCCCTCCGGTCTCGACTTGGTCTCGGTCTTGGTCTCGACTTGGTCTTGGTCTTGACTTGGTCTGTCTTGGTCTTGGTCTTGTCTTGGTCTCGATACCCTCTGGTCTTGGTAGTGTCTTGGTCTCGGTTTAGGCGGTCTTGACTACAAGTCTAATAGGGGTATATCTGCAACGAGACCCGACGCTATTACGTGTACGTCAGTAACAGAGTTCAAAGAATTAGAAAATTCTGTCACCCGGAACAGTGGCTTTACATTCCAACCTCACAAAACCCTGCAGATGTTGCTACTAGACCAGTTCCTGCATGCCGTCTGACTGAAACAAACTGGCTCACCGGTCCTTCATTTCTGCAGCATCCTGCAACCACCCCGGTGAAAGACGCTCCTTACAATCTTATTGACCCAGATACAGACGTGGAAGTGCGAGCACATGTCACCACATGCTTAAACCCTGATTCTGATCTTGGTTCTCACCGCTTTGAAAGATTTTCATCTTGGAGATCCTTAAGAAGAGCCATAGCTTCTCTTATACACATCGCTCAGTCTTTCAGAAACAAAGAAAAAATGTGTTGCGGCTGGCACCACTGCAAAAGTTCGTACATGCCCGAGTTACTGACTCGAGCTGAAAGGGTCATCATCAGGAGTGCACAACGAGGAGCTTATAAAGAAGAAATCACTTGTCTGGAAAATGAGAGAGATGTTTTCAAGCAGAGTTCCCTTAAGAGGCTTAACCCTGTCCTGGAGGATGGACTTCTAAGAATTGGAGGCAGACTGGAACATTCCACACTCCTCAGCAGTGAGAAACACCCTCTCATCATACCTGGCCATAGTTACATAGCAACCCTCCTAATAAATCATCACCATGAGAAAGTAAATCATCAAGGTCGAATCTTCACAGAAGGAGAAATCCGGACTGGAGGATTCTGGATAGTTGGAGCAAAAAGACACATCAACAGTATCCTCCGCAAGTGCGTCATTTGCCGCAAACAGAGAGGTAAAACAGCTGAACAAAAAATGGCAGACCTCCCTCCTGACCGCATCAGCACAGAACCACCCTTTACTAATGTCGGCTTGGACGTGTTCGGCCCTTGGAATGTATCAGCACGCCGTACCCGTGGAGGTCAGGCCTACAGTAAAAGATGGGCAGTAATATTCTCATGTTTATCCGTGCGAGCCATTCATATCGAACTGATAGAGTCAATGGACACATCAAGTTTCATTAACGCGCTTCGCCGCTTCTTCGCCATGCGAGGCCCGGCTAAGATTATACGATCCGACTGTGGCACTAATTTCCAGGGAGCCTGCAGAGAGCTGAATATGCTTGTGGTCTCGACTAAAGATTCAAGCGTGACCAAATACCTCAGTGAAGAAGGTTGCAAATGGATCTTTAATCCACCTCATTCATCTCACATGGGAGGAGCATGGGAGAGGATGATCGGACTTTCCAGACGGATCTTAGACTCCATGCTTCCTCAAATCAGCTCCTCGCATCTGACTCACGAAATGCTGTCAACTCTAATGGCCGAAGTGTGTGCTATTATCAATGCAAGACCCCTCGTATCCATTTCAACTGACCCTGAGTCACCTCTTCTCCTCACTCCAGCAATGATCCTCACCCAAAAGGTGTGTACCCCGTACGGACCTCCAGGACCCTTTGAAGGTACCGACCTATATCGGAAACAGTGGAAAAGAGTGCAATATCTCGCCAGCATATTCTGGGAAAGGTGGAGGCGAGAATACCTTGCATCCCTTCAGTCTCGCAAGAAGTGGCAAGACAACAAGCCTAATATCAAAGAAGGAGACCTGGTCCTCATGAAAGATGATCAGGTGAAAAGGAATGAATGGCCAATGGCTTTGGTCACCAAAGCTATTTCTGGCACAGATGGCAGAGTCAGAAAACTGGAGCTGAAAGTCACTAAGAGTGGTACTGCTAAGACATTCTTAAGACCTATTACAGAGGTTGTTTTGCTTATGTGTTAAGTTACCCTGTGAATATGTATTCACTGGTTGAGAATTCAAGAATGGCATTATGCTTAATACCAGACGGGGAGTATTATGTCATGTCTAACATTAATCATTTTTCGCCACTAGATGGCGCTGTTTGCCATAGGTTTAGTTAAACTTCTCTTGGAAAAACTTTATTTGTTATGCTTCATAGCTACAATCATGCAAAGCTCAACAGCCATTTTTCCAGTTCTACGCAGCAGAGAGATCGCGTTCTCTTTTCTTCCGATTCCAGTTTGTTGTGTAAAGTCCAGAGAAGCTTTGCTTGTAAGTTTATTGAATATAATTGTTATTTTATATACTTTGTGTCTGTACCATATTAAAATGAATATATTAGACGCACGTTAGTGGTGACGCAGGCATTATGCGGACATTTCAGGAGATCGCCATGTGATCACTTCACAACTAGTGTAATTTTCCGATATTAATGTAAACATTGTGTAAAGAGTTTTTGTATATTGTTTCTTTATATTTAAATAAGCATTTTTGTATTTCTTTTTCAGTTTCACAAAGTAATGTAACAGTGAGAGAAATAACATGATAACACTCAAGTAAAGAAGAAAATTGACATCCTCTGAGTGGTCATTGAAGCCTCTTCATCACGTTACAATGTTTAGCTATCTGTATATGCATGCCCAACGCACACGCATGCAGAGGACAGAATAACTAATGTTACGGTACACTCTAAAAACTGCTGGGTTGTGTTAACCCAATTTTGGGTCAAATATGGTCTCACCCAACGTTGGGTTAAAAAATGCAATTTAAAAATGGACAAATTGCATTTTGGACAAAATCAAAAATGGACAAAAATGCAATTTAAAAATGGACAAATTGCATTGGTTACATTAAAAATGTAACCCAACGGCTGGGTTTGTCCGTTTTTAAATTGAATTTTTAACCCAACATTGGGTGAGACCATATTTGACCCAAAATTGGGTTAACACAACCCAGCAGTTTTTAGAGTGTAGTTAGCTAACACTTTGCTAGAATGACTTACTGAATGTGACGTTATAAATGTATACTGCTTTTGCTTTTTAATGATTTTAATAGTGAATAGATAGTTATATACCCAGCTTTACAGGAACAGTGTTGTTCTTTAATGTTATTATCCTCAGTCTCAATCGCCAGGTGATGCGGTGGTTCACTTTTTCCTGTGACCTGTAGGCTATAGCTTTAATATTTATTTTGTTTTCATTTCGAGTCACGTTCACGTCCTGAATATATCCCTCGAAAGTAAATTGCAGACCTTTCTGTCTACTTCTGTCTGAAATCAAGTAATTTTTCCAGAAATTATTTACAATTTCCCCAGGGAGTGTACAAATTGACAGCGGGAGCGCCATGGCAGGAACCGGTAGCTTTTCGGGCATAGCGACAGTAACTAAGGGGGGCGGGACTTTGCGAAGGGTGAATTATGGAGAGAGAGCACAGGAACGTCTTGTCTCCAGCCCCAGTAACACACCAGAACAAATGAACTTAAGCTGGTGTTTATTGAATCAAAAGAAGAATGTAAATGGAAACATAAGCTTCAGGCAGAAGCAAAGGCCAACACAAACAAAAAGGTGTCTAACTCAGGTATAACCATAACTTACCTATACATAAACAAAAAAAGGAAAATAAGTAAAGTTAACTTCCCTATCTACACATAACCAGGAGAAAAGAATTTCTACCAGAAAGACTCGGGAGAATAATTACTGTGACAATTATACATTTATTAACAGCCCAGCAAGCAATAAAGTTCTTTGGCGTAGCTCGCAATCCGAGGGTCCGGACTCTGCATATCCTGCCTGAAGACGAAGGCAGGGGCGCAGCCCACCCCCTGTGAGGTATGGGACCTGGTGGTGGTGGGGAGGATGGAGGCAAGGATCCATCTTGGAGGTGGTGGGGAGGATGGAGGTGAATGGAAGCGTCAGCATCTGCGAACTCAAACGTGTGTAAGTACCAATCTTTTATACCACGAGTATTAGAATATGATTGGATAGATGAGAAGGTAAAATGACGTAACAATTGAGTCTTCCCGGCAGAACTTATGCTAAAGCTTTCATTTCCAAACAAAAATGGCACCCACCTGCCTACAAGTTTCCTTAAAAGAAAATCTTAAATTCTGAACAAAGGTGTAAAAGTTCAACTAAATCCCCAACTGAACTAATGATTAGCACTTGTCAGCAACAGAACATAATAAAGTTCTCTGGAGCAGGCAAAAGAAAGTCCAGTGGCAAATTACAATCTGCAAGCATCTCCCTCTCAGCTTGCTGTGAAGCAGTGCTGGCTTTATATGCTGGCTTTCTCCTGGCTACAGCCAATCAGTGGAGCTGAGATGAATGGGCAGCAAATCAGCAACAGGTGAACCCAGTCATCTCCATGAGAATGGCAGCAGTAGACATGGGGTGTTTCTCAATATGCGTTCTTCAGCGGTCTTGCGTCCTTGGGTTCTCGTTTTACGTCATCATTAACCGTCGAAGTTCAGACCCAATTCTCAAGAACGCAAGTACAGAGGACGCATGAAAGAACCCGGATGTGTTCTTGATACCGAGGATGCATCGAATGCAGACTTGAGCTAGTACTCGCCTGGTGTCCCAGAAGTCATTGCGGCCGGTTCCGAGTTCGTTCTTCCAAGGAAGCTTGGCAAGACCGGTCTCCACGAGAACACAAGTCCGTTCTCTGCGTTCTTGGAATTGAGAAACAGCCATGGGGAACACAAGAGAGCGCACGGCTCGAGCACGCTTGAAGCCGCGCACCCACACAAAGACAAGACAAAACAGGAGTGTCAGGGGTCTGTCACAAAACCAAGAAATAGACTATACAGAAGTGACAGAACCCTGACACACGGACTGCTTTTTCAACAGATATCATTTTCATCGGAGAGGCAACTTTGAACATCATAATGCACACACATTACCTGACACTATAGGAAACACGCTATAGTGTGATTGATATGTGATATCTCAGAGATGCGTATGCATTTCTTTTCTTATCGGTGCTGTTTGTAATGGCGTTGCAGAATGAATGCTGTTTCTTTGAGATTAATTTGGTTTGGGTTAATATAAAATAACAGAAAAGAGTCTATGTGGCTGCCTTATTTATTAAATGGTTTAAAATATATGTTTTTGACCCTCCGTTAAATCAGATTTATAGCTAGCATTTGTTCAAAGAAGCACGTGCAGTAATAGTTCTTTGTTCAGGGTTGTATACGTCTCTGTTTTACGTGGTTGTATCTTATTACTCCTGTTATCTCCTCTGTTTTCCTGTTGGATTTTTAACTGTTTTGTTTGTTATTCTCTTGCGTCATTCAATCATTGCAACCGCCCAACCGTGACACATTGGTCATTGTTTTGTTTTGTTTTTTTGCCTGAGAATTCTACAAGAGGCATGGTGTCTCTTTCATCACCTCCTCAGCCAATCATCTACATCTATTTCTTGGCCTAGAACAAGAACAGTTTGCTCAACAGACTCAATGTTATGGACTACCATGGGAAAATTCTGGCTACCTCATCTAAAATCCCATCCTTCCATTTTCTTTTCTTGATGCCAACAATTATTTTTCCAGGGTTTGCATTTCCCTTAGGTTGTAATATCTTATGGAGGGTGGCCAATGTGTTCCTCAAACTATCTGTGGTTGCTGGACAAACTAGGACAGAAAATATCTTCTGAAATTTATTCCAAAAAATATACTATATTTCATTGAATGATGATTTTATGAGGACATGCGTATTGTTTTAGGTATTGTTTTTCTCTTAACTGGAGCACAGCGACTAACTCTCCTCCCCAAATGCTGGCATTCAGTACAACATGTATTACTCTTATAGGCCTAATGTATCTGAGTAAATGCTAGATTTAAATGCATAAGTTACATACATATTTGTTTAATTTTTGTGGAAGCTTGGGTTGAGATTGAACTCAAAAGCAGCAGTGGGAATTTTACACTTATTGCTCTAGTCAGTTTATCAGACATCACTCTCACTGTTATTATTTCTCTAAATAAGCGAAACAGGGTGTTTGATGCTCATGGCGAAACTTCGTTTGCATGCCTTGAAATTTCTATTTATAAATCCATTGTTGTCACTCAATGCAAGTTTGACGGCTCTTTGTTCTACTTATACACAGTATATCAGCCTCTTTTCATTATTTCAAGGCATGTGTTGAATAGCTTTAGAAGTACATAGGGCCTACATAAGTTGGTAAATAAGGAATATTAACCAGACTATAATTTTGACATGTTGTTAATATCATTGTCTGGGAATAGTTAGTGCCATTATAGAAATAATAGAGAGCCAGTGCATCCCTTTTGTTCCACAAAAGATGACATAAGACTGAGTAAATAATGACAATCTTATTTTTTTGGATAAACTATTTCTTTAAAACAAGCACAGCAAATGTTTCAACTACAGTAACTGATGAAATATATTGACATTTTTGATCCTGTAGTTTCTTGCATTACATGACAGTCAACTGAAATGGTTTACATTTTATAATGGTCAGCTATATTGTTGCTTACACTACAAATCTTGACACCATGGTATTTTCACACAACGCTGGGTATCCTACAGTACCAAATCTATCAACGCTCTGAAACAAATTTTCCACAAATACTTTTATGGTCAAAAGTACAAGACTGGATTTGCCTTAGAAGGCATTGCATGGTTCAGGTATGTCAAAGCCTAAATTAATGTGCATGACATTTAAACTACACATACGCTATATGTCCTGCAATGTAATACCATCATAATAATGATGCCAAAATAGCAATTAACAAAGAAAGGGAAATTAAAGAAATGGCACCTGTCAAGACAGCTGTCAAGTGCTGAATATTGTACAAAATAGGACCACAAACAGCCAAATCTGCCAAATGGTTAATAAAAGGAGGTACTTAACACTAAGAAAATGTTGATCATCAGCGTAAATGTTAAATGGGATAAATTGATAATTTTGAACTTAACAAAAACCTCAATATATGATGCATTGATTTGCTAATCCCCGGTGGCCCAGGAAATGGTCAGAGTATTTTCCCAGAGTATGTTTTTTAAGCAGCAAGCTATACAGTGTGTGCAGAATTATTAGGCACGTTGATTTTCTGATCATATTTTATTTCCAGGAACATTTTGCCAATTCCAAACCATATTAAACTTAATAACTACTATTCATTTTCTATTTAATCATGTATAAGTGATATATAATTGTTCATGAAGGCTGGAAATGAAAAATGTCTTATTTTCAGGTGTGCAGAATTATTAGGCAAGTTTTCTTTTACAGATAAAATAAGCCCAAAATGAGATTTAACAAAGACTGAAAAGTCAAAAATTATTAAATCCCCATGAGAAGAATGCAAAACTAATGCAATACTAGAGATTACAGTTAAGGCATGACCATTGGACAGTGAAATGCTCATTGGGTCAGCAGGGTCAGACAAAAACAGGTGGAGAAGAAAAAACACATGTTAACTGCAAAGGAATGAAGAATTAAGGTGAAGAATTAAGTGTGAAACCATCAGGAACCCTTTAGTCTTCAGCGCCACCATTTTCCAGAACTGCAACCTACCTGGAGTCTCCAGAAGAGCAAGGTGTCAGGGTCTCAGAGACTTGGGTTAGGCAAAGAATCCTAAAAAATGACCCCCTCTTAATAAGAATCACAAGCTGAAGAGTAGTAAAATACATGAAGACTGTTTTTTTATAGGCTTTATAGACAGACAGATTGAGAGTGACTCTTGAAGGACCAGCACCACATCCTCTTCTACCACTGTTTGAAGAATTCATCTTCCAGAATACATTTTAATACGTTTTGGGAGTTAATTTTTAGTCCATCTCTGCAAAACGGACTTCAGGGTAGAAGATGGACTAAAAATAAACTCACAAAACGTATTAAAACGTATTCTGGAAGATGAATTCTTCAAACAGTGGTAGAAGAGGATGTGGTGCTGGTCCTTCAAGAGTCACTCTCAATCTGTCTGTCTATAAAGCCTATAAAAAAACAGTCTTCATGTATTTAACAACACTTCAGCTTGTGATTCTTATTAAGAGGGGGTCATTTTTTAGGATTCTTTGCTTAACCCAAGTCTCTGAGACCCTGACACCTTGCTCTTCTGGAGACTCCAGGTAGGTTGCAGTTCTGGAAAATGGTGGCGCTGGAGACTAAAGGGTTCCCGATGGTTTCACACTTAATTCTTCACCTTAATTCTTCATTCTTTTGCAGTTAACATGTGTTTTTTCTTCTCCACCTGTTTTTGTCTGACCCTGCTGACCCAATGAGCATTTCACTGTCCAATGGTCATGCCTTAACTGTAATCTCTAGTATTGCATTAGTTTTGCATTCTTCTCATGGGGATTTAATAATTTTTGACTTTTCAGTCTTTGTTAAATCTCATTTTGGGCTTATTTTATCTGTAAAAGAAAACTTGCCTAATAATTCTGCACACCTGAAAATAAGACATTTTTCATTTCCAGCCTTCATGAACAATTATATATCACTTATACATGATTAAATAGAAAATGAATAGTAGTTATTAAGTTTAATATGGTTTGGAATTGGCAAAATGTTCCTGGAAATAAAATATGATCAGAAAATCAACATGCCTAATAATTCTGCACACACTGTAATTGGATTAGCCGGTTATACCCAATTTCCGGGTGTCGGGGTTTTATCAGAGCCCCCTTAAATCAGAAAAGCCACGTAACTGCTGCAAATCTCGGTAGCACTTTACAATAAGGTCTCATTTGTTACCATTAGTAATGCATTAATTAACATGAACTTATAATGAGCAGTATTTATAATTTTTTGTTAATGTTAGTTAATAAAAATCCAGCTGGTCATTGTTTGGTCATGTTAGTTCATAGTGCATTAACTAATTTTAACAAATACAACATTTGGTTTTAATAATGTGTTAGTAAATGTTGAAGAAGTATTGTTCATTATTAGTTCATGTTATCTAGAGTAGTCACGTAATGTTAACTAATAAAACCTTATTGTATAGTGTTACCCAAATCTATTTAGACAAGGAACAAATCACTGGGCTTGACCAAGTTTGTGAGGTTAAATTTTCCACTGAAAACTGTCAGAGGAATTGCCGAAAGTTGTCTGTAAACTGTTCTGCGAGGAGAATGCTGTGCCATTATTTGGTTTAGAAAGTATTCTTGTCCAAAATAAGCTGCAAAGTGGAAGTCTGGTTCTGGAGACTATAGCTGCTTAATTTCACTACATCACAGTTGGATATGTTGATGACAAGTGGAATCAACAGCACAGCTTCATAACAAGACAAGTGACAATGTATTCAGTTAACTTACATGTGGCAAATCAGACACCACAAAAACATGGAGGCCACAACTCAAGACATGAATAAATAACCAGATTTCAGATACTTTCATTGTTTTCTCATTACTGCAGCTTCAGCAGCCAGTTATGAGTCAGTGATCCAGTTCTCAAGTGATCTAAGCCATTCGTTCTTCAAGAATAACAATACAAACTCTGTTTCTCCCTTTGAGCCTGCAAAACATCTGTTTATATTCTTGGGCATTTTCATCATATCTTTGAGAGGTTAGAGGCTTTTGTACATTTGTTGGAAGGTGTTATTAATTCTCACTCTCATACCCCAAAACTGATCTTCCCTCTTTCTTCAGATTCATAAGACTTTGTCACTGAAACAGAACACCTGGCAAATGCCGTCCTCTCCAGCTTTAAGAATGGATTTCATTAATCTGATTAATATAAGGAGAAAATGTGTGGGATGTCCCTCAGCTGTGGAAACAATGATTAAAGTGTGCGATTTGTTCAGAGAACATATATTCAGCTGAGGAATGAGAGCACTCATTTTAAACAAAACTTTCATCACTGTAATTAAAAACCTCTTTTCCTGATTTCCTAATGATGTGCAAACATTTGGTCAGCTCTCTCCCAAGCTATAGAGAGACGTGCACTGCAGAGTGCCAAGAATGTATAGCCACTTTCAACACAGCTCTATTTAAAAGCAACAATATCAAACACCTACAGGGGAGATTCAGTCGCTGTTGTACATATGACTGAGTAAGCAGACACAGTTATGGAATACTGTTATGATTTGGTGGTGTGTTTTTTGGAAATAAATATGTCATGAACAATTTCAAATCATTTGATATTTTGAGACTACTTTTGAATGGTTTTATACTTTTGAAAAGGCCAGATAGTGTCCTTATACCTTGTTAATTATTCTTACCTTTAGTCTAGTTTACTCAAAGATGAAAATGCATTTCAAACCCGTAAGACTTTTGTTCATCTCTGAAGATATTTTTAATTCAATCTAAGAGATTTCTGTCCTTCCATAGAAAGTCCATTCCAACAAACTTTAAAGCTACACTGTGTATTTTTTTTAGTTGATTCTTAGCAAAAAACACTTAGTTCTTTCAAAAATATATGTGCTCATTAATGTATATTTACTTCTTTCAAGTAATAAAGTATTCTCGTAAGTTTATAATCTGCCATTGAAAGTACATACGGGTGAGGGGTTCGAATGCCGGTCGCCATGTTGCCCCTCCATCTTGAAACTACATTAGCCAAAGAGGGACATACCTGTAAATTCAAGCTTCGCCTTTCGTGCATTACTCGCAGTGGCACCGTGACGAATGCGAGGGGGAGATTACTCGCGACTGCCGGCAGATTTGAAAGATTGCTGATGGAGGATCACGCCTATTCTCGAGGACATGTAGCAGAGTCGCCAAGGAAGCGAAAGAGAGAATTAAAACGTCAACGCGACAGGCAAATCAGCAAGACTAAAGTCAATACTGGAGTAACTTTTCCCAGATAGAAAGAGCTCATGAGGAGCAAAGATTTTAAAACGGACGCCGAAGTTGCCTGCTTTCTTCTCGACAGGTAATTCAGCCTCTTTGTGTAAATTCGAAGTTTTATAGTTGCTTGTCTAACCATAGCATGGTTGTCCATAACGCCAGAACGATCTCTAGTATAACTTGCGTTACTTTTCCTCACGTCAATGGTGAAAAAGTATTGTTTACCTTGTAACATAAATCTGTGCTGCGACGGATCACAGGTGATAGTTTTAAAGGCGCAAGTGGACGAAGTCGAACTGGAAGCCATGTTAATCTTGGAATAATACGGCCACCGTAGGAGTTAAAACGCCCTCGAAATTGAAAGGAACAGAAACTAATATTCACTGGGTAGTCATATACAATTTCACCGCTAGATGGGGGAAAATATCACACAGTGTAGCTTTAACGTTTCAAAACGTTCATAAAGAGATCATGATATAAATCTATTTGTGTCGAGTGGTTTTATCCAAGTCTTCTAAAGCGACACAATCACTTTATATGATGAAGAGATTTAATGTAGGCTTTAATTCTCACATCAGTGATCAATGCACATACATAGAGCCCATCAAAAATGGAAAAAGTGGAAGCTCAGCTTATCTGTTCATCATATAAAGCAATCGTGTCTTTTGGATTAAACTGATCGATCCTTCATTTGTGTTTCAAAGTTGAAAAAAAAGTCTTATGGTTTGGAACAACAGGATGATGAGCTAACCTTTTAATGGCATATCGTCATTGTTCATCCTCATACTGAACCTACCAAAAAATAAGCGAAACAATGAATTCCTTTGTCTTCCAACCAAGCTGGTGACTGCAGCTACAGCTACAAATAAACATGACAAAAGGTGATGTCATTCAAAATGCATTCTGGGTAGCAGTTCCACTAAGCTTCTCCTCGCTAACAGTGGTGCATCGAGACAAATCCCTGACATGTCAGGCTAGTGAGTTTATTGAGAAAAAAATGAATTATGTTTTTAATAATTTCTCTGAAGCACTGAGCTGTTGAAAGCCTAGCCAGTCTATTGTTTGATTGTTGGAGCAGGGTGATGTTATGTCAGGCACCATGTCAAATCCTGCACTAACCACACAAAGACACTGTCCCACTTCACACAGTTTCAAGGTTAGGGTGTGACATATCTGACAGTATTTTGGGGCAGGGTATAAAGGACTTTGTAAAATATGTAAAATACAATGCCAGTGTATTTTTCAGCGCTGAAACATGGCCAAGGCAAATTTCTTTGATAGGCAGAGAAATGTACTGTCAACTTTGTACAATAAAATATTTCTAGTATATTAAAATATATCACAAATTGTGGGGTTGAAATATGATTGTGTCTAATGACACTTTTAAAATGAATTTTACTTTCAAATTGTCGTTTGTCAAAGAAATTAACAAAACACATCCAGATAAATAAGGGACTACACTTATTTATCTGGATAATAAGACTGATAATGCACATAGAAATATATTGCAGCTGGGAAGTCTTTAGAGAGCTGGTCTACAGTCAATGAGGTTCTTATTTAGTGGATTGTTTGGTGTACTGTCCAAGTAGATGACGTCAACCATTAATAGCTTTGTTTTGAGAACACTGAATTTTAATTTTGAAGACATCTGTCTTACCTTCCGTTGCTCCATGAAAGTTCTGATGAAAGAGAGGTATGCAGTCATAGTCAGTCTAAAAGACTGTTGAGGGAATAAATGTGAATTTGTTCTCCTGGTGTGATTGTAACTCTTAAATGCTTACATGAGGAAATATTTCATCTATTGAGAGAAACAGAGGGATTTTTTTTTGTATTATTTTTATAGAGAACCTGTTTATAATACTGCAGGACCACTTTGACCCTGGAAAAGCTCAAATTCTTAGTAGTTTAGATTCAGCAAGTTGCTGGAGACATTCCTCTCCAATTCTAGGGCAGAGGTGGAGTGAAGACTTGTTTCTCCAAGATCCAGACCTGGACTGATATCAGTAACAGATCCCCTAAAGCTAGACCGAGACCAAGATCTGTCCTTGGCACTAATTTAATGAACTGAAATTAAGAAAATGTATTTTTACAATTTAAGCATCCATTCTGGCAAATTCTTAAACATACTGGGCAGAGGTTGAGGTAAAAAAAAAAAAAAAAAGATCGCTTTAACATCACTAATGTTTCTCCGACACAGAAATGAGGTTACATGAACCTCAAATTGAGACATATGCTTAAGTCCCATTTAGTAAAAACAACTGCAGTTCAAAGCTTAAATATAATATATAGCGATATAGAATATGCCGATAGCATGACTCCGCCTCATGGACTCGATGGTAAAATCCACTGATAAGAGAATTTGCCTTTCCTGCAAAGCCACTTCAACACACATGTTTCCTTCGACATCTGCGATAAAATGTGATAAAATGCATAGCTCTATTTTCGTACTGTAGTATAACAGTTTAGCTAACCCTAACTCTAACCCTATTTCCTCATCATTTCACTTTTAATTCAGACTTAAACACCAACTTCATGATCAGTGGTTTGGTTTTACTTTCTTTAATAACTTTCACGTAGTATCACTCATCCACAATATTAACTAATCGTCAAGCTCCTTTGAAATAGTACACAGCTGTCTTCACCTGATGTGACTCTGGTTAACTCCATATAAATCTCAGCTGTTCTTGGAAGATTTTTTTCTGATATCGTCTTTTTTTGCATGCTACTACAAGGCCCATGGACCACAAAGAGCTTACAAAGCATCAATGGGATCTCATTGTTGAAATGTATCGTTCAGGTGAGGGCTGGATTCACAAGATATTAAATACCGTGGAACACAGTGAAGACAGTGACAGTCATCAACAAGTGGAGAAAGTCTGGCACAACCGTTACATTATCAAGAACAGGGCGTCCCTCCAAAATTGACGAGAAGACAAAGAGAAAATCGGTCAGGGAGGCTGTCAAGAGGCTGACAGCAACATTAAAAGAGTTGCAGCTCTTTCTGGCAAGTACTGGTTGCTCCTACATGTGTCAACTATATCCCGTATCTGTCCGGGCTATGGGACAGGGTGGCAAGACGCAAGCCTTTTCTGATCAAAAAAACACCCAAGCCTGGCTAAACTTTGCAAAAGCATATTTCCAGTCTCCCAAAAATGTGGGAAAAGTGTTAAGGTCTAGTGAGATCAAGATTAAACTTTATGGACAAAATTTGGCCAAAAAAGAAAATGGCTTCAGCAAAAAAATGATTAATGCTTTGCAATGGCCATTGCCAGAGCCCATTCCTGAATCCTATAGAAAACCCGTGGGACCTAAAGAGGGCTGTGCCCTAGCAATTTAACAGATCTGGAATGTTTTTGCAAAGAAAAGTGGGAAAATATTCCCAAGTCAAGATGTGCCAAGCTGTCAGACACCTATTCGAACTGACTGAGTGATGTGATAAAATCAAAAGGTGCTTCAACTAAGTAATAGTTAAGGGGTGTGCACACTAATGCAGTTAGATATCATTTTATTATTATTATTTTCTCTGAAATGTTTCACTTTGGTTTAAGTGGCATTGCATAGGTTGTAAGTTTGTGCATGTGCAAAAATTCTGATATGAATATATCTTCGTATAATTTTTTACATCACAATATGCAAAACTATCTTATATTTTGTGCAATCAGAACTAAATTAGCCAGTGTTTCTGTTTATTACCCCTAATGACACATTGACTGATGCATCTCATCATTTAGCACATGCAAACTCTATATCTAAATATGCTACAATTCAAAAGTCAATGCACCTCATTCTTTAACGAGTTTGTTTGTCCATAAAATCTTTAAGATATTGTTAAACTTATTTGGCTTGCTGTCCACTGATGAGGGGCTCGATGAAGCAGCTTCAACTCGAGCTCTGATATACCCCCCACAGTGGCTAAACGTAGGTTATGATTACGAAGGGCTGGGTACCTAAGATGAAGTTGGAGTTTAGGGAGGTGGAGGGATGCTGGAACAGGAACTTCATTAAGAGGGGCGTCTTCCCCATCTTACCCTACTATATTACACTCTTTTTGTTCCGACTGCAGGAATATGACCATCTCGGTGTTGAGATTTATTTTTAATAATCTGAAGAACCCTTTTCCAGTCTAAAGAAACGTTTGTACAATGAAACGATTCCATGGATGTTAGCGGGTCTTCATAGAACCATAGATGCCAATAAAGAACCTCTATTTTTAAGAGATTTAATCAATGACACACTGAGTTTGAGAACTACTGCACAATTCCTTCCACTAATAAAAGCAGTCACTTTTTCCATCATATGTCAGTAGTTCTCAGTGGATTTTATCAAAAAAAAAAGTTACATTTTGTGATTGCTTCTTGATATTAAGACATTTCCCTTGGCCTTTCAGACGTGCAGAAATGTGCCTGTTAAAGTATGCTAGCTTGAGCCACTTTTCCACATCATCTCCAGAATCAATAAAGTCCTAGGTTTCACAGGCCAACAGCTGTTCTGATGAATTAAAGGATGTTATAAAATATTATTGTGTCCATTATTACAGTATGTCCATTTGGTCTTCTCATAAGAGGTCAAAATGGCAAGACACAGGCACCTCGCCAAAAGTGACAAAATTCCCAAATTACCTTTTGAATCTAAATGAATATTTCCTTCATAATACTGAGTGAGGCGATAAGCAATGTGCAAAGAATTTAAAGGAAGAGGAGTCTCTGCTTAGATGAGATATGAAAAAATAGGCATACCCAGTAACAAACACAATTACATTTCATGTAATCTTAGATACCAAATACTACATACTGTAGCATCTTTCAATATTACTAGAGCTGAAAAAAAAAGTCCCAATAACTTTTAGTGCATTTTTATCAATGTATGTCATTTAAGATGCTGGTGTACAACAACAACAAAAGATTTGGACTATTCCCTTTTTGTTTTTGTTTTAAGTCCATTGCGCACTGTGCACTGATGACAGATTTATAGACTGGACAAGTGTTTTCAAATGTTGTTTAGAAGTTAGCAGACTTTTACACTGAACGCTTCTGAGAGAGAAAGAGAGAAAGGCTGGATTTGCCAGTCAGCAAGGGTCATCATGTTTTAATAAAAGAGTTTTACAAAAAAATATCTTGTGTATTGAGTTTGCCAAAAAATTCCTTGAACAACCATATATTCTGCTTTGTTTTAAGAGTTATGTCTCTCACATATTCAGCACTTATTACCTCTACATGGACGGAAACTCTGACCAAAGTCAACACAGTTTCCGCTAACGTTTAAATGATCCTCCACTTCGTGGAGAGTAAGCACCCGTATAAATCTTTATAAAGGTAAGAGGATTAACAAAAAGTGATATTGTTTTCAGTCATTAAGTTTGCACTATGGATTATCTGTGATCCTTAATATGGGATCCTATGTGTTTCATATGTTAAATACTCCCTTTTGTTTTACTTTAAAAAAGATCACACATGGCCAACCCATATTGTTTTACCACTAGAAACTTTGGTACTGACAGATGGTTGCAAAATGCAGGCCACAAAAAGGACAGAGCCATTTACTAACCACCAATTTACCCTTAAGCATAACACACACACAGGATATGGCATAAAGTTCCTAGCTGCTTTAGCGGAGGATGAAGACTGAGTGGATTCTTCATAGCTCAGAGAGTGAGGGAAACACCTGTGCAAATGGAGGAATTTAAAACAGTTACAGTCATCATCCTTCTGCAAACCGCTCTGGTGCAATGATGCTCCATGATGCTCTTCCAAGTCTCAGAGTTGTCATAAAGGGGAAATCCCACACCAGCTACTGCTTCCAAACTGACCTTAAT
The DNA here is from genome assembly GCA_021464565.1 of Rutilus rutilus. Classification (NCBI taxonomy): domain Eukaryota; kingdom Metazoa; phylum Chordata; class Actinopteri; order Cypriniformes; family Leuciscidae; genus Rutilus; species Rutilus rutilus. The sequence goes on along the minus strand of JAJAQA010000008.1, from coordinate 4,518,275 downwards.
TTGATTTTCAGATGTAGTGCAAAACCTTTGGGTTAAGCTGAAGGTGGAACAGTATGTGATTTTTATTTAATAGATTCCGCACCCCTTATATCAAGGCCGTAACCATGTTTTAAACATTGGAGCAGAGCAAACCATTTGGGGAGTAGTAAAGGTCCTTTTTATTTAAAGGAATTGAATAAGGGATTTAAAGATAAAGAAAAAAAAACTTGAATTTATTGCAAAGTAATCAATTTGCCATTTCCATATGCCGAAACCGCCTCTGTTGATGTTTCTTGTCTCGTCAAATTAATTTATGAATCATCTGAATCAGGTAAATGATAGTCTATGTTTTAAAGAGATAACTGGATATTACTGTTGGTTGTTTAGCGTTTAGATTGTAATACAGTTGTCTTAAATGTTTATCTGCTTAAATCTTACCTTACACTCTTTCACCATTAATACTGGAGCATCCCGCTGTAATTCAATCAATCAATCAATCAAAATGTATTTATAGAGCACTTTAAAATCCAAAGTGGACACAAAGTGCTGTACAGTAAAACAATAAATGAATACATAAAAGCCCTAAATACAAAGCTCACACAACCCATAAAATACAAATAAAAACAATAACAAACCATACATTGAAACAATACCATCAATATAACCAAACATGAATTGTCATTTTCAGTTATCAAAGGCCAAAGAATAGAGGTGGGTTTTAAGAAGAGACTTAAAAACAGCCAATGAAGATGCCTGTCTAATGTGCAGAGGTAAATCGTTCCACAATTTAGGAGCTGCTACAGCAAAAGCACGGTCCCCTTTTTGCTTGCGCTTTGTTTTTGGCACACTTAGGAGCAGTTGATCGGCTGACCTGAGAGAACGGGTGGGTCTATAGGGGTGTAGCAGCTCAGAGATGTAGGGAGGGGCAAGACCATTTTGGCTCCTTTAATGGATCCTTTGATATATAGGCAGCCAATGGAGTGAGGATAAAATGGGGGAAATGTGCTCGTATTTACGTGTTCCAGTTAAAAGACGTGCAGCAGCGTTTTGCACCAATTGGAGACGAGCAATAGAGGACCCACTGACCCCCGCGTACAGTGCATTACAGTAATCCAACCGAGTGGTGACAAAGGCGTGGATTACTGTCTCAAAGTGCTGCCTAGGAAGAAATGGCTTTATTTTGGCCAATTGCCTCAATTGAAAAAAACTTGTTTTAACCACTGACCTAATCTGTCTGTCCAGCTTAAGGTCAGGGTCGATTTTAACCCCTAGGTTAGTGATTGTGGGCTTAATATATTGACTCAAGGAACCCAGATCGGCACAGGGGGTCCCAGTGGTGCCACCAAAAAAACATCACTTCTGTCTTACTTTCATTCAAACTTAAAAAGTTAAGAGCCATCCAGGCCTTTATGTCATCAAGAAACTTAAGTAATGGACCAACAGTTTCATTCTTTTTAAGAGGGACATAGATCTGACTGTCGTCTGCATAACAGTGAAAAGACGTACAATGCTTCCTAAGTATGGAACCAAGCGGGAGTAAATAAAGAGAGTAAATAATTCACACTCAGCTATAGTAAACTGTAAAGCCTGCCCTCTTTGATTTGATTTACCATTTCAGTTATTTTGACACTGACGAGAGCTGTTAGACCACTGAAGTAGACCAGCCTAAAATGTAACAAAAATATTGGTGTGTAATGCAGTGCAGAATCAAGAATGTCAAATATTTGGTGGCCATTTCTGATGATATGTTGGGGACTTTTACCTTGACTTATGTTTTTCCATATGTTATGTTATGTCAATGTCATGTCTGATCATGAACTCCAATTCGCGGATTAATCATTTGGTGCAATTTCCGAACCGATTTAACAGGCTCATTTAAAATAATCAAATGATTAATTCGCGAATTGGACTGATCCGATTGCAGCTGTTCTCGAGTCCGCAACTCACCAAATGATCCATTCAGAGAGAGTCTCCACTTAAATGAATTCAAAAGTCTGACTGAAAATTAGCAAAGAATCGTGATATCCACGGAACTTGTATGCAAGTGCAGCCGATGGCGTAAAAAGTAGGGTAAGTAACAAATGCAAATTTTAAGATTGATTATTGTACATGAAAATCATATTTAGGTCATGACTGTCAGTTGTTTGTGAACAAAATCTGCTGTAAAAGGGCAAGCTGTTTCAGGCATGTTTATATCATCTCAGCAGGGAAGGTTTTAGTTAAAAAACAAAACAAAAACAACCCTAAACATAACATTAAAATGACGCAAATTAATACCCATGCATCTTCCCTGTTTCCCCTCCACTTTCTTCAGCTCATGTGTAACTACAGGCCGTGTTTTCCTCCATCATCGGCCCGGCAAGATTTGATTTCACTCCAGTTAAGTGTCTCTTGTGTTTTATCGCTCTGCTATTCACCTGAAGTTCAAGTTTACTCCATTTATCTGTCAATAAATCCTCTGTTGAGTTCATCCTCTGTCTCCATCTCTGAATCTGTGACAGCTTCAAGCACAGTCACAATAATTTATTTTTTAAAAAGCACCATAAAAGTATTCAAATGATTTATATGTAAAAGGCCATTGGCTCTCACATGTCTTGTGACTACAACATGCTGAAGTTCAGATTCATCTTTTGAATGAGTTGTGACTGTTCATGGAGCTGGAAAATTTTTACTCACACAAAGGGCTTCAGAAGACTCAATACAAACCATTGGGAGTAATTTTATAGTGCTGTTTTGTCATTTTTGGGGAATACGTGTATTTTATTTGTAAGTTCCCGTTCAGTCGCTCAAGTTCGACGTAGTTGACATGTCGACTGATTGGGATCACGCTTAGGGAGCCTGTCATCTTCAAGTATTGTTAAAACGAGCCACTGGAAACGAGCCACTGGAAACGAGCCACTTTGTTTCCTTTATATTAACGCACATCATGATCACGACTTGATTGTCAGGTTCCTGAGGGGAGCAAGGAGACTGAATCCGCCTTGCGGATTATACCTCTATACCTTCTTGGGACTTATCTCTGGTGCTACTGCACTACAGAGACCTCCCTTTGAGCCACTGCAGGCAGCTGAGTTAAAAATCTTGTTTTTAAAGAAACAGTTATCCTGCTTGCTTGCCTCTATCAAGAAGGTAGGAGACCGACCTGCATGCATTTTCGGTCGACAAATCGTGCCTGGAATTCGGGCCGGCCAACTCTCACGGTATCCTGAGACCCCGGCCTGGGTATGTGCCCAAGGTTCCTACCTCTCCCTTAAAGTGAGACCAGGTGGTGAGCCTGCAAGCGCTGCCCCGGAGGAGGCAGACCCAGCCCTGGCTTTTCTCTGTCCCTTCCGCTCCTTGCAGTTATAACTGGACAGAATGCAAAGCCTCAGGACCTCAGACCAGCTCTTGTCTGTTACGGAGACCAGCAGAAGTGAAGGCTGTTTCCATGCAGAGGTTGGCCCACTGGATAAGCCTCTCCAAAGAGAGAGTATAGCTCCTTCCTGGGCGTTGACACAGGGTGCCTCACTGACAGATGTTTTTAGAGCTGCGAGCTGGGCGACACCAACACATTTGCTAGAAAAATAGCCTATGTGTCAAGCTGGTTGCTTCCCGTGGGCTCCCTTCACATGAAGCCAGTTTCACTTTAAGTCCGGTTCGAAGTGTCGGCTTGTTGCACCATTCCCCTTCTATGGACTGGATTCGTACGACATTCTTGCTCCAGTAGAGTTCCTCTTTAGCCGAACCCTGTTGAGTTCCTCCGCACCCTTCGGCAACGGACGTGGCGGAGCGTCCGATGCCAGGCCTAACACTCGTATGCACTGGTGGAACCTGTGCTAGGCTGGGTCCATATGTTGTGATCACTACTGCGATCCCATATGTGTATTCTTCCACGATACGGCTGCCGTCACTGACCGGTTGCGTCTCCCCCCTGTTATAGGCTGGAGCCACCTCAGTGACATTCCATATGTTGTACTGCCCGGTAAATTGCCCAGTCCATATGTGTTATCCCCCACATCTTACCTCCCTACGGGCAGGATGTGGCTTCCCCAGCGTATTCCTTCCAACGAAAGGATAACGCTTTCCCAGCGGTCCTGTGGAACAGCAGTGACATCCCTGGCCTAAGCCCTGTTCTATCTCCGCCTCAATAATGCGGGGGGATCAGGAGGCTTTTGTCTAGGCACTGGAAGGTGGCAGCACTAGTGGCATTTTAATAGGGATCCCAATCAGTCGACACGTCGACTACGTCGAATGTGAGCGACTGAAAGGGAGCATCTCATTACGTATGAAAGAGGGAACGGCGGCACTATTGCTGGACCACCGCTGACTTCGGGCTCCGCTTGGCTCCTCAGCAGAAAATAACTGGTGCGTACATCCACTTCTGTATTTATCCCCGCACTGCGGGGCGAAGCGTGATGCAATTCTCGCACGCCAATGTGCATTGGCTCATTTTAACAATACTCGAAGATGACCTGATCCCAATCAGTCGACATGTCGACTACATCTCCGTTGCCTCCTTCAGGCAACCAGGGTTACATACGTAACCGAGACATTTTGTGCTTAAAATATTCCACAAATGTAAATAAGAATATTATTTTCCACATACAGAAACCACTGATTAAATACAAATCTTGGACATGCAACTAGTGGATGCCTTGGCAGGGAGAGAGTGTTGTGTGATGAGACGGTATAGTCATCCACGAAAATGCTGTCCTTTGTCCACAGCAAGGCACTTTTTTAATAAAGCTGGTGCTGTACTGGCCTTTGACTCGTAGGCTACACATGGTTCCAGGTCAGAAAGAATTAAACACACAATGCAATGATTACATTCATATCCAGGTTAATGTTGTCACGGTGGTGCTTGTCTGCTTGTATTCACATGTCACATGTCATCTTCACTGTCATTATCAGTTCAGTTGGGAGGTGTTAACACAGGTGATAACCTGTGTTTAGTCAATCATCGTCATCTGTATCACATGTGTTCCGTTAATCAGTCTCATATGTGTTTGCATTTAAGTTCCGCCTGGTCAGTGTTTGTCCGATCTCCGTTGTATTTAGTGTGTGTTGCTGCCTGTTCTGTATATTACTCCCATTAAACCTTCGTGTTGGAAAAGATACCTTCATCTTCTTCTGTCTTTCTGCAACCATCTGTGACTAATGTGTGCCTCCACCATCGAACACATTTTCTAACCTATTATGACTTGTTAAAGCCTAGGGCAGTATCCAGTACAATCTTTTATAGCAGACTTGAAGAAATTGCGAACATAATTTAGAGTAGATTCCAGAAATGGTGCACAGCTGGGATATTGCTCACACATGAGCTCTGTTTTTGCCAAACTGTGTCAGACAAAGGCAAACATTAAGGTTGAGCTTAAAAACTGGCATTGTAGGAAAAGATATTGGGATGTTGGAATGGCTGACAATGTATTTGGGATTCCCTATGTGTCAAAACATTTGGAACAGTCACCTGAAAATGAGTTACGCCCAAAATAACATCACACATGTATATTGTACAGCGTTCATCATTGATAAGTCGTCAGAGCTTTTTTTTTTTTTATTTAATTAAAACCATCTAGCCATTCAAAATACTTTTCATATTTCATACCTAATCCCCACCATCAAAATTACTTGAACACATAAATACAGATTGAAAAGCATCTTGGGAGCATGTGGAAGTATTCACTTTTTTGAAAAGATTGTTTTTGCCTTGTGTCTACACATTAATTTCCTTATATTTTATACTTTTTTTTAAATCTAATATAACATGCATACAAGTTTCCTTTGAAAGAGAAAAAAAAAGTCAATGGCCTCAATATCTTAAGGGAGATCCCCTATTCACAGTCGATTTAGCCTGCTCTTTGCTTTGGAAGGCCACAGAGGTACTAGCCATTTATTTATTACTGTCTGTTGTTAATTGTTTGACATTTATTGGTCTTGTGTGATGCTCATATTGACCACTGACATCACAATATGTAATGGGGTGTGTCTGCACTCTTAATAATACAAGGATATATTAATGAGTCAGAGGGGCAGAACAAGGGCAAAACTACAGAGATCTCTGTTGCTTCTTTGATTTTTGTCAAAATATAAAAATAATGATACAATAACTAATTTGTTTCCTCGAATCTGACAGGTGTTCCAGTAGTGTTAATTTGATTGTAAAAGGGTTCTAATTTTAACAGTAAAACCTGTAAAAATGCTATGGTAAAGAAACTGTTATTTGGTGAACCATAGGTTCCCTTACTCACTATGGTGAAAAACTATAATAGATCGAATGGGAAATTTCATGTTATTTCACAGTAAAATATTGTCATCTATATAATCATCTTAAAATTTACAGTGAAAACCAAAGATGACATTCCCAGATTTCTCTTTTTGACTACTGTATGTTTCCTCTTAGTTTTTCTTATCACTTATGTACATTAGGATTTATGTTACATCTTAAATGAATGCTTATCGCATTACTGAATAAGCTGGTTGACCAAATTCATCACAGATGTTTCCACCAACATTGACCCACAAAAAAACAATACTAACAAGCGTAAACCAGCCTGGACCATTCGTGCGGGACTAAGATGGTCTTCAAGGCAAGGGCCCTATCAAACCATCATTAATAATATCTGATAGAACAATTTCAAGCCCTCTAGAGGATTCATGTCCGACTGTTCGATAATTCCTCGTCTAGAATGAGCCAAAAAATATACGTTGTCAAGGACACATTCCTGGACTCAGAAACAGCATCTGTCTCGCCGCCTCACAGCATACCTGACTGACATCACGTCTTAGCTTCGACTCTCTTGAGAGTCTCAGTGACGTCTGTGAAACATAAATAAAAACAGTATGTGGAAATGAAGAACTAGAGTCTCTCGTCCCTTCATATCTATAGACAGACTCTCAATTCTGCAGTTATGCGATTAGGCAAAGGAAATAATAAAGCAACTTTGCATATAATTTGTCTTACCTCCTTCCTCTGAAATATCTGAAGCTGACAGCGTTTGGAAAAGACAAAAAGTACTGCGAAAGTTTGTGAACTTTTTGTTGGCTTGATAAAGTTTTGTTTCAGAATTCTGGAAACCTGACCAATATTTATTCAGTCCTTAGGACATAGTTCAATGGGTTTGTTAGCTTTGCTTCAAGCTGTAGGAAAGAGGCCAGCAGTAGCAAATGACTGAAATACTATGGTGATGAAAGACAAAAAACTGAGAAACGAGCAGTTGAAGCAGGACAATGGTGTACACGACAAGGACACGTCATTCGGACGACATGGAGCCATTACCCAAATTAGAAGTTGTTGTTCGACTTCTCAAACAAAGAGCCAAAATATCCTCTCTGCGTTTAAGTTCAAATTACATTTTTTGCTCGATGCTTGCATGGTTTATGCATATGGAACATCATTTACCTTACACTATTAACAAGTTACCAATAATATTTATATTATCATACTATTTATTCAAATCAAGCCGCATCAATGTTTCATCAAGTTATTTTTTTAAACATTCTTTTTACATTGATTAAAAAAAGTCACTGTGAATAGTTGATTACCCTGCCAATATCATAATGCTTGCTCAAATTCATCAGATTTGTTTCATCAAATAGTCTGTAATATTACCAAACATATACTTCATATTCTCCATCCTCTCAATCCAAACAAAGAGCAAGGACGAGAGAACACAAGCATCCATCAGCGCATGGCCTGTCTCTGGATATAAGGGCAAGAACGTTTTCACATGCATCACTGTACCGTTCTTCTGCCAAGCATGAGGAAAACATTCCTCGCAATTCCAAAACTCTGAGCTCTTTCATATAAGACGGATTAATGTAGCTCAGAGTGGAGACCAGGGGGTGAAGTTACCCCAAAAACATGGGAAAATGAGGTCAAGCATAGAGAACATTACCAAGTGTCGTCATCTCCTGTCTGTCAGAGTCATCCGCCCCAAAACACGGTACATTGAGAAATTATCCTTATAAAGCGTCCGTCCAGTCACGACTTGGTTGTCTACCAAGACATTAGGGTTGTTTTCGGCTTTGAGCGCAGGCCAGGATGACATTGCACGTGTTCTCATCGTATTCCACTCAGTCATTATCCCCTTGGCCGTGGACATTTTTACGGCAGACCGCACATGTTTTTGGAGCATATGGATAGTATCGGCCACACAAATCTGTGTATAAAAATTTGACAATCTTTCCAGGGCAATATATCTTTCTTAGACGCACGCATTTCAAACACCTTCTTGTTTAAGTCTTCAGTCTGACAGGCTGTTTGCCGCAGTCACGGACGCACGTGAAATATTCTCTTCTTTTTTTTAATCAGCAAATGTCAAAAAAATGATCGTCTGCATTCGTCAGGATTACAAATATACAGTCTTGATCAGGCACCATCTATCACAGCGCCACATTCGCCCGTTCATCTCAGAAAGGGCTAAACAATCTCTACCATTCAGATGTTTAAGGGAAGCAGCTGCTTTGACATCAAAAGGAGAGAAAGGCATCGTTAGGCGATGCATGTCCCGCATCAGTCACAAAGAGTTCACCGTGCCAATTTGGCTACGTAAAGCGTCTGCCATTCTGCACAGAAACCCGATCTGAAACCCTGACACATCAGCGTGTGGCCTGTGATGTTTGGCCTAGAGAACGCATCGCCTCGACGTCTAGCTGCCATGAGACGTGGTTTACTCATGAAATCACTGCGAACACCCTCAGTACTACACATGGCAAGCAGTGCAACATCTGGAAGACCCCGCTGCATTCTTACACAAGTCAACCGTTTAGTTCTATCACTTGCGGCTTTGTGTTGTATGTTAATCCTGAAAAGCTCTTAATGGTTATAAGAAGCAAGACAGTTTGAAAGGAATTATGGTGCTGTTTCATATGAATATTGAGCTTAATATTTACATTTAAGATATTCCACATTTAAAATCTGGCTTTCAAAATAGAATTGAAACATGGAAACAAAGGTTTAGTATTTTGAAAACAAGTAAACAAAGACACCATCATATACAATTTTTCACAATTCTGCATTGACAAAGTCAGTAATCAAATGAGTGACATTGACATCTTTGGACAGTCAGATTGTATTACTTCCACTGAAGCGCAAGATACTCTTTGGTACTTTCCTAAATCTTTTATATTTTCGGGAATGGGGTCTGAAAATCGGTCAAAACTTACAACGACTCGATACAAAGTATGAGGAACAAGACTGAATATTATAGTGTACAAGTTGTACAAACTATTCCTTTAAATCTTGAGCGCAGCAAAACTTTATAAAACCTGTTTAAGTGCACTGCAGTTAAATTTTATCACAAAATGATTGTACATCTTAAAATGTAGCCTTCCATATAAAATTTATATGCCTTGGCATGACATTTGTTGACAGACACGTTGTCCTCTGGCCTGTCTATTAAAAGTCATTGGTTTTATGTCACCATTAGCCTTACCATGAGGTCTTGGACAAACAAATGAAAATTAACAGTGCCCTCAATTGAAAGCTAACTATTGTATTTGGCTTGGTTGACTATGACAGAACATGAGCTGTACAACCACACCGTGTCATGAGCAAACCTTTCGTGATTTATTGCACGCTAGACTTTTCCATTCGACACTTGCCGTATGACTAAACTGCACCTTGTTTTTCTGGGGCGCCAATGTCATACGTATCCATAGAATCCAACTGACTGATGTACGACTGGGTTCTTCAGTGTTTTCAGACAACAATTTTTAGACCACTGGCGTAGGATGAAGAGGAAGATGAATGTCTTTGACTTTGATACGTATGCGTGTGCCATGTTAGTCTCTGCTCTGCAGTTCTGCATCAAAATTCGCTGATGGATATTCACAGCAAGCCAAAGCAGATAAGCTCTTTTGGCCAAAGCCTGCTGACATTGTCTGGAAACTTGGTTACTTGAGACCCTGTAAAAGTCCACACTTTTCACTTTATGAAAGTCAAATGAGCCCAAATGGCAAATACATCTTGAGCTCTTTGTTCTGAAGGGTAATTCAGATTTAAACAGGAAATTCTGGAAGTTCCTGTCACCTCTAGAAACTCTGACTCCAACCTCTGCAATTTAGTTCATTCCAAGCACGTTCCATTGTTTTAAAAAGGGCTGGAAAACAATGGCTCACACATTTACACACGAGTGCTCCTTAGGAGATTTGTCGAGCTAATGAAGGCTTAGAGAAAGAGCTGAGGTTCATTTCATGGTCAATTCCTCTGGAGATGTTAAACACTATTGGAGAAAAGTGAAGACTGTAAACATACAAGATACAAGAAACATAAAATTCAAAGCCTTTCACACAAGACATTTTTTTGCATTCAAAAACAGATAGGTCCAATTGAACGTCCAAAATGTGAAACAATGCAAAGTTGAAGCTGAACTGTTTTTCATTTGATACAGTGTCTTACAACTGTGTCACTCGTGCCGTGAGATGCTGAAGAAGAAAAAAAACAGTCAAAGACCTCTGTCTAGTGCATATTAAAATATTAAAGGAGTCATAATGTAGAAATTTCACTTTTCCACGAGAATCAATGTATGTTATGATTGCATAATGATTGTACACTGGCCGGGAAGCCGATATTTAAAAGTGAAGCGTTTGTTTACCTCAGGGTTTGTAAAAAAGGCCACGTGCACGCGCACGCGCACGAAAAAACGAGATTTTGATTTCTTCCCCCTCTTGACGTCAAGACGGGGGAGGATATACCAAATATGGACACCGCAAACCTATGCCGCGGGAAGCCCGCCCCTCTCCCCCTCTCCCCCTCAGATTCAGTTTAGTCGACTCAAGAAAGATGGAGAAACCGAGTGCACACCTGAGATGCTCTGTGGGTGACTGCCACAAACAACATGCAAATGTGTTTTATCTACCAAAAACGGACGAAACTATCAGGGAACAGTGGAGGAAATTCATTTTTAATGACGCTGTCTCAACAACTCTTTCAAGTGGCGTATCGTTAGGTGTGTGTGCTAAACATTTTACACCGGAATCTTTTACAAATTTGGGGCAGTATCAGGCGAACTTGGCCTCGAAGCTCCGTTTGGGAAAAGGTGCCATCCCAACCATCAGGGACTTGCCAGAAATTGAAAAGGTAAGACTGTGTTTTTATTGCTCTACTGTGGTTAACAAATAGCAGCTAACTGCTAATGCGGCTATTGTATGTAACGTTACCTTCGAGGTAAACACGGGGAATGGACTCTACGAATGCTAGCCACATCTTTCCACTTTGTTTTACACTAGCAGCTACAGTAGTGACGGTACAGGAGTCCATGCTCAGTGGCTAAAACTGTTTAAATGCAAGTATGAAAACAATATACCACTAAACATTATTAGCCAAACTCATGCAAAACATGCAGTTTGAAAATAGCTTTCAGTTAGTGGGGCTTCTGTAAGAATGTATCTGGAAATGGTGTTTTTTTTCTACGACCAATCAACGCGCCCCTCATTTGCATTATTATAATGACCGTCCACGACAGCCAAAACATCGCATCAGATCTCGCGAGACAATAATGCCTTTAGAAATAAGGGTCTGAGGGGCTCTGTGTTGATTTTTTTTCCACTTTTCTTTTTTAGAAGTGCCTGAAAGACTATAATAGAGCATTGGGTATCCAAGGTAACACAACATTATGACTCCTTTAACACAGGAATGTGTGTGCTTTGTGAACACTACATTGATTGTAAGTGACTTTGACTTTTTTGTTGATTTATCAATAATATGCCAGTGGTGCATACTCTCAACAATAGCTACTATGTTTCCATCCAAAGTTGCAAATTAAAAATTGGACTATCGTATAAAACATTTGAGAATAAAGCACCGTCTTCATCCAATGAGTCGAAGAGAACAAATTCGTCACTTCCTGATAAACTGGCACTAAATATTACTAAGATAAGTTGGAATAGCCAGTGTATATAATAATTTTCGTATAATTGTGGCGACATGCAGGACGAGGCAGAGGGCCGTGAGAGAATGGCGCAGGCGTGATTACTGAGTGACTCCTGCGCGACGCACCGGTCTCGTATCTCTCACGGAGGAGCGGAAGCGTGAAGGATGAGAGAGGCCGGGCCTGGACTATTTTTTTTTATGTTTATGTTTTATTTTATGGGACAGCAGTCGTCCGTGAGGGCCTGACTGTCTTCTACTTTCGTTTTGTATTTGTTTATTTTATTATTAAAGCTGCTGAATGTTCGCCGGTTCCCGCCTCCTTCTTCCCACAACATCTAACCGTGTTTCAAAATTAAATTACTTGCATCTCAGAGCGCACAGACGAAATGCAATAAACACATTTTGGAGGAAGATCCTGCTGTTTGGGAATGCAGTTGTGTAAGACAGTTCTGGAAGGTAACTATACCCAATCACATTTCAGAACAACCAAAACAGCATTTCAGATGCTGTGCAAAAAGATTGTTCTGCTGGTTAGTCCAGTTATGCCGTCTCATCGCGCAAACTCACATGATTTTTTTGATGCCAGTGAGGAATTTATTCTGTAAATGCCTTTCCATCATAGTTTATGCGCATGTTTACTTATCAGATAAAAAATGTATCCGACTCAAACAAGTTTTTTATGCACATTTTTAGAACGTATGCATATCTTGGTGTTTCCATCCAGCAGTTTTGGATGCGATCTCCCAAAATGCGCATAAAAATAGGTGGGTGGGAACATAGCTAGTGGTGCTAGGGCGTTATGAGTGGTTGCCAGGGCATTGGTAAGTTACCATGGTGTTCTAAATCAACAACTGCTAACTGGTTGACTACTTGCTCAAGACCCCACCCCCATGTCTCACTGTCCAGAAGAGGACCATGTGGTCATTTAACCAAGGCAACCATGACAATTTTAAGGAAAGCTCTAATTTTAATCCAAGTTCTATTTATGATTATAACTAGTCCAGTGCCTCACGCTGTTTAACTGTGTATTGGTTTGAAGTAACCATAACAACAATTTCACAAACCATTCATGGGTCCATTTGTCAGGAGACGCATTACTAATTAAACTAGCATTATGTTATTACTAGCATTGTCTCATTTTATTGCATTTTTTGTGTTGTTTTGCACCTTCTCTTTGGGTAAAAAGCATGTATACTTTTTGCTTAATAAGATTTTAAATATTGTTTATGTAGACAACCTGTGCTAACGGCATATCCAGCCAATTATTCTATTGCATAAATAGTGCAATTATTGTGTTGTGTGATCTAGGTCTACACAATTTAGTTGTTTAGTTTTATGATAAAATTCCAGTGTGCTTTATTTTCTAAACAATCAAAAACCCTGCTGCAAAATGTCATAGCGGCAGCTGTGAGGAATCACTTCAGAAAGAGAGAGCAAATGCCTCATCTGTCATCAATAGCGCTGTCTGTTGCCTAATTAGCATTCACATATCAGCGTGCACTGATCACAGCTATGACATCACATGCTCCTTCAGGCGAAAACACAAGGCTTATTCTGCAGATGACTCAAGAATTCATCTGTCATAGTACGCCACACATTTCCCGCATGGATCCTTGTTTCCAAATAAACAAAGGCACGAGGCAGGCCGTGGTCTGAACGGGATGACCTCACCCTTCCCAGAGATCACTAGATTCTGTTTGACAGCCGTAACGTTCCACAGGAGTGCCGATAGAGTGGTTCCAACTCAGGAACCAGCAAATTATGTACTTATGACAAGTAAACACTTTGGCTGGATGTGTAAACACATTTGACATCATTTTTATCATTGCTCTTTTGCTGAAAAACAGCTGTGATTGACTTAGCTTTTATCCCATCATGCCTGCACATTTGCGCTTTCGCATATTTCGCATATCGCAACTGGCATGTCAGGTTCGCTTATGACACATTCAACAACCAATGGCATTTGTCATTGTGGCGCTGTGTTGAGGAGCCATATTTTTTTAATGGCAATGCAAATGAGATTTCATAATTTCATTCAAGGGTCAGATTTTCATTGAGGCCATGTATGACTTCAGAAGACTTGGACTATAGCGTCACACTGCATTTCTGAACATTCTCCTGGTTTCCTAAATCTTGTTTTTTTTTTTCTTGGATTTCTGTTTTTGCATGTGCCCCTTTGACCGTGTTTTATGTTTGGATGGATTGCTTGTGCTCTTAACCTATTGCCTGTTGTTTGGATTACCCACATATAAAGGCTGCATTTGGATCTTCAACCCTCTGTCTCGCAGCAGTACATGAAAGATTGACACTGAAGAATGTTAAAAGACAAGAGGATCGTCTAGAACGGATTTAATGCACGGACTTTGCAAGCACAGATTTTTTGTGTAATTTTCTAATACATTTTAGATACACTGTATACCATTTAATCATGATATTTGTCAGAAAACTATGGTAATACAAACAGTAATCAATCACAAAACCATGGCTAATTTTCCTAAGGGGCGGTGAACAGATTTACAAAAGCGAAAGCTTACAAAATCTACAGTAAACACTACATCAATTCTGTAATGTCAGTTAGCAGATATTAAGACAGTCTACTAATACTCTAATGACTGCTAGTTGACATGTAGTTGCAAAGTCAGCAGAATGTTCAAAAGGGACCATCAAAATAAAGAGTTACCCATATTTGTTCAATGAAAACAATGAAGGGAACATGATTAAAATGTAATCGTAAAAATCTTCTAATGTAATTTTACGAACTTCTGGTTAAAGCCCCACTTCTGGTTTTATCTGAATACAGTTACAGGTACAAATAATTTTGAGATTGTAGCATACAGATCCTAGGGATGTGCAAGACTAGGCTACTAGTCGACTAAACGGTACAGCTGCTACTAGTCGACACTGAAATCAATAGTCGATTACACGAAAAAAAAATACACAAGATTTAATGTTACTGTGAAGAGCAGGGCCCGAGCCGTGGAAACAGAGTGAGGCCAGTGGCGCGAGAGTTAATGAACGTCACTCTGCGCTGTACCAGTCAGAGTCCCAGGAGCTCCGAATGATAAGAGGAGGAGTGATGACAGTGGAAGACGAGAGGAGACCAGGCCTGGGACATTAATGTGCATTTTGTCTATGTATGGACAGCAGTTGGCTGTGAAGCACCTGCCATTTACTTTCGTTTTATTTAATTTAAAACTTCTGTTTAACGTTCACCGGTTGCCCCTTCTTCCCTGCGCCTACTTTGCTACATTTATATTTGAAAGCATCTTAAATAGCACATTAAAATAATACCTTAATCTTTTTATTTTACCTCAGATGTGTTTTCTTCTTGTCAGTCACGGAGAACACAGAAATGACTGCTCAAAAGACAAACGAGGTGCGGGAGTATTTTGAATTAGAAATAAAACTGAAACGTTTTATGGAAGCTGTGCCATTTCAAGCTGCTTTAATTCCACTAGAGCCATGAGTAACCATATTCAGGACATGCACGTAGGTGTGATAGCCGACACAAGCAAGTGCCCATTGCATATTCACTTCAACTCTGGAAAAAAAACTGAGCTTCAGAATCAGAATGAGCTTTATTCGCCAAGTGTGCGGCATTCAGCAGAATTTACAGATTCATTTTATTGATTAATAGATTATGTGCTCAAATGCATGGATTATATATTCACATAAGTCTTTAGAGGGTTTCTGACTTTTAGACTGGTTGATTACAAAACTTTAGTTTAAACGACAGTCAAATTAGTCGATGCGCACATCCCTAACAGATACAGATATTGGCTCCACTGCGCACCCCTAACTCACAATCTCCTGAATGTCTGAACTCGCACCACCTTAACGCCTGGTTCAGACTACACAGTTACACAGTCGTGGTAGTCCCTTGAGGGAAAATCATATAAGCAGGATTATTGTTGCCATATCTCCACAAACCTTTCCTCCATTGCATAATTCCACCAAGCAGAACTAATACCAACGTCTCTCTCTCTCTCTCTTTGTGCCATGTTTGAAAGCTGAGTACCGAAAACCGTCTGTGCTCCTATTGGTCAACGTCACAGATGTGACGTTCCAACCCTTACAACAAAATGAACCAGCACTGAACTTATTTAAGCTGGACTGTGACGTTATTTTCTTCTAGACCTGATGTACAGCCGAAACAAACTTTGTTGCATTATATTCTTGTTATCACTATAAATCTGCTTTGAAACAATCTGTATTGTAAAAAACGCTATATAAATAAAGGTGACTTGACTTTTACTGGACTATGTGTGAACCATGAGAAAATTAAGCTAAGTTGGATTATGAATAATGGTAATATTCATTTATGGGTATGCAAATAGCACAAGCCTTTTTTGCTCTGAGATGTCCTTCACCAGTGGAGACCTCATAAGCAAGAGGAAGGGAACTTGCATTCGGGATTTATATACAGTTTACTGAAGAAAGTTAGTTGAGGAGTAACAACGCTGCTGTTAATGTAGATTTCATTTGTTTGTAATAAACAAGTGCAGCTGCATCTGCACCAGTTGTTGTGCAGTCATTTTGTTATTTGGTTGGCGGGGTTGGGTTGGGTTGGGACTGTATCCTGCTGTCAACATTTCACTAAAATTAACTAGCTTATTAATGACATGATTTTTATCACATCGTTTCTTTCATGTTGTAAGAGTTTAATTGGTGTCAGCATACTGCCATGACTTGGCGGAGGAATGCTTTTCCACAGACTGTAGATGCAAGTAGGCCAAGTATGTTTGTTCAGAAATCACAGTACTCCCATTTTTTGCTTTCCATCTGTCCACAGGCTGTCAGTGGCCACAAATTGTTTCCAGAGATACGGTATTTAAAAGCTCAAAGTGTTGTTCCCTGAATTGGGTTAATCCATTGCTTGACCATTCACATGTTTTAGTTTGAACCGTTCCCACCAGTTATAAACCATGGTAATGCAAGTCATAATCATTGTGATTATGATTACAATCTTCCAATTGTTATTAAATAAAACTAAAATGGACTTCAGATCCTTTATTATAAGAGACTGGAGCTTTGCCTGAATGTTTATTCAAAGCTAGAGCTTTGCAAATGCCAAGAACCTTCTTGCAAAAATATATATTTTTAAACAAACTGTAAATGTTATAACCAACATGTTTGACAGAAATATTTTTTCCAAATTGGAAACATATATTGTTTATATTTTAACATGTTTAACTCCAAGGGCGAAAAAAAACTATATTTACATCATAAAAATGCATTTTTGACAATAAAGGTTTCAAGTAAGGTTTAATTTGTTAACATTAGTTAATGCATTGAGAATTAACATAAACAAACAATGAACAGTTGTATTTTTATGAACTAATGTTAACAAAGATTCATAAATACTGTAACAAATGTTTTGCTCATTGTTAGTTAATGTTAGTTAATACATTAACTAATGTTAACAAATGAGACCTTATTGTAAAGTGCAATGTTTTAATATAGGGGAGACCAGGGATGGTTTTAAAATGCATGCAATGAAATGTGGTGGAGTTGGGGGACTTTGGCAGCTATTTTCTATTCTTTGATGAAAATATAAAAATACATAGATATAAATATATTGTAACAATATTTTCCTTAAATATTTTTGGCCGTTCTTTGTATATTTTAAAACACTTTTGCCAGTCTGTATGTTCACTCAGTCTGCTTTTTTTTTTGTCTTCTTCAGTAACTCCAAAACTTCATGAAAGCAATCTTATGGCCAGACTTCTTAATAAAATGTACGAGTAGTTACTGTTTCACCATAACATCTCTCCTGGTTTTTGTAATTGAATGCGTAAATTAAATTAGCTTTTCCGACAACCCAGAGTTAAATACAGGATTTAACGTGAGTAAACATTTAATATGTTGTTTATAGATCATTCATATTCATATTAACTTTTCTTCTTTTCTTCTAATCAGCTGTTACTGAAATCCACAGAAAACTTCCACAAACTCTGCAAGAAATTGTGCAAGCATGAACATCATAGATCTCTCTTAAATGGCATGCATAATACACACATATAATTCACACACCGCTACGTTAATGACCATAACATTAATCTTAATAAAATCACGAAGCCCCCAAAGCATAGGCCAGTTTTTAACAGCACTTGACATTGTAAGGAGTGGAAAAGTATTTCTAACACACCTAGTTCTCCATCATATAAACGAATGGCTTCTGCTGATATGTTTTGAAGTTAACGTGACGGAGGAAAATGCAAAAAAATAAATAAATAAATAAATAAATAAAAAGACCCCATACTCAGTTGACGGAGCAGTAAACGGATGTCTGCAGGCATCGTGCATTCGGCCTCGCTGCCGTCCCTATCTGATGAGACCTGCGAAGGTCTCTCCGAGCTCATGAATTTGGAGTATTTTCCCACATTGCTGACACTGTTGCTTTAAGAGCTGATAACAGTCCGCATTAGCCAGTCCTAGCCAAACAAAGCAGAAGGGAAATAGAATATGCAGACTGACAGCCAAATGACTTTTGAGGGGTGTGGGATGTGTCGAAGATCCACCCAAAATGCTTGAGGAGGTAAAAGACGCCTTTTTAAAAATGACCCTCGGCTCACGCTTCTTAATGGATGGCCATCCTGCTTTTTCCTGGGCTCTTCAGAAGACTTATTAGAGCAGATGTTTGCACAGCTGCTGCTGTCAGAGGTAGAGTCTGGAACCCTGCCTCACTTCTACAGCGCATGAGGAATGAGACTCACACATCACCCTCAGGTTCTTGTGAAAGGCTCTCGCCTCATTTCTAATGGTTCATGGAGTCTTTTTGATGTTGGCCAACATAACAGAATTTCTGCTGATAATCTTGTTGACAAAATTTGGGACTCCAATAAGGCAAAACGGAAGATCTTAGTGGATAAAAAATGACAAATGTGCTGCAATTATTTGAATCGCTACATTTCAATTTCCCATATTTGTTTCTAGCAACTTATCAAGTCAAAGAAAATTTACAATGTTTTTTTTTTAGATGTTTACAATGTTTATATTTGAAGGTGTGTGAGAGAAGCATCATAACCAATCCTTCTAATTACAGGTTATACAATACAGTAGTCCAACCATAGTTTAACTGTACTGATCTAATATCTAGTGGCAATCACAACTACTATTGCTCATACTTATGGGTGTCACGGGTAGTTGTATGAAGGACGTCCACGACAGGAATAATCAAAAGAAATTTTGGTAATTTTCTTAAATAAAAAAAATATTCAGGGAAATGGACTCCAACAACGCCTTAACATTGACGATACAGGACGATGAACTGAACAGAACTCAGGGTTTAAATAACAGGGAGAAAATTGGAAGAACAGAAACAGGTGTGGGATTAATTAACTAATTATCAGGAACACAGGAAAATGGGAACAGTGAGAAAACTAAACCTGAACCCGTTACAGTAGTTCCCCCTCCCAGAAGGCACGTCCTTGTGCCGTAACTCATAATCCAGCTGTGGAGGGAGGGGGCTTTGGAGGTGGGTATGGAGCTGGTGATGTACAGGGAGCAGGAGAAGTTGGAGGAGCCAGGATGGAGCTTTGACTGAAGGGTTGGGGAATCCGGGGACTGACTGATGGAGGTGGAACCAGGGTGCATGGAGTATGCGGGAGAGAGGCAGACCATCCAGGGTGACATCCATTACCCAAGGCCAAGGTGGACCAGCTGGCTGGCAAGACCGACATAGAGGCAGGGACTCGGCTCACTGGGGTGACAATAGAGCGAGCGAGGATGAAGGAAAAACTGGAAGAAGGGTGGAGCCGAAGGGGTGGAGGGTCAAGTTTGATCCGGAGGAGTCCCAGGGCAGACAGGCCACGGTGGAGGCGAGGGAACGCAGAGCCCGGGGCGAAGCCGATGGACTGACAGGCCGAGGTGGAGACATGGACCTGGAGGCCTGAGGTGCAGTCAGGGACTCAGCCTCTTGCTGAGTTGGTGGATGGGAAGCCCGAGGCGAAGTTGCAGAGCCGAGGAGCTGGACGACACCAGCGAAGCTGACCGATCCAGGGAACTGGCCGTAACCAGCAGAGATGGGACCTGGTAGTCAGGTAGAAACATCGGAAGACTTTGGATCGGTATCCAAATATCCAAACAGGACCGGGGACTTGGGTGGGAACTGGATATGTGGACCACAGAACTATCAGGTTCAAGTCTGCTCCTGGCTCTGGGGTGGACTGAATAGCATGCGTAGACTCCGGGACTGTCAAGTCAAGTCAAGTCACCTTCATTTATATAGCGCTTTTAACAATATGAATTGTTTCAAAGCAGCTTTACAGTGATAATAGGAAATTACAGTAACAGAGATTGTTTAAGCTTTACGGCAGCTCTAGGATAAAGTTATTGTCCAGCTAAAGTTTTGATTGATTGATTCACTTCCGTTGCGAAGATCATTAGTTATTAACTTTGGGGCCGCTAACACAACACCGTTCTAACAGAAAACCCTCAACACGATCCGGCCGCCCATCCACACAAAACAGTCCCTGGTGACTCGAGAACGCACTCCCGAAAATAGGTTCCAAGGTGCAAACGATTATCAGTTATCTCTGCGCAAACCTTCGCAACCTCTGCGCAAACACCGACGTAAACACATGCGCATCACGTGTTCAGTCCATAGGTATGCGCGTTTGAATAAATATGTGCGCAGGCGTGGTGACTCTGTATGTCACGTTCACCGTCTGTCTCTGCACTACATTACCCAGGATCCTCTTTGGCACACCTGCACTCACTCTCTCCGGAATACTAATCACCCGCACCTGTTCATCATCAGTAACCTCATCAAGCACTATAAAACACTCACCGTAGCCCCAGTTCATGGTCAAGCCTCCAACAGGAATAGACCATGATCCATTGTCTCCTGAACCGCTGATGCTTCCAAGACGTAATGTATACTCACCTGTGAAACACTAACCTCTGTGTCATTGTTCTGCTGTCTCCAGGAATCCTGTTTGATTTCCTATTGCCTGTGATCCGCTGTTCCTCCGAGCTTGCTTGCTATCGACTGCATCTGAAAGAGAAAAGACAAGTATTTATGAACTGTGACTGTTTGGTATCTACAAACCTGAAGTGAACATGCTTACCGGCTGTCTGCCCTGCACTGAGTGATCTTCACTGAATCTGCTTTTGAACTCTTGCACTTTTGTCACCTTGAATAAAGCTGTGTTTGGATTCACTTACCTCTGTCTCCTTGCCTGTATCCTGACACTGTACAGATAAAACGATTACATTTATCTGTACAGAGGTAAAGGGAAGGGAAGGAGGCCTTCACAGGGGAGAGCCAAGTTGAGCCAAGTGTCCAGGGGCAAGTTTTTCATCAGATCTAGATACAGCCTGGATCCGGCAGACTTATGGTACACCATACTGAATTTTTAATCGATAAGACATCTCTTCATTTAATGCTACAAACTGATAATGGTCAGATAAGTATGATTTAAACCATGCTAATGCAATTCCACTAATGCCAACATAATTTTCGAGTCTATTTAAAAGAATATTGTGGTCGATAGTGTCAAATGCAGCACTAAAATTGAGTAACACTAATAGAGAGATAAAACCACGATCGGATGATAAAAGCAAATAATTTGTGACTCTAATGAGAGCTGTCTCAGTACCATAGTACGGTCTAAATCCTGACTGAAAATCCTCGCAGATATCATTTCTTTCTAAAAAGGAACATAGTTGTGAGGATACTGCCTTTTCTAGTATCTTTGACAGAAAAGGTAGATTTGAGATCAGCCTGTAAATGACTAGTTCTACTAGAAAGACTCGGGAGATAAAATGATATAACAAGTGTAAATTTATTAATAGCTCAGCAAGCATAATTTTATAAAGTCTTTGGCGTAGGCCCCGTCCTTAGCAAGCAATGCGAGGGTAACGGAATCTGCAAATCCCGCCTGAAGATGAGTCTTCCTGGCAGAACTTAACGCTAAGCTTACATTCCTGTAGGATCAAGCTGTGATTTTTTTTGATTTTTTTATTATTATTATTTTTAAACAAGCGGTAAATAAGCTGCAACCCCACTTTTGAAAAATCCCCAGAAATGACATACCCAAACTGAAACAGATACAGTTCATGAACCCTTTGCATTAAAAGCACAAGTATGATCTCATTTGAAAGCTGACACCTGGCAGTTTATTGTAAATGTAGAATTAATTATTGTCATAATGACAAAAATTGTTATAAATAGCTTCAAAGTTTTGTAAAATTATTAGAAATTAATTTTTATTAAACATCCTCATGAAAATAAAATTGAAGTTGGCACTGGAGCAATCTAGAAATGCACTACAGCTAAAGCCATATGTCTAAACATTCTATGTTTAAAATCTGAAGATAATAAGTCCAAAACTCTGTATTTGGTTAAATGTTTTTCAAGACCATGTCAAATGACTTTATTTTGATTTGACGCTAAAATGCTACTGATGTTTATTGTCATCTTCTAACCATCTATCCAGTATATTGTCTCTATTGTTTTGTGGTGCAGACGATCCCCATTCAGTCTCAGTCTCCCCCTGCACACATTCACACCTCTCCAGCCTGGTTATGGCTCGAAATATGCATTTCTTTTGTCTGCATTATAGCTACTAACGACTGGCTATTCACAGGCTATTCATATGGTTTCAGTCACTAATTTCTTTTCTCAAAGTTTACCCCACATTTTAAACTGTATCAAAAGCATTTCTTGAATAAAGACACATTTCAGGTAGCATTAAAAAAATAATAAAAGTATAACTTCTAGGTAGCAGGTGCACCTAGGGCTAGCTAGCATGTTAGCTTAGCACACCATCAATACACGACAATTTATGAGATTAAAACCATGTTTGTGCTCTAAACTTACTTTTTAACGCACGTTGAGTATTTTAAATAATCTTCTGTGATCTAATTTGGCTTCAGATAAAAAAAAATCAGACAGAAAATATACTATTGGATAGTGTTCTGCACAATGATAGTCTATATAGATTAGCATTACATTATAAATATAATCTATTATTATGAAAATACCTGGCATGGCTTGAAAAACACAGGTAACTCAAATATCAGTGCAATCATGTTTATTGTCTTCAAAACATCTGTATCTGCATGTTACAGCGCGATCTCGTTAGCTTTGTGTGTATCAGTCAGGTATCAGTGACGTCCTGGAATGTCACATGATCATGGCTCTTCTTCATGTTCCATATATGGACTATTATTGTGCATGTAGCGCCCTCAGGCTGCTGGTATGAATTAAAAAACACAGTATCGGAATACCAAATGCTCATAAAGATTACATCGACGCATTTGGGTATAAATTCAATAAATATTATTCCTGTCTATAGAAATATGATGTAAATCTATGAGAATCTATCAATATTTCTCCAAATCTGCACAGTTTTGAGCTAAAGCCCTGAAGGACGTTGTTTTGTGTATCGCTGTCATGACGACAGCACGGAGTTTTTTATGAATGAAAGCGGCTGACGCGCATAATTCATATTAAAGGTATCGACTCATTTTTTCATTTCATAACTCCTGACACAAATTAAGACATAACTGTCACTATGAGTTTCTCAGAATACAATAGTGGTCAAATACTGAAACTTGAGTATTATATCTTTTTAATTATGTATAGTTTGTCAAGGTATAACATTAAATCTGATAGTAATTTTGAATTAAATAAATAAATAACGCTTCAGTGCGCGGGCGCACTGGCAACGGTTAACAGGTTAATCATAGCCAGCTTAAAACTTTTTGGTACGTATCCTAATGACAAGATTAATTAATGATGTTAAGAGGATCTATGACCTCTGGAAGCATCTCTTCGGTATAGGGTCTAACATACATGTTGTCAATTTAGATGATTTAACGAGTTTAGTAAATTCTTCCTCTCCTATAGCAATGAATGAATAGAATTTTTCCTCAAGGAGACTATAATGCACTGCCTGATGCGATACTGTAGTAGACTTAGTTATAGTTTGTAGGTTACATAGTTACAAATTCCTCCCTGATATTATCAATCTTGTAAGTAAAGAAGATCATAAAGTCATTACTGCTGTGCTGCTTGGAAACGTCTGGGCTTGAAACTTTATTTTTCGTTAGTTTAGCCACTGTTTCAAATAAATACCTAGGGTTTTGTTTATTTTCTTCTAATAGGCAAAAATAAGCAGATCTAGCAGCTTTTAAGGCCAGCGCAAGTGCAGCGGTGATTGTGAGCTTTGACCTCTCAACTGCTGTTTTAACAGCATAAAATTTCTGTGTTTGTTGACGGCTGGTTAGAGGGCTGAAATGTGAGTGCTTCACTGTTTCAGTTCACTGTTCAGTGTTGCCGCGGTCATTCCCCTGTGTGCACTTCCTGAAAGAGCAACATGGGTGCGTTTGCATCTTTTTCAAGATGCAATTCCACCCGTGCGTCACAATAGTTGTATCCGAGTTTGTAAAAAAAAAAAAAAATATATATATATATATATATATATATATATATATATATATATATACAGCACGCTGAAGCAACTTTTGTGGATTGTTCATGTTCTCATTGGGAGAATATGACTATCGCAGTGTTGAGATCAAGACTTCATGCGTGAAGTTGGAGTCCCCATTACCACGCCCCACTACGACACCGGGTGGGATGGGTGATCAGAGGATCATAGTGAGGCTTCCCCGCCCGGTAACCAATCCCTCACTCCTCTATCACATCGCAGCCGGTAGAGCCCCCCGTTTCATTCGGGGCCTATCCAAAGGACAGGATGCCGATTGCAGCAACGGAGGGTGAGCTAACATCTGGAAATGATGACTTGGCTGCGTTATCTACCTCTGGGAGTGTAACATTGCCCGAGCCAGATCCAGAAACCTCAGCTATGCTGAAACGGGCCGCTGAGGCTGTCGGGCTTGAGTGGAATCCTCCACCGTGTCCCGAACAGTCTCGGTTGGATGATTGGTATCTCGGGACGGGCCACGCTGGTTCTCAGCTCGCTGCCCCAGTGCTTACCAGGCAGTGGACGGCACCTTTCTCTGCCAGAAACTGCCCGAATAGCTTTTCCGCCTCACTACCCTTGACCGAGGAGCAGTGAAGGGTTGCGAGGCTATCCCTCCAATGGAGCTGTCTGTCGTGACACAGGTGCACCTGTGTCCGGCGGCCTCTGCCTTTTGGATGGGGGCCCCTCGTCTCCCCCCTAAGGCCTGTGAGTTCTCATCTGTTCTGACGGGCAGAGCTTACAAAGCCTGTGGTCTTGGAGATGCTCTTGGAGTTGGTCACCGATCCACTCCCTCCCCCCGGTGGAGGGCCGGGTGGAGGCTTTGTTGTGTGTGTGTGACAAAAACAGCGGAGCCAGCGGTACCTACACTTCAAAGAAAGAGCAGTTTCCTCTGTTCCTGGGTCCCAAGAGGGCCAGTCTGGCGGTGTGCGACCCTGTAAAGCCTTGCACCCCTCAGCTACCTCTTGTATCGCCAGCCAGCAGTTGGGTGCAGTTCGAGGACCCAGTCACGCCTTCTCAGGTACTCTCTGCTGCCATGTAAAAGACAGGTAAGAGTTGCACTACACACTCAGACCCCGCTTCGGGCCACCTTCGGGCCTTCCGAGCTGGGTCCCTGTTCTCTTCCTCGCTGCCTCACTCTGAGTACGTCTGTGGTACCCTTGGTTCTCCTGCGTCGGTCCTTTGAAGCACTAGATGGTGCTCCCGACCGATCAAGCCGGTTCCTCTGTGCCAGCAGACTCAGCAAATTCCGGTGCCCACCCATGTTCAGTGCTGTTCGTTACACTTCAGTGTTTCTGAATGTGAGTCTGTCGTGCGTGCGGTCATCGCATTCCTACTGCCGAAGGATGCGATTGAGCCGTCCTTCCAGCCGATATGAAGGCCGCCTTCTGAAAGTTGCCCGCACTTCATTGTACTCAAGTAAAGGTGAGTTACGACCATCTTGGATCTGTGTCTCTTGATTCAGGCCCTTTTTCAAGCTTCCGTTCAAGTTACAAACACAGAAACGCATTCCCAATGATCCGTCCCCAAGATTGGTCTGCAGCGGTCAACCTGAAGGACTCGTACTTCAGATCTTTACCCTTCCGCAATGCAGGCCATGCCTGTGCCCTTGCGTTTAGGTGTCGAAGTCTCAGGACAAGTCTCTCCCTTCGAGTGCTACATAGCCAGTTGGGTCTTCAGGTCAACTGGAGAAAAGTAAACTCGTCCATGGACTGAGGATCTCTTTGGTCAGAAGGCTCACTGGGGAAATGCATTTTGCGTAGGCCCCGGGGTCAGCTGTATGCCAGTGTCTCCGTGTTTCAGGGAGTAAACTACTGGCAAGGGGACGAGTTCAGAGAGGCAACAGATGTAACTGTGCAGTCCCGAAGTGATCCCAAAACAGCTGGACCGCCTGGGGATGGAGTCTCCACCTTCCTCAGCTACAGGCTGTCGTGAGGCTTTGTGGGCGGCACGATTAAGCAGGCCACCTGTCGGTGCTACATAGAAGTGAGAAAGGGTCCCACTGAAACTTTCAGAGGCTCCTGGGGTAGACGCAGCCGCATATAACCGGCTTCCTCCATATGATGACCGCTTCAGCACTGGCTTCAAGGCCGAGTCCCAAAGTGGCAGAGCGGCACACTCCATGTATTAACAACACCCGGCCTGCCGCCAAACTCTCAGCCGTGTTCAGACCTTTTGCTTCTCCGGGCCAAAACACTCCTAGAACAATGTCTGCTAAACACCAGCTGAAGAGCCACGTATAACGGGCATGCAGTAACGGGGATCTGGGCGACCCTCCCACTGCATTGGCATCCATTACCTCGAGTTGTTAGCAGTTCCCTTGCTTGATGCCGCTGCTCAGCAAGCCTGCACTGCTCAGTACAGCGACCGTTGCTCATACGCTTCCTTCGCATGTCACAACTCACCCGCCACCTCCTCCTATGGAGTAAGAAGCTTCTTAGGTCGCTTCTTCCACTTTAAATAATCCGGCCTGCTCAATCGTGCCGCCCACGAGGCCTCACGACAGCCTGTAGCTGAGGAAGGTGGAGACTTCATCCCCAGGCGGTCCAGCTGTTTTGGGATCACTTCGGGGGTGCACCGTTACATCTGTTGCCTCTCCGAACTAGTCCCCTTGCCAGTAGTTTACTGTTACTGGCAGCTGAGTTCCTGTTTGCTTGCCTCTATCAAGAAGATAGGGGACCTGCACACATTTTCAGTCAACGAATCGTGCCTGGAATTCGGGCCGGTCAACTATTACAATATCTGAGACCCCGGCCTGGATACGTGCCCAAGGTTCCTACCTCTCCCTTAAGACGAGACCAGGTGGTGAGCCTGCAAGCGCTGCCCCGCAGGAGGCAGACCCAGCCCTGGCTTTTCTCTGTTCCTTCCGCCTTGCAGTTATCCAGAACAGAATGCAAAGCCTCAGGACCAATTCCAGCTCTTGTCTGTTACGGAAACCAGAAGGGAAGGCTTTTTCCATGCAGAGGTTGGCCCACTGCATAGTGGTTGCCATCACCTTGATGTGTTTTACCCAAGGTGCATCGTGCCCACCTGGGAGGTGAGCTCCTCCAAAGAGTGAGTGTAGCTTCTTCCTGGGCGCTGACACAGAGTGCCTCGGTGACAAATTTTTAGAGCTGCGGGCTGGGCGACACCAGCTAGTAAATAGCCTATGTGTCGAGCCGGTTGCTTTCCGTGGGTTCCCTTCACCTGAAGCCAGTTCACGGTTAGCCCGGTTTGTAGTGTCAGCTTGCTGCGCCATTCCTCTCCTATCGACTGGATACGTGCGCCATTGCTCCAGTTGAGTTCCCCTTTAGCCGAACCCTGTTGAGTTCCTCCACACCCCTTCATTGTTAGACGTGGCGGAGCATCCGATGCTAGGCCTACCACTCGTATGCTCTGGTGGAACTTGTGCTAGGCTGGGTCCATATACGGCGAATGTGTTTTGTTCCACGGTATGACTCCCTCCGGCGATCCCGTGTCTTCCCTTGGCAGAGCCTGCTCTGCCGTCACTGACCGGTTGCGTCTCCCCCTGTTATTGGTTGGAGCCACCTCAGTGACATACCATATGTTGTACTGACCGGTAATTCGCTCAGTCCATATGTGTTAATCTCCACATGTTACCTCCCTACGGGCAGGATGTGGCTTCACAGCGTATTCCTTCCAACGAAAGGCTAACACTTTCCAGTGGTCCTGTGGAAAAGCATTGACTTCCTGGTCTAATCTCCAACTCAAAATGCGGGAGGATCAGGAAGTTTTTGTCTAGACTAGCGCGAGATGCAATTCATGCACGCCAATGTGCATTGGCTCGTTTTAACAATACTCGAAGATGACAGACTCCCTAAGCGTGATCCCAGTCAATCGACACGTCAACTACGTCTCCGTTCCCTCCTTCAGGGAACGAGGGTTACATAAGTAACCGAGACGTTATATTTAGCAATATAAACAACAAGGAATGATAGTAAATAAAGATTCAAAACAGAAAGCTACACGGAGCATACAGAGCATACAGACGCAAACCACTCAGCAGCAAGGCAGACAGGAACAATCGATCTGTGATGGTATCCAGCTCTGGTTCCGGGATGACTTCGGTGGCTGCCTCGGCATCGAAGGCTGTAAGAGGGAGGCCGCAAATACCCCAGCAAATTATGGTGTTCAGGGAGGAGGAGAAGGCACAGCACTGGTAAGTCCATTCTGATTTTTTCTTTTTAGGTCCTGTATTCTGTCACGGGTATTTGTATGAATAAAACGTACAACAGGAATAATCAAAAGAAAAAGTCTTTAATTAAAAAATACACAGGAAAACCTTAACATTAACGATACAGGACAATGAACTGAACAAAACTCAGGGTTTAAATAACAGGTAGATAATTGGAAGAACAGAAACAGGTGTTAACTGTTAATTAACTAATTATCAGGAACACAGGAAAACGCCTCGGTTACGACTGTAACCTCGGTTCCCTGAAGAGGGAACGAGCGTTGCGTCGAGAATGACGCTATGGGGAACGCTTTGCGTGATGACGTCTTGAAGCACATGTAAAATCAGTCCAATGGTGTGGCGGAACGTCAGAGGCGGGTGACGTCACGTACCAGGAAACTATAAAAGCCGGCCCGAAACAGAAAACGAAAGCTTCGTAAAAGTCTGAAGTCGAGCTGACAGGCATGAAGGAGATATGGCAAGGCGACGCAACGCTCGTTCCCTCTTCAGGGAACCGAGGTTACAGTCGTAACCGAGGCGTTCCCTTTCAAGGGAACTCCCGTTGCGTCGAGAATGACGCTATGGGGAACGTCTATACCAACGCCTCCATAGCTACGAATGTCTGTCCTGTGTGTAATCTGGAGAGCAGCACTAGGAAGACAAAACATGAGACCCTGGAGCAGAGTCTAGATCCAGAGAGTAAAACCTGACGAAAGTGTGCGGTGAGGACCAGCCTGCCGCATCACAGACGTCCTGTAAAGAAACTCCTGAAATAAGGGCCTTAGAGGCCGCCATACTCCTAGTAGAGTGTGACCGGACAGCCAAAGGAGAAGGCTGTCCAGCCGCCTCATAAGCAAGTGAGATAGCCTCAACTAGAGACCTGCACGGGTTCGGGTACCCGCGGGTACCCGACGGGTGACCCGCAAATTTTGCTCAAACGGGTGAGAAATATCCAACTGTGTCGGATACGGGTGCGGGTCGGGTCGGACACGGAGGAAACACGGGTTTAAACACGGGTTTAAAACAATCACGTGCAAACGTAAAAATATATATATATGCATATTTTTAGGAACACACTTACAAAAATATGCCTGTATTTCAAGTTGATAAAATAATTTAAAATCCACATCAGTTTATTTGTGCCCACGCCCTCTCAGGAGTCTGTATCTATACCTACTTTCACTTTGAAAAAAAAAAAAAAACGTCATAACCGCGCGCGCGATCTGCTTGCAGTCGGCGAGATGGATGCTGAAGAGTTGGAGAAAAGAATAGCTAGGACTAGGAGATTGTAAAGTTGTCGACAATACGTTATCAAAAATCAAGTCCATTGTGTGGGAGAAATTTTGAGATATCTGAAGAAAACAATATTGTGAAAGGATTTGCTGCATGCATTTTCGTGTTGGATAGCCGCACATGTGGATTCATCGCCGAGGAAGCACGCAGTAAGCAGTTCTATCGAACAGTATTTTTCACATTTAACACTGTTAAATATGTGTTGTGTGCAGACAGGGCGTGTTTGAACCCAAAATTGTCAGATGTAAGCTAGACAAAATTGCGTGGCAGAAAATAGTGTTGTAGCCGCATCTGTTATAGGCTACTCGAGTTTTGTGGAAACGTTGGCTATGTTCTTCATGTACCGGCCGTTTGACAGATTCGGCTGATGTTGTCCTTGTGTTAATGGTTGTGTAATAACTTCTGTATGACCGGGCAATAAACATTTTTGTAAGTGTGTCTATAATGTGATAGTCTAAACTGATTTTATTTCGGGTGCGGGTCGGGTGTCGGTTCTATTTTAAGCGGGTCGGGTCGGGTGCGGATTTGAATTAGTGCTGCTGTCGGAAAACGGGTCGGATTCGGTTTTAAGCACTGCGGGTACGGGCGGGTGCGGATTTAAAAAATTGGACCCGTGCAGGACTCTGGCCTCAACCACCCACTTGCTCATCCTTTGCTTAGACACCGGACCTCCCTTGTTAGGAGACCCAAAGCACACAAATAATTGATCACTTTTACGCCACAGGGCAGCTCTGTGGACATAAGCGTCTAACGCCCGAACTGGGCAAAGCAAATTATTAGCCTCCTGGTCCGCATTCTGAAAGGGAGGAGGACAGAAGGCCTGCAGAACAATAGGTCTAGCCACATTAGAGGGGACCTTGGGGACATAGCCCGGTCTAGGGTGAAGAAAAGCTTTGACCATACCCGGAGCAAACTCCAAGCATGACGGAGCAACCGACAATGCCTGGAGATCCCCTATTCTTTTAAGAGAAGAGATGGCGAGAAGAAACAGAGCTTTCAGAGTTAGAAACTTCTCAGGAACCTCCTCAATGGGCTCAAAGGGGGCCAGGGAAAGGCCTTGCAGCGCAACGGACAAATCCCATGGTGGCACCCTAGAGCAAACTGCAGGCCTCAGCCTCCAAGTGCCACGAAGGAAACGAGATACCAGAGGGTCTTTCCCCACAGACATTCCACCCAAAGGAATGTGGTAAGCACCTATGGCCGCCACATAAACCTTTAGAGTGGACGGGGTCAGACCTGCAGTGAACCGGTCCTGCAGGAACTCCAGAACTGTACCAATTGGGCAGTTGACTGGATCCAACCGACGGTCACTACACCAAGAAGTGAATACTCTCCACTTCAGGGCATAAAGTTTCCTCGTGGAGGGAGCTCTGGACTGTAGAATGGTCTCAACAACCTCAGTTGAGAGACCTGACTCTATGAGCTGGGCTGAACCGAGGGTGAAATATCGAGCCCTCTGCCTGGGACAGAAGGTCCCTCCTGACGGGTAACTCCAGAGGATGCCCGTCGAGGAGGGACACAAGATCGGGAAACCATACTCTGCCCGGCCAGCGCGGGGCTATAAGAAGTAGATGGACCCGGTCCCTGCGAACTCTTTCCAGAACTCCCGGGAGCAGAGCCACTGGGGGAAAGGCGTACAGACGTAGCCTCGGCTACGTGAGGGAGAACCAAAGTGGACAGTGAGACGTCTCTCGAGACGCAAACAGAACCACTTGAGCTTGGCCAAACTCCCTCCATATCAGCTCCACCACCTCGGGGTGGAGCCTCCATTCCCCGGGCCTCGGCCCCTGTCTCGACAGAGTGTCTGCTCCTATATTCTGTACCCCGGGGATGTAGGCTGCCCTGAGAGACAGCAACTTCCCCTGGGACCACAAGAGGATATGGCGTGCCAAATTGGACAATGGGCGCGAGCGCAAACCCCCTTGGTGGTTGATATAGGCGACTACCGACGTGTTGTCCGTATGTACTAACACATGGTGTCCCCTGAGATCTGTGATAAAGCTCCTCAGAGCCCGGAAGACAGCTAACATCTCTAGGCGATTGATATGCCAGGAACGATGATGGTCTTCCCACAGACCTTGAGATGAGCGACCCTCTAGGATCGCTCCCCAGCCCGTGAGGGAAGCATCCGTCGTTAGCAGTTTGCGACGACAAGGAGCTCCCAACACTGGGCCTTGGGACAGGAACCAGGGTTTCTTCCACATAACCAAGGCACGTAGGCATCGCCGCGTGACCTTGATCGTGCGAAATGGGTTGCCCCTCGGGGAAAACCCTCTGGTCCTGAGCCACCACTGCAGGGGCCTCATGTGCAGTAGTCCAAAAGGTATCACGTTGGAAGCTGCTGCCATGAGACCCAACAGTCTCTGTAACTGTTTGACAGTGAGTAGCTGGCCTAGCTTTACACTTTTCACAGCTGCAAGGATGGAATCTATCTGTGGCGGTGACAGGCGCGCCTGCATCGACACAGAATCCCAAACCACGCCTAAAAAAGTGGTCCTCTGTAGTGGAGAAAGCACACTCTTCTTGGCGTTCAGCCGTAACCCCAACTCTTTCATGTGGGCGAGAACAACATCTCGATGTTGAACCGCCAACTGATGCGACTGAGCTAAAATCAACCAATCGTCGATGTAGTTCATGATGCGAATACCCTGGAGGCGCAGAGGCGCCAGAGCTGCATCCACGCATTTGGTGAAAGTGCGGGGTGATAAAGCCAGGCCGAATGGAAGAACTCGATATTGGTATGCTTTGCCCCCGAAAGCAAACCTCAGGAACTTCCAATGACACGGACGGATGGAAATATGGAAATATGCGTCCTTGAGATCTATCGTGACAAACCAGTCCTCGGACCTGATCTGTGGCACGATTTGTCTCAAAGTTAACATTTTGAACTTGAGCTGCATGACTGACTCGTTCAGAACTCGAAGATCTAAAATGGGACGCAATCCCCCGTCCTTTTTTGGAACTATGAAGTACCGGCTGTAAAACCCGGTTTCCCTGTTGGAGGGAGGTACATATTCTTTGGCCCCTTTCTCTAACAGAGTGTTTACTTCCTGTTCCATAACCAGAACCTGCTCGGGGCCCACCACTGTGGGCAGGACCCCCATAAACCGAGGTGGGCGTTTTTTGAATTGTATCTGATACCCTTTTTCCACGGTCTGCAGGACCCAACGAGAAACATTTGACAGTAGCTTCCACGCTGTCAAAGATTCTACTAGAGGTACCAGCCTCTCGAGACTGGTTTCTGGATTTTGTTGCTGTTGAGTAGTCGGTTCGACGCCCTGTAACGGCGTACCGGCAGGGAACGACCGAACAGACTGCTCTAGCACCCTCCTCGGAGGGGGCGGGCATCCCGAGGCCACTACGTTTCCGGGTGGACCTTGAGATATGTGCTCGCCGGAGACCGCTGCGCCCTGTAACACCGGAGGCGGCAGGGTTGGCAGAACGGTCCCCTGAGGGTACCGAAGAGAGACGGGCACCGTAAAAGGAGGTGTTAACCGCTCTGCTTCGGGGGGGACTACCCTCATTTGTCCTGAGCCCTCGGACATCAGGATTTCTTCCCAGCAGCCTTCTTGGCGGTAATAACGGTCCGCAGATCCGCTCTACCCCTCGAACACTGCTGGGTTTGAGCGCGCCCTCCGTGTCCCCGAGATTTTTGTGGGGGAGCACGGGAGGACACACTCTGCTTTTGAGTGGCACGATGATCAGCGCTCTTTTTAGAGGAGTGAGGCTGCTCCCGCTCAGCAGCCTCAATGAAAGAACGGCGGGGGAGAAGTTTCTGGAGTGCAGCAGCCTGTTTTGAAGCTTCTTGTGATTTAGCTACCGCACTCTTCTTTTGACACACTCTGCTTTTGAGTGGCACGATGATCAGCGCTCTTTTTAGAGGAGTGAGGCTGCTCCCGCTCAGCAGCCTCAATGAAAGAACGGCGGGGGAGAAGTTTCTGGAGTGCAGCAGCCTGTTTTGAAGCTTCTTGTGATTTAGCTACCGCACTGTTCACTGCATCTCCAAATAGCCCAACAGTAGAAACCGGAGCATCTAATAGAACATGTTTCTCTCTATCTTTGATGTCACTCAGATTGAGCCACAGATGCCTCTCAGTGGCCACCAGGGCTGCCATAGACCGCCCGATTGATTTAGCGGTCTCCTTGGTGGCCCTGAGAGACAAATCTGTGGCTCTACGCAGTTCGGCTACTGTGTTAGGACCAATACCCCCGCCCTCCTCTAAATCACCCAGTAATTCTGCCTGATAGGCTTGCATAAGGGACATCGTATGCAGACACGCTGCCGCTTGACCAGCGGCTGCATACGACTTATGAATCAGGGAGGAAGTAAATTTAACTGGTTTAGTGGGGAGTGTAGGAGCCTTCAGGGAAGATGCCGTTGCTGGAGAGAGATAGCCCGCAAGCGTCTCTTCCACCTTCGGCATCTCCCCATAACCATACTCTTTATATTTGTAGATGGAAGAGTAATGTGAAGTTTGTGGTGTGTAAACTCTATATGACATAGGTTTTCCCCACGATCTCGACACCTCGGTGTGGAGATCGGGGAAAAACGGAAGACTCCTGCGCTGAGGCTGTGCACGAGATGGCAGGAAGCGTTCGTCGAGTTTGCTTTTCGAACGAACGTCCTGCCTATCCTCTGGCCACTCAATAGAAAGTCTGTTGACTGCTCTAGTCACTACATCGATATTTTTTAAAACATAGTGCAGAAATTAATGTTTT
Organism: Rutilus rutilus; assembly: GCA_021464565.1. Classification (NCBI taxonomy): domain Eukaryota; kingdom Metazoa; phylum Chordata; class Actinopteri; order Cypriniformes; family Leuciscidae; genus Rutilus; species Rutilus rutilus. Next base: position 4,483,825 of record JAJAQA010000008.1, on the reverse strand, counting down.
GTCAGAACCGCTAGTAAATTACATGTTATTTTGTTTTAGTTGTCTATTCAGAATCGTGTGAGAGTTGTGATCTCCATTTTTAACCAAAGAAATTGTGATTCTCAGTTTATCCAGAATCGTGCAGCTCTAAAACTTTTATCTTTTTCCCATCACATTAATTAATCAGAATAAAACACAGTCCTTTCTTTCTCTCTTTCATTTAAGGCATGCATTAAAGAGCAAAATGACATGAATCTGAAGTATCTAGTTAAATAAGTCAACTGTATTAGACAGGGTTGTAATACCTGCATGCAACATCTTGTTAGTAAAAAAGCCCTCAGAAAGACCTTGCAAAAACCCTCTCAGAAAACACCCATCAATGCCTATATGCAACGATAAGCTGTTCCTTGAGAGGTTGCAAGAATCTTCAACACATTCTCATGGAAATTTGTAACTATTTAGTATTTTGCAGACCTGGTGCGCTAATTGGTATGAATTCTTAGATTTTTCTATAAAATCGAAAGTTTTTGTAGAATTACATTGTGCGAACTGATACGAAATCGCCACCTTGTAAACATTTTCTCGTAAGATTGGGTTGGAATCTTTTCATTTTCTGGTGTCTTCTCATGGGTCAAATGATGATTAAATGATCTATGGCCACTGAGAACAGATTCACAAGCTAGGATCTTATTTCCTCAGGACACGGTGAAAGCCAATTGCTGCGTCTAAAATAGAATACTTTAGTGATGTGTTGTTCGTGAACGAGCTGGCTCTAAGAGCCGATTCTTTGTAGCGAACGAGAAGAGCCGACTCCCGTCAGGGAGAGCCGAATCTTTATTTGGGGCAGGACTTTATATGGATGGGCACACCATGTGGCCAATCACATGGGAGGACAGATTAGGATCATACCATTATGTGAAAGGAAGGGGGACACACGCGAGTGATGATAGCCAGTGTATAGTGGTACAGGCCAGGTACACAGAACGACAAAGAGAGAGGCGGGGGAGCCGGATTTAAATGCTAATGTTAAGACTTTTGCCTTTATTTATTTGGTTTGTTTGCTGTGGTTCTGTGTTCAATTGTTCAATTCAAGTTTTATTAAAATGTTAAATAATAGTAACTGTGTATTTTTTTGTAACGAAAAAATGCATAGAAAAAAAGGCTTTTATGAAAACACTGAATAAAAAATTGCTTACCAACACACAAATCATTCACAATTGCTAAATTGAGCTAAAATAGAAAGCTTCGATTGATACTATAGGAAGAGCCATTTGGAAGCCGTAAGAGCCGGACTTCCCATCACTAGAATGCTTCCTTACTACATAGTATGTGAAAAACAGAACGGCAAAAGATTAGTATGACCCAATTCATAGTATTTAAAAAACAGTGGGTAAAAAAGTATCCGGATGACCTACATGTAACATTTATGTTCTGTTCTGTTTTGGCTCAGTTTCATTTTGTTTTGGTTCTGATTTCCCGGTTCTAGTTTGCCTAGTTTTTGATTAGTTCTACGCACCTGTTTCTGTTCAGTTGATTGCTCTCCCTTGTATTTAAGCCCTCAGTTTCCTTTGTGTCATTATCGTTTATGTTAAGCCTGGTTGTTTCCTGAGCTTTTTCCCTGTGATTCTCCTACGTGTTCCTAGTGGAATTTACTATTAAAGCGGTGCTATGCAGTCGCTATCGCTTTTTGCTCGCAGGTTTCTCTATAGAGCTCCCCTACAGCTTCGGAATTGATATTTGACAACACTGTAATAAAAACTTGATGGCGACTCTCCCCCATGGGGGGAAGCCGGCGAACGCACAGAGCCATGTCCAATGACGTATGTATGATACACAGAAGGCTAGCATATAAATGTATCTGTGCAGTTCCGTAAAGCAATTCGTTACATCGCGAGACCTGATATCACGCAATACTTCCTGACGCTGAGCCCAAAGTTTCAAGGGTGTTTCAAAGTTTCAAGGAAGCGAGATGGCCACCATTCAACCCGAAAAAAGTCATATAACCATTCCAATGACTCCGAAGCTGTTCAGTTAAGGTAAATTAAGCTAAAAAAAACTGCATAGTTCCCCTTTAAAGACTCCGATGGATCCGATGGATACTTTACTATCTCATGAGACCACAGGAGAGGATTTGTGAATGGCAGTGAATTGACGCAACTGACACTTGTAGGTTGTGACAGTAACAACATACCGGATGAAGTATGTCCGCATTGTATTCATTTACTTATTATATAAAACATACTTTTTAATGATCACGAAGTAAGCTAAAATTGAAATGTATTTCGGACCCACTGAAAGTAATGTTTAGATTGACAGAATCAGTAGTTTTAACAAACTTTATACAAACATTCAATCTAAAGATATACTCTTTGATTATGACATTGCCACACCTCTCCATATAAAACTAATACCATCTAAATACTGCTTTACATTGAAAGAGGTAATCTTGGATGGACTCTTTGAACCACATAGAACACCTTAAGCCTAGTTCACTCTCTACAGGATTTTAAGCCCAATTTAAGCCCGATTTGCAAGTTAACGAGCTTGCCGACAGGTCGGGCTGTAATCGCGTGCAAATCTGCGGGTGATCCGCGCGCGCCAATCTTTATGTGTGAAATATTAAACGACGCATCAAAAACATTCGCTGACACCTCGCCGACGCCAGACAAATATCTAGCATGCTAAATATCTGGAGCTGTCGGCCGACTCGATAGCCTGTGGTGTCACATGTCGTGACGAGCAACAGCCAATGAGAGAGCAAGGCATAGGTTGATGTCACCAAAAGAAAAACAGCAGAAGCACCAGCAATGGCTTCAAGAAAAGTTTGGACCCAAGAAATTGAGCTTTGTCATTATAAACATGTTTTACTCACCACCAACTCTCCCTGTAGCACAGACAATCCCTGCTATGTGTGCTTATCCATCCTTTCACCCATTTTTTTTTTTCCAGGGTTCTGAACATATCATTGCGCAAACAACTTGCACCGCCAATTTTGTCCCGGCGTCCATTTTCAAATAGACAACTCCTGTTTCGCGTACTTTCCCATTCCACTTCTCGCGTGTGTTTTCGTGACAAAAAGTGGTTTGGGGACCGGATAGAGTTGTTGTCAGCTCGTGTAGTGTGTAACCCCCTGTTGCAGATCATTTACGTAGTGAACACCACAACGACTTCAAGACTCCAGAGCAAGTCATGTAGCGATCTGCCGACGTTTAAAGTTGTGTAGTGTGAACTAGGCATTAGCAGCCGCATGGCAACACTTTAACACCCTATTAACCACCCAGTAATAACCTGGCAACCAGCCACAACACCATATTAACCACCCAGTAATAACCCGGCAACCAGCCACAACACCATCTAAACAACCACTCAGAACACCTTACCAAATGCTTAGCGATGTCCTAGTACCACCACCAACACCCGAGCAACTGCTAACATTATCCACCGAAACATCCTTGCAGCCCTCAGTCCAGCATAGTAATGGTCAGCTCTCCATGGGGAAAACAACATTTACATTATAAGACTCTTGTTAAATCAATGTCCAGACATTTCATTTCTATAAAGATTCATGTTTAGAGCATATATCTAGCATATACCATGTATCTAGAGACAGTCTTTATTTTTCTAACAGAAGAATCGTTTGAACTGGAGTTTGGGTTACAGTGGACTTTGCTGCATGTTTCACAACAACATCTGTTTTAAAAAAAAAAGTGAAAGTCTAGCATGGCCGTAACATGACATTATTCTTTCTGTCCCCTCTATTTACAGATGAGTAATTATAAAATTAAGACTTGTGCTAACCAACGCTGCCATAACATTATTCCAACCCACGTAAACAGGTAACAGGCAGACAGACAGATGCATAATCTCAATTACAGAATCATTAAACAGGAAAAAGACAAATCATTTCAGCCTGACAGAATTATTTTCAGGTGGAAGTCAGAGTTGTGTTGCTGGAGAGAAACACAGTATGGGTTTACAAACATTTCTATCATCCTGGTCTGACACAACAAGATGACGATATGTCTGCAAGAGCAACAGAGAGCCCTTACATGGTGTTCAGGCTGTGTGTGTGTGTGTGTGTTAATAGCAAAAGAGGCAGCTTTTGCTTTTGCACGAATATCTTGAGCTCAGAAACTTTGGTCTGTGGAGATCATGCTGCTGGCATAAGCATAGTCCAGACATTCGGAATTCCATATTTCACTTTTGAGGAATGGTATCAGATGGGATTAGATTCGGTCCAGTTCAACTTTCCCAAGAGAATCGGACCAAGCAAGCTCAACTCAGGCCTGAAGTATCCATGCAATCCAGTATGAGATGCCTCTCCTCTGTGATCCCCCCGGACTCCAGAGCTAATGACTGATGCAGAGAGAAGCCAATACTCCGAGGAAAAATGCGAGTATGGAAAAAAAATGGCTGCAAGAGTTTTGTGCTGCACTTTCCCTCATGATTTAGTATGCCTTATGAGATGCCCATCCAAGTTTGAACAGATTTAATCAATCAATATGATATTCACACCTAAGAGTATGTACAGTGCTATGCATAAGTTTAGACACCCATACTAAAGTTGACTAAAAAGAGGAATAAAAAATCATCTTTTGGAAACTGAACTTAATGCCTTAATTTAAAAAATTAGGAAAAATCCAACCTTTAAGGACACCAATTTTCTTTGTGAATGAATAATGCATCGTAAATAAATCAATGTTCTTCCTTAAAATACAGGGTGCATAAGTTTGGACACCCCTATGTTAAATTCCCATAGAGGCAGGCAGATTTTTATTTTTAAGTATTTTTTTTAATTTTTTGTTTAGGATACTATGCATCCTGATAAAGTTCCCTTGGCCTTTGGAATTAAAATAGCCCCACATCATCACATAGCCTTCACCATACCTAGAGATTGGCATGGTTTTATTTCAGTTAGCCTAATAGCTGGTTTGATTTGCATTGAGAGATGATCTTATGGAAAGTACCCCATGCCAATCTCTAGGTATGGTGAAGGCTATGTGATGATGTGGGGCTATTTTAATTCCAAAGGCCAAGGGAACTTTATCAGGATGCATAGTATCCTAAACAAAAAAAAAAAAAAAATACTTAAAAATAAAAATCTGCCTGCCTCTATGGGAATTTAACATAGGGGTGTCCAAACTTATGCACCCTGTATTTTAAGGAAGAACATTGATTTATTTACGATACATTATTCATTCACAAAGAAAATTGGTGTCCTTAAAGGTTGGATTTTTCCTAATTTTTTAAATTAAGGCATTAAGTTCAATTTCCAAAAGATGATTTTTTATTCCTCTTTTTAGTCAACTTTAGCATGGGTGTCTAAACTTATGCATAGCACTGTAATTGTCCAGTGCTTTTCCTCATATGGGTCAAAGTTTCAGGGTGAAACTCCTTTTCTCTCAATAACCTAGACATGCCACTGAAGCTCACAGAACCTGCTAAAACTGCAAACTGTATTTTGGTTATTATGATTTACAACTGTTAGATGTGGGCAGTGAAATGTAGGCATTTATTGCTCAGTTAAAACACACAGTGCACTAAAAAATTGAATAATTCACATACTGTTTGATAGTTCACCTAAAACTGAATATTCATCATTTACTCACTTTCATCTCTTTCCAATCCATGAGATGTTTTAACACAAAAGAAGCAGAATGTCCAGGCTACTCTTCTTCATTCATTAAAAATTCACTGAAAAACAATGAGTCAAAAAACAGTCCAAACAACTTAAGCGATACATTACAAGTAGTATATGATACCAAACAATAGATTTGTGTGAGGAACAGACAGTGATGTAAAGTATTTGAGTAAATGTAATTAGTTACTGGACTTTAGTACCTTTTTGGCTACTCTGTTGTTTTACTGAGTATCAAAGATATTAGCAACTATCTACTTGATTACAATTTTGAATAGGAATATGTACACTTTACTCCAATACATTTGTGATACGTAATGCAATTACTCATTACAGCCTGCATGGCACCTACCCAAAACCATGAGGCCGAAACCAGCACGTACAGTGCAAGTGGGTTGTGATGGTCTAATTTTACTGAACATTGTTTTATTTATCTGTTATATTGAAGAGACCTAGGATATTGGTTTACTTATGCCCTTTTTGTGCACTTGAGCTTAACTAAGACTTGAGTGTTTGTATATGTTTAAGAGTTTTATTTTGATTTTAGAAAATAAACATGTGATTTCTTTCCTCACAAATCAACTGTTTCTTGTTTTTCACCAGAGGTGGACAGTAACAAAGTACATTTACTTGAGTACTGTACTTAAGTACACTTTTTGAGTATCTGTACTTTACTTGAGTATTATTATTTCTGGAAACTTTTTACTTGAACTTCACTACATCTGAAAGACAAATATCATACTTTTTACTCCACTACATTTCTGTCAAGGTCCTCGAGTAGAAAGTAGTAACGTCAGTCAGGGAATGATTTTAGTTGCATTTTGGTTGGAAATGAAAGTCAGGTTGACGTTAGAACACGACTGATGTTGGATTCTGACATCAACCTGATTTTCATTTTCAACGTTGGGTTTGGTCTTCTAAATGTGAATTGTGTCATTGTTTTGGAGCACACTAGCTTATAGATAACAGTAAGGCTAACAAATTCATACTAAAAGCCAAAAAACTTTAAATAGGGCACTATTTGAGGGAACAGCCATTTGGGTGTCCGAAACCATTGTGGACGTTATTCAGTGAGTGACTTATTCAATCTCACATTCAATCCCACTACTGGAACTGTGTTCTAGAAATACATGTGATATTGATATGAGGGTAGGCAGGCAGGCATAGATTCAACAGCATAATGTACTGTAAGTATTACATACAACAATGCAACAATAATAAAACAATGCATTGACATTTACTTTTTACTTTTGATACTTAAGTACTTTTAAAAGCAAGTACTTATGTACTTTTACTTAAGTAAAAATCAGTCTTTACAACTTTTACTTGTAACGGAGTAATATTTGACCAGTAGTATCTGTACTTTCACTCAAGTAAGGAAGTTGTGTACTTTGTCCACCTCTGTTTTTCACTGGCATGTCTCTTGGGTGTTGAGGACTAGTGCATCTTTGAGCCTATATTCAGTATGAGTAAAATACTGAAGTACTGTTAAAATCAGATACTCTAAGACTTTGCTCAAGTCGTATTTGGAATTGGAGTGTTATTACTTGTAATTGAGTCATTTTTGCTGTAAGGTATCTGTACTTTTACTCAAGTATGGTTCAGGTACTCTTTACACCTCTGGGAACAGAATGAAATTTAAGCGATTATTCACTAAAAACCTCAAGTTTTAATTTGCACTTGACCCCTCACGGTTGGCCACTAGAGTTTGGCATCATAGACAGTAAAACTGTTGCTGGGTTTAAAAGTGCAAATTAAATTTTGAGAGCGATGGTGGAGGATTCTCAGTGAACAACGACTTTTGTTTGTTTATCACACATTTGACCTCAGAAGACTTGGATGATTAATGCTTTTCTGTTTCTTTTCTGTTGTTTTATTCTAGCTTTACTGCCCCTGTCCCTTTTGTTATATGGAAAAGAACGGTATGAACATTCTGCTAAACTTGAAAATATGAATTTAGAAAAACAAAATGGTAAGTAAACGATAACAGAATTATTTCTGGACGATGCATTCCTTTGAGTCGGTTTCTTGCGAATGCTAGAAATGTGGCTAATGCTCTCCTGTGGGTTTTAATATTTCCATATTCTGAAGCATAAAAGAATCCTTTGGCCAAGAATCTCTCTTTGATGTGATTTATGTCTCAGGATTAAAGTAAATCCCTCTAAAGGATCTTTTTGAATTCCAGGGGTGGCGAGCATTCTTGTCAAGTCAAAAATACAAGCTCTCCTGCACATGATGAACTCATCTCTAGATCTGGTTCCTGATATAGACCCTGTGTCATGCTAGGCACTCCGGTGACGGCGTCTGTAAAATTAGGAATACCGTCAACATCTGGGATTATGAAAAGGACACTTTTCAACAGCACTGGTCGATTTTCTGACATTTGATCCGTTCACAAATCTCAGCAAAGACAGAGCAGTTAAAAGCGTTGAGATGAAGTGCATTGGTCATTAAGTCATGATGTCAGCTCAGCTCTCGTCCAGACTGAAAAAGGCAAAGGACAAATGAATGTGAAGGCTCTTTTAAAGTGAAGTTTTAATTTTATAATACATATCAAATTTGCCCCAGGTTTGCAACATATAATTCACATTATAGTGGTCTCTAGAGGTCTCTCAGTATTTATAGCCCACACTAGCCTCAGAGCCGATCCCATTCTGTGGTCTAAAGGTACCAAGCAGGAGGTACTTCTTGAGCTTACAGTACCCTGGGAAGAGAGGATGGAGGAGGCACATAAGTCCAAGCTGAAGAAATATCAGGCTCTTATCTTTGAGAGCCAACTTAATGGATGGATGTTTTGGAATCTGTCGAGTTTTGCCAGGATTGAAGTTATGAGTGTGTGTATTGTACAGTAGGCTTGGTGCAGTCAACAGGACAATGGCAGAGGCAAAAGTGCAAGATAACTTTTGTTAATAAGAGTTGCATTTCTTTGTTTACCATAAGTGAGTTTGTCTTTGTTTTATAGTTGTTGTGTTTTCATTATAAAATAATGAACCACAAACAAAGCATTCGTTTTAAAGTAAGGTGAAAAACCAAAGATCATTTATTTATTTGTTACAACGCGGGTATCCGTCTTATTGATTTTGTTCTAAAAGTTTGATGATTAATATAAGCAAATTGTGACTCTGGATCACAAAACCAGTCTCGAGTCGCATGGGTATATTTGTGGCAATAGCCAACAATACATTGTATGGGTCAAAATTATCAATTTTTCTTTTATGCCAAAAATCATTAGGATATTAAGTAAATATCATGTTCCATGAAGATATTTAGTTAATTTCCTACCGTAAATATATAAAATATTTATCTTTGTGAGTGAATGCAGCACAATCATGAACATAAATGGACAACTTTAAAGGAGATTTTCTCAATGTTTAGAATTTTTTGCACCCTCAGATTCCAGATTTTCTAATAGCTGTATCTCAACCAAATATTGTCCTATCCTAACAAACCACACATCAATGGAAAGCTTATTTATTCAGCTTTCAGATGATGTATAAATCTCAATATCCAAAAATTGACCCATATGACTGGTTTTGTGGTCCAGGGTCACAATTTAACATTGTGCTATTTAACTGTTGTTGTGTTTTCATTAATAATAATAATGAACTACAAACTTAAGCAAGGGGAAGAAGGGGAAAAGTAAGGGGAAAAGCAATATTTTCCAAATATGCGCACTTTCAGACTAAGAGCTCTAACTGACGCTGTAGTGCATCTATGTGAACACAAATAACCTGGAGCAGACGTGACTGAATTAATATGCGTGTTGATAATCTATTAAAAATATAAAAAATTACATGTTGATTATTTTGTCACTGCAACCTAGTTTTATCATAAACAGTGGGTCAAATATCAAAGCTGGAGCCTTTAATCTTTCTAATGATACTCGGTTTGTCCAGAATCCAGATCGAGTGAGAGTGTGATGTTTTAAAGTGCAGTGAATGTTGAACAACAATAATTAACAATAATCAACAATAAAAGGGCTAATATGAGTCAATTTGTCATATTATTTTATTTTTGGTGTTTTATTTAAAACTAGTGCAAAATGCCCGTGCAAAATCAGTTTGTGTGTGTGTTTTTAGTAATTGTTGGTTTGGTGTGTGCTCATTGTTACAATTACACAGCAAAAGTTCAGTGACATTTTTATTTGTGCATGGTAGAAAGCACACAGTGAACTCAGAGAAAACGCTATGCTTGAGCAAACAGTTTGTGAATAGGCAACTACAAATGATGCCCGTGAAAGAGACTGTGAACGCATTGAATAGGATATGTTTAGTTGGAGAATAGCATAGGCTACTATTACACAGTAGCGATAACGTTAAGCGCACCAGAATGAAATATAATATTCAGAAGTAAGCAGCATAGCTGACTTACAGATTCAGTTAACATCCACAAATGAATAAGCGCGTCGATTCAGGGAGCAGTGGAAAGTGCAACAAAAGCATTTGTTTTAAAGTAAGGGGGAAATCCAAAGACCTTTAATTTATGTGTTACAACGCAGGTATACCATGCTATTAGTCTTATTCGTTTATCTAATAAAAGTTTGATGTTTTTCATTGTACTATTTTATTGTTGTTGTGTTTTTACATTAATTGTAATAGTGAATAAATATTACGCATCTGTTTTGTTCCAAGAAAAGGAAAGATCTAAAGTTAAAGATCAAAATAAAAGATACAGATCTTGAGCGTCATTGACAAATATCTTTTCTTGTAAAATATGCAGTGTAACCGGTGTAATTTGTTAATCGGTGGGAAAAATTCCTCACTTGCACATTGTTGTCATTGAGGACCACTGTCCTGCAGAGTTTAGCTCCATCCCCAATCAAAGACTAATCATCCCTGAGCAAGCTAATCAAGGCCTTCAGAGTTACAAGAAAATGACAGGTAAGTGAGTTTGATCGTGGTTTGAGCTCAATTCTGCAGGGCATTGACCCACCAGTGCCAGATTTGAGGATCCCTGCACTAGGGCTTAAACACAAGGGTAACTTACCTACGCTAAAGTAAGGAAATGGTTACAGACATTGGGAATTAAAGCACATGAACATTGATGATCTTTATTGGTGCACAGACTCTTGTGATAAGTAGTTTGTAAGTGATTCTAGTCTGTTGAATGGCACTAGAAGGTAGAAGGATTGCCAGTATCGCAGATGAATGGTCCGGTAGTAAAAGGAGTCCGGGTGGGAAAGCACTATTTATTTAGTTGATAATGTAATTGGTTTCTCCAAAGCTCCAACGTAGGAGGGGGTGAGCAGAAATGTTTTGTCCAGTAATGTTATATGTTGGGTTGTTTAATTAGTGTTCATTTGGGTTCATTTAGATGTTGGTAATGGTTGTATTATTGGCTAATAATTTTTTTTTACGTTTATTAGAGTGTTTGATTTTTGTATGGTCATGTAGTTCATTATTTAGTTTTCTCTTTTATGTTTAGTCTGTGCTCTTTGCTGGGGAGACTGGTATAGTTTGGTCAAGGTGGGATACCAGTTAACCCAGAGCTAGTGTGGTGTCTAGTGTCACAGATACACCAGACTCAGCTGTCACTCCCTTACAATGCTCTCTATCTCCAGAATTCTTCTGATCATCGCCTGATTCTCATCTGCACACTCATCACCACAGTATACAAGCACACACCTCAGTCACACTCAGTGTCGGGGCTACGACGTGGATACAAGTGTATGACTAACCTGAGCTTACTTCCAGCATCTTCTACTCCTTCGTCCTTCGTGATCATCTCCAGTCTCCATTCCTGCTCTCCACTTCAGCGCTTCATCTCTTCAGTCCTGTCATGATTTCCCTCACCTGGATCTCACTATTCACTGGCCACTGAGGTGTGTGTACTCCATCTCCCCAGGCAATCTCTTGTCACAATCTCCTGGAATCCACTTGAAAGACATAAAGACTCAGTTACCGGTTATATCTTATTCCACTGTGTTTGTATCTGCATCTGATACTCACCTGTTGTCCCCTGCATATTGCAGTCAATAAACGGTTAACTTACCGTCTTCTAACTTCTCTCTCTTGAGTCTGGTTACGTTAAACCTAGTAATATAATCGGTAACACTTTAGAATACTGTTTCTTACTTACTGCAAAACGAATAAGGTCAATTTGCTAAGGTAATTTTGAAAATGAATAGGCCTAATTATAATTTTACTGGAGTAATATTTTACTGGGGTATCTACTTTTACTCAAGTACTTGATTACTTCATCCACCACTCCACTGCTAAACCGGGTTATTGTAGTGACTACTGTGTATGACTGTTCATTAGTAGTTACTTCATAGTTATTTTTCTTGCACATTAATTCATAGATCATTAATAATAGTTCTTCAAGAGTTATGACAGAATTCATTAGTTATTGATTAACTAACTGATACTTAACACAATCATAAAATTCTATTACATTCTGATTAGTTAACACATCTTCCTTAGAAGAATTACCTATGAGTTCTTCAATAATTCCTTATTAGTTATGCAGTGAGAAACAGTATTCTAAAGTGTTACCATATAATCCTCTGATTTTTAGAGACAAAGTAGGTATTTTTGAACTTACCATATTTGTTTTTGTCTTATAATTTTTTTAAATAGATTTTATAAGTGGAGTTTACTATAGATAGATGGATAGATATATTGCTTATTAATCTGCAAGTCTTAACTTGATTTTTCAAACTTATTTTTGACATTGTTTTATCAAGTCTCCTTAAATTCTACAGTGCTTTACACAATGCAGATTGTTTCAAAGCAGCTTCACAGTAATACACGGGTAAATAACAGAATCAATGATGCAAACTCCATCAACTATGATGCATGATGAATACTGCAGCATCTCTAAAAATCAGTGCCATACAAATAGTGTTTTGTAGCCATAACCTGTGTATATATATATATATAGAGAGAGAGAGAGAGAGAGAGAGAGAGAGGAACGTTCTTACCTTTTTTGTGACACAAGGTAACAAGGAACACCTGGGGAGACAATCAAGGGGAACCAATCAATAATGAAAGTACAAAGGGACTACAAATCTGGCACAGGAAACCAGAAACAAGAAAAATCTGACAGAACTTAAAAAGTAATGCATTTTAAGTTTTATTTTAAAGGTCCCGTTCTATGCCCCTTTTCACAAGATGTAAAATAAGTCTCTGATGTCCCCAGAGTGTGTATGTGAAGTTTGAGCTCAAAATACCCAACAGATCATTTTTTACAGCATGTTTAAATTTACATTTTTTGGGGCTCAGAAAAACGAGCTGTTTCAGTGTGTGCCCTTTAAATGCAAATGAGCTGCTGCTGGACGACCCAGGGGGCGGAGCTTCATGAGCTCGCGCTCAGTCTGTCAGGACAAATTCATCTCACGGAATGATGATAATATCAGAAACTCTCAGTAATGGCGTTCATTTCGAGTCGGACAATAATGCCTACAGAGTCAGAGTGCTGTATAGAGATGAAACAGGTATGGTTTAGTAGTTTAATACGGTTATTATAACGTATTTGTCATCTGCTTGTATGTATCCATTATTTATTAACAGCCTACAAGTCTGCTGTTTCGGACCAGGTCCGAATGATGATCAAACATGTACTGATGAGTTTAATAAAGTTTATTGTACATCACACAAAAGATGAAGCGTCAGTTTTACTTCAGAAAATCACGGTAAGAGCTGAGTAAACACAGTAGCCTAAGTTATAAGAAGTGCGCAAGTAGCCAGTAGAGTTGAGGGAGCATTCCTGTGGGCGGAGGTTAGTCCAAAAACGGTTCTGGTGACATCATGAATGCAGGAAGTAGAGGGGTGTAGTCCAAACGAGTCGTTCGTTGTAGGCTTTGAAAGGCAACTTCTGTTAAATAAAATATCTCGCTTGGCATTGAACTTTGAGCGTTATAATTTTACAGATATTATTTATACTCTAACAACAACATTACACACTAACTAAACTTTGAAACATGGAATCGCATAGAACGGGACCTTTAAAGGGGTCCTTGATTATTATTTCACTTTTTTCACTTTAGTTTAGCCCCTTTCACACAGAGATTCCGGAAAATACACGGATAAAGTGACCCGGGATTTGACCCGGATTCGTTTGATTTTGGTTCATTCACACTGCCAGTGATTTTCCGGAATCAGAGACCCGACACACAACCCGTAAAAATCCTGTAAAGACACGTGACATCGATGTGACTTGTAATGTCTCAGCAGCGTCTTAAGTTTGCTTATGAGCTGCGATTCCTCTCTCTCGAGAAACCACGCTTGTGCATTTTTTTCTCTGATTCGATCATAAACTTGCGCATTACGTACCGTTTCACAGCTGGCGAACGATCCCGGCTTCAGCGTCATCACTACGACACGCATTATTACGGCTTTTGTTCACACAGCGCGCGTTCCGGGACTGAACACGGCAATGTTACTAGGTCCCCAACCCAGCATCGATGCCGGCATCAATCCCGGGTCGAGTTTGCGTTCACACAATTTCCCAGTAATTTGCCGGGATCATCGCTCTGTGTGAAAGGGGTTTTAGTGTGTAGTGTTGCTGTTTGAGCATAAACAACATCTGCAAAGTTACGACGCTCAAAGTTCAAAGCAAAGGGAGATATTTTCTTTTACAGAAATCGCTTTTAAGGACTACAACAAACGGCTGGTAGGGACTACAACGAGCTTCTTCCCTGGTTGGTGACATCACTAACCCTAAAGTTCAGTAGCCCCGCCCACTGATTCGAGCACGACAAGTAGCAGTAGGAAAACAACCGATGTGACGCTAACACTTGATCGAGCAAGTAAGCGATAAACACGTCTTAGAAGAGTGCAAAATGTTGTGCAGTGCCAGGTTGTGGAAAAACACAGTAGCTGCATTGGATTTGCAGAGAGCCTGAAATTAAACAACGATGCTGTGCCTTCGATATTGGATCCATCAGGAACAGCGCAACACACTTATGTAAGTAAAAAAGTTTTTACTGTGTCACTATTGCTTTGTTACAGATTTGTTTGATATGTACGGGATAATGTGTACGTCTAACCAAAATCCCCAGTGCGGTGACCACAGTGATTTCTGATATGTACTGAATTATGTAGGCCCACAGTCAGATGTTTTTGTCTCTAAATCGTTTATTGTCAGTAAATCAAACCAGTGACTAAACGGTCAACTTCACAGTGTTTCTCTTAGAAGGATGAAAATAATCGGTTATTTAAACTTGTGATTAAATTATACTGTAGAAATCAATCAAAGAACACTCCCTTTACAATTGCTGAGCTGTCAATCAAACAGCGTGAGTTTATCAGTGATTGAGTTCTGGACTTTCGCCAAAACTCCCATTATAATCAACGAATCTCTTATTTACATTGTGTTTGCACTGTTAGTTATGATGAAAGCATCCGTTAGTGTGCAGAAATCGAGTTACAATGACGAGATAGTTTTCGTGAGAGTTCCACATGTAATACTTAGCTATTTCATATGCAGAGATGTCAGCCAATCACAGCAGTGGGCGTTTACACTGAAGTCTCACAGCAGCCAATCACAGCAGTGGGCGTTTACATTGAAGTCTCACAACAGCCAATCACAGCCGTAGGCGTTTACACTGAAGTCTCACAGCAGCCAATCACAGCAGAGGGCATTTACACTGAAGTCTCACAGCAGCCAATCACAGCAGTGGGCGTTTACACTGAAGTCTCACAGCAGCCAGTCACAGCAGTGGGCGTTTACACTGAAGTCTCACAGCAGCCAATCACAGCAGTGGGCGTTTACACTGAAGTCTCACAGCAGCCAATCACAGCAGCCAATCACAGCAGAGGGCGTTTACACTGAAGTCTCACAGCAGCCAATCACAGCAGTGGGTGTTTACACTGAAGTCTCACAGCAGCCAGTCACAGCAGTGGGTGTTTACACTGAAGTCTCACAGCAGCCAGTCACAGCAGAGGGCGTTTACACTGAAGTCTCACAGCAGCCAATCACAGCAGAGGGTGTTTACACTGAAGTCTCACAGCAGACACGCCCCTTCAAACAGAGCGTTCAAATCAGAGTAGGAAAAATGCCTTTTATTTCTAAATTATGACAATTTTTGATGTAAAAATCATACTAACATTATAAGTGCACCCCAGGAAACATTATAAAATAATAAAATAATGCAGTTCATGACCCCTTTAATTAGTATGTTTTATACAAGTAGTGACAGTGTGACACATACCCTTAAGGCTGGTTTTCTGTTGAAGAACATCTATCAACTAGGCTAGATTTTATCTACTGGCCCTAGTCATTTAGGTCTGAGGTAGGAATAGGTAGGTTCTGAAGCTAGAATAGTTTAGTAGAGAACTTTTCAAATGATATGATGAAAAGGGGTAGAAACAAAGCAATTGAGTAAGAAACATCCAAAAATTACGATGATCCACCACTAGACCGGCTCTAACCAGCATAAACCAGCCTGGAGCAACAGGGAATTCATGCTGCTTTATGCTGGATTGTTCAGCAGAGACTTCCCACAAGAATAGTGGTTTTAGCTGTTTTTGGACATTTGGTCCCCATCAGCAGGGCCGGATTAGTACCCCCAGGGGCCCCTGGGCACTGAAGCTCATGGGCCCCCCTCCCCTACCTGACAACCACACTCTCCAAAGGAACACACACACACACACAATACTAAGGCCCACCGGGTGTGGGATTTGACATGCCAATCACTATTGGTCAAAAGCTGAATGACAAGTTCACAAGACAATGATACCAATTTTTTTTTTTTTTTTTTTGAAAAGTAGGGCTGCACGATTTGGGGAAAATGTCATATTGCTATTATTGAGGTCAATATTGCGATCGCAATATACAGTTACGATAAAATATATAAATGGTTTCAGGAGTCAACTTGCTTGGTTCTCAAGTAAAATGCACACATAGATTAGTGATAATGCTGAAATGTGTATTTCTCAACTCAGACTAGAAACAACAACTAAATGCACTGTTTTCAAATTAAAATACTATTTTTTACTAAATTAAATATCGACATCTTTGCAAACTTGTTATATGTCTCAATAATACAATAGTAAAAAATAAATGTCATATTTACCAGTGCCCTTACTGTCTAACAGGTAGGCCTATAGGACATATACCGATATTGAATAAAGTTATCAAACAGTCTGCACTGCATAAATTATAAATTAAATATAGACTAATCCTTATTAAAGCTAAAAAAGTTCTTTAGTTAAGAGCAGTGAGTAATTTTCTCTGTTCTTTTTGTTCTGATTAACTTTACTGACAGAAAGCTTTATTGGCTGCTGTCTCTTTAAGACCGCAGAGACGCCGGCAGAGACGTTGATCTCACGCGCGCGCCTCATTCTCTCAAATCTCTTTACGTTCATCATAAGACTGCTCTTATGTTATGAAGATACTCAACAAAAAACTGACATTTTGGCATAATTGTGTGTGTTGTCAATGTAAGTTCAAGCTCGAAAGAGAACTTTATTCTGGCGTGCTGTCTGTGCGCACGATACTGGCGCGTCTTTCTCTGTGTGTGTGTGTCACAGTCACACTTTTGTCTTGTCGCATATTAATTGTTTAAAAGCATTTGCATTAATAAGAGCGGGATCATATGATGTAATATACACTTTCTTTTTTTATTCTGATTGGATAATTATCAAGATCGAGGCCAAGCCATGTGTATACTATTTTTATGTAGCGCACAACAACAAAAAAAATCACGGAGGGCCCCTCTCTGCGCAAGGGCCCCTGGGCACGTGCCCAGATTGCCCGTATGGTAGATCCGGCCCTGCCCATCAGGTTTTGAAATTAACACACTAAAGACACTAAAATATGTTTAAGTCTTAGACATGCATTTATTGTATGCCTAGGGAGTGAGAACGGGTTAAAAATATGACCTCTTTTCTCCTAACCAGTGTTCCCAGTTTACAAATACTGCTCCCCATTTTGTAGGCAAAACATGACAAGCACACAGCACCTTTAGCATTTGTTCTACTGATATTCTGTCTTTTTTGAATGATTATAGAGTGACCGCGTAGAAACCAACCTGCTGAGAGGGGTAAAAAAAGCACACAACAGGTTTTTGACAGGGTTGCAGTGCTCAGGATTAGCCATACGGTGGCAGCAGAGGCAATCTTCCCTGAGTTCATCTCATGCCATGAGCGTTTTTGGCTTATTAACTCACATGCAAATCAAAAGTGCCATGGATTGATTCCAGCAGTTCCTGTTTTGCAAAACTCCAGAATCCCCCTGCGGCGAATGAACTCTGGAGATGCAGTAAAATTATTAGCATATGGAAAACAAATGACTCCTGACTGATTATGTGATGAATGGCAGGACCTGTAAGCGATTGTAGTGAGATTAGTTAATTTAAGAGTGTGATAAATTAATGTGTATGTGGCATGGCTCCACCAGGCTCTGCTCACTCTCCCCGGACGTTTAATCACATGCACAACCCGAGAACTGCATATATACCCCCCCACTGCCACACAGTCAGTCTCCCTACAGACACCGCAGGAGCATTCCTTACCTGTGCAGACTTCTTCTGTTGTCCACCAGTCTTCTCAATAGTTTCCACTGTTATTAACCACCAGTTAAGTTTACTGAACTGTTGACTCGCCTGTATCTCAGACTTTGATGACTGTTGACCTGCTGACTTTGATTCAACATCACAGACTGTATGTTTGATCACTTGACAGACCAAAAAAAGCCAGAAATATAGAGTACTTGCATAGCATCAAACAATTCGAACACTTCTCTACTAGATGGTGTGTGAAAAACCCCATACACAAAAGAAATATATTTTCTGGATATGTTTTGGAATATATGCACATATTTGAAATTGGCCCAATAAATATATTTCATACTTATATTTCATATATTTTTGTTATATTTCAGAATATATTTCAATGTATTTTTTTCTGTACGGGTCCCCAAAAGTGTCAAAAATATATGTGGCATATATTCCAAATACATTGAAATATATTCTGAAATATAACAAAAATATATGAAATATAAGTATGAAATATATTTATTGGGCCAATTTCAAATATTTGCATATATTCCAAAACATATCCAGAAAATATATTTCAAATACAATTCTTTTGTGTATGGGACAGTTTCAGGACGACCTACAACTTCCGCCAAGATTCTGAAGTGTGCATTCGACAGAATGAGGATTTATGTTATGACGTTAATATTCATGTGTTCTTGCCTTACTGTGGGAATAATATTATTAGGGATGCACGATTTATCGGCCACCATATCGGTATCGGCCGATATATGTTCATTTTGAATGTTATCGTTATCGGGCTGTTAAGAAAATTTGACCGATATATTAAAGCCGATAAATAATGGATTATTTCCGTCAGCTGAGACACTTCAGATCACCATGATGGTTTTGAATTGCTTGAAATATAATTGGAAATATCGGCAACATAAAATTATAACGAGAACATCATTATAATTGTGTTTGGGACGTGGCTTTTAATGATGAGACTTTTGTTTTTGTAATCAGGCCCTCAAAAACCAATATAACGGTTATCGGCTTTCAAATATAAAGAATTATCGGTTGTCGGTATCTGCAAAACTTTTAATATCGGTGAATCCCTAGTTATTATTATTATTAAGGTAGCTAGATATAAAAGATAGAAACCGCTTTACTGTCTTTAATCTGGTCAGCTAGTCTTTATTCTGCCATGACAGGAGTTGACCTGAAGGAGAAAACCAAGCGTAGAAGACTAGCAGTCTTGTGGTAATGCTGAGAATGTCACAAATCCCTGTGTTGCGTAATGAATTGCGTCAACACATTTCCGAATGCAGTAACGTGTGAAATCATAGAGGTGTTTGCCTTCCCATACTTGTATGAATTATATATGGACTGCATGAACTTTGCAGACACTGCACATGAAACAATGTTCAAACCCAAATTATAAAAAGTGTGAAATATAACCTTGCTGTTCTCGTGAGTCACTCGGGACAGGCCAAATGACTCGCGGGCCCATGCCAGCATGTTTTGGGAGCCTTCGGTGGACCCGTGTGCCCAGCTGTGAGCTGCTGTCGTCCCGTGCCAGGCTCTCGATTGAAGCCTGTGGCTCCGTGTGCCAAGAATCACAACTGCTGGAATGCCTGCGCTGGAACGGCCTCTCCATTCCTCTCTGAGTGACCATAAAAGGCCGAGAGGATCGTTCAAAAGAAAGAAGGAAAAGGTTCAAAGCCATTTCTTGTGATCTAAGGTAACACGAACAAAGGTTTGACGGAGGCTCACTTCCGAACACGTCATGCGAGAGATTTAACACGGTTGGTGCTGAAGGGTCATAAAATGTGGGAATGCAGCTTTAATGAGGTGTTTTGGTCATGAGAAAGTTGGCTGAGAAGTACGATGGAGATGCATTCAAAATGCCTTTAAAGCAAATTATACATTTCTTTGAGCAGAATTTTTAATTTGTCTTATTTGATGTCATTGATCGTAAGTTTATTGCCGTGAAGCTGCTTTGAAGCGATCCGTATTGTGTAAAGCACTATGTAAGCTGAATTGACTTGTTTTCTTTTAAGCTTTTTGTGAGCCTATAAAAGCGATCAATTAAATAAATTCAGTGCATTATTTTATTTCAGCTGCTTTCTCAAACTTTTGCGGCAGCAGGAGTGCATTTACTGCCTTCTAAATGCATCTAAATTTATGAT
Source organism: Rutilus rutilus (assembly GCA_021464565.1). NCBI lineage: Eukaryota > Metazoa > Chordata > Actinopteri > Cypriniformes > Leuciscidae > Rutilus > Rutilus rutilus. The sequence goes on along the minus strand of JAJAQA010000008.1, from coordinate 4,463,598 downwards.
GTGTTTCATACTGATCTCTGAATTTTCATCAGAATGAATCAAACTGACGCTCTCCATGTTTCGTGTGATTGGCTGTTCGCTGCAGATGTCACACTTTCATTTGCACAAGCTCCAACACAAACTCTGGATCAAACTCTGTTTGAGTTGACAGAGAACGTTTAGCGAGTGATGATCCAAGCCTAAGCTGAACCTGATCTAAACCGGGTTACATTTATTTGATTTACTCTGAAACTTTGGTCTACTGGCTTCATGCAACAGGCCTCTCTGGCTCTTCTTGAGGAGAACTGACTTCATACATCCACTTAAAATCACCAAAACACCAGTTGATTCAAACACATTTGACTTAATTCTATCATTTAGTTATAAGATTTCGGACAAGAAAAGTGACATTAGTGAAGAAAAAATATTCATTTCAGAATGTACAGACACTTGCTTTGATTTTTGATTTTTCTATCTAATGCAATTGCAATGCATTTCAGGCATTGTTGAGTGTGACTGAAATGTGTGTGACTCTAGGTAAATAATAATTTTCACACCTTTTTCATATTTTTTTTCAGTCTTTGCACAATTTTGATATTGATGCGGCCAATGAAGCAAATAAATGTAACCCGGTTTAGATCAGGTTCAGCGGGTTCACATCGCATGAAACACGGAGAGCGTCAGTTTGATTCATTCTGCTGAAGACTAAGAGACCATTATGAAAAACATCATGAATTCATGATGATCATGATGCGGCTGTGATGCAGATGTCTGTGTGATGAAAACGGTTTATTCTGAAGAGATGGACAAAAGCGCCATCTGGAGGACAATATTATGCAATACAATCCAAGTCAACCTGGAAAGTTACATTCAGTGAATTGATGACTTTTTATCATATTTGTCTTAAGCAACTGACACTGAATTCAAGGTTCACACTTGGTTCACATCTCACATATTAGTAAGACACGAACAGCAAACACCCAACCACATGACTGCCAATGGCCTAACTTACATGATGCTTGTTGATGGGGAGAGGAGTGCTATCAATGATTACACTTACACATTTTCCCATGCTAATTGAAAGATACACAGACACTGAAGGAGGAAAACAAGCCATTCTAGGAACCAGACTATCATAGAGACTTGGTTTGACCACCTGATAATCAGCAAGAAGCACCTAATGTCCTAGAAACACAATCAAGAGGGCCGCCGGCGTCAGACGAGTTTGTCTTTCTCACTGATGTTAATTCAAAACAACGTCTGATAGTCAAGAAACAACATGCCGAATGGACATGCCGAAGTTCACAGAATCAGAACTGGGAAATGGCTGAAATTTAATGTAATCATTTATTCATGTGTTATATTAATTGGTTAGAAAAGGTTTAATACTCTGTTCTGGCACTAAACCGCTTACAACGACCCGCATGTTTTGAAATCTGAAAGAAATTACCGATAGATGTGATTCCAACTCAAATCAGCATGAACTCAGATCGTTAGAAATGTTTTCACAATCTACAGATGATCCAAATTGTTGAAACGTCATTATTAATGTGAAGCATTGGAGTTTTCAGGTCTTAGGTGTCAGTGACAGATCCTGAATGGAACGAACAGATCTCCGTCTTCTGAATTCAAGATCTGTTACTGACACCTATGACCTGAAGAACTACCAAATACAAGAGACCAACATCACACGTTATGTTTCCATACTATTGTTATTCTTACTGTTGCGGTATATAAATAAATAACTCCATAATAACTTCAGTTAGTTTTCTTAATATTATTCTGAAGTCTACGGCAGCCCATAGAACCGTTTGAGGGAAAGTTATGAAATTTGGCACACAGATAGAGGACAGTCTCAACATTAACCACGTGGATTTTGGAGGCTCTAACTCAAACCCCTTTAGCGCCACCAACTGTCAAAAGTTGTACTTACATTTACGGTAATACATTTTTAACTGAAAGGGCTAGAAACGAAGTCCTTTTTCCTCTGTTTCCTTGGCTCAAGACGATTTTGAATAACATAATATAAAAATGTCTTTAATTACTCATTGTTGCAGTTGCTCTCAAGCTCCTAGCCATGCTGACATAACTCATTTTCGTGCTTGGCCCCTTAATTGTTGCTTTGCAGCTATATTTATAGCTAAAATTGCAATGCACTATCACATACTCCACCACATACTTTAGTGCAGAAGCCTCTCGAGTTCTTGGATGCAGTTCTGAGATGAGGAGACAAAATCCTCTCAGTTGTTTTGAATGTTTTTGTTTGTTTAATAAATCAAATGTAAATTCATGTCCCAGTTACACTTGATGTGGCTCTGTGATCGGTAGTAAATGCTTCTCCATCTGAACGCCAGAGGGCGTCTCACACACACATGCCAAATATGTCCCGCCGCAGAAGTAGACAACCAGGAAATCCCTATCGGGCATTATCGCTGTAGCTGAATAAACAGAAGACTGAAACGCTTTGATAGATGTTTTTAAATGTTGTCTTTTGTTGGACAAGAGGTTCATAAATTCTTCTCATGTTTGGAAAGATGTTTGGCGTGTGTTGTGGCTTTTTCAAATACACGTTATAAGCGAGTAAAACTCGCAGTGCTTTCAGATGGACCACGTCACTGACAAGCTCCGCATAACAAATAATCGCAGCCTTTGCGATTTCATAATCGCTATAAACCAAATCGCGGAATTTCATGTTATTGCAATTAATCGTGCAGCCCTAAATTCTATTTTGTATTTTTACATTAACCCTTAAACGCCTACCTCGGGTCTTTAGTGACCCGGGAACCCATTCATTACCTGTCTCGATTATTCTTAGTTTCACCCTCATGGACTTTTAGTTTGTATTCTTCAGTCACATGTCTAATTTGTTCTCAGTTTCCCACCACTTATTTGTCTCCTAGGTTACTCATTGCGTTCTAGTTTGTTTCCATGGTTACTCATCAGTTCCCTCATTTGTATCACCTGTGTCAATTCAATCATCTTTGTTTTCATTTAGTGTATATCCCTGTGTTTTAGTTCTCAATTGTCGGTTCTCGTTAATGCTTATGTTCCATTTGGTGTAGTTCTCTTTCGGTTAATAAAGGCTGTTCACTTTTATCTTCATCTTTGCGTCATATACACCACACTTAGCCAAAGTGTGACAGAAGAACCGACCACAAAAAGGATTATTGAGATCGCTGCTGCATTTTCCACCCTTGCCCAAAAAGGGCTTTTCCGACTTGCACAGCAAACTACTTTTGATGATGAGACTTTAAAGTCTCTTTTTTGGATTGGGGCAGACTACCACCGCCCAGTAGACCTCCCAGACATCAAAGGATACACATGGAGGGAGGCCAATCTGAGATGTCTGGAAAGCGTCTTCCTCCAGAGAGCTTCACCCATCAAGCAGCCAAGCCAAGAGTAGGGCTGGGACGGTTACCGCATTACCGCAATACCGCGGTCACGTGACGCCTACCGCGGGTCTGAGCTCGTCACCGTCATCACCGCAAAAAAAATAAAATAATAATAAACACTGGCCTTCACATGTGTTCACGTTGTGTCTAATGACATGGATTGTGTCTAATAACATTGTGTCTTACATGGATTCAAGGTGTTCTAAACAAAACTTATCAAAAGATGGAGCAAATCCGACCTTTCGCAAGATGGGGAGCGCAATGTTCCATGACACATAATAACATTCCATTCGTAGGCTATTCACCATAAGGGGTTACACTCTGTGGCGCGTTACGGCTGCGACGCAGCTACCGGAGCTGATCGCGCCCACTCTAACATTAGTCAATGCTTGTGTTTACACCAGCCACGACGCGGCGCGTTCCAGAAGCATCTCTCCGCGCCGCTTCGCTAAAGATAGGCGCCTAGTCTATTTTCGACGGACGCCGCGTCCAAGCGAATTATTTATTAGTAAATAATAAAAAATAAAAAGTCAATTTCAAAATAAACACCCTGTGCAGACTCCCAATTATATTGCAAATGTCTTATAGCCTATAATTTGAAGCCCCAAAAGCAGGACCTCAGCTTTTAATTGCACGTGCTTATTTAACACAATTCTCTCACGTGAAGACCGCGTTTGTCAACCCTCGCGGAGTCGCGGCGAGTGCACGGCACCAGACTCCAGAGAGTAATCTTGATGGCACTCGCAAGAAAATGGATAAGCACTCTACATAATCAAATTCACAAATATTACACCATTTAAACATTATTCAAATACGTAGGCTACGGAGTTACTAAAACAATCTTTGTCAAAGAAGAATACACTTGTTTGTTCACAGTTTGAACGTTCTTGTTTCCATTTGTTTAATTTCAAGATCTGAGGTGAATTATCCATTGTTGCTTTTACAGCTACAAAGCTGGAGCACTAAATGATATTCAAAGTCACATTACACGCTTTTAACATTAAATAAAGCACATAAACAGTACCTGAGATTATCATCGCCACACTTTGTGTTTGTTGTTCCAGCGCGACGTCTCAGAAAAAAAAAAAAATTGGGGGAGGGTGGGGAGGGGGGTTGAGGTTTAAAGCGGTTTACCGCAATACCGCGGGAATTTCTTGCTTTTCAACCGCGGTAAGAAAAAATCCATACCGTCCCAGCCCTAGCCAAGAGCCCAGCCAACCATCACCCCGTACCACGGAGACGACGAGGCCAGAGCCCCCCACAGACGGAGAGCTTTCACCCGCCGCCGTGACGAAAGAGCCTGTGTTGACTACAGCGCCAAAGAACGCCCCGGAGCTGAAGCCCGACTGTGAGTCTGACCAGGGGTGTGAGCCGGCAACAGCTCCCTCAACAATTGAGGGAGTATTGGTGGATTTGGAAACTGAGGACTAGCTGATTGATTGGGACATGGAGGTACTGCTAACCTACCCTATCCCACCCTGAATCACTTGTCTGTTCTTCATCATCTCTGTTTCAAGATAGCATTGAGACCGTTTCGTTTACCTGTTGAGAATTGGAATTACAGTTATTGATCACGTCAAGTTTACCCATGTCACCTTCACCTCTAAGCTCAGTTAGTCCTTCAGCCCAGCCTCTGCTGGATGCCTGCAGCCCTTCGTCTTGCTGTGACATGAAGCCGCAGGTCGTGCAATCACCAGCCTCGCCTGAGCGAGAGGATCGTGTGGCTCCGCCTCCGGCCTCTTATCCTTTCGCTCCATCTTGGCCCGTCGACCTGTCGGCTCAGCCTTGACTCCTCCCACCCTTGGCTCCACCTGAGACCATCGACCTGTCGGCTCAGCCTTGACTCCTCCCACCCTTGGCTCCACCTGAGACCATCGACCTGTTGGCTCAGCCTTGACTCCTCCCACCCTCGGCTCCACCTGAGACCATCGACCTGTCGGCTCAGCCTCGACTCCTCCCACCCTCGGCTCCACCTGAGACCATCGACCTGTCGGCTCAGCCTCGACTCCTCCCACCCTCGGCTCCACCTGAGACCATCGACCTGTCGGCTCAGCCTCGACTCCTCCCACCCTCGGCTCCACCTGAGACCATCGACCTGTCGGCTCAGCCTCGACTCCTCCCACCCTCGGCTCCACCTGAGACCATCGACCTGTCGGCTCAGCCTCGACTCCTCCCACCCTCGGCTCCACCTGAGACCCTCGACCTTGCGGCTCCACCGGGTTCGTTCGTCTCACCGGCTCCCCCTTGGTCAGTCGTCACACCACTTCCGCCACGGACTTGCTTCGCCGCGCTCAGTCCCTCCACCCACAGCTACAGCGGGTTCCTCCTTCCTCCCGCTGTAACATCACCTGCTGGTGTCGCTGTTGGACAGTGATACTTTAGAAAAAACAGTGATTTGTACTCTTCTTAATGTCACATTTTGTAATGTTGCGTTGTTTTATTTTTGTAATGATTATTTTCTCATCTATTTTAGAGAAGACACTGCCTCATCGGAGGAAACTCCTAGCTCAGATCTCATGGTCATCTTTAGTCTCAACACTACTACCACCTGACACAGACTGTTCATTAATCAGACTGCTCTAAATGATCAGGGTTATTGTCTTTCCTCACAGAAACACACAGACCATGAGGAGAATGGATGAACTGTGTCCAAAGCTTGACATCAGCGTTAGACAACATTAAGGTTCATGCTGAATCCTTGACAAAAACCATACCAGGGAAAGTTTAAGCATCATGCAAACAAACTTCACCGGTGCGTTAACACAGATGTTCGCCTTAGGTAGCCACACGCTCTTTTACACTGTAACGTCACTGACTAATAAAACTGAAAACTTCCCCTTGAAGTCTGAGGATATCTGAGGTAACAGAAGAAAAGGACATGGTAAAGCTGTGTATCTGCTGAACTTAACCTGATACTGGCTAAACACACATACGGCTGTTGAAGAGAGTAGTTAGGTGCCTCCCTGATCTGAAGATAAATCCTCAATCTGTGAATCCTAGATCCATGCAGACAGGCCTGTGGGACATCTGGAAACATATTCAGCATGATTGATTCCCAGCTCTCTTAATCGAGGGCCTATTAGTTGTGGTTATCGCTGTGTTCTTGTACCGGTAGATTTGTTTTCCCGGTGGGTATAACCATGAATTACTGCTATGGCTGAAAAGGTTGCTGAAACACTTGTGCAGGAAGTCTGAAATATCTTAACCAGACTGATAGTGATCAAGGGACACATTTAGCTGGCAAAGCTTGTTAAACCGTAACACAACAGCTGGGTATGAAGCAAAAATTCACATTTATTCAAGTACTAAGGCAGCTGAGTCTCAAAATAGACCACAGAGAGCAGGATTGATCATGTTTTGCCAGTATTTTGAAACATAATTCAATAAATCCTCGTAAACTCCCCATCGGCTGACAACTGTGGCTTTCACATGACGCCCATCTGACATCAGGAGACTTGCTGAATGATTCGACTGTATTATCTTAAAGTCACCGTGAAATCAAAATGGACAACCATCCGATCAATTCCCCGGGTCAAAATCAAGCTGCCCCCTACATTTGATCTTGTTCCAGAAGCCGTTTCACGCTCATATACGTTCACAATAGAGGAGAAAAGACCTGCACAACTGCTGTTTCATGCCGACGTAAAGTCGGAAATCTAGAAAGCATTCGTGGAAATCCTAAATATCACAGGATTAAAGTGCCAAATGCCTAAAATTATCCCTGAAGCAATTTATGCAATTTAACTGTGTCTTCAACATATTTTAATGTAAATAATTCAGTGACATTCCTCTTTCTAAACATGTTTTGTGGAATGTTGTGGTGTTGATGATCAGTGAAAATGGATATTATTGTCCTTCATTTAGTAACCATGGGCCCAGTTGTTCAAAAAGTTTAATCTGGATCAGAATGATCAAGATTTGGAAGTCCCATGTTTTGCTATCCAGGACCAGGTAATATATCTTAGAAAGATTACACACCTTTTCAGATTACCGAATCTGGATTAGCAGTGCTCTGAATGGGATCACATTTCACAAGGCTAATAGCTATATAAAGAACAACAGGTGGAAGAGTTGATGCGAGGTCACTTTCAGTGTTTTTATTTGAAGAGAAAGAAAACAACATAAACTCACAAATAAACAATCACTTCCATTTTCAATCTCCTTTAAACAATCAGACCCCCGCCCATACAGAAAAAAAATATATATTGAAATATATTTTAAAGTGTCAAAAATATATGTGGCATATATTCCAAATACATTGAAATATATTTGCATTGTTGTTCACTTATATTTATCATTTTGAAATATATTCTGAAATATAACAAAAATATATGATGTTAAGTGTGAAATATATTTACATTTATAACATGTAATGTACAATATATGACAAAATAAATGGTCATAAAATGTTTAGCTTGCTAAAGAAGGGTCGAAAATGTATTTTGATCAAAGTAATTCCTCCACCTTTTCCCCTATACACAACAGTAGCAGGGCTCGAGACTAACGGCGTCCTATCGTCCTGGGGACGATAGAAAATGTGTTTAGGACGAACAGAAATATTCTCTAGGACGCCTAAAGGACGAAAGACATTTTTGTATGTGTGTTCATTTATTACTAGCCTATTAGGGTAACTTACTTAGAAAATGTCAAAATGAACCGACCAAGCGCTGACTACAACGGAGCGCGTCTTCTCATGCTGTTACTATAGTTACTATCACTGGCCGGCGGCGGCTACTCACCTGGAGACTTGTTTCGCGGTACATCTCACATGGCTTATTTTCACAGACAAAAACGAGACGATAACTAAATAAAAACTAGTTTTGAATGACAAAAACCATGACGAAAATGTTAGATAGTGACGATTTGGGAAGCGATCCAGTCAGAACTGATGGTCCTGCGTTTGTGGTAGATGCGCACTTTTGTACTGTAACGTGCTGATCTACCCAGCGGCACACGGGTTGACATGCGCTGCATGTCTCATAAAACGTTAAAAAATGTAAACGCCTGGGAGAATGAGTAGAGCAGACATAGATCTGAATAAGAGTGACGACGCAAAAAAAGAGCTCTATTCGGTACGGTTTTCTGTGCGCACACACCCGACCCGAAGCGTGCAGCCATGCACATAGACACCTATACAGCGCGCGAGTACTGAATTGAGCTCTCTTTCGTGTCTGAATGGACAAAAACACACAACATGATGTCGAAATGTCCGTTTTGGAGAGTATTCACGTAAACTATGTTGGTTATGTCTTAAACAGTTTTGAGTGTATCAGATGTGCATCAGCGCACGTCACTGGCACATGATCCGATGTCTTAAAGTGACAGTGGGTAATAAACCTAATGCGGTCTGTGTGTATTGATCAAGCAACAAAAGAAAAAGAGAAAAGCATTCACTGCTCGTTAATAGCTTTAATAATAATTCATTATATTTAATTCATACAAATAAATATGTCTGCTGCTTTAAAGAATAAAGAATGATGATATTTTTGAGATATGTTGTCACCAGTATTTATTTGTTATTTTTTAATCCAACCAACTCCAAAACGTTTTGAGCTGTATGTATTTTTATCTTAATTTTCGTATATGTAAAAAAATTTTTTTTTTAAAAATCTGAATGAATACAAAAAAGCATACACTCCTGTTATTTTTTATTAAATCTGTTTTTTACCTGTTTACAGATAATTACTTTGAATGGAGCTAAATAAATATAATACTATATATCATAAACATTTTAATGGTGTTTTTGTTATGTGACTAACAACTAACAGCTATAGATGATAATAACAAAGTACAGAAACAACATGTTTATTTTGGGACGGTTGACATTCACTTTAGGACGGTTCAAATCGTTTTTCAGGACGGTTCCAGGACGGAGGTGAAAAAAGTTAGTCTGGAGCCCTGAACAGTAGGCTACCATATTTCACTACTGTATTATGACACACAGCTATAATAAATACTGTACTTACATTTAAATGACTGCAATGTAAAATGACAGATAGTTGCTTTCCTAGGACTATTAGGCCATATTAGGTGGCACGTACCTAACACTAAGTGCATATATTAGATTTATTGTTGTGTTTTATTGACATCTTTCCTGAAGTCATTTAAATATTGAAAATATGCACAATATTTATGATGCAAGTATAGCAGTGACACTCCAACAGTGAAGTGCACTTAAACAATAGATAGAACTCAGTGTCTAACACTGCATACACACACTATTCAATATCTGTATTCAATTCTGTAAAAATAATTCAAATAATAGTATTTCATATACAATATATACATTTTTTGTACATTTATATACAATATATACATTTACAATATATACACATATACATCCAATACACCATGTTCCAAAAAATATTAAAAAGTTAAAACATATATGAACATATATGTTGTTAGTAAATATATTGACATATAAATATATTCACATATTTAACTAAAAATATATTTACATATATTTAACTAAAATATTGCCTATTTATTGGGCAAATCGGAGACTGGTAGGTTTCGAATATTTGCATATATTCCAAATATATATTTAAAAATATATTCTGCAAATATATTTCAAATATATTTATTCTGTGTATGGGTGTGGAGGCACTAAAGGGACATGGTGAAATTTAATATACATGCAATAAAGGCTGCAGTTGTTTTAAACTGCTTTTGCCTGTGGTTCATCTCTGATTGTGTCAATGTAGTTTATATACAGTGATTAAAGAACACTTCAAATTAAATGTATTATTTTCAGCTGTTTGCTGGATTACTTTATGGCGCCAAAATCAATTTTTTGTACTTTACCGAAAGGCTTGTAGCCTAATGTCTACTTCTAATTTATTACTTTAGAAGTAAAGCTAATCAAGAGCAAAATAAAAAAATATATATAAATGTGTGTATACTTTATCTTATGATGCAAATATTGTATTTTTAGACCAGATTAAAAGTTTTATTAAATTGTTGTTCCTGAAATCCACCTTTCTGCTGGGATCAGCTTTTGTTTATCAAAGTTCTCACAATCTTACTAAAAAAATTTGAACACAATCTGACGATTTGATCTAAAAAGTAAAACCAAAATAGAATTTTGTGATTCATACTAACTAATGTTAATTATAGGCTATCAGTACACTATGACAACTCAAAGTGCACTCTAAACCCATGTTTGGGTTAAATATAGACAAACCCAATCATTGGGTTAAAAATGTTATATCCTCCTGGGACCCAGGAATGGACTTTTGTCCAGTGTAGTGGACATTATATTTTAGTGAATTTCTCTGACATCATACATGTCACATGACACATCATGGGTGTCCTGTAAAGAGCACGTTCAGGACTTTCCAGAGACACCAAATGTTTGGAGGTTTCACCACGAAAACAACTTCTCCTTGGTCTTTAAAAATGTCTGACATTAATTTAGTGATCAAATGTAGGAAATATGATAATATATTGTAATTGTATTTCATAAACCAACATCTCAGGAAAATGTTATGGGGTTTCAAATCAAACAATGACTTTTTATTCCAGAACAGGGCATTGATTTCACACACGTCCACTGTAGAGACATCAGGACTTACATCATGTTTATCAGGCATTTTGGGAGACACAACAAGTGAACATGGAAATAAATTATACATCAATATTCCTATGAAATATTAGATATTATTATTAAAATGTTGCCAATTATTACTCTAATTATTACACTTCTTTTTTCATTAAATGTTGCTCCAAGAACACATTAATGTGCACATTAGATACAGTGTATAGATGCATTGCATTGAATGGGAATATTAATTTATGGCCATTTTACCCACATATTGCATAAAGTAAAATGGTGTATCAATTCATTCCGTTATATCTTTCATAACATAGTTGAGAATCATCTTTATACAATTTTTGGTTAAAAAAAAATCCCGAAACCCCAAAATTGATTGGTGATAAAAAAAAAATAAAAAAAAATCCCATTGGTTTTGCATATGCATGTAATTTTATTTTTTAAACAACTGAGTCCTGGTGTCCACTACAGAGGACATAGCATAACGTATGAATAAAATATTATTTTTCAAAAATGCTTTTTTTTTTACCATTTGTTTTTTGAGCTCTAAACAATGTGATGACATGAAAAACTTTTTTTTTTCTGGGTCTCAGGAGGATATATTAAACCAGCGGTGGGGTTTGTTCATATTTGACCCAAACATGGGTTGAAAAAATATTTTTCAATAATATTCAAAGCTGGGGTTCAAATGTTCAGGTCAAATATTGTAATTGTGGGAAGCGTGAGTCATAATCTGCAGCAGATCGTGGATTTATGTATGTATGCATTTTCTTTTTTGGTTTTGAAATGCAAGCCTGTTACTCTAGAATCAATTCCCTCTATTAATGTCTTTAAAAACCTATTACACTCTGCACTGAAATAATTATTTATTTATCTTTTATATTTATTTTGTTGTTGTTTAAATGGTGTATCTGTGTTTTTATGTGAAACTTTATAAAGCCATCTTGACCAGGACTACCTGGAAGAAGAGATTTCATCTCAATGGGACCTTCCCATAGACAGTAAAAGAAAGGACCTTCCTGTTAAGGAAGGAAAGGAAGGAAGGAAGGAAGGAAAATATTAAATATAATAAACTATAGCGCCCCCTCGCTGCCGCTCGTGAATCGCACGCGTCTCTATCGCGCCCCCTCGCGGCGGCCTGTGGCACTGCAGGAGTTTAACTCTTTCCTCTCCTGCTGTTTGTGTCCTCTCAGTGGAAGATGGCGACCAGAGTCCTTCAGAGCTCCTGCTCGGGCCTGTATCAGGCTAGAAACACGGGCCGGGCGAAGGGACACGTTACTGCTGTTATCAGGTCAGACAGTTTATCTCAATTACATGTTATAAATCTGCTGATTAGTGCTTTAGTGCGCAGATACCGCGGGTTCAGAGGACTTTAGAAACGCAGGGCGCATTAGTAAAGACGTGATTACTCTAGAAGGCATTCAAACATCGAAAACTTCACTATTTGCTTGATTTAAAAGTGTGTGTTTAAGCAGCTCAGCTGTTATAGTTTGCTATGTAATAGGCGTGTGAACGTGCGCTGAATCCACTGCTCAAGGTCATAGTAATATAGCAGACCGTCACGTGTGTGTTATGATAAACACAACATGAAGATTTGGCGTTTTCGTTTTCATGCACTGGTTAATGAAAGGTTGTAATCGTTTAACTGATGATTGATACATGCACAATGTTAGAAACACATCATTATGACTACAACCACAATTACTGACTACTTAGATTCTGTTGCAATGACATGGGAAAATAAAAATGTGTAGGCCTATATGGTTTCATAATGCAAAGTAACACAAAGATACACTATTGTATCAGTTTATCCTCCTGGGGACCCAGGAATAGACTTTTGTCCACTGTAGTGGACATTATATTTGAGTGAATTTCTCTGACATCATACATGTCACATGTCCTGTAAAGAGCACGTTCAGGACTTTTCAGAGACACCAAATGTTTGGAGGTTTCACCATGAAAACAACTTCTCCTTGGTCTTTAAAAATGCCTGACATTAATTTAGTGATCAAATGTAGGAAATATGATAATATATTGTAATTGTACGTGAATGACTTTCTGCTTTCAGACGAACACAAAGTTATATAAAAAAAAATATCTTGGCTCTTCCAAGCTTTACAATGGGAGCGAATAGTAACTCCAATCCATCCATCATAAAAGTAATCCACACGACTCCCAGAGGGTTAATAAAGACCTTCTTGAGGATGAGTAAATGATGGGGTAGTTTTTACCGTGGGGTGAACGGTTAACCCTTTAACGAATACACATATATTGTCCCGTTTCAGAGGTCTGTCAGCATCTACTAACCGGCAACGAGAGGACAGCTGGTTCAAATCACTGTTTGTGCGGAAGGTGGATCCGAGGAAAGACGCTCACTCCCATCTGTTAGCCAAGAAAGAGGACAACAACTTGTACAAAATACAGTGTAAGCTCTGCTGATTGTTTGCCCTCCACTGTAAAACGTCTCAATGCCAATGTGATATGTTCATTGACCCACATACATGTGTTGTTGTCTTGTAGTTCACAACGTGAAGCCCGAGTGTCTCGAGGCGTACAACAAACTCTGGTGAGTCAGGATTCCTCACATCAACGAACCAGGTCAGACGAGGCTGTTTGGTGTTAATTACGTAAATCAAGCTGTTTTTAACTTCTTCAGAGTCCCTTGAGACCGAACTGGTTTGACTACTGAAGTTCACACTAGCAAATGTCTTGCTTTCTATTCCTGTCCGTGGTTGGCAGCGGCACTGGCAGGAGTCCGCTAAAGCCCATTCCTCATCCCTCATTCCTCGAGTGTTTACGCTCTACGCAAGACTTGAGATGCACTGATCAATCACACGCTGAAGTCAAAACACAAACGTGTCTCAAAGCGTTTGAATCTGACAGTGATTTTATGAAAAAAGTTCTTCTCTAGTTTACAAGGGTCTATGCCGGTCCTTAAAAAGCCTTAAATTCAGTTTTAAAAATGTAAGGCCATAAAAAGTCTTAAACCAAATATCGTAATTGGTACACTGCAAAAAAATGCTTTTCTTACTTAGTATTTTTGACTGGTTTCCAGTCCAAATGTCAAAAAATTCTTAAATCAAGATGCATTTACTAAAGTAGTAAAATTTGTTTTCTGGGGAAATAAATCAAAAGCAAACAAGCAAAATGATCTGTCCATGGGGTGAGAAAAATAATGTTGTTTCTGTTGGAATTAAGATTATCTTTCTTACCCCATGGACAGAAGATTTAGCTTGTTTTTAAGCAAAAACTCTCTTAATTTAGATTAATTCCCCCAGAAAACAAGACATAATATCTTATCTAATTTTACTTATCTAGTAAATGCATCTTGATTTAAGAATTTTTAGATGTTTGGACTGGAAACCAGACAAAAATACTAAGCAAGAAATGCATTTTTTATGGTGTATTAGAAAAGGTCTTGGTTATCATTTCATGAGGTTTTTAAATTTGGGGACAATGTGATTATTAAACTTCAAAAGGTTATGATTTAGTTAAATAAATGCGCGTTTCAAAGTAAAAACGCGTCGCTGTTGCTCATTCTACAGGTTGGCAGTTTCATTAAGCTAAAGTGTTAGTCTTTGCCACGAGCGAGTCTCTTTTGAACTTCGTTAAAGGGAAATCAACAAACTCCAGATGAATGAGCAAACGATCATCTGAATCAGACTGTACTTTTCTGTTTGTTGATCGTGGAACATCAGACCACATTTACAGTATCAAACTGATGTGCGTATGGTTATGAAGCGGTTTAGGTCATCATTTTAGCACATGTTATCATTTATGTTAGATATGATCTAAACAATCTACATAAAGGGTACAACAGGCACACCTTAAGAAAACAATAGCTTTTCATTATTTCTATAGTCTATGATTGCAGAAAAAAATATGTTTGCACTGAACATTGATGGAGCAACAGATTTTTTTATTTTAATTTTAATCGTATAAATGTATGAGGTGACACACGGGGTTAAAGCATTATTTGTAATAATGTAAAGTTAATACTTGTTCAAAACAATCACTTTAGCAAAGTTTGCTCTATTTTGCTCAATTCATTTTTTTTTACTGTCATTAAAATGTTCATTTTGAGAATACAGAAACAAAATTATTTTAAAAAGTAAAGATTCTGAAAGCATTGATTGAGATCCAGTAATAATTTAACATAGATTTACAGTAGTAACAATAAATTATATTTTATTATATGGTATGATTATTATAATATTTTTAAATATGATGTTGTCATTATAAATATGGTGATTATTTCTAAGGTGGACACCAAACTTAATATATGATATTTACCATCTGAATCTGCCCATGTCATGTCAACAGATGGAAAAGTCAGCCAGATATTTGTTATCATGTTTATTATGATGCCTTTTACCTCAAATACCATACTGTTACATGTTCTTCCGTTATTAAAAAAAATGTTGCTTTAATTAGCTTGAACAGAACTGAAAATCATTAAGAAGACCTTTGTTTCAAAATATATTCAATCATTTTAGCGATTCTCATTTGCTACTTAAATCTACAACATTTTAAAGAGCATCAAATATTAGATCAACGTAGCGCAGACTCAACTTTGCTACTATGCCACGTTCAAAGATCCCCTTTCCTCTCCATTCTGACGCTCGGTTTGACCTTCACCAGATCCTCTTCATCATGTCCACATGATCCTACATGCTTTGAGTTGCTGGCTTATTAGATATTTGCGTTGATGAGTAGGTGAACTAATAAAGTGAGCAGTGTTGGGGAAGGTTACTTTGAAAAGTAATGGATTACAATATTGCGTTACTCCCTTAAAAAGTAACAAGTTGCGTTACTTAGTTACTTTAAAAAAAAGTTATGCGTTACTTTTTTTTTCACCTGGGCTGGGCTTGTTTTTTATAACAAAAAAGTTATATTTTTGGGCAAATGTAAAGACCCTTTCACACCAGAAATGAAATAATAAGCCTGAGGCTGAAGTGCAGATTCACACGTGTACAGTAGAGGGCGCCGCTCAAGCAAACCTCTCAGCTGTGCTGCAGTTCTGGAGAACAGAAGAATAGATGCAGGAGAAGAACTTTTAACACTTACTTTACCAATAAAAACTAAATATGCTCACATTTAGTCTAGAACTACATAACATCATGTTTAAACACACACACACACACACACACACACAACGCCTCTGCACTTCGGTTTGTCTCAACAGAGGGTCAGGAGAGCTGTCAGTCAATACATGGGAAAACAAAGTAACTTGCGTTTCTTATTTGAAAAAGTAACTCAGATATTTTGCTGTAAATTTTAAAAGTAATGCGTTACTAGTTACTTGAAAAAGTAATCTGATTACATAACTCAAGTTACTTGTAATGAGTTCCCGCCAAAACACTGCCGATGATATGAAATGATTATTCATTTATTCAATATAACTCGTCCTTCTTCTTACAAAAATAGTTTAAAGACTGAAATGTGAGATTTATCAATTTGTAAAACTCCATAACTGTAATATGTGAACTGTAATGTTGTTTTAGTCATTTTATGGTTTGTGTGCTACCGTAGACCGTCGTTGACACGCGCTTCACCCGGTCTGACTTGTTTCCACAGTAACGAGGTGCTGCCGGCCATCCACGATGACAAGCATTACCCGTGTGAGCTGGTGGGCACGTGGAACACCTGGTACGGGGAGCAAGACCAAGCTGGTAAATACTTCAACACGATCAATAGAGTCTGTTTGGTGTGTTTGGGGTCGGAAGGTCACGAAAGGGTTAAATATATAGTTGAGTGAGATGTGTTTCTCATCATGTTTACGTGAGCGCTGACACACTGTGACATTTGCGTCTGGTTCACTATGTAGTGCACTTGTGGCGGTACAGAGGAGGATATCCAGCTCTTACTGAAGTCATGAATAAACTGAAGAATAACAAGGTAATCTAGTACCAGGAATGTTATGCCTTTGTGTTGTGAATATACACCAAGAATTGACTGCTGCCTCATTGCACATTGAGTTTTATAGTATTAATATGCATGGCAAAAATGGCATGTGTTTTGTCGAATACTTGTGTTGATTGAATAAGTAAGAGATAATGTACACCCATTAACGTCATCATGACGGATTTTATGGAGTTCATGCACACTTGAGTTTTGTTTATTAACCAAATAGCCCATAAAATTTAGATTTGACCCCAGACCAGCCCAAATTTGTACCACCTGCCCAAACCCATTTTTACACACACGATCAAATTCAAACCCGCCTAATCTGGCAACACTGCTTCAGATACCCGGATGGGTGATGTCTTTCAGCGTTACTATTGACGACGGTTGTTATCGGGGAATGACACAACTAGCCAATCAGAATCAAGCATTCCACAGAGCGCATTACTTCCTGTTTGGGAAGTAAAAACATTTCAAAACTTTTCAAAAAAGTCTTTGTTAAAGCGTTACCAAACCAACCAGCTGCTAATCATAACGGCTTTAGTGACAGAGTTTATACTGTATATAAACTATGTATTAAGCAATATATTTTAAGCTTATTGCAAAATATATACAGTTTAATAAAATATTGAAGTATTTTGAGAGTGGATGGAGACCGACTCGATTGCCATTGGCTGTGCTTCATGGGAGTGGGCGGAGCTAATGAGATCTTTAGGCGGGTTTTGTTTGTTTCGACTCTCTGATTGGTGGAATTCTCTGCACAGCATCATGGGTAATGTAGTTTTTCACCTAGAATGCCACTTTTAAACAAGGTGCAATAATGTGGGTTGACGGATTCACCTGAAACAAATACAATCGATTAACAATACAGTAAGGCTGTCTTTTAAAGGTTTCAAAGTTATAGTTAAAACTCAAAGAAAAAGCATAGAGTTTTTTACTCCTTTACTTTCACTGCATTAGCCCTCCGTCAGGCAGTGTCACTCATCTGCTGTATGTCATGTGCCGAGCGCAGGAGTTCCTGGAGTACCGGAAGGAGAGGGGTCAGATGCTCCTGTCCCGCAGGAATCAGCTGCTGCTGGAGTTCAGCTTCTGGAACGAGCCCGTGCCCAGAGACGGACCCAACATCTACGAGCTGCGCTCCTACCAGCTGAGAGTGAGTCTGTGCGTCCCAGAGCGGAGGGAGGAGTGTGTGACGTGTGTTTGCTCTAGCCTCTCAACTGCATGTGCTCTAGTTATCGTCTGGGTCAATATAGCTCAACATCTAAATAACGTTATCTCTGTAAACCGCAATAGATGCCCCTTTCACACATACAGTCTTTACCGGTAAGAGATCATGTGTGAACAGGACCTGTTCAAAAATACCGGCAAATTGGTTCCGGCGATTTGGTACTGGTAATGTGTGAACGCAGAATGAAGATTACCGGTATTTGCACGTACACAGTCAGAACGCGCTGACGTAAGAAGTCTGCTTTGGGCCAATCGTAAAGACTTATGGAGATGATGTGATTACTCTGCGCTGTTTACATTAAGCTTTTAATAGTTGTTCTATTTAAATATGTGCTAAATGATCATCTTTGAACGTTGAGCCGCGTCTCCCAGCACACTCGAGACTCTGCCTTCTTTTCCATTCATCAGTGGTGCCGCTCTTGTTGTTAAAGGTGCATTGCGCAACTTTTCATGTTAAAAATACCCGTTTTTCTAACCCATACATGCTTAAACAATTGCCTGATGGGCTGAATGAGCCCTTCTCTGATCACTGCGATTGCCTCTATAATCCTGTACAGTAAAATAAATAAGAGGGATTCGGGACGGAATCGACTGGGCGTGACGTCATGCGCGTTCGCGCTCACCTGGCTATGTCTGGCAGGTTTGTGTATTCGCCGCCATTATCCGCATCAGCGAAGACAACTCAAGCGACTTTTGCAAAAGTAGAAGATGGATTCAAAGAGACCGGCTTCTAGTTCATCCCAAACCCCAACGCAAACTCCATGTAACCGCGTGCACAACTCTGGTTGCAGTTTCGCGTGTCGCCAGAAGGGGGCATAGTTCTGCAAAAACTCAGAGACTTGCGCAATGCACCTTTAAGAGAAAAAAACGCGCTCAGTTTGCTCACCCGTAATGCCTTTCATTCAGACGTCAAGATATTTTGTCAAATTGAACAGACAGTGAAACTAAAGCACTTCTCCACATCGGCGCATGGTTTAAAGATCATTTCCGATGACTGACATCACAGGTATTTTGCTGCTGATGTGTGAATGGTTTCTTACACCGGTAAAGAGCCAGAACGCGTTGCTTGTTTGAACGGCATGTTTGTGTATTTACCGATAAAGACGTTCTGGTCATTTTACGGTAATCACCGAGATTGCTGTGTGAAAGGGGCTGTTGTTGAATCAGTTTGGAATTGATTAATTGAAACAGAACCGAACTTGCCAGTCTGTCTTCAGCTTGTCGGGTTCGTAATGGTGCTTTATTTTATATTACAAGTCATTGTGAGTCTCACAGTTGTCTCTCTTTGTTGGTCCCCTGCAGCCCGGGACCATGATTGAATGGGGCAACTACTGGTAAGAATACAAGCAATCTGTTCCTCTACATAACAGACCTGTATCGCCTGTTATCTGTCTTTTGTTGCCTTTTTCCCCGATCACATATTCCAGTCATCATCATTAATTAGGTATCATTAAACACATCTCATCCTGCGAAAGCCATTTTGAAATTGGACATTGAGTTAAAATGGATAAAGTACTTTAAATCCTTTTAGCAGGCACATTTTTTGTGATATCAAATTTTCCAAGTGTTTTATACGCACACACTGGTGTAATATACAGCATTTGATGGATTATTGAATCCTACTGAACATGTGATGTGCTAAACTCAAACGTCTTCATGACTGTCTTCAAGAATCCCTGGGAGCGCTTATGATTTCATAAGTCATAATTACGATGTAATGTGCATTATATGATGCTTTGTCATGCTGCTGCATAGGATTATGGGAAATGTAGTTTTGTCACTTGGTAAATCAGCTGAAAGAGTCGCATTTTCTGGCAAGCTTTTGTCTTTATTCTTTATTATCCACTTTATCATAATAAGTTGTAGTTGTACTGTAACAATAACAACATATTACGATAATACTAATACTAATAATCCAGGAATAGTCTGTCCACAAGAGCCAGTAATCGGCTTTCTGTGATCATCAAGAAGAAAAAATCACCACATGCAATCAATACTCCATCCGCCAAGCAGCTGTGTGAAGCGACTGCTTTCTCATCTCGGTTTTTGGTGCGAACACACCTTTCGTCAACCATTAATATCCTTCCCTCGGGTCGTTCTGACCTGAAACTAAATTGTGTGCATCAGAGGGGTCCAAGGCCCTTGGTCTTTTGTCGCACTTGAACCACAAACACACAAACACAATTGAATGGATTCGAGGAGTTTTGTGGTTGAAATTTAAAAAAGTAACAATTCCTTCCCTTGCGGATCAATTTGACCCCCTTAGGAATGAATGGGATGCGAGGAATGCTTCAGGACACATAGAAAAACCTAAAAATGCTCAAAATTCTAACAAAAAATGCTAAAACTTTGCCAAAAAAAAGTATCTGAATGCATCTGAAGAGAAACTGACTTTAGGACCCAGCAGAACAGCTCATTTACTCCATATGGAGCGATAAGGCCATCTAGAGTCATGAAATATCATGTTATATTATTATTTTTTCCACAAGAGGTCTTCAAAGACACCCAATGTAAGATATTTTGAGCTGAATTAAAAGGGTTATGCATGAAATTGTGAGTTATTTTGAATTTAAGTTGAAAGAATGTGAGGAATGTGCTTAAATTACTATTCATTTATTTATTGATCAAAAGTAGTAATTTAAAGGTAAATAAAATAAAAAATAACAAAAAATTGCATTAAAAAAATATAAAAATAAAAAGCTTTCTAGAGAAGAAAAAAATAAATGTATTATAATATTAGGGAGTCGGGTCATTTTGACCCGCGAGTGTTACAAACTCTTTGACGTGTTACAAAGTGCGAGGGAAGCTCAAACGGTCTAATGTGGCACCAGCAATATCAAGAACATGGGTTTGATTCCCAGTCGATGCATTCACATGAAAAAAGATCAAATCTGCAACTCAAGTCACTTCTTATTGAAGCGTCTGCTAATTTTTGGTCATTTCATTCTTGGTTTGAAAGACCTTTCGTCAGTGATTCGTTCCGCTCTTGCTGTGAACAGGCCTTTATGAAGAGATGTGTAGTTGTGAAAAACAAGTGGTCTGATGATGTCCCTGTTCCTCAGGGCGCGAGCTATCGGCTACCGGCAGCACAACCGCGAGGCCGTCGGCGGCTTCTTCTCTCAGATCGGAAGCCTCTACATGGTCCATCATCTGTGGGGTATGAATGTGCATACGGCTCCCAGGAGCACGAGTGCTGATGGACTGTTGTGATCTTGACTCACTCCATAGCCAGTGTGAGTGTTGGGAAGTCATCTCTGTGGTGTGTGTGTGTGTGTGTTCCAGCGTACAAGGACCTGCAGTCGCGAGAGGACACGAGGAACGCCGCCTGGCAGCACGAGGGCTGGGATGAAGTCGTCTATTACACCGGTAAACGCCGCCGCTACACCGCGTTACATTTTTGCCATGCATTTTATTTGTTAGTAATTTAAATGACTTCTTCTGTGGTCTGCTGTGTAGTGCACTCGCCCTTTACAGTGCCCCTATTATGCTGTTTTAAAGGTTCCTAGTTATTTTTGTTTTACATGCATCCAAGGTCAAAAAACACTTTCATCTTCTTGTAATATACTTTGCAGCATCACCTCTTTTCTCAGAGTCTAAAAACGGTTCGTTCAAAGATTCAGTCTCTCTAAACCCCTCCTTTCCGAGAGTCTCCTCTGATTGGTCAGACGGCCCAGTCTGTTGTGACTGGTCTACTCTGCTCTGATTGGTCAGATGGCTCAGTCTGTTGTGATTGGTCTACTCTGCTCGTATTGGTCAGATGGCTCAGTCTGTTGTGATTGGTCTGATCTGCTCTGATTGGTCAGATGGCTCAGTCTGTTGTGACTGGTCTACTCTGCTCTGATTGGTCAGATGGCTCAGTCTGTTGTAATTGGTCTACTCTGCTCTGATTGGTCAGATGGCTCAGTCTATTGTGACTGGTCTACTCTGCTCGTATTGGTCAGATGGCTCAGTCTGTTGTGATTGGTCTGCTCTGCTCTGATTGGTCAGATGGCTCAGTCTGTTGTGACTGGTCTACTCTGCTCGTATTGGTCAGACGGCCCAGTCTGTTGTGATTGGTCTGCTCTGCTCTGATTGGTCAGATGGCTCAGTCTGTTGTGATTGGTCTACTCTGCTCGTATTGGTCAGATGGCTCAGTCTGTTGTGATTGGTCTGATCTGCTCTGATTGGTCAGATGGCTCAGTCTGTTGTGACTGGTCTACTCTGCTCTGATTGGTCAGATGGCTCAGTCTGTTGTAATTGGTCTACTCTGCTCTGATTGGTCAGATGGCTCAGTCTATTGTGACTGGTCTACTCTGCTCGTATTGGTCAGATGGCTCAGTCTGTTGTGATTGGTCTACTCTGCTCTGATTGGTCAGATGGCTCAGTCTGTTGTGATTGGTCTACTCTGCTCGTATTGGTCAGATGGCTCAGTCTGTTGTGATTGGTCTACTCTGCTCTGATTGGTCAGATGGCTCAGTCTGTTGTGATTGGTCTACTCTGCTCGTATTGGTCAGATGGCTCAGTCTGTTGTGATTGGTCTGCTCTGCTCTGATTGGTCAGATGGCTCAGTCTGTTGTGATTGGTCTACTCTGCTCGTATTGGTCAGATGGCTCAGTCTGTTGTGATTGGTCTACTCTGCTCTGATTGGTCAGATGGCTCAGTCTGTTGTGATTGGTCTACTCTGCTCTGATTGGTCAGATGGCTCAGTCTGTTGTGATTGGTCTACTCTGCTCTGATTGGTCAGATGGCTCAGTCTGTTGTGATTGGTCTACTCTGCTCGTATTGGTCAGATGGCTCAAAATTGATTAGCAATACAGAAAACAGTGTCTTCTCTACAACTACAGTGTTTGAGCGCAGCATTATGCTAGTTTGTAACAGGAAGTGAAACTGAAATTTCTGACGACTCGTTTCGGCAGTTCAGAATCGATTCTTTCTTTTAGGAGAAAAGAAATATTTTTACGTTCACAAACAGCTCTATTACACTACATGAAAGGACATATCTGAAACAGCATAATAGGGGCACTTAAAGTCATTTTTTGACTTGATATGTATCTTAATTGAATAGAAAGTGTATATCACCTTTTGTGTTCTGGAGGCAACCTTTGCTATTCTACGACACCATGAAAGTAAAATTTAGTGTCAATATTTTATTTTCAACTAATGTTGTTTTCATTTTCTTGTTGCTGAAGTCAAGCTTACAGCCGACTGGTCCATTGTAATGTTGCACTATATTGTGTACAACACGTCACCAGTCGCATCTTCTGTTGTGTGGTAAAACCCTCCTCTGAATCTGTTTTCAGTGCCCCTCATTCAGCACATGGAGTCCAGGATAATGATCCCACTGAAAGGGTCTCCGATGCAGTAATGAATCCATCAGATCCTCGCCGTTACGTCCCCGTGAGCTGAAGGCCAGACCAAGACGTCGGATGCATTCTCTGTCGTCATGATGCCAACCAACTTCACACACAACGCACTCGTTCTGATCTGAAAAACTGTCCATAAGTTGCACCAGCAAACCAAATTGAATCAGTGGAAATGAAGGCTGTTACTGTACTGAGTTTTCAGAATACTTCATAAGCCATATCTAACATCTGATTGTTACATGGCTTGGAAAAACACAACCATAGAATCTGTTAAATAAAGTTTGTTGCTATATTATATGAAAGAAGTGCTGTAAAGTGCATTGAATCACCATAAACATTAGCAGGTTAGAGCGTTAACCCTTTCCGGTGTGGTGCCCGATAAACCTTCCATCTGCAATATCTCAAAGCAAAAAGCATGTGTGAATGCATTAGTTCAACACAGACTTGGATGAATTAAATATAGTCAGAGAACACTTTAAACTCGTTCGAGTGCTGCGATCCATCAATGTATTTATTGCATATTTATTTGCTTTTAATATAAACCCCCACGTGAAGATGATTTCAGGTTTTAATAGTGCATTATGACTAGTACAGCAGAATCTATCCTACATATTCAGATAAAACCCCTGGTCAAGAATCAACATATCAAATGCTCTGCTAAAACAGTCCAAACAGGATTGAACTGGGACTGGGAAAGCCTCATTGGGGACAGGTTGTGTGCAAAATTGAAAAAAAAATTTAGAGCCCATTTTATTTAGTTGCTGTATTTTATTTGTTTTGTTTCTACATAGACGTGCTTTTTATATGCCTTTCTGTGTTGTGAAATGTCTCCAGTTCTGCTCTGATCAGCAGCTCACCGACAGAGCGGTTTCTAGATTGATTTTGTTTTCTGTGCGACCACGGCATGCGCAATCTACTGTACGCTGACTCTTCTGGGATTTAACAGCACAAAATATTTCAAATCAACTAAATACTGTATTCAATAAATCATAAATGATCATTCTACTCCCATGTTGTGTCATGTTCACACAGATGAAGGACGCCCAGCGGCTGTTACTTTTGTTTTATTAGCTGGTGACCATTTTTATAAGTGTTTCTCTTTCAAGTATGGATACAGACAGGGACAGTTGTTAGTGTTAAAGGGATAGTTCACTTTGAAATTAATTTTTGATATGTTTTAGCTTACCTCAAGGGCATCCAAGATGTAGGTGTGTTTGTTTCCGCAGTAGTTTCAATTTTGATATTTTTAGGTCAAACCGTTCTTGTCTGTCAGTCATATAATGCAGGTCTATGGTCACTGTCTCAAAACACAAGCACAGAGTCCAAATTAAAACAATTCCCCGTCGTCCAAATTAAACAATTCCCCATCGTAAGTACACATTGATGGCCTAAGACACGAAACGAGCGGTTTGTGTGAGAAAACGAACAGTATTTATATCGTTGTTATCTCTTGAAAACAGCACACGTCCAAATGATCTGACGGCGCGGGCGGGTATAGATATATACACTAGATGTCGCCTTCGCTACTGCAGTTCATTGGAACGAAACCGTAGCCAAGGCGACATCTATGTATATATCTATACCCGCCCGCGCCGTCAGATCATTTGGACGTGTGCTGTGTTCAAGAGATAACAACGATATAAATACTGTTCGTTTTCTCACACAAACCGCTCGTTTCGTGTCTTAGGCCATCAATGTGTACTTATGATGGGGAATTGTTTCATTTGGACGTGGGGAATTGTTTTAATTTGGACTCTGTGCATGCTCTTTGAGACAGTGACCATAGACCTGCATTATATGACTGACAGACAAGAACGGTTTGACCTAAAAATATCAAAATTGAAACTACTGCGGAAACAAACACACCTACATCTTGGATGCCCTTGAGGTAAGCTAAAACATATCAAAAATTAATTTCAAAGTGAACTATCCCTTTAATCAGTTTCATCACAGCTAACCGTACAGTACATCACAGAAAACATCGTGCAGACTGACCTCTTGCACTGTGCTCTATATAAACAACCATTTCAGTAAAAAACTCTAAAACACATCGACATTAAACAGTTAAAAACTAGGAAAGGCACAAAGATGGTCTGGTCTGTGTGCTCCCATCAACTCTAGATCTTCTCCAGCTCTTTAAGCAGCTCTCCGAAACTCGTGACGTACCACGAGGACTTCTCCTTCACCTGCTGCCGCACCACGTTCCCACCGAACCCGATGAAAGCGCTCTGAAACGACATGACCGCAGTGCGACTTAACCTACGACTCCAGACACACACTTTTTAAAGTCAAATTTAAGGCTTTTTAGGACCTGAAGAAATACATTGTAATACTGTATATCAGTGCAATATTGACAAAAAAATAAATATATAGGCCTATTGTGTTTTTGTACTGCTCCCATGGCTGGTTTAGGCCAGCTGACTAATCAAAGACATTCATATTATTCATAATCTATGCGCTGGTCAGTTCACAGCAGTGACAGAAATGAACTTTTTATGAAGGGGTGATATTTGCCACCTTAAATTGACTTCCAGGGGCATTTTTAACCTGTATGAGGGCCTTTTTCTAAACATATTAGATATGTATGCATCACATTTTATGTCAAATTCTAACACTCAAATTAAATTCTATTAGAATAACAACAGTTTAGGGCTGTCACCAGTCAAATGAAATCATTATCAACAAAATCCATCTTTGCAGTGCAGAGGAGACACAGAAG
This sequence comes from Rutilus rutilus, assembly GCA_021464565.1. Lineage (NCBI taxonomy): Eukaryota > Metazoa > Chordata > Actinopteri > Cypriniformes > Leuciscidae > Rutilus > Rutilus rutilus. The sequence goes on along the minus strand of JAJAQA010000008.1, from coordinate 4,437,483 downwards.
CGGCATTAACATATTTACAATTGCATTATTAATACTATGAGATTGTTTTTGTTTTTTAATTCAATATTTTAAGTATGAACTGATTTCTAATTTTAACAGTTTTAATTAAAGGGTACTTTAAATATGAAACTAAAACAGCCAGTAGGTGGCGGCAAGTCACTGTCTTAAAGGATTAGTTCACCTCAAAATGAAAATTTCCTGATAATTTACTCACCCCAATGCCATCAAGATGTCCATGTCTTTCTTTCTTCAGTGGAAAAGAAATTAAGTTTTTTGAGGAAAACATTTCAGGATTTTTCTCCACACAATGGACTTCAATGGCAACCAGAATGTTAAAGTTCAAATCAATGCCGTTTCAAATTTTTTCGTGACCTTTCCAACGTGATGATGTAATACGTGGCGCGTCGCAGACCAGCACAAGACGAACAATTGTGGTTAAAAAGTATATAAATGTGTATTTTTATTTGAAAATGGCCGATCGTTTCGCTAGATAAGACCCCATTCCTCAGCTGGGATCGTGCAGAGCCCTTTGAAGCACTTCAGAGCCCTTTGAAACGGCATTGACTTGAGCTTCAACATTCTGGTTGCCATTGAACTCCATTGTGTGGAGAAAAATCCTGAAATGTTTTCCTCAAAAAAACTTAATTTAAGTTAAAAAGTAAATTATCAGGACATTTTCATTTTGAGGTGAACTAATCCTTTAAGTGAGATGAGGGAGTCATTCATTCAGCCGATTCGTTCAAACGGCTGATTCATTCAGGAAAGAAGCAAGCGATCGTTCATTGAATCATTAAACTAATTCACTATTAGTTTCTATTAGATTCGGCCTCGGAATCGACTCCCAGCCCTACTTACAACTGAACTGACATTAGCCATTGTCACGTGAACAAGCAAATCCACAAAGATAGAATAATAAAAAATAATATGTACGCTAATTAGATCAATTTAATTTGGTAAAGCATTTAGATACGTCTAAGTCAAAGTGTCATCTAAAATGTAAGACCTCTCACAAGTAAAAATAAGACTTGAGACTTTATATGGCCTTAAAGGGTAACTAAACCCCTGGTCAGAGCCTGACTCCACCCACTGGCAATATTTGAAAAATGCTGGAAAAGTGGGCAGAGCCCAGTGGAGAGGGGGCGTGCATCTGAGACGTATCTCTCTGCAGGCAAGGGCGTGGTTAGCTGGTACCCTCTGACATCAGAGTGTACCACAACTTCCAATAGGAAAATTCAACTGCAGTAGCCACTGTTCAACCTGAAGAGGGCAGCACTCAGACGTTTTTACACCATATTTAATAAAATTAAAATACTTTAAACACAAATGTCAAAAAAATTACTTGAATCAATGAACAGCACTAATAAAGCCCCATTCTTACAGATCATTCACTAAAAAAAGTTGGTTTAGGGTTTAGTTACCCTTTAAATTTGAAATATCTAATTTAAGACTTGTTAAGGATCCGCGGAACCGTCCTAACGGAGAGGAGTAGAAGTGTGACTAGTAATGCACAGAAGAAGTCACCCTCACTAATACAGGTGACCGACTGTAAATAGTGTAGCTTGTCTATTGGTCAGGCCCACAAGTCACGCAGGTCAAGGTTCACTGGGGTGTATATGGTGAAGTACTCACGGCAGGAGGACAGGCCTCAAGATCAGTGGCTCCGTCTCCGATCATCACCACGTTCTCGAAGCCGTACTGCTCCTTCAGCATGCGGATCACCGTGCCCTTCCCCCCCGACTGCGCCGTGGGCTGAGACTCGTCGAACCCTGCGTACTCGCCTGACGGAGCACAACACACACGCCTCATCACTCACGGGCTGCGTTTACATGCACAACTTCAGTTTCAGTCGGACCGAATTCATTCCGATTGATGAATCCGAACGTAGTGTTTACATGAACGCTGAACATGTGATTGGGTTGATGTGCGCATTTATGTGTCACAAGCTTCAAATCGGAATAGATTTTTTGACATGCGCACACTGCACAAATATACAGAGTTTCCCGCTGTTTGCACATAATAATAATAATAATGGTTAATAATAACTATTCTCCTACATTAGTTCTTTATTTGTTTTAAACAGCAAATATTTATCCATTTCTGGTCATAATTTGGAGACTATGAGCATATGTTTATATTGATCACGCAGTAAAAATGCCCAAAACCAGTCGTCTGTGGATGAGAATCTGAAACGAGGACTGGTGGGACGTTGTCCTGCTCCACTTCACAGATGTTGAGTGAAAGGAGAATTATAGAATGACAGGACACTTAGGATAAGACTCTTTATTCATCAGGAGAACAGCTCGTTCAGCGCCTCATACGTCGTCCTTTCAGTTTCGCTTCAATCCGATCAAGTGTTTACATGTTCTCTCGATCGGATTAGAAAAAGAATAAACCACTCCTTTCAATCGGATTGAAACTTCATTGGGATCGAGCTCAGTCGGATCGATTAAGGCGTTTACATGAAGGCTTTTCAGTCTGATTGAGCCGCCAATATGATTATTAAACAGATTATTTGGTTGCGTGTGAACGTAGTGCCAGCGGCCCCATGAGCCAGTGCCACGGCGGCGACTCTTACCATTGAAGTAAAACTTCAGGCGGTTTGCGTAGACGTGGTGCAGGGGAATGTGGAGCTGCGACGCCACGTGTTCAACGATGCAGCGGAAGCCGCCGGAGATGAGGAAGACCTTCACACTGCGCTGATGAAGACTCTCCACCAGCTCCCTGAGGACACACACACCGCATCAGCACATCTGCACACACAGCCTATAACCTGCAGCGCACACTGGTCACGTGTACTTTATAGTGTACACATTATATGCTATTTACAGTAAAATGAAGTAGTGTATATTACGTAGTACAGTGGTCCCCAACCTTTTTTGCGCCACGGACCGGTTTAATATCAGACAATATTTTCACGGACCGGCCTTTAAGGTGTGGCGGATAAATACAACAAAATAAAATTATACGACCGGCATAAAAACTGGGGTATTTTTTAAATATAATAAACGTGAATCCAATGTGTAGGCCTACTCGCAACTTTATTAGCAGCGTCCTCGTAACATCGCGCCTAAAAAACAACTGAGAAAGCCTGAACACAAACAAAATGCCCGCGAAAAGAAAAAAATCTCTATGTTTTCGGTGCTGATGCGTTCATGTAACATGTAAGGGTGGCGCTGCCAATAAAGCACCTAAAAGCTGTCACAACGAACCGGCAAAAGTAATGATTATGAATATGTCAAATATAGCAAGGGGAGACATTTGAATTGTTTACTAATAAACCAGTGTTTTCTGTGTCAGTGTCGGCTGGAAAGATGAAGTTGAAGATGCTGACTCGCCATCTTCGCAGTAGTGAACGTGCCAGAGAGAAATGCACATTTCATACGGATTACATAAGCAGAGAGCAGTCTTTTTTCTTTCGTTTTGAATTGTTCTGTTTAAAAGTAGACATTTCAAGCTTTATATATATATATATATATATATATGTCTCAGGTCTGTGAGGCGAGTAGGCTACCTTATACGCTGAGTTTCGGTTCATTTATGAGACGAGCTCCAGTTCACGCGCCGGCGCCTCCGTGTCGTGATTATCTTATTTCTACTATATTTACTTCTTATTTATTAAATCCAGGCAACTGGTTGATGAAACATTGATTAAAATTAAGATACAATTAATACAAAACGAAATTACATTTAAAGACAGGCTTTGTGCTTTCTGTTTGAGGTCTCTGTGAAAGTTTTAAAGCAGTCTTTTAGTGCCGCTTTCAGAGCGCTCACGTCCGTAACGGAGAACTGTCACGTCTGTAAAAAAAATTTTTTTTTTGTGAAATAAATTTCTAAATAAATGCGACTTATAGTCCAGTGCGACTTAGGCTATATATGTTTTTTTCTTCTTCATGACGCATTTTTTGACTGATGCGACCGGAAAATACGTTAAGTTATTTATTCTTTCTGTGCGGCCCAGTACCAAATGTCCCACGGACCGGTACCGGTCTGCAGCCCGGGGGTTGGGGACCCCTGATGTAGTATATCGAGTGTATTCTATATACTGTGTATAGTGCATCTAGAGTAGTATATATAGGGTGTATAGTATAGTGTAGTGTAAATGGATAAAAAGTGTGTGTAGTCTATATAGTGTATTCTATATACTGTGTATAGTGCATCTAGTGTATAGGTTGTAAAGTCTGTTTAGTGTAAATGTATAAAGGTGTGTGTGCAGTGTATAGTGTAGTTTGTATAAATAGTGTGTATGGCGTGTTTGTAGTGTATATAGCAAATAAAGTGTATAACTTTATTAATAGTGTGTATAGCGTGTATATAGTGTAGTGTGTGCAGTGTATATTGTATAGTTTTTATAGTGTATATAAAGTGTATAGTTAGAGTATATATTATTAGTTTTGTTGGAAACCTTAATTACTGGTGCCATATACTATCTTTTAATAAAATAAAATACAAGTATCAACAATATTGTCACCTTTTTTGTATGTGTATTGTTTTGTTACTTTGACAAGTAAAACAGTCAAGTCAATAAAGTTAACAACTGAAAAACTTTCCAAAAGCGAGGGATGATCACCAACTTACTTAATACCTGGCGTGAGCTGCGGCGGGTGGTCCGTGAGCAGTTTGTTGACCTGTTCCCTTGAGCACTTGATGATGGACAGACGCTCACTCAGAGCTGTGTGGAATGAGACAGAGCCGCCCATGGCACTCCGGGTCCTGCGGACACACACAACCACAGGGGTGCGCTCTCAAACTCAATGCTGTGCGTGTTTGCGTACTGGCTAGGGTGTGTGTGTACTGTTGCCTTGTCCAAATACACACACTTGCGGTCTTACTCCGTCGCGTGCACACGCTCTCAAGTGCCGTGCCCTTAATGCACACTAAACCCACACTATCTCTAGGCTAAGCGTATCCCATCATGCATTATGTTCGGCAACTCATGTGCCCCGAAATGTTGAGGAAAACATTCCACTGTCATTTCAATTAATTAGATACATATAATTTGGTAGTAAAACCAAGTGTTTTATTGGTGCAAAGAGGAGTATGGTGTGCAGGCCTATTTTGTACAACATTTGCAACTGTTTTTATTTACCACACTTTTACATTTGTGTCTTCTGTTAGTTACATAGCGATTAATGAACAGACATGTAGAAGTTTATTTTAAAATGCAAAAGTACTGAAAATAGAAAAAGTAATAAAATAGAAAAAATAAAAGCTCTGTAAACACTTGCATTTGTTTTGCAAGACTATTAAGTTTGTCCCATCGAGTAATCAAAAGTTCTACACACACATGCAGTCTTTACGCCTAACTTGACCACTTGTCTCTCTATTTGGCCCAAGTGTTCAAGTGCAAAGACCGCAAGTGTGGGTATTTGGACAATGTGTGTGTGTGTGTGTGTGTGTGTGTGTGCTGACATCTCCGTGACCGCGTCCCCTACGCCGCAGAACTTCGCGAGCTCGTCGATGCCCTCCTCGCGGATCACGGTGCTGTCCACGTCGAAGCACACGGCCTGCGCGCGCCGGAAGAGCTCCTGCGCGTGAGCCGCGGTTGTCATGGTGAAGCCTGAGCGACAGGAAACACATGCATTAGTGGTGACGCCACTACAAGAGCTAGTAAACATCAGCAAGAGCAGTGAATCTCCACACAACACGAGCCTGAGTGCCAAGTGCGCGTTTAGTATGCAGCAGCAGCAGCACTCGCGCGCGTTCACACAACAGGGGCGGTGAAGCATTAACGCACGCATTCATTCATCTGGACGAACACACAGTTATTGCATCAGCTGGTTTGATGCGCGAGCCGCCACCGGGAAACACGACAACACATGCGTCACGTGTATAAACTACTCAAAACAAGATTTTAAAGAACTCATTCAGAATTAAGATAATATTCGTACACTTTCCACAAAAAAACAACAACATAGAAAACAATACACGTAAGTTACGTCATGAGCATTGCGACTTGGCTGCTTTCGCACTATTGTAGCTCCCGCTTACCTTAATGCGCGCGGGTGAGATTCCTCTACTGACTGTCACGAGCTCGAGCTCGTTCAAATCTCCGGCAACCCGTCTCTGTGCGGCAGCGCGTGCGCTCAGTCATCTGCCATTCATTACTACTGAGATCACGGACGGAGTCGGCCAATCAGATCACGCTCATGTCATTCACACACTACTCTGATTGGCCAGTTGTTTTCATAGCGATGATGAAACACGTCAAGCGAATCTACTCATTCAGTAAAACACCGACAAAATAATATTATACTACTGTAGTAATGATGTCATAAAAACATTATTTATATCAATATCATTCCTAAATGTCTTTTTTAAAAAGTTTGATCTGTTACCCGAGTAAAACTAAATGAATGTAAAATAAATAAACAATAAAGAGTAATTAAATAATTTAAAATACTACTATTTTTTTTTATTGCACTTTAACTACTACTTAAAAAAAAAAAAAAAAAAAAACTACTACTCGACCTTAATGTCTGTATGTTTTTTTTTCTTACGTAATTTCTAATTTGGTGAAAGGCACATCACACACACTCAGACATCACACGCATATACAGTATATGTGAGAAGAGATGTATGTCCAAACTTGCACTGAGCCCCACCCCATGCGTGGGACGGCCTGCACGTTACCCATGAGGATCATCCTGTCATCTGTTTGCACTGTCACAGTATACAGTATATTGAATACAGAAAGATCTTGTCACAACTCTCCCTCGTTACCCTCCTCATTTCCTATTGATTCTCTTTGTTCCCTGTCTCTGTCCATTCAAGGGTAATTTGATCAATGTTCAACAAATAAAAGCAGATATAAATCACTCTTTGTAAATGATGAGATTACAGATTATAACCTATATAAAGAACTGTGCTGCTCAACAGAAACCTGGCTAAAACCAGATGATTACATTACTTTAAATGAGTCCACCAGGGTCGTAGTTTGTGTGTGTGTGTGTGTGTGTTTTAACCCCCTCAATAACCAAAACAAGCAAGTACAAAAACCAAAAAGACTAATGAAAAGAGGAAAAAACATCATCCTGCACCAACATAAATTAGAAAGCTTTGTGAACTACGCACGACCACTCTTACTAGAATTTATCAAGTTCTATTGCATTTATTGTGGTAAATTTTGACTAACTTGTAGAATTTATAATAGATTATCTGTTAAGGAAATAGATTTTTCACTAAAGATTTATATTACAACTATGGCATGTTGTATACATAGTTTCTCATTGTAAATGCTATAGATAATATATATTTTTTAACATTGGCCTTATGAGAAGCCATCAATGATCTTACCCGTTACATAACCCTGCTAGTTGAACCCTTAAAGTCCCCCTTGTGGTGAAACTCAAGCTTTTAATGTTGTTTGTGTCTATGTGGTGTTTTTAATGTGCTTTAAGACAAAGCATGTGTAAGTTCATAAGTCGTCACCATTGCTGAGTGTTTTCTCCTTAAAACTGCAGTGAACCAAAGACAGTCTCAAAAACACGCTTTGAAATCGCTGGTGTTTCTGACGTCACAAACTACCTTGTAACCAATCAGATCAACGTGTGATCGTCAACCAGTGGATCTCTGAGCTGAGCGAGTGAGTGGAGGCGGGGCTCATTTGCATATTCATAGAACCACGAATACTAAATGAAGCAAGGGTGTCGAGTTACATTCGAGGTATTTTAAGACATGATTCATTTTTTTCAAGGAACATTTAAATATGTAATTTTGGTGATCAAAGATGAGTTTTAAAGGATAAAGCGATTGACTACAGGAGGACTTTAAGGGTTGTTTGAGTTCATGTAACACCGTTGTCATTCAGCCAACATTTGTGTGCAAAGCTAACAATTCAAAGTGTATTTTCCCAGTTTGTGTCACACTGAGGTCACAATGCTTCCATATCCAGCTAATGTAATGCTTCTGTAAAGTTGCAAACGTCCCTTCAGATGTGGTTTCAGGAGAACTGACTTCATACATCCACTAAAATCTAGTTTAGTGACGAGACTGGTCTAAAAGACATAGACTGGTCTAATCTGAAACTAAAAAGTAAGACTGACTAATCCTTGACTAACCGCTAGTTAAGATACAACCATGACAGAATGGCTGTTTATACAGCTGGTCCCAGTTTTTATAGAATATGGCCCCTACTGATCTGTCAGGTCACATGATCAAGGCCACCTCAAAATCATGCAGAATCTGGAATATTTCTATTGCATTGCAGTACAGGTCTGTATTCCCTTCGCATAAGCATGATGGGATATTTTCCCTTGCTCATGATTTAAGAGCTCCTCATTAAATTTCACAATGATCTGTAAATAAAAGACTCTTATTTGGGACAGCTCGTGACATCAGCCATGGGAACGGTCAGCATCTACAGATGTCCCATCACGGCAGGTTATCGTTCTTCCAATTGCACCACCAAACGCTTTCAGCGATATTCACAATGACACGGACAACTATTAAATCAAAGAACATTTTACTTAAAATACACAACATACAGACATACAAATAAAAGTGCTGAGATTTTAAAATCTGATTGAGACGAACACGAACAGCAGAAACGGCCCTCCGCAGACGTCACGGCTTGAGTTTGGCCCTCAGTTTCTCCAGAGTCTTCTGTAAAAGAGAGAGAGGTGCGTCAAATCTCATCGTGTCCATATCTGTGCAACACAGAACTATCGTGTCGAATTATTAGAGTGAATCTTCAGGTCATGATTCACAAATAAAAAGGGAGGCGAATGTGAAGTGTGTGTGAAACATGATCTCAGACTTGAGCAGTAGCACTTGGTTTGGCTGCCAGTTCCCATCAAGATTACCATTTGTGCAAGGGTCAATGCAACCTAATGTTTTTCCTTTTGATTTCAATGTGAACCGTGTTTTCAGCATTCGTGAGACTCATCCAGTCACGTGACCGGGATCATCCTCATCATCATGTGTAATGAGTGCGTGTGCTGGTCATGCGTCTCACCCTCTGGAAGTCTCTGGCTTTCTCCCGGTTCTTGGCGTACGATTCCTGGCGGCTCCGGGACTCCTTCTGCTGTTTAACTTCCTCTAACCGACTGTACAATCTGAAACCCAACAGGAAGTTCAGACACAAACCACACTTATGTTGACCGATTTCATAGCAAAGCATATTCAGGGCTCCAAATCTAAAGGTTTTACTTCAGCGTTTAATACTACGCAGGTTCATTTATCATCACACGTGAACAAATTCTGGCTTTATCCACTGGATCAGAGACTCTCTTTCAGCAGAAAGTGTTTATGAATGGCATATCTTCAAGAGAACTGGTTTTAAATACGAGCTCAACAGGGTTGTGTTTGGCTCCCACTGTTATTTTCAATATGAGCTACACATTAAGAGTAATACAGCTGGTCTTTTTAAATATGCAGATGACATGGTCTGGGTGCAACTTTGCTCAGTGTGTCAATTATTGAGTGAGCAAACATGAAGGCCTTTGACGATTGGTGTGAGGCGAGTTCTGCAATAAGGATCAGGATTTTTGGGGCCGATCACAGATTACTGGAAGTTTAATTGTCCGATACCAATCACAGATACAGTCACCGAAATAAATAATACTTTTCTTAATGTATTTTTAAGAAATAAAACATTAAGCAGTATAAGATCCAGAAGCAGGGATATTAGGCTGCTGTGTATTAGACTGTGAAACCCGAAGCCCAAAGATCACTTCCGCACCTTTGATGCAGTTTTAATAACGATCTGATTTGGACGTTAAGCTTTGGCTTTTAGATTTGGAGAGAAATGCACTGAAATGATCACAGCTCTAGTTTCTAGCTGTCGGTGCGATGTCTCCGCTCTCCGAAGAAAGACATGGCAAATGTATTGTCCTTTTTAGAGCAATTTAGCGAAGCAATTTTAGCTGTCTTAGAAAAACTGTCTTGTGAGTTTTGCATCATCTGATCGGCTATAGAGACCACCGATCAAACCATATACAGCTATAACGATCAGAGCACCCTTACTTTCCAGATCAATGCAGTGAAAATGAAAGCGTTGATTCTAGTGAATATCACATGTTAGGGAAATTAAAGTTAAATGATCAGTCTGTTTGACATATCTGGGAACATGCATGGATACAAGGTTGAGATTTTAAGGAAAGCAACTCAAATGTTGTTTCTTATGCAGAATGCAATGATAGTCAATCAGTTTTGGAAATGGTATATAAAAGCCAAGTTGAGAGCATGTTAATGTTTAACCCTCTGGGCCCTGAAGAAGTTGACATGCCCTGACGTGTGCTTTTTTCAGTCGCTTAAAAACATATGGCTAAAGTATGATTACATTGCATTCAGCACAAACAGGGCTACAGTAATATGTGAGCAACATGTACATGCAAGTTTGTAGTTTTGAGAAAATAACGTTTATGCATTTTTTTTTTTTTTAACTAAAATGTTAAGTCACTGAAATAAGGCCATATAACACAAGGCTTTTCAAAACTGGACCTTGTTGCCTAGAGTTTTCTTCAAAACGATGTGAAAACCATCCTAATCACTCCTTCATACAAAACAATAGACATTTAACTTTTGTAAGACACTAATTGTCAGAATGGCTGATACGCGGAGGTGCGAGACATGAATGATGCTGAGATTCACACCTGAGGAGACAAAGACCCTCCCCTGGGAATATCAGTGAGGAACGTGACAGAGGGAACTATAGAGAATGAATGTGAGGAGACTTAATGATTGAATGGACTGTTTTGGCTTATTCACATAATCAAGTTTTAGTTAAAATAAGTGATCTTACTATACATTTTCTTTACACAAATACTTTACTCAACTTTAGGCTGCATTTATTTGATCCAAAATAAAGCAAAAAATGTTTCTTTTTACAATTTAAAATACATGTTTTCTATTTAAATATATTTTAAAATGCAATTTATTCCTGTGATCAAAATTCTCAGCATCATTACTCCAGTCTTCAGTGTCACATGATCCTTCAGAAATCACTCTAATATGATTTGCTGCTCAAGAAACATTTGATTATTATCAATGTAGAAAACAGTTGTGTAAAAATGATGAACTGAAAGTTCAAAAGAACATTTATCTGAAATATGAAGATTTTTTAACATTATAAATGTCGTCTTTACGGTTACTTTTGATCAATATAAGGCATCCTTGTTGAATAAAAGTATTGATTTCTTTTAAAAAAACAACAGCAGCAACAAAACACTAAACTCTTTCTGAGCCCAAACTTTTGAACGGTAGTGAATAATGTTACAATAGATTTCTATTTCAGATAAATGCTGTTCTTTTCAACATTCATAATATAAAAAGTTTGAGCATTAAATGAGCATATTAAAATGATTTCTGAAGGATCATGTGAAACTGAAGACTGGAGTAATAATTTACACCACAGCAATAAATTGCATTTTAAAAATATATCCAAATAGAAGTCTGGAAATAGTCCAATGAATATAAATAAAAACGTACTCATCCGAAATTGCATCCACGGCGTGATCAAGTCGCTATTCAAAGTAAGTCCCGCTGCTCTTCTGAGGAAAATGCGATCTCTTGGTCACTATCCACTACACTATCTCATGAATAGCGTGTGTGAGTGTGGGTGTGATCACATTAACGATAATTAGCTGAGCCAGGAGAAACTGTACATTTCTTTAGTTTCATACGGATTACATTGCAAAAGAGTATTTGTTTTAAATATGAATCGTTTTATTTAAAAGTAGACATTTCAAGCTTTCTTTAGACGTACGTTTCATGTTTGTGTGATAAGTATTGGCTGAGTTTCAGTTCATCATTCAGACGTCTTTCTGAAAGTTTCTTGTGGCGACAGCTGAAAGCGCACCCTGTTTATTTTCTTTATTTTACAAAAACAAGGCTTTGTTATTGTGAGTGTACACAAAAGGAAGGATGCCAGCAAACAAAGCTTGATAAACTATTCGCTGGCAATTCATAGAAGTGCAACAAGGGTTATATCCAAGTCCACATCTGGAAGGTATAAGGTCCCCAGAGTTTTTAAAAAAATCTTTATTAACACTCTTATATCAGTGGCAGAACACTGAATGGATTTAAGTAAGTCTAAGAATCTTTTGTGAGAATAAGTACTTTTTTAAAACTTTTTTTTATTGTTGAATGAATATGAGTATACTTTAGTGCACATCGTTTATGTCATGCCAATTTATGAATTCAAGCGATTTTAAACTATGAAGTACTCGCATGCTCAACCAAACACACTAGTGTTGTCACGATACCAAAATTATTGTTTCGATACCGATACCAAGTCAAGTATTGCGATTTCGATACTTTTTCGATACTTTTCCTGAAAAGGGAGAAACACTGTCAAATATCATTGCTGTGCTTTATTTTAAAACCGGGACACCATTCTAATCATATAACACACTAATAAATGAACATATGAACAGCAGATATATTAAACATTTGAAGAAAATATGAAATATTTTATAAATTTAGCAGCATTATCTTATTTATCATAAGAAACATAAGAGCTTTATATTGATTCTGAACTTTGAATAAAAATATGAACAGCGATTATATTAAACAATGTTTAATATATTGGTAACATATGATAAGCCTCATTGGTGATATATTTGACATATGGGGAGAGAGTTGTGGAAGGTCTATACTTAATGTTAAACATAAATATATAGCAGCAAAGACAACGTCGGCAGTGTTGACGGCAAAATAGGCTACAGAATAATTTGTTCTGTATTGAGAGGTGCAATATTTGAAAATCGATCATATTTTTTTAAATTACATTTATTGTATTTATGTAAAAACTTTCAAACATCAAAATGTCATTCATTAATATGTATTCGTGTCAAAATTACATAGAAACATGAACATCTTTTCCTATTCTTCCTTATTTCCTACTCTTGCGTGTCGCGTAAAAAATAGGCGTCGGTTCTATTTATAGCATGCACGCGTTTTCCGCGCGTCTCGAGCTGCGCCCAGACGCGTGTGTCAATCAGGCAGTTAACATGGGAGCCGAAATAAAAACGGACACGACACGCAGCCAGTGTGTCGCAGGCTTTACAAATCTGGAACGCGGTCATTCTTAGAAGTATCGATACTAATAAATTTAGGTATCGTGACGTTTTTTATTTCCGAGTATCGCGATACTTTTGAAGTATCGGTACACCGTGCAACACTAAAACACACATAACCGCCTCTCGTGGGAGTCAAGATTACTCTGCTGATTACACAAACACACACAGTTGTGTCAAAATGCCAGTCTTGGCTAACACTTGCGATGGTTATGTGAATGTGAACAGCATGTTGTCTCCGTCCACTAGGTTTTAGTGACAGCAGCCTTTAAAACCTGCTACTGTCTACTATCGGCTGTTTGATTGTGATTAATAATACAGACAGCCAAAGAAAAGCCCATCTATATTAAACTCAGTTATGACTATGAGTTCAGTTTTATATTTGATTATTCCATTTCTGTGGTATTTTTCTTGAATGCTTATGTTATAAAATATACAGCATTGTTTAATTTGTATCTTTATTCTATTGTATTTATTTATGCTGCTTCTGTGTTTGTTGCAATAGTCAGTAATAAAACAAGAATGAATATTGTACCTTATGAAAACACAAATACATTGAGTGAGCAAACATTTTGGTGAGATAATTGTAATTTCGGAACACTTTACAGTAAGGTTCATTAGTTAATGTATTAACTAACATGAACTAACAATGAGCAATACATTTGTTACAGTATTTATTAATATTTGTTAATAAAAATCCAGCTGTTCATTGTTTGTTGATCTTAGTTCACAGTGAATTAACTAATGTTAGCCAATACAACACCTTTGATTTTAATAACGTATCAGTAAATGTTGAAATTAACATTAATATTAACAAATGCTGTAGAAGTATTGTTCATTCTTAGTTAATGTTAACTAAGGTAGTTAACTAATGAACCTTATTGTAAAGTGTGACCATAATTTCTTTTTAAAAATATGTACAAAATGTTTTTATCTTTTCACTGTGGTATCGACTTTGGTATCGAGTATAATGTACTTTTGGTATCGGTACCAACTACTAGATTTTCGGTATTGTGACATCCCTATGTATACCTTCGTTTTCCACATTGGTGGACAATCAATCGCCACAACTTGCTACAAATTACAGTGTTCATGAGATGTCTATCAGCCCATTTGCTCTGTACTGACAGAGGCTGCAGAGCAGGAACATGTGTGTTTCCTTCAGTGTGCCGTACCTCTCTGTGCGCCGGTGCATCTCCGCCTCCTCCACGCGTCTCTGAGCGGCGGTGCAGATCCTGACCTCAGCAACACTCTTCAGGGCGTGTTCAGGCGTGCGCGCTTCATCAGCGTGTGCTGCGGTGGGAAGCCTGTTGGGCACGTGCTGCTCGAGACGTGTCGTCACCGTGCGTCTGGCTCTGATCTGTGCGACCCGGAGCGCTGACCTGTGAGCCAGACCGTCCCGCCGCTGCCGCTGAGCAGGAGAGCTCTGAAACTCCAGCAGCATCACTGCAACACAGACACACACGCTGCAAACACAGGCACACTAGGGCAATTCAACGAATTTCTAAATCGCGATTACGATTATGGATGCCACGATTACGTAATCGCTCAAAGCCAAAAAAAAAAAAAAAAAAAAAGTCCACTAGCATTATTCTGTGTGCTTAAGGTGTGTTTAGAGCACGTTACGGTGTGAGAGGCGAAGCACGTCTACTTCAGAGAACCAAATGTATTATAATAGGCCTATATAATTCTTTAAAAAAGTGGGTCGCGGGACTCGTGGCTTGATGACCATGGCGAAATCTGGGTCCTATGGCCAAACGAGTTGAGAACCACTGGTATAAAACTATTCAAAACATCATTGAATGTAAATTGTGATAATCGTAATTAATAAAAAGTTCGTAATTAATAAATCGCAATTACAAGTTCAAGGGAATAATCGACCATTTTGATTTGTCATAATCGTGCAGCCCTAAGTCACGCCTTCGTGAAGAGTTCACGGCCTGAAAGTTCACCAACCAGCATGAGGGAACGATGGCTCTGGCTCCTCTGATTGGCTGTCGTCCTCCACCGGACGGCTCGGCGCTTTGCCCTACGAGAGACAGGATTTGTTAGGTTTGACTGTTAAAGGAGTAGTTCACTTTAAAATGAAAATTAGCCCATGATTTCCTCACCCTCAAGCCCTCATGATTTACAACACAATCAGAGTTATATTAAACACCCTGACGCTTCCGAGCTTTATAATGCCAGTGGATTGCAACCATCAGATTGAAGCTTATAAAAGTGCATCCATCATAAGTGCTCCACACTGCTCTGGAGGGTTAATAAAGGCCTTCTGAAGCGAAGCGTTCGTGTAAGAAAAATATCCATATTTAAACTGAATCGACTAAAATAACTAGCTTCCGGCCAATGAACATACGGATTCGTACTGCTGATATTTACGCTCTGCCATTTACGCTTACTACACTACTTCCGACGTCACAAGTTGCGTAAGTTGTGCTTTAGGCCTAAGTAGACTGCGTATGGCCGTAAGCTAGAATTATACTTGATAAAGTTTTAAATATGGATATTTTTCTTACACAAAGTAAAATTCTAGCTTCCAGCCATACGCAGTCTACTTAGGCCTAAAGCGCAACTTGTGAAGTCGGAAGTAGTGTAGTGTCATGGCGTAGCGTAAATATCAGCAGTACGTCACATTATTCGCATTATACACTTAAAGGTCCCATTGCATGGATTATTTTAGAATGTTTCCTGGGGTGCCCTTATAATGTTAGTATGTTTTTTTAGATCAAAAGTTGTTATAATTTAGAAATAAAAGGCATATTTCCTAGCCTGATTTTAGCCTCTGATTTGAACGCTCTGTTTGAAGGGGCGTGTCTGTGTGAGACTTGTGTAAACGCCCACTGCTGTGATTGGCTGCTGTGAGACTTCAGTGTAAGCTCCCACTGCTGTGATTGGCTGACATGCTTGCATATGAAATCTCGCATTACATGTGGAACTCTCTCGAAAACTTTTACTATTACAACTATTATACGTTTTTACCATTACAGCTATCGGGATTAACGAATCGTGAGAAGTTTTAAGTATTTAGATCTAGGGATGCACCGATGTGAAAATTGTGGCCGATACCGATAACCGATATTAATATTGCTGTTATGGCCGATACCGATATTTACCGATGTCGATATCTCTGTATAGAAAACAAATTTTAATGATTATCAAATAAAGAGCTATTTTCCAAAACACTTTTTTTTTTTTTTTTACTTTAGAAATGACTGATATTGGGCACCTTTACCTGTATGCATTGCAAAATATGTCACACATACGACACACATGCATTATATTGCATTGCATATAATGTGTGCTGGTCAACTTGTCTAAAATTAAGAAACCCTTAGAAAACAGGAAGAAAAAAAAACAGGAACATTGTGTACAATTAAGATAGGCTACTTAATTTATTGTTCCAATTAGGGATGGGCATTTTTCAAAAATATTGCATTCGAATATTCGGGCTCATAAAATTCGAATATTCGAATATTCGTTTATTTAAATGACGTTTAACGAAAAATACGTTATTTTTTAAGTTTTTTTTTTTTCACCATTTCTGAAGAAGCTTACGATTAGGCAATATACACAACAAGCTTACAACATGTTAAAGTTTTCTTTTAGTTGAAAACATTAAACAGTAGGCTAGGCCTATGTGTAAAAAAAAAAATATAAAAACAAAAGGATATAAGCTCAAGCAGCGCGAACGGAAAAAAACGCCTAATAAAGCAGAGTAGCAGATTGCGCCAGTTATCGTACAGAACGTATACATACACTCGAGTCAGCATATGATTATCGTGTTTATATTATTTCACGTTTATGTTGAGAAAAACAATAATATCCACATGGAGGGACGCCGCGAGCAATTTATGCTCGAGTGAGAAAATGCGCTGCGCTGACAGACGTTTCAGAGAAACAAAGATAACGGTGTTCTAGTTCTAAGTTTCTAACAGCACCTTGCGTTTTCTGTTCTTAAACCTCTCTCTCAAAGAAAACTTAAAGAATATACCTCAAAATCATTTTACTATTAGATAAGTTATCATCTCGGATCACTCGCACTACAGCTGCGCTTACCTGCAGTCGTGATGCAGTGATGGACAGCTGTCTTTCCTCAGTCGACTGCTGTTTGGATTTCATGTGATTTCTCATTGTGGTGATGATATTATAACTCCAGATTAATTAATTAATTTGATCAAAAGTAATTCCATTTTGTAAAATCATTTAGTAACCTCATTTTCGCAGGCGACGACATTATGATAAAATACAAACAACTTGTTAAACATGAGCCACAGTGCCACCCAGTGCATTTAATTATAACTGCGAGTTAGTGCTTGGGATTTATCAGGGATTCACTGCATTTACGACCCGCAAGGTATTTACGGCTTCATAAATTCGATAAAATTCGAATAGTATTTTATTTTTCGAATAATAATTACAGATCGAATATTCGAAAATTCGAATATTCGTGCACATCCCTAATTCCAATATCCAAATGATACTAAATACCACAGGGAAAAGGACTTCTATTTGTGACGTGCTGTCTTTGCCTTTGAACATTGCACATTTTAAACAGGGCACGCATTAGCTGAATAAATGTTAACAGTTGACAATGAATAGACAGGAGTCCAATAATAGCATAACGAATCACTTATTCTAAAAATAATAACAAGTAGGCTAGACGAATCCGACATATGGGCTGTGTTAACAGTAAAACGTCCGTCATTTAACGAATTTTAAAAACACGAATGGATAATACAAAATGCTTTGACATTTTGATAGAAAAAAACAAACAAGCAAGAACAAAATTTAAACTTAGCCCGTCAATTTTTCATTTTAATTATCTTCTCTCACTGTGTGCGCGCGTCCGTGTTTGTGAGGGAGAGCTCGCGCAGCACTGATACAACGGTAGCCTACTTTTTAATCCATAAGTAACGAACGCGCTAGTTTTCATACAAAATAAATATGTAACATAATTAGGTAGGCTACTTTAGTTATTATTAACACAATAACGTAACACATGAAGGCTACGTTTCTCAACACTGAGAATGAATAAATAAACACCTGTTTCTCCACTCGCGCTTATCAGTAATCCACAAATCACACATGCCGTCACTTTTGAGAAAAATCTAATTCGAACCGGTATCAAATATCATGCAATATATTCAAATATCTACGAGTCAAAAAACGATCAATCAAAAATGTGTCATGAAGAGGGAAAAAACATAACTGCTTTAACAATGTTACTGACGGGACAGTTCTCTGTTATGCACGTCTGAACGCGGCACTAAAGACCGCTTTAAAACTTTCACAGAGACCTCAAACAGAAAGCACAAAGCCTGTCTTTAAATTTAATTTCGTTTTGTATTAATTGTATCTTAATTTTGATCAATGTTTCATCAAAAATAAATAAGAAGTAAATATTAGAAAATATTTAATCAGGACATGGAGGCAACGGCGCGCGTCTCAAATGAACCGAAACCTACCTGCCTCACAAACCTAAGACATATATAGAAAGCTTGAAACATCTATTTTTAAACAGAACAATTCAAAACGAAAGAAAATAGACTGTTCTATGCTTATGTCATCTGTATGAAATGTGTATTTGTCTCAGGCATGTTCACTACTGCTAAGATCGCGAGTCGTCAACTTCATCTTCAACTTCACGTCAAATATCGGCCTGTTCACATCGGCCCTATTTTGACATCGGAACGATACCGATGCGTAAAAAAAATGACCATATCGGCGGCCGATATTATATCGGCGGCCGATATTATATCGGCGGCCGATATATCGTGCACCCCTATTTAGATCTATTCCCATCACATAAAAGGTTGCAGTGATGAGCACTGAGCAGATGACAGCCTGTTGATCACGTGAATGAAGTTTGTATCATTGCAACGCAGTTTCTGCACTCTCACTAATGATTTCACCAATGCAAACATGAGGTAAGTACAGTAAGAGCTTCGTTGTGCAGCGTAACAGCGTCATTGATTTCATAACGAGTTTTGGCAAGTGTCCAGATAAACTCGCGCTGTGTGATTGACAGCTTGGGCGACTGGAAAGTGATTGTTATTTGATCGCTTTCTGTATATTAATCACAGTTTAAGTACGATTATTTTCATCCTACTAAGCATTTTCTCATGGGCGGGCCAAATTCTCTTTGCGGGCAAAGAAGAGAAAGGTGAGGTGACCTTTCCCCTTATGATGACATAAGGGGAAGATTCTAGATTCGCCCATCTGAGTTTTCATTTTCTCAAAAATACCCAGGGTTTGGTTTACACCCATCAAAACATCTAGCCACTGGGGGACCATAGGCTGGCTAGGGAAACTCATATTAAGGTTAAAAAACCTCATAAAGTGAAATTTTCATGCAATGGGACCTTTAAGTGGAATCCGTATGTTCATTGGCCGGAAGCTAGTTATTTTACTTTATAAAGTTTCAAATGTGTATATTTTTCCTTACACAAACTCATCTTTTTGCTTCAGAAGGCCTTTATTGGCCCTCCAGAGCCGTGCGGAGCACTTTAATGACGGATGGCTGCACGTTTATGGACTTGCACAATGCACTACCATTATAAAGCTCAGAAGAGCCAGGACATTTTTTAATATAACTGATTGTATTCGTCTGAAAGCAGAAAGTCATATACAGCTAGGATGGCTTGAGGGTGAGTAAATAATGGGCTAATTTTCATTTTTAAGTGAACTACTCCTTTAAGAAGAGACGCATGATACGCACTCATCTGTGCCCTCACCTCACTGCAGTCAGATGTGCCCTCCTGTGGCTCACTCCCCGAGTCTTCAGTGAGGTCCTGTAGGGTGGACTCTGGCAGGCTGATGAACGAGATGGTGGACTCCTCCAGAATGCCCTTCACGTCACCCGCCGCCTGGCAGGTGCAAGAAGAGTTTACAGACACGTTATCTGAACGTCCTATATGATTGGCTGTGTGACACTCGTCTCATACATGCCAAAACTCTAGTGAATGTGCTCAAGTAAACCAGCATGAGCCGACTCGTGTTCAGTATTGTTGTGCTGCAGTTGGACACTCTTAAAGGGACAGTTCACCCAAAAATGCCAATAGTCATTCCAAACCTGTATGCAATTCCATCTTTATTCAAGATGATATTCTGGACAAACAACACTGGTCCCCATTGTACGGACTGACACACAAAAATATATATATGTAATATCTAAACTGTACCTTTTTAAAAACTTTCAGTAAGTTGCACACCTGAAATGTTTTTTTCTTACACCACCATTTAAGGGATTAGAAAAAGCGGTTTGACACTCCTGAGTCAGTTGCATTAAACATAGCCATCATGTTAATATGATCTAGTATGACCCACTAGCAGTTAGTCAAGAGGCAGTCATTCTTACTTTGAAATTAAATTAGGCCAATCTACATTATGTAACTGATTTCAAACAGTTATGAACAGTATTAAAGAAAAAGAAAAAAGTTGTTGTCTAACCTGCAAGACTAATCTTCCTTAGGACTTCTGCGCTCATGTAAACCCATTCTGACAGGTTTTTATAGTGTGTGGGAGAAGTAATGTCTAATTTATGGGGCTGATCCAGCAATTTCTTGGACAAATCTTAAAGGAATAGTTGACCCACAAATTGGGGTGAACAATCCCTCAAGTCATTCCAAAAACTTTCGTTCATATTCACAAATTATTATTTTTAAATGAAACCAGAGAGATTTATTTCCCTCCATTGAAAATCTATTCACGCAAAACTCTGGTGCTTCGAAACTTTATGAAGAGTTTGTAAAACTTAAGTCATGTGTCGCCACCTACTGGTGTAACGATGTCATTGATACAATCTTTATTTGAAGTGGCAAGTTATATGATCTGCTCTATTTTGATCGCTACCGTAGACACCGGTGTTTGTATCCAAACAAACTTTTATCCCAGTACTTCAGTGATATGAATATTTGTAACCCAGAAAAATGATGCAGTGTGGTTAAAAAGACTGTTTGTGGAACTATTGCATACCTTTACTGTACAATAAGTGCTCTCTCTGGATCAGCAGCAGCACAAAGGTTGAAATGTTCCAGTGTGATTTTGGCAAAGGTTTACAGACACAGAATGATTGTCATTTTAGGAATGGGATCACGTGGGTGTTTGAATCGAGGTCACCATCTCTAATGCATGTGTTGTCACACTTCACTGCTCTCGCACATTCAGTTTATGATGTCTTTGTGTGAACTAACCCTTTAATGCTGCACCATACAAAGTCACTACAGAAGTCTTTGACATTGCTGAGATTTGTGCTTTAAACTTTGTTGCAGGCAAATGATCTGCCATTCATTTAACTGGCATATTTTAAAAGTTTAAAATCAACAGCCATCTATTTAAGTCCCCCAGTGGTGAAAATCCAGATTTAGTGTTGTCAACCAGTGGATCACTGAGCTGAGTGAGTGAGTGGAGGCGGGGCTAATTTGCATATTCAAAGAACCACGTATACTAAATGAGGCAAGGGTGTCGAGTTACATTCAAGCTAATTTAAGGCATGAAGAAACTTTTCCCAAGGCAAAAACTTTTAAATATGTCATTTTGCTGATTAAAGATGAGTTTAAAGGGATAAAATTGACTACAGGGGGACTTTAAACGTTTATGTACTGCAGGTGTGTGTTTTTCTTTCTCTGAACTCAAAGAATCAAGCACAAAGCTGTATGGTGAGATGGTTTCGTAGACTCTACCTGTGCTCTTTCCAGAAGCTCGCTCAGCGGGTTTTCCTCCACAGCTGACATCACTTCCTGTGAGGGTAAGTGGGCTGCGGGTGCAAGGGTTTCTTCCTGTAGATGGGTCTGGAGAGGGGAGCGTGGCATGAGGCTAGCGTCCATGTCATCGTTCTCACAGTGGGACTCGTGGGTAAGAGAGAGCTGCTCCACAGACATCTGCAGGTCCGCTTGAGACTGAATCAGTGTGTCTGTGCGCAGGAGCTGCAGGGATTGGTCTGTCGAGTCCAGCCAATCAGAGGCCTCGTCCACGCTTGCATCCGTGCCACACTTCTCTGCTTCCAGCGGGACACAGAGAGCCGTCGAACAGTCCACGCTCTCGTTGTTTGTGACGTCAGAGGGCAGAGGAAGAAACAGATCTGAGGCGTCGTCTACGGCACAGGAAATAATGAACATCAGCAACTCCACTGAGCACTAGAACTAGAACTGACTGTGAAAGAAAACAAACCGCTCCAGCAAGACAGCAGTACAAGAGTGTTCATGTTTCTGTCTTTGCTTTTTGCACAAGTGATATGGCGAGAAAAAAATCTAATCTTTTGCAGATTAGAAGACAGTTATTACAGATATTACAATACTGTCCTCACTAGTGATGCACCCAAATTAAATTAAAGCTCTCGTTTAGCAAACACTATAACGTTTATTTAATTAAATGAAATCAACAAATAAAAACTGGGTTTCATAAACACACTTCAATTGCACAGAAGGCAGTTTTTATATCAACAATGAATTTTGAGTAGAAAAATTGTATCATTGCTGAACTATAAACATTTAAATGGTGACATTTGTATGTTTGAATAAATCCTGAAAACAATACATTTTGAAGAACAGGTTAAGTAAAACTAATGAATATGTAATTATTTTAGGGCTGTAATGATACACCAAACCCACGATTCCATACAAACCTCGATTATTTTGGTTGGAGGAGAGAAAAAAAGAAAAGATTGAGAAGAAAAAAAGAAGATATTTTTATTAAATAACATTTGAAAAACCTGTATACCTGAACACCAAAGAACAATATTAACTATTGAGCGGTTGTGGCACGTTCATGTAACGTGGGTGGCGCTGCAAATAACGCACCCAAAAGCTGTCACAAAGAACCAGCAAAAGTAATGATTATGAGTATTTCAAATATAGCAAGGAGACATTTTAATTGTTTATTAATAAACAAGTGTTTTCTGTGTCAGTGTCGGCCGCAAAGATGAAGTTGACGATGCTGACTCGCGATCTTCGCAGTAGTGAACGCGCCAGAGAGAAATGCACATTTCAGATTTTGTGTCACGTCCGTAACGCATGTGTAATTCCCTCATATTAAATATAAAACGCATGTGTAGACTGATATTTTTCTAATGTCTGGACTCCTTTATTAAGGGAGTATGGATGTATAAACAGACGTTTCAATATATTATTATTAAACGCATTTTCTGAGAATTTATATTTCAAGGTTTGACTGCAAATGTCACGTCCATAACGCTGGAATTGCCCAATAGTAATGTAAAGATGTGGTATACAGCATTGGATCTGGACGGGAAGGATAACTCTGGGAGTTGGAAGGGGTGTGTAGCGATTCTGCCTTCTCACACCGCGACACAGGCTCGCGATTTCAGTTTCATATCGCATATCGTTACAGCCCTAATATACATTTACACACATACATACTGTATATGAAAATGCGACGTTATGAGAGAAATTACTAGTCATCACTGTTGTTTAGATGAAGAACAAGCAGCAGAAGAATTGCACGAGGAACTACCAATTTTAGTACTGCTATAGTAATGTTCAGAACCGCTACAGTAAACTAAGAAATAATTAAAACCTGTTTCACAGTACTATTTAAAGCAGACTGGACAGATCCTTGGTTGTTCGGGTAAGTGCATCATCTACTACTTGCCATGAACCTTACTGTAAAGTGCTACTGTTTTGTTAATTAGTTAACTGCCTTAGTTAACATGAACTAAGAATAAATACTTCTTCAGCATTTATTAATCTTAGTTCATTTGAATTAACATTTACTAATACGTTATTAAAATCAAAGGTTGTATTTGTGAACATTAGTTAATGCACTGTGAACTAACATCAACAAACAATGAACAGCTGGATTTTTATTAACAAAGATGAATAAATACTGTAATAGATGTACTGCTCATTGTTAGTTCATGTTAGTGATGTTTACTAATGAACCTTATTGTAAAGTGTTGCCAACAAAACTCATACAGTCGCACGACAACAGTTATCAATACCGTAACCAGCTGATAATAGCAGCTGTCAACAAATGTCACTCCCTTTCACCAGAACCTGGCGGGCGTAGGCTTACAGGAACTAAACGCTGCCAGCTTTTATTTTACTACAAAAGCACCGTTGGCGTCATTTTTGAGAAGAAAAATTTGACAAGTGTGAACATGCCCTTGTAAGTGTTTTTGCTCTTTCAGTTACCGTGTGGGGCGTCAGTAGAAGCACTCCTGTCCTCGTCTGAGTGCTGTAAGGCAGGTGACATCAGTGACCCGGCCTCAGCGGGCTGGTCCGGACCGGAGCTGCTCACGACTGCAGCTGAAGCAACACAACGACAGACAGTCAGAGCAATGAAACACACCGGCAGAGTCGCCACCAAAGCCTCACATCATTACCTGTGCGGGCGCTGCTCTGATCAAACACCTGAGATGAACCCATATCCGACGCTCTGCCAATCAACTGGCTCACGACAGACTCATGGAGCTCGGCGCTCGAGTGCGAGTCCGAGCCGGTTGAGATGTGACCGGCAGAGGAGTGGCTGGAGTCTGAAGCCCTGTCCCGGTCGGAGGACGACGGACAGGACGCTTCAGACGGGGGTTCACCGGGTCTGATGGATAACTGATCAGACAGGCGCTCGAGGATCCGGGTCACGGTCTCGCTCCAGCCCTGAAATGATCACGCCGAGACATTAGCATGGCAACAGAGTCAGGAGAATGTAAATGAGAAACATGCACCTGTGTGTGTATGTGTGGCACCTGACGGCTCTGATCGGCTCTCACTACATTTCTAGATGAAGAAGAGGAAGATGAAGAGGAGTCAATGTCTGGATGGGGCTGAAGCGGCAGGAAAGCACCTAAAAACAAACAAAAACAAACCAAACAACCGTATCAGAATAAGACTGCAGTATAAAAAAATAACAACAAAAAAACAAAACACATTGAATTTTTTTTATTTCAATGCATTTCAGAATATGGCTGCTTGATTAGGATGATTATTTCCCTTCATATTGTAAATGCCCGTATGCAGCAGTTAGTGAACCATGACAATGGCTTTTCAACGGCGGGTTCAGTCTAGGTCTGTCGAACAAAACAGCACGAGTCGCTCACTCTGATGTACCGGAGGACTTCGCTTGATAAACTATTTGTAATATAAATTGTAATTTGGATTTATTGGATTACTAGGAGTTTTAATTTGAGAGAAGTTTCTTGTTTTACCAGTATATGATAAATAGCTTGTAATAAATCAGGAAACTAGATGGTCAAATAAACCTTGCGTATGAG
The DNA here is from genome assembly GCA_021464565.1 of Rutilus rutilus. Lineage (NCBI taxonomy): Eukaryota > Metazoa > Chordata > Actinopteri > Cypriniformes > Leuciscidae > Rutilus > Rutilus rutilus. The sequence goes on along the minus strand of JAJAQA010000008.1, from coordinate 4,412,241 downwards.
TTGACATTCTCCTGATTTGTGCTTATAGGTGAAAGTGCAATAACTCTAGGCTAATGAAATGTAAAAATATTGAAACATTTCATTTTAATTGATTATAACTGAGCAGAATAACCAGGATGATCAATTTAACCATTAAGTTTTCATTGTCTAAACCGCACAGGCATTTAGTCGACTAAACCTTGACAAAAACAGAATAAGGTTGAATAAATATTATAAAAACTAAAACGATTTTAAGATAAAAAAAAAAAAAAAGACAAAAAGAAGACTTGTAGTATCTTGGATGAAGCCCATGTGTTGTCTGCTCTAACTGAAGACAAAAACTTACGAAACTTCATTAACCAGCCACTCTTGATTTGAATTACATGTGCCAACACCTTTTCACCATAGTTGAAAGAATTTGGCAAAGAAAGAAAGAAAAGAAGAGGTTTGTATAAGTAAAGCTTGACTGCCAAATCAGCAGATAACAAGGCTTCTCAGGGCAGCGCTCGGATTGGCTATTTGAGTTGACTGTCATTTAAATCGTAAAGTCAGTTGCAATTATTAATGTCAATTAAAGTATTTTACATTAAAATACTATTTGTGCGGTGCAAGTGTATCACTCTTAGAATTAAATGTAAATTGCACATCCAAACCGGCCCACTTTTGTAAGTGACTCAAACTATAATTCAGCCGACTGTCCCTCCTAAAACTTTGCTGTGTGTGTGTGTGTGTGTGTGTGTGTGTGTGTGTGTGTGTGTGTGTGTGTGTGTGTGTGTGTGTGTGCTCTTAACAGCATGAAAAACAACACGATTACATACAGAAAGCGAGCAGAGAGCACTCTTTATATTCAGTGGAGCGGTCAAGCACTTCATTTCAGCATGAGCTCACAAATTCTCGGCACAATGAGCCTCTTGTTCACATCGGCTCACTCAGCTGGTTAATGAGGATTGGTGAATGTCTGCCATTTCCAGTGGATTTACTCTGTGCAGTGACTGTTCATGTGATCTTTGATGCCGCGGGAGCAAATATAAATGTAGTGCCACTTTTCCCCCAGTTGGTAAAGTAATTGCGGCAGCTGTAATTCTGCTCATTTTTAAACTGCGCGTAAAATGAAGTGATGCGTCTGTAAGGCACCTGGAACTGAGATGCGAGCGTCTCCATCATGTGCTCGCAGCTCCTCGTGAAGCGCACTGGACCAGGACTGACCCGCTGGACTAGTGATCAGCGCTCCTGTACAGAGAACATGTGAGCGTGTGTGTTCTGCACGTGCACACACACACACCTCGCACCACAGGAGCCAGTGTTTACCTGCGTGTGTCAGTGACGCGTGGAGCTCTTGGCTGTATCTGTGGATGATGCGCTGCACAGAACCGCTCGTGTCCTGCGGCGGGTCAGCGGGGGACGGGCCGCACACATCAGGATCCACACTGAGACGAGAATCCTCTGAGGAACACACGAGCTTCAGAGGCAGATCTCTTCCTCTGGCGGATAACAGCCCGCGTACAGGACGCATGTTCACTAGGGATGGGCACGAGTACTGGAACGTACCAGCGACGACCGATTACAACAACTATATACAATTTATATCCAGCGACGACCGACCATGAAAACAATGATTTTATATAGGAAGACAATATTTTTACTGACCGCTAAAATTATAAAAATATTTTACAATATTAGTTTACCGTATTTTTTATTAAAAATGATGAGCATAATTTTTTTTTTTTTAAAGTAACGTTTCCAAACTTGACCGTATACACACTTTTTCTGATTGGTTATGAAACAACTTACATTTGCACAAAACAAAAGGCTCCGAATGCCATGCAAACTTATAATCATGAAGGTGTAACTCTAGCCTTTTAATGTACAATGGTCACAAACATGCATGAGCTTGCTTAATCTTTTAATCTTAATCTTTCTTTAATCCTAAAAAAAAAGTTAGATTAAATGATTGCATATATTTCAAAAGACAATTTGTCAGTTGTTTTTTTAACTATTTAAAATAGTTTAGATTTAATCCACTCATCAATTACTGAACAACACATTGATTGTTATTGATGAATGAAGTCAGTATTACAATTACTGAAATGGCAAACATTCAGTCAATATAAAACAACATTTTAGCTCGTGAGAAAGTACAAAATGAATCCAAAATATTTCTTCAACACTTCAGAACTTCTGCTGTGAACTCCTCGTGCTTTAAGTTTAGTGTTATTGAAGGCTTTGATTAATCTCATATAAAGCGTTTCAGTTTACCAGTGTTCATTCACCCTTGCAGCGGTTCCTTGTGGGTAAATTAAGGCTGTCAAGTGATCAACATTTTTCTAACCTAATTACATGATGTGGCGATTAATTAAACTAACTAAATCGCACGGCAAATTTGTCTGAGAAGTTACTCAAAAGACAGTCATTGTGTTAAATGAGAAAAGCATCAAATAGATATTACAAAAAGTAGCTTTAGAAAGAAATTTTGTTTGATTCAACAGAATTTGTTACACAAACGTTTAGGCTACAACGGCCATGCTTTATTTCAGAAGCTGCACCCAAATTGGCATTTAGATATATATTTTCAGACTCTTTATTGCAGCTCAGAGGTGGCAATCACAATTGCATGCATAAAGCCATGAGGTTAAAGGTATATTAAAGGTATAGTTTTAATTAAAATATTTTAATTAATTATCGGCATGATGCACACGCCCCGTCCTCGAGTACCAATTTTTCAGACCTATCGAGAAGTCGAAATGAAAAACTGACAAAAATGCCCATCCCTAATGTTCACACTCTGTTTGTGAACGTAACTGATCACACACACCTGGCTCATGGTCACTAGTGAAGTAGCTTCCGGTTGAGATCGTAGTGGATGAGAGATAGTCTGCGTCAACAGATGATGGACAGCCAGCGCTAAACCGCTAGCAAGCAAACAGAGAACAGTTTTACACAGTGTGATTCTACGAACACACACACACACTCTGATCATCAGCTAATCGTCTGAGCTCAGTTCAAGTGTAGAGACCTTCATTAGCAAACATGCATAATTCACATGTACTTCAGGTACAAATGCTTTCATCATTGCTCAAATACACTCACTCACTCTCACACACACTCTCTCTCTCTCTCTCTCTCACACACACACACACACACACACACTGATCATCAGCTAATCGTCTGAGCTCAGTTCAAGTGTAGAGACCTTCATTAGCAAACATGCATAATTCACATGTACTTCAGGTACAAAACGCTTTCATCATTGCTCAAATACACTCACTCACACACACACACACACACACACACACTCTCTCTCTCTCTCTCTCTCTCTCTCTCTCTCTCTCACACACACACACACACACACTCTCTCTCTCTCTCTCTCTCTCTCTCTCTCTCTCTCTCTCTCTCTCTCTCTCTCACACACACACACACACACACACACTCTCACATCAGCTTCTCTTAGCATAATCACTGGTGTGACGGCACGCTCAGATTTGGCTAGTTTTCATCACTGATCCATAAACTGTGGATCTCAGAATGAGTTAGCCGTCATCAGTGACGTCAGGTGTGTTACAGGAGCTGTTATCTGCAGTGAGAGAGACAGTCTTACCTCCTGCTGGAGCTTCATGAGGCACGGACCTGAGAAGGAGAAGTTAACAGGAAGTGTTAAAGCACAATCATCTATGGCTGCATGATATTGAAAACAAAACAAACACATTATTCTGCGATATAAAAACTATTTCACCAGATGATGTTTATAGCTCTATTTTAATCATTCTAGAATAATCGGGGTGATTTTGTAGGAGTGAATCTGCATAGAAAATTATAAACAAATTACAAGCATCGATAAATTACAATAGAAGAAAGACGATTAAAATAAGCAGTGCTTTATGTTTTTCAGGTAAATCTAACAGTATTCAGGTACAGAAACTGAATAAATCACATGTAAAATAAGTCACTAAATAAAATATAACTAATATAATTTTATACCATTTATATTCGTTAAAGCTACAAAAGTTATTTGTATATTTGATGCTTTTCACTATACTACAATATAGTATTATATTATTATAAGTCATCAACTCACACTTTGTTAAACTTAAACAATACAAGTTTAAAAGCATTTGTTTAAACTGAGTGTCAAACCGGTCCATCATGCACTTCTTTGCCTGTACCGGATTGGATGCATCCTGGAGCCCTTGGTGGCTATATATTTATTATTAGATATAAATTAGGGCTGTCAAGCGATTCAAGTTTTCAATTTTAATTACAAGATGTGGCGATTAAACTACCTATAAAGCCACAGCAGATTAATTAAAGTTTTCATGGGCAAAATAGAGCAAAAACAGACAACATTGTGTCTAGAATATAACAATATTAACTACTTATTTATTGAACTGTTGTACAAAATCAATATTACATTTGCACTTGTGCTATTCGGGACAAAAACAGCACTTGTATGATATTGCGCTCGTCACTGTGAGGATATAAATACAAGACAAAAACTCATACGTGCCATTTTTGCCCCAATATCTTGAATTTTAGGGGCATATGACTGCATTGGATCATTGAGTTGTTGCCCTGAATCATCTTCCTCACCACTCAACTGTGTGAAACGTCACATGACCTACACAGGTCTGGGCCGGGTGCGTTAATAAACAATGTGTTATTCTTTTCATAACTAAATTAACCATAACAAAAATGCTTTATATGCATTGATTATGATTTGACAGCCCTGATTTATATGCACAGTTTATCCAGATGTTATTTAATTATTTTTGAAATAAATGAGAACTTTCTGACAGCAAAAGAATTAGTAACTAGTAGTAACGTCTAACTACGGGAAGGGGCTTAGAAACGGTAAAAACCACACATCTCTAACATACGACCCCTGTGTACATGTACCTGGCGAGGCCGTGGAGTCCTGCAGGAGCGTGTCTCTCCAGGACATGCGGCTGGTCCTGCCCGTGACCTGTGACCTGTCGCTCAGGCTGTGGCTGCCGGCAGAGGCGAGCGCGGGCAGAGACGCACTGCTGGACTCGCTCACATCAGCTGAAGACGACTGCAGCTCTGCAGGAGCCAATCACAGCACACACACACACGTGAGGTCAGACAGGGTATGATGCGTGACACCTGCCGGAGCGTCAGCTGCTGGCGTACCTGTGTCCAGGCTGATGTTGAGGGGCGAGTCCACTTCCTGTATGGCGCTGAGCTCGTGCTGCTGCATCTGCTGGAGGAACACCAGACGAGCGGGAGCACGAGACACCGGGGGCTTCACTCTCACACGGGCCACTGGGGCCGGCTCACACACACAGTCTACAACACACACACACAGAACCATTAGTGAGCCATTCAATGACCATAAACTCCACAGTTAGAAAATAACTCTAGAGAGGAGCTTTTAATATAAGCACTTTATTACATATCCATCATATTTTTACTTAACCTCTTAGTGTTATGCTAATCACTTAAGGTATTTTTAATAAATCCATCAAGAAAACAAAGTTTAAATGACTAAAATAAATAGCAGTTGAAATTAAAGGTTTGGACAATGTTGTTAATTTGCCTAATATATATAACCAAACCAAACAAATGATCAAATCAAGATCGGAATCCAATCAAGAGCTTGTGAATCTGAATCAAAAGGCAAATAAAGCTCTTTCTGATTCTAAAATTGATTGGTGAAAAAAGTCAGTGCCCATTGAGGCCTGTGTTTACCGTTAGCGAGGGCCGGTGTGTCTCCGTCCCGCTGGATGGGTGCTGTCGGGGGTCCGGTGTGGCCGTTAGCCTCTTCAATGGCCTTCAGCAACGTGTTCAAAGTCACGTGATCCGCCTGAGCGCCACTAGAGCTGGACACTGAAGCCTACCAGAGGGAGCAGAGGTTCACTGTAAGGGTTAATTACACCATGCTCACTTTTGTGTGTCTGGATCTATTATATTACAGTGCAAAGTAACAGTCGATAGATCATAATTTGATATTAACTTTCACTCACCGGCCAATTTTGCTACTAAATTAAGTTACGGGCCATTCAGAACTTCTACTAGCCAAAAAGAAGATTTCATACATTAATTTCTTATTCGAACAAAATCCTGTCATCCAGCATCTCCTCCCTTCCTCTTTCATCCTCATCACCAGAGATGTGTTTTAGGAGGACAGATCAATACAGTACAAAGAACATCAGATAATGTAGGGTGTTGGAAAATAACGTTTTTTCTGTTCACCAAATGCTTTTTAATCTTCGCTATTGCTTCAATGCAAATGAGCAAGCGCACCGTTATTTGTGGCGTAGTGACGAGTGTGTTCAAGTAAGCCAGATATGCGCTGTATTTAATACATCATGATGACTCATGACTCGAGTATTTGCACTAAATCTGCACAGATTTGACTTACACACAAACTTCCCCAGCAAAGTGAGTAAACATAAGTAACACGCCAGATTGGCTCGTGATTTGACAGCGTTCCCCCGCACACAGCTGATGTTTACCCGCATGTGGGGTTAGAGGGTGTTACTTTCAAACCCTGATCATAAGTTAAGAACTTACAATGTTTACAACATGGTGTGTAAATCACCAAACTCAGTTTTCTTTATTTCAAACTTATTTACTTGTGAACTCTTTGTGCTTGGTAAAAACAAACAAGTGTATACAGAAGAAATCTCTCCTGCTGTAGTCTCTCTCAGACAGCATCATCAGTGCACTGAGAGACAGCGAGCTCCTCCTGTGAGGTTCACCTGTGTGTCTGCTGTGATCAGCGCCTGCAGGGCGTCTCGCTGTCTCCTCACGTGCCGTCTCCTCGCCTCCTCCGCCTCGCTCTGGACCGGGCCGACGGGACCGGAGGAAGGATGCAGGCGGCTGCGCAGGAGCTCCAGGACCACAGCGGGAGCAGGAAGAGGAGCAGGGGCTTCCAGCGAGGGGTCAGAGCCGGAGGGGTTGGGTGGGCTGAGGAGAGCCTGCTGTGGAAACAGATGCAGTGAAGCGGGCGTTCGATGAGGATGGTGAGACATTAAGCCTTTTCATGTTTCAAGCAAATCTGTCATGCACTTGTCCGAGTAAAAAAAGTAGCTTATCCAGAATAAATAAATAAATAAATAAATAAATAAATAAAAGTGTTGTAAATATAATTTATTCTGAAGCAATATCATCATCAGTCAGCTTTGATATATTTAAGATAGGGCTGGGCGATAAAACGATAACGATAATTATCGCGATATAATTTCTCGATAAAACGATATCAAGAGTTCGATAAATATTTATGTGCCAAAAGCGGAACGAAACTCATTTGAACCGCGCGGCACACGGACCATTTATCCGCTCGGCTCAAAGTCCAAACGGCAGCGCAGCGCGAGCTCACTAGAGCAGATGCGTTTACTCTGATCGGTCACGAGATCCAGTGAGAAGCGCTTGAATTCAGCGAAGAACACAATATCTCTGTGATTTAAACCAGTTTAAAGGCAGATGAAACAGCGCTGACAAACAGGAGAAACACTGTGCGCAACGATACAGTCAGAAGGCTTTTCCGTCTACAAATCCCCATCATTTACCATGGATTTACTGTAACGTTAGCCTAGTAATATTAACTGCACCATGAAATGTGGGATATACATACTGAATTGTATTATATTATTAATGTAGACAATGTATTAAAGGACTAATGGAATATAATTACGGTATTTAATGTATTTAGGCTACTGTTTTTCATACAAATGAGGATATGCCTGGTTTTATCTGTGGTTATCATGATCTAAATGCATGATACTGGATGACCAATGGTTAAGTTTAATAAAACTCAAACAGTCAGAATATTACATTTTACCAAATAAAAATTAGCACATGCAGAAACTAAGAAATTAATTGTCCAATAAAGATATTTGTTTTGTTAAGGAAAAATGACAAATGTTTGAATGTTGTACCTCAGATTTGTGAAATGTTGACCAGTGTGGCAAGTGTTTGTCCTGATATGTTCTGACAATAAAGAGTAGTTTAAAACCACAATTAACGCTCTTGTTTCTACAACTTTCACTTAGGAGCAAAAATCTGCCTTTAAACTTGAAATAAATAAATATTTGACTTGTATCGTGATAATTATCGATATCGACTGATATTAAAAAAATTATCGTGATTTTTTTTTTGGCCATATCGCCCAGCCCTAATTTAAGATATAATTTGATATATTATATCTTATTAAATGTATGCTTTTATCTTACATCTTAAATTCCTAAATTTGATCAATAAATTCAATTGGATTAATAAGGCACTATAGGGCTGTTACCGTAGGTAGGGCTGATCAAATTAAATCATTTACACTGAAAAATTACAACTGTATTAAATGGTATGAGATTGTTTTAAATATTTTAGAATATACAAATAGGAAAGAACGTTGGAAAGAATGATACTTTTAAATAGGGATGTTTTTTCCACTTTTTTTCAGACCAAGTACAAGTACTTACATTTGGGATACCGATACCAAGTACCGATATGAGTACTTAATACCACACAGTTCTTCTAACAATGTTTTATTTATTTTCATCAGATGTTTTTCACTTTCTGACTGTAACAAAGTAAATATACAACTTGTATAATCAAATTGCTTGTGTTAAAGGAGCCATTTCTCACCCCTCCTCTTGACAATTTAGCAGAGCATAGTCTGCAGTCTGCTGTACTTGTATCATCATCGCTTATCTTAAAATATCTCCTAATGGCTGACATTACTCCTCCGACTACCTGCTCAACTGACGAAAGGTTAGGCTAATGTCTAGCTGCCATAAGGGGCAGTTCATATATCGCGTTTTTTTGCGCGTGCAAATTCGTTATTTCAAATGTAGGTGCACTGCAAGCACACTCATAATAGAAGCGACGCAGGCGCGCCCATGTTCACTTTCCACACGCTTTTAGACACGATATGCGGTTGTATCGGTGTAGTTTTACGAGTATGAGTACATGAGCATAGCATCGGACCAACAACCGAGTACTGGCATCGGTACATCCCTACTTTTAAACATAACACTAAATCTCCAGTAAATGGCGTCAGGCGAACGTCTTAATGAGCGAGTCATTGAGTCATTCATTCAAACGATTCGTTCAAACGACTGATTCATTCAAGAATGAGACAGTGGTTTATGAATGAGTCATTGAATCTTTGACTCAACCGATTTGTGAACTATTTTCGCTGTTGAAACAAAAACAGTCGATATTGCGTCTACAATGTAAGCGACTTAATTTGAACTGTTTATTGAACTGTTGTATGCAATCAATGTCACATTTTCAATGGTGATGTGTTCAACAGGCGTGACTGTAGTCGAGCACTGACCCGTGTCTGCCCAGGGCGAGCTGGAGCTGGACTAGCCGGCTCTCCTCCTGGAAGAGTCGAGCGTGTGCCGTCACTGACGGTCTCTGAGCTCACTGACGGCTGCTGGAGTGACGCTCGTAGCTTCAGAGTGTGTTGATACTCCTGCAGTCGTCTCCGCGCTTCCTCCACGCTCTTCTTGTGAAGCCTGTGGGAAGAGCGCAGGCACAGCGTCACACATCTGCCGCATCACGAGCATCACTGCTGATGTTGAGCCGGTCTGACCTGTTCTGCTGCAGGAGTCTCTGCTGGTACTGATGGAGTCTCTGCGTGTGCGGCTCATCTGCATCAACCTGCACACACATGTATACGGTTAGAAGATGGCTGTGTCTCATGTGACCTTGTTATTCGTACACGCTGTGACTATACAAATCACATGTAAATGGGAAAATGCTGGCGTTATTGTGTCACTTATTGGGAGCAGTATGCTAGCTGGAGCCATTTCCCTCCAGTCTTTGTGCTAAGCTAGGCTAGCGGCTAAGTTACGGCACGCACGGAGATGAAGAGGTATGTATGGACTTATCTAACTCTGGGGGATACGGTGAATAAGCTTAAGTCCCAAAAAGTCGGCGTGTTCCTTTAAAACCATTTTAAAACCCTACTACAGCATAGATAATGCTATGCATATCATCAGATTTGTGTAACGCAAATCATTTATAAACCTACGCCAACACAGGAGAACACATCAACATGTTTCTAAACATGCAAACTGTTCATCTGCATTTCAAAATAAAAGTCTAAACCCTCGCACTGAGTTTGCATGTTTTGATGTGCACATGTTCTTGTTCAAGAAATTACAATGGCTGTAGCATTTCTATCATAAAGATTAAATGAACATTTTAATTAAATATCGTTTGGCCAATATTAAACCAGGATTTGATCTGCTGTAAAGTGTAACATCAGGCTGCTGGTGCCTCTGCAGGTATTTGCTATAATACACAGCCTAATGTACATATGTTGATTGTCTATATTATATTATGCATTTTAACAAGTGTTTTCTATAATGAAAGAATGGTTTCAAATAAAGTGTCAAAATCAAGTAATACGATAACTTGATTTTGACACTTTATTTGAAACCATTATTATTGCCTCATTGTTATCATTTATATATGTATTTTAAGTCATTTTAAAGGCTATTGTTTGCTTGTATTTTTTTTTGGTAATAAAAACAGATTATTCAATTAATCGGTAAAATAATCGACAGATTACTCGATTACCAAAGTAATCGTTAATGACATGCCTAGTTCCCGCTCGATCCAAATGATTCAGTGCGAGGAAAACCTGTATGATTGATTCAGACTGGATGACAAATTGAAAATACGCCCAATGGAAACACGTCAATTTCGCAAAACATAGCGCAAAAATGTTTTTACGCTCGAATGAGGAGGTTTTTCAGGCAATTCGAAAAAGGAATATTTCGCAAAACTAAAATGGAAACAGTTTTTTCGCATCTACAGATTACCTGACATACATAACAGTCGATCATTCTTTAAAGATGACGCGGTGGGTTTGGACAGAAGTCGAGACAGTTCTTCATCAAACTCAAGAATTACGGGAATACAATCTATCAAGAGGGAGAAACTCCTCATCTGTGCCGCTCAAAAACATAAGTGTCTTTCCATGCCGTAACATCAGTTAATGGAAACGCCGTCATTTTGCAATAGTTATAAAAGTTGTGCGCAAATCTGTAATGGAAACGCAGCTAATACACACATTTTTATGGAAAGTTACAACTGAATTTTCCCATTTCTGGTTTTCAAGTTTTTTTGTGCAAGTGCCGAGTTATGGTGTCAGCCGTTTCCGGCCCACACTCGTTGAGGAGGTGTGTGAACAGACGCGTACCTCTGGAGGCGGTGCGCTCTCCGGGACCCCAGGACGGCTCTGAGCTTCATCATCCTGCAGCGTGTGGCTCCTCTGAGTCTCTCTCAGGCGCTGCTCCAGCTCACGCCGCCTCTGCTCCAGCTCCTCCAGCACAGCCAGCTGCTCCTGCTGCCGGCTCAACAGCGCCGCCTCCTGGACACACGCAACAACACCTTACAGGTCTACTGACGGACCACTACCAATCGTGGTGAAAAAGGCCTCTGAGCACCTCAGTGTTACGTTTACTGAAGATAAAACTTTTAATAGTTGGCTAGATGCTTTGGAGTCTTCATTTAATGCTCATATTATGCCATTTTTTGGACTCATCCTTCTGAAGTTAGAACTAGACAATGGCGGTGGTACGGCATTTTTTGTACGTGAATGAATGCCGTTTTTCACGTGAATATTATGACACGAGTGAAACAAAGCTTTGTATTCAAAAATAATAGGTTGGCAATTAAATGTTACAGTGCAACCATTGAAACATTTGGATTTTTGCACAAAATGGGAAACATGAGCCCATTCATTTAAGTCATTTGTTGACTTTGTATTCTGATTTTCCACAAATTTAACAATATTCCATTAGTTATTCCACTGGACATGGAATCTTTTCTCTTTCCCAAATCTTCACTCACATATAAGCCATTTTCGAAAGGGGATTATAAACCTTTCTTCCTTTCGTTTTAAATCCTAATAATCTCACATGCCTCTCAAATAACAGAGTGTATATGTTTATGAGGACTCATTTATATTTGTGGGAAAATATAATTATAATATTTAACTTTACCATGATATACTGATGTATATTTCAATGTTTAACAGGTTGTCGTTCGCAGGCAGCCAATGAAGGCCATAGGCTGGCATTATGCAAATGTGTTACATTGTTTTCTAGGCAAGTAACAGGAAGTAAGTGACTTACTGACGACTCATTTGAGCAGTTCAGAATCAATTTTCTCTTTTACTACTACTGTAACTATTTGTCGTGCACTTTGATCTTTGCACACCTTTTACATTCACAAACAGCTCTATTACACACTACTAGAAAGGGAATATTTGAAAAACCATAACAGTGGCACTTTAACAGAATGACGACTGAGCTCAGTTCAAGTGTAGAGACCCTCATGAAGCGTGTGTGTTCACAAGCATTCAGGTAACGGTAGTTTCACATCACAGCTCAGCCGCTTGAACGACGCCTGAAGGATCTATAGCAGTGGTCTTCACTAGGGGTGGCACGGTTCACAAAACCCACGGTTCGGTTCGTATCACGGTTTTAGGGTCACGGTTTTCGGTTCTGTACGGTTCATGTTGTTGTTTTTTCTTTTAATCTTTAACACTCCAAAAATTTACTTCAGCATATGATATATAGCTGAATTATCTAATTATTTATTTATTTATTTCATAAATGGGGTGTGTTTGCAAAACGCAGCTTCTCATTTCCCATTCTGAAGTAATATGAGTGAGCAGTCACCCTGAGGAAACTTTCAGTGGCCCTGGAGGTCCATCATCTGTAGAGCTACGTGGGCTGTGTTGGACCGTTATTTGTCAATTTATCCTCGTGTCTCGTCATCATAGGCGGGACATGTCCCCACCATTTTTTGCCAGGGTTGATATTATCTTGCAGCACGGGTGTACCAATACAAATAAATAAAACATTTCCAGTTAACTAGCAAAGTATTTGTTTCATTCGTTTGTTAAATAAGAAGCAATTTAGCGCTGAAATGTGTTTTTTTAATCAAGTGATCAAAGTGCTCGTTGCAGTTGCGATCAGTGGTGCTGATACAGTGTTCTCGTGGCTCGCGCACACACCGCAGCGGCCGCACATTCATCACTCGGACGCGCGCTTCAATCCATTGAGGAGACTCAAGGCTACTCGTTCCGATTAAATAATAAAACAAAATTCATACAAATCGGTTCCTGCTTGATATACAACCGCTGATAAACATAATCGGTTTTGATAAAGAAAAAAATATATACGATCGCAGATTAGAACTCAGAACCTTTGATACGCTTGGCAAGTTCTGCCACTGGACCATTAGGCTACGTGGAACAGTCGATCTATGTAGCCTATTTATTCACATGAAAAAAACAACATATAGTGGAGTAGATCTCATTAAATGTCTAGGTAAACTCAGTGTACTATATAAATCGTTTGCTGGACATTGTAATGTAATTCTACATATGTCTGATTTATGATTTAGCATTGTATTAGCACGGGCACGAGGCTACATTGCGCATGCGTCGAACCGTGCAAACCGCGCGACGCACACGCGCACCGAACCGAGACAAGCGAACCGAACGGTTCGGATGTTTTTTCATGTACCGTGCCACCCCTAGTCTTCACTATTTTTTTCATGAGAGCCGCACTGATAGGACAAAGTCAGTAGGAGAGCCATTTTTACTGCAAACAAAGTATAAAAAGTTACACCCAGTCATAAATACCATGTCTTGCTTATCAATCTGTCACCCCTGAGCAGTCAATATGCAATGCAATAAATACAAAAGGGTGAAAAAACATTCTTTATGATTTACCAGTCAAATTTGTAACTGAGACAAGATGATTTCCCTTAATAAAAAAAATAATAAAAAAAATTTAAAAAGAGGATTTCCAGAATACATTCATCCCAGAATGAGCTTAAGTTATATTTTTCTACATTAGCCCATCATGTATCTAACCATCCAAGAGCACATCCAGCATTAAGAGCTGGAAAGACCGCCATAACTGGCATCTCCACAGAGAGTGGATGTTTACATAAACAACTTTTGTTTCAATTGGACTTGATGAATTGATGAATCTGAATGTATTGTAGTTCACATGAACGCTAAACATCGTGATGTGATGCATGATCGGGTTGATGTGCGCGTTTATGAGTCAAAAGATTCAAATCAGAATATCTGACATGCGCACACTGCACAAATATACAGTTTCACGCTGTTGTCGCTTAATAACTATTCTCCTACATTGGTTCTTTATTTGTTTTAAACAGCAGACTTAATATTTATCCAATTCTGGTCATAATTTGGACATATGAACCGTTGTGCCGTGCTGTTTGTATTTATCACGCAGTAAAAATGCCCAAAACCAGTCGTCTGTGGATGAGAATCTGAAACGAGGACTGGTGGGACGTTGTGAAAGGGGAATTATAGAATGACGGGACACTCATTTATATGCCTCTTTATTCATCAGGAGAACAGCTTGTTCAGCGCCTCATACGTTTACATGTTCTCTCGATAAACCACCCCTTTCAATCCGATCGAAATTATTTGTAATAGAGCTGACACTTTGAGTTTGTAATGGGTTATGTTATAGCCCTACTTGTTTTTAATGTTATGAAATATCTGTAGTGTACACAGAGACTGTGATGAGTGAACTCACGTGGGCTGCTCTCCTCTGGCTCTCGGCGGACGCTGGCTCCGGCTGGTCTCGCTCCTCGGGCGGCAGCAGCGTTCCTGCCACCACAGCTTCATCGCTCACGTCAGGCCCTGAGCAGCGACACCACAGGACTAATCAGCAGCAGACACAAGCCAGTGTGACACTGAATACTATTAATCAGGGGTGTAGCGATACACGCATTCGTATTGAACCGTATGGTATGAGGCTTTCGGCTCGGTACGCATTACAAACCGAACGATTCGTTAGGCCATTTTACCTGCCGGTGCGATCACAACGTTGCCCAACATCACATGGCAACTGTAATAAAAGTGGAACGAAACTGCGCTACTCATTTTGTGCTTCACGGACCGTTTATCAGTTTGGACCATCAATGTCAGTCCCAGATCTGCAACATTCACCATGGATTTAATGTAGTAACACTAACTGTAACCATGGAAGTGTGGCAGGAATAGTAAAATGCTTTCAAGTACGTCACACACCTTTTTCCAGGACTTCAAAACTCAAATATTATCATATTTAAATGATATTTTTAATGTGATGACCAAAACATTATTTGTTCATGCTTCAAAGATCACCCCCATTTACAAAACTAAACATTTCAAGATGTAGAAAAAAAAAAAAAAAGGATTTCTCTGGCATTTCTTTTTGCTGTATCAAAAACGTACCGAACCGAGAATTTTGTGAACCATTACACCCCTACTATTAATATACTGAAAAATTTATGAAATGCTTAAATTTACACACGTAAATGATCAGTTCAAGCACAGATGAAGGAAATGTGTCAGAGTGGTGTGTGGATTGGAGAAATCCATGTGTCCTTTACTATGGTTACGCATTTCACTGAAATGAGTCAGCTAACAAGCAGAACAATATAATACGCACCGTTTCTGGTTTTTAGTCTATTATCCTATTAGTCAATGAGAAGAGAATTAGTCGACCAAATTTTTATTAGCCGATCGGTTGAAAAACCGTTAACACGGCTGGTCCATGTGGTGATCACTTCAGGCGGGAAAACCAAATGTTTGCCTATCATTCATCGCTCGTGTCATTTTAAACATGTAAGAAGTAATCTAATGTTAGCCACTTTACTCAAACGTTTACCTTGACAGATGTGTGCTATTATTAGGTGCATGTACAAGTATTCATGTGGAGCGTGGAAGCTAAATTAGGCAACTACACATTTAAGGCTATGCTGTTGAGTAGGATATTGATTTAGCAAATGTTGTTGGCAAGAAAGTTTCATTCAGAATGCTTTAAACCAGTAAGCACTTAAATATTGGTATCATTCCTCTAATAACCAGTATTATTGTATAACATGAAAGTCCATCCACCCGTTATATTGTATAACGTGAAGGTGAATCCTTAAAAACATTGTGCAAGAGATGAACAATGCTAAGCTTTACCGTTGTCAGTGTGCGCTGGGCTGGGCGTCTGCTCTTCTAAACTGCCCTCGGGTGCTTTTTCCTGGCTGCTCAAAGATCCCGTTTCAACACTCACGACTTCCACATCAGTGTCTCCCTCGTGTGACGTCAGTGTTGTAGCAGCGGCCCGCTGGCGGTCTCTTTGGATCCTGATGCGGTCCAGCAGTCTCCTCAGAGCCCGTCTACCAGGATCTGCCAAACACAAGAGATCATCATCATCATCGCCGACCCGTCACTGCAGATCTGGAACGCTGCTCTCTGATTGGCTGCCCACCGGATGTTTCAGTCACCGGGGGATCAGGCTCCTCCCCTTCAGGTGCACATTCAGGGTCAAGGGTCACATCCAGCTCCTCGTCATGACTAGCACCAGACAGAGGAGGAAGAGGTTCGGGTATCAGCTGCAGCACCACGTCACCTTTGACCTCTGGAGAAGATCAAATGATGGAAAGCAGTCAATATGCAGAAGAGATCTTAATATGCATTAGGGCTGTCGAATTAAAGACTTCGCATATTCGTCAAATCTTTTTTTTTTTTAAAACACTGCACATTCGAATGCAAAAACTGTGCCAAGAGACGCGCAAGACATGATGATGTAACTGACACGGTTTGTTTTAGTTAGCTTATCCAGTACAGCAGGTGCGGCTGCGCTGCCCATTTGTAAATGATGCTGACGAAAACACTCAATTGGTGGCAAAAATCGTACAACGACATACTTGTCCGGTCAGAGCTGAGTGTGTGCTTTCATGAGCTGAAAACATTGTCAACTAAAATCGCTCAGCACTCGCTCAGATCAAGTTGAGCGTCTGGTGTTTTTGACGAACACGTAGATGTGTAGTGAGAAGAAGTGCAGTGAGAAATAGTGGATAGTTTCTGAATGGCAGTTTGCTGTTTTGTCGAAGTGTGTTTTCTCAGGTTGCTGATGCACAACGAGCAGAATTGTAAACTAGTTTTCCTAGCAAGCACATTAAGGAAATTTGATTTTATTTAAGAATATTTTATTCAAAAGTTAATGCACTTTAAAAAGTGAATGTCATTTCAATAAAAGATGTGATGCTTGATTTGGTTTATATTTGCTTGTTGCGCTCGCTTGCCGGCATAGGAGACCGTACAGTACATTTCCCCTCTAACATTAAGTATTGCCTTAAGAACTCAAATATAATTCGAATTTTGTTAATATTAAAGAAAGAAATTCTAATTTATCTTTTCGGCCATTTTGACAGCCCTAGAAGCATCATCACATCCAGAGCAACAACACACAGGGTCTGAGTGATTGTTCATGTCTGGAGCACAAACAGGTTCTGCATATCAGCACAATCCTTTAACTAGAACATCTGTAATTTGGCAGTGAGGTGCCAGCACATACTGCGCTCCTGCGTGTACACGTCCTGAAAGGCGATCTCCAGCTCCCGCTGCTGCTCGTCCCAGAGCTCCTCCTGTCTGTAGAGAGGCTGGAAGATCTGCGGCGGCACACTGTGGACCGCCTGTCTGCGGCGCAGTAGATCAGCCGTCTGCAGTCGCTCCAGCTCGGAGAGCAGCCGCGCACGATCCTGCACACACACAGAGGTTTAGCACATACACTATAGCCATAGTGCTTTAGACACATCTAAGACACATAGATGAACTTCTCATCTGGCAAAACACCGGTGTATCATTTTTCACAACTCCCAGTTTTATTCTGCAATTTCCAGCTTGGCTGACGGCAGCCATTTTGGATATAGAAGGCTCACTGAATTTCCCCACATTTTTGTGAGGGGCACCCCGGCAAATTTTTTTTCTTTAACCTTTATAGATGACAAATCCAGTGATACCCCTTTTCCACCAAGGCAGTGCTGGTGCCGGTTCGGAGCCGGTGCCTACTCGCGAACCAGTTCTTTGTGTTTCGACAGCCAAAGAACCGGTTCTCGGCCAGGAAAATTGGTTCCAAAGCGGCACCAACTCTTTGCTGGACTAGAACCGTTCTTTTACCACGTCATGCTTACGTCGGGGGCTGGGGGCGGGGTTATTGTCGAACTTCTCGAACGTAACCTCCGTCTAGAGTAATCCAGACGAGCAGCACAAATGTGTTCTAAACGCCGTCTTCTGACCCCAATATAGGATCGCAAAGCCAGGATCGCATTTGCAGAAAGACAATGTAGTCCAACATTGTAATTGTTATGCTTGAAGTTGGGAAAGCTAAGACGTACGCCAACGTACACAGTGGCGTAACGACGTCGTTCGCCGGGGTCTCTAGTCAGTGGAAAAACAAACAGGTTCTGAGAAGGTTCGCAACTTGAACCAACTTTGAACCAGCACCAGTTCCGAACGAGTTCTTTTTTTGGTGGAAAAGGGTTAAGAGAACTGCTATAGATGACCCAACTAATTACACTGTGTCTGTGGTGTTCTTTCAAGCGCACACACACTCAGCCGTGTGGTGTAGCGGCTCTACCTGTGTGTGCTGCTCTCTCCGGAGCGCGTGTGTCCCCCTGAGACGAGCCTTCTCCAGCTGCTCCTGCCGCTCACGAGCTTCCTCTCGCCGCAGATCCTCCACCCGCTGGAGCTCCAGCGCCGCGGCCTGTCGAGCGCTCGGCTGAGCAGAACACACCACAGCATCCACCAGTCACGCAAAGAGTGCACGATATATCCACCACATATCCATATCGGCCGATAAATGCTCATTTTTGATGTTATCGATCCAATAAGAAAATTAGGCCGATATACATCAAAACCGATAGATAATAGATTATTTACTTCAGTTGAGAGAAATTATATACGACCCCGTCAAATCACAGAGATGCCGATTCGCACGGGACTAATATTATCACAGGACCTCGGAGTTCGGCGAAATATAGTAGGTCATTTGCGGGGGAATTTTTACTTTACAAATTACAGACATCGCCGATTCGCACGGGATTAAGATCACAGACAACCTGCAATTATTACAACTTACTAGAGGTCACCAGGTAATACTTATCCCGTGCGAATAGGGCTTATCATGAACTAACAGAGAGCAATAGCCACTGTTAATGTTAGTTAATAAAATATTTGCGTTCATGTTCGTTCACAGTGTATCAACTAATGTTAACAGATACAACTTTGGATCTTAAAAATGTCTTATAAAATGTTGAGCTTAACATTTACCTAAGATTAATAAATGCTGTAGAAGTATTGTTAATTAAATTTTTGGTTCATGTTAACTAATGCTACCAAAATGAAACCTTATTATAAAGTGTTACCATTTTTTAATAAAGAAAGTTGGCCACAGGAGTGTCAAATTAGTTTTAAAAGTTAAGGAATCTTACACTGGTTCAAACTCGGCTACTGTATTGTATATGTTTGATTTATGTTGAAGTGTTTGGGACATGGCTTCTAATGGTGAGCCTTTTGTTTATGTATACAGGCTCTCAAAGTATAGCAAAATTTGAATTTAGATTTATCTGCCAATATATCAGTTATCAGCTTTCAAATGTACAGAATTATCGGACAAAATGGTCATATCGGTGCATCCCTACGCTAGAGCCATACGAGAATATCCCTACTAGTATGTGTTTTGGCTTGAAGGAATATAGAGAGCATTATGGGCCGCCCACTATTTCAGCAGTGTTGGTCCATTCATTTCCCCCATAGGGATTTCAAAAAAAGTCTTTGTTAAAGAGTGTTCACACTTGTAGTTCGGTTTGCTTGGTTCATTTGGTTAAAAAACAAACACAAAAAACATTTGACATACATATTTCACTAGATTCTACTGTAGTTTAATTCTTGCATTAAAACTTTGTAAAATTGTAATACAAAATTTTGAATCTATTTGGCTAGAAAACTGTAGCAGTTTAATTGAAAAGATAATTTCTCTGATAGAGAGGGAAAAGTTTCATTTCAGAGCAAATACATAACCACATTATATTCTAACCAAAGATGATATATTTGTGCTTCCGTGCATGTACCTGCTGCTCGGTGTGTGTCTCTCTGTCCACAGCGGTGTGAGGCACGTGACTGTGTGTGACCGAGAAGAGCTCTGCTACTGCTGACCTGAGCGGCCGTGGCGTGGCCTTCCCGATGCTCTGGGACAGGAAACACACAGTAATGACATCATGTGTGCTAACAGCTCTCTAACACCCGAGAGTGACTGGCTCTGTACCTCCACTGGGTTTGGCGGAGGCGGCGGCAGACTGGCCACTCTCACAGCTCGCTTCTTCTCCTCCACCAGAGCTTTCCTCCGAGCCTCAATGAGCCTGTCGTCACAATCACATCACATGATCGTGACATAAAGCTTATGCAAGGAAACAACAGTTTTCCATTTGAAGCCACTAGTGGCACAGATCACGTTTTTAGGGTGTTTCTTTGCGCACGGACCTGCAGCGCTGCTGCTCCTCCTCGTGTCTGCGGGCGCTGAGCTCTCGGAGCGCTTCCCGATGTCTCTCGTCCGCTCGCTCCTGCCTCTCCACACTCTTCTCAGCCAACGCCTCCAGATCAGGCTCCTGCACACAACACATTAAAGGGATCCTTCACCCGCAACTGAAGACTCACGCTCATGCTGCAGATTTATGGGGGAAATAACAAACGGAGTGGATGGATATTTCCCACCATAGGCCAGGGTGGCTGTTCACACACTGAGGACACATAATTATTAGGGCTGGGTCAATACACCTATCTCCCGATTCAATATTATCACGATACTTTGGTGCCAGTAATGCGATTCAATATCGCAATAATTGCGATTTTTTATTAATTTAATAATTGCGATGTATAAGATGAGTCATAATTCATCACATCTTTCTGAGTTTTATTTCAGAAGCATCATACAGCACTACATTCTCTTTAATAAATGATTCAATAAATAAAATTAGCAGTCACTTGTCGCCACCTAGTGGTGAAAATGCAATCGATAAATGCATAATTTTAAGCTCCAAGTTTCTATCAAAAGCTGATTTACTCTATTTTTGATCGCTACTGTAGACATCAGTGTTTATATCTGAACTTTAAACTTATCTCAGTACTTCCATGATAATTTAAACTATTGTATCACAGAAATAATGATACTATGAGGTTGAAAAGACTGTTTGTGAAGCTGTTTCATGACGACTCTCTCTGGGTCAGCGCCAACGCAGATTTGAATGTTGCAATATGATTTTGTCAAAGTTCAATAGACAGACGAAATGGAAGATCGCGTAGGTGTTTGAATCGAGATCACAGTCTTTTAAAGATGAATTGTGCATCTCTACGGTCTTATCTCTCTCTCAGTATATGAGTAGCGCGAGGGCTTTTCAGTGCTTTCAGTCTCACGTCGCTTCCATGTTACGTCACTAAGCAATCATAGATTACGACAGGGGTTGTCAACCTTTTGCAAGCTGGGCCCCCCCAAAGCTGGTTCGTTGCAGTCGGGGCCCCCCCTCCTCCCGGCCCTAGACCCCCCACCCCCCACCCCCCAGACACCACCCCTATTACACCACCTTGCATAGATAGATAGATAGATAGATAGATAGATAGATAGATAGATAGATAGATAGATAGATAGATAGATAGATAGATAGATAGATAGATAGATAGATAGAAAATATGGCACAATCAATAGTGCATAAAAATACATAATGTATAATGAACTGACATTAAAGGTCCTTGCAGACAAATTCTCTTCAGAAATTTTCGCACGTTTAAAAAAATAAATACGACCTCACGTTTTATTATTACATTTGCAGCCTCTGAAACTTCCGTCCATCATACATTTTTTTTTATTCGGATGGTTTAATTTTCTGCATTTTTTGCATCCGTAGCAAATATTTTGAGGGGTGTTTTCAGGGGCGATTCTAGGATTTAAATTTTAGGGGGGCTCAGCCCCCAATGAGGGTATGATTTAAAAAAAGTAACACTTTAGTTTAGGGTCTAATGCTCACTATTAAGTTTCATTAACATGCAGCTGGCAGGGTTAATCACTGAGGTCCTGAATGTGATGTAGGGCAGGCTATAGTCAGGGGGTTCAGGGGATCCGAGGAAATTTTGATTTCTCTGATCTATTACGTGCATTTTAAGGTGTTTTGAAGGCCAAAAAAAAAAAATAGGATAACAACAGCTTTAAAACCATGTCAATGGGCAGTCTGTCAGTGTAAACATAGGTCAACTGATAGGTTGATTTATGAATATTTTTCTTAGACGTGTTCATTTACTGAAAGCTACTAGGAAATCTAGGTAATAAACTTTATTAAATTCATTCACAATATGTAGGCTACACATTCATCATTGATCTTATGCCTAATACAGGGCCGTAGACAGGGCTTTATCATCAAAGACGTCCTAAATTTTAGGTTGTTATGGGGTTCACTTTTTTTTTCTGATATGTGCATTTTAAGACGTTTGAAGGCCTAAAAAAGGCTAAGAAAAAGCTTTAAAACCATGTCAGTGGGCAGTAGATTATTTTTCAATACCTGCTCTCCCCTCATCTCCATCACCCTTTCTTTTTCTCTCAGTCTCCTCATCTTGCTCTGTCTCTTGACCGTAAACCGAAGCGTCGAGTCGTGAAGATCGCACAGAATCTGATTAACAAACCTAAAGCGAACTCAAATTTGTGTAGCCTACACTTTATCACACATTTATAGGGGGGCTAGGCGGGTGTTTTTGACAATTGAAAGCCACCATATGAAACGAATATGAGAAAACGAATTCGACAGTTTCGGACTCTTAAACTTTTGAGGCTCGCGCAGCTTCTCGAGGAGAAATCAATCAAATGAGCGCCGAGTCTATGAGCGTAACACACAAACTAAATTAACATACTGCGGTTAAATTTCTAAATGGGGTGTTTTTATATTTATAACATTTGATACAGTTCAGCAACATCACACGACCGATCACTTAATTAACCATCACGAATGAAAATGTGACACTGATTTCATATGACAGTTCAATAAACAAGTAAGTTCATATTAAGTCACTTACATTTTAGACGAAATATTGACTGTTTTGGTCTATTTTAGCAGTGAAAATAGTTCCGATGAATCCAAACAAAGACCACAGCATAGTGCGTCTCACAGCAACACTCAATTATGTTTTGAATGATTCAGTTTTTTGAACGAATCGGTTGAGTCAAAGATTCAATTGACCCAGTCACAAACATCTGTCTCATTTTTGATGAATCGGCTGTTTGAATGAATCGTTTGCATGAACGACTCAATGACTCGCTTAATAAAACCTGCGTGCTCACTAATGACAAATCAATCAAATTCGTTTAGATTTTTTTTTAAATCAGTTCAAACACATTTAAATTTTTATTCAGGAGTTATGTATATACAAAACGATAACTTTTGATTACAGTAGTTTATTGATAAAAAAAATATTTATTATTTATTTTATTTATTTTTTCCACCCATCCTGTAGCCTCCTCGCGCCCCCCCCGGAGAGTGTCCGCGCCGGGGCGCGCCCCACCGGTTGGGAACCACTGGATTACGACACTGTTGAAACAAGTGGCTAACTTCAGTCAACCTCGTCTATAAGCAAGGACAAAAATAAAGCTATTTAATTGGAATTAATATTGATTCTGTAAGAAAGACACAATCGTGATAGCTAGGTGAATTGATTTTCCCCCCAACCCTAATAATTATGTTCAAAAACAATATAAAAGTGAATTTTGCATTATAGGTCCCCTTCAAATACAAGTGTAGGCAGCCTGAAAAAGACAGACTATACAGTCCCGGCTGAAGTACTCAAGGTGCTTCAGCCGCTCACTCACTCACATTCTCCTGCGCGCTGCGGTGCGCGTGTCCGACGGTCCTCAGGCTGTGCTGGTAGAGCGTGGATAAGGCCTGTAGTTTGAGCGTGTGCTGCTGCTGCCACTCGAGCTGCAGTGAGTCCGAGAGCATCTGGAGCTGCTGCTGTCTGCGCTCCTGCACCTGCCGGCGCACCTGCCGCGCGATGTAGCGCTCCTGCTCGCGCACCTGCCCAACACAAACACCACGTCAGTTAGAGGCGAGAGGAGGCCAACACGCACACATAACCATACTTCCCATAATCTGCAACTCTACACACCGTTTCAAAGCAGCTTTACAGGAATCATGATGTCTGTGTTTAGAATATCTTCATGCACTATAGTCACGTTTAGAGCTAGGACATAATATAGTTTACATTAGGGATGGGCATTTAAAAAATATATATATTGTATTCGAATATTCGGGTACAAAAAAAGTCTAATATTCGAATGTTCGTTTGTTTAAATGTCGTTTAACGAGAAATACGTTATTTTTTACGTTTTTGTCACCATTTCTGATCAAGCTTACGATTAGGCAATATACATAAGCTTCCTATACATCTTAAGGTTTTCTTTTATTTGAAAACATTTAACAATATGTGCAAACAAAAAAAATATAAAGAACAAAAGCATTTGAGCTCAAGCAGCGCGAACTGAAAAAAGCGCTAATAAAGCAGACTGCGCAGTTATCGTACAGAACGTACGCACTCGAGTCAGCATTATCGTACAGAACGTACGCACTCGAGTCAGCATTATCGTACAGAACGTACGCACTCGAGTCAGCATTATCGTACAGAACATACGCACTCGAGTCAGCATTATCGTACAGAACGTACGTGCACGAGTCAGCATTATCGTACAGAACGTACGCACGAGTCAGCATTATCGTACAGAACGTACGCGCACGAGTCAGCATTATCGTACAGAACATACGCACTCGAGTCAGCATTATCGTACAGAACGTACGCGCACGAGTCAGCATTATCGTACAGAACATACGCACTCGAGTCAGCATTATCGTACAGAACGTACGCGCACGAGTCAGCATTATCGTACAGAACGTACGCACTCGAGTCAGCATTATCGTACAGAACGTACGCACGAGTCAGCATTATCGTACAGAACGTACGCGCACGAGTCAGCATTATCGTACAGAACGTACGCACTCGAGTCAGCATTATCGTACAGAACGTACGCGCACGAGTCAGCATTATCGTACAGAACGTACACACTCGAGTCAGCATTATCGTACAGAACGTACGCACTCGAGTCAGCATTATCGTACAGAACGTACGCACTCGAGTCAGCATTATCGTACAGAACGTACGCACGAGTCAGCATTATCGTACAGAACGTACACACTCAAGTCAGCATTATCGCACAGAACGTACGCACGAGTCAGCATTATCGTACAGAACGTACGCACTCGAGTCAGCATTATCGTACAGAACGTACGCACTCGAGTCAGCATTATCGTACAGAACGTACGTGCACGAGTCAGCATTATCGTACAGAACGTACGCACGAGTCAGCATTATCGTACAGAACGTACGCGCACGAGTCAGCATTATCGTACAGAACGTACACACTCGAGTCAGCATTATCGTACAGAACGTACGCACTCGAGTCAGCATTATCGTACAGAACGTACGCACTCGAGTCAGCATTATCGTACAGAACGTACGCACGAGTCAGCATTATCGTACAGAACGTACACACTCAAGTCAGCATTATCGCACAGAACGTACGCACGAGTCAGCATTATCGTACAGAACGTACGCACTCGAGTCAGCATTATCGTACAGAACGTACACACTCGAGTCAGCATTATCGTACAGAACGTACGCACTCGAGTCAGCATTATCGTACAGAACGTACACACTCGAGTCAGCATTATCGTACAGAACGTACGCACGAGTCAGCATTATCGTACAGAACGTACACACTCGAGTCAGCATTATCGTACAGAACGTACGCACGAGTCAGCATTATCGTACAGAACGTACACACTCGAGTCAGCATTATCGTGTTTATATTGTTTCACGTTCATGTTGAGAAAAACAATAATATCCACTTGCTCGAGTGAGAAAACGCGCTGCGCTGACAGACGTTGCAGAGACACAGTGTGCTAAGTAAACTAACAGCACTTTGCATTTTCTGTTCTTAAACCTGTATCCCTCAACGAAACTTAAAGGAAGCATGCGTCTCAAAATAATTTTGCTACCAGAAGACATCATCTCGGATCACGATTCCCTCGGGGTACGGCTGCGCTTGCCTGCGGTCGTTAGTGCAGTGATGGACAGCTGCTTCCTCGGGCCACTGGTGTTTGGATTTCATGCGATTTCTCATTGTGGTGGTGATATTATGATAACTCCGTTTCATTAATTGATTAAAAGTAATATCATTTTCATCTAAGTAATTCCAAACTTTGCGAGGCAGATGACAACATTATGCGATTAAATACAATAAACATGCTCCACAGCGCCACCCAGTGCATTTAATTATAACTGGAAAAAAATTAAGGAAATTTTTGTAAAATTCGAATAGTATTTTATTTTTCAAATAATAGTTACAGATCGAATATTAGAAAATTGTAATATCCGTGAACATCCCTAGTTTACATTATGCAACGATAGAGCTGGGTGATAAAACGATAACTATCGTGATCAATTTTCCTCGTTAAAACGATAACAAGAGTTTGATAAAATGTTCAATATAATGTTTATGCGCCAAAAGCGGAATGAAACAGCACAACCCGATGTCGCGCGAGCACAAAACAGCGCTGCGAGATCCAGCGAAGAACATGAACGTCTCAGTGATTTATATGCGGTTCATCCGTGTAGTAACACTAAATACGCCATGGTATTGTGGCAGAAATGTCGGATATTCATTTAGAATTTTATTATATTATTAATGTAGACATGTATTAAAGGAATAATAGAACATAAGTTACAGTATTTTTTGTGATTAAGTTATAATGTGCATTTATACTATGTGTATTTATTTAGGCTACCGTTTTCATACCAATACCATATAAACCATAGACATTGTATTGAGGTGCTATGTGTGGTTTACACTGAGGTTATCATGATCTAAATCTATGCTACTATGGAAGCCCAATGGTTCATTTTGATCAAACTCAAATCAGAATATTTACATTTTACCATAAAAAAAAAAATTAGGTTGTTACAATTTGAGTGTTTGTCATGTTCTGACAATATAGAGTCAGTGTGGTTTCTACAAACTTCCCTTAGGAGCAAAAATGTGACTTGAAAGATTTGACATTTATCATGATAATTATCGATATCGACTGATATGATTTTTTTTTTTATTGTGATCATTTTTGGCCACATCTCTTCGCTATGCAACAAAACAATCATGCAGCCAAGATTTGCTATTTAGCTTGACGTGAGTGCGCTTTATGCATGCGGATACAATTGGACATACTTTTAGGAGTTGTAGGTTGTGTTATTTATTCATTATCTGGTGATAGTGAGGATTATGAAACCTATCAGGGGTTGTTAGTTTATGACAATGTGGTCACTCATCTCTGACTGATAGCTGAAGACTTCCTAAACTAACACTGAAACGAGAATTTTATGTAAACCTGCTTTGAAACTATAGCCTATGTATTGTGAAAAGCAATAAAAAAAGGTTTTACTTGAATTGTAGGGAACGATCCAACTATTGCTATTAGGTGATGATCACCATATAAAAAAAACAGGGTTAAAGTTTCGATAGTATCGCTCACCCATAAACAAATTGCCTGAGGAGCTCATTGAAAGCAGGATGGCTTAATGTGCATACAGAATTCTTTATTATATTTGCAAGGATGTTCAAATTGGGGAAATCTGGGGAAACGACTATTGAAAAACTGTGGGGAAAAAAGAAAGGCAGATTTCATATTTATAAAAAACTATTACTTTAATGGAATAGTTCACTTCAAAATTAAAATTGTCATCATATACTCACCCTCAGGTTGTTTCAAACATGTATGAATTTCTTTCTTCTGCTCAACACAAAAGAAGATATTTTGAGGAATGTCAGTAACCACCAAACAGTTGAGAATTGTTTTCCTACTATGGAAGTCAATGGGGTCCATGAACTGTCCATTACTACTGACATTCTTCAAAATATCTTCTTTTGTGTTGAGCAGAAAAAAGAAATTCATACATGTTTGGAACAACTTGAGGGTGAGTGAGTTAAACGATGACAGAATTTAAATTTTTAAAAGATCTATTACTTTAAAATAAGTGCAAATAAGTGATACACAGTAGGCCTACATTAAGTAACGTTAGGGGGGGACATTAATGGACTCAAATACATTTCTAAATTACATTTTACACACATTTATAGTATTTCTTCCACAGTGTGTTCAAGCCAAAGCCAACTGGGTCCAACACTCGATATAAAGCGATAGGACTGGTTGTGTTTATAGTGGACTTTAAATGACTCTGACCTGTTGCGCTAGGACTGCGGGTGTGTGTCGGAGTTGTGTTTGTAGTTTACATATATATGTAAATGCCTCTGACCTGCTGCGATAGTACTGGTTGTGTTTATAGTTTATATATGTGAATGCCTCTGACCTGCTGCAGGCGCAGTCTCCTCCGGCTCTCCAGCTCCTCGCGCACCAGCTGCGCCTCCTCATTCGGACTGAGTCGCAAAACACTCGCTTTCCTCCTCATTTCTCTCAGATCATCAGCTCCTGTCACACACACACACAGGCTTGCTGACAAATATTATCATAGTTCACTGAAGGAAGGCTTTCACTCGCCGCGGACAACAGGAGCTCATGCTAACGAGAGACTTTTGTTTGATCGCCTCCATGTCAACACAACCAACGGCTGCTTCTAACCTGCGTCACTTCCGCTATTTAAACCTCCCGCGGGACACGATATTTTTTCCCCAGGATGGTAGGGGAAGACTCATGAATATTCATTGGGGAAGTCATCCCTGATTGGTCTTCACCCCAGTGACGAGTAGGTTTAGGGGCGGGGTTAGGGGTAGGTCATCAGACCAATCAGGGATGACTTCCCTAATGAATATTCATGAGTCTTCCCCTACCATCCTGGGGAAAAAAATATCGCACACAGGAGACAATGGAAACATTACGGCTTAAGCTACACAGAGAGAGGAACAATGACTGTGAGAAATTACAAAATAAAAGACATGAAACTCAAAAAGTGAGCCAAAAAAATCAAAACAGTAGATTTTGAGGCAATGTTAGGAACATTTAAAATAAAGTGGTTGAAAGAGTTTCTATTGAATCCGGATTCAACATGGTTTCACATTCCCAGAAGTATTTTCAAGATGTTCGGTGGGTTAAACTTTCTATTGAAATGTGACTTTGAAATTTCTTTTAAATTATCTGAGTTTCATAAACAAGTTTTGCATCATTGGAAGATGGTATTTACCCATAACTTTACCCCTCATTGTGCCACCTTGTGGAATAACAGAGTAATTGTATCAAACAAAAAGTCTTTGTTCAACCAGCTTTGGTTTGACCAAGGCATTATCTTTGTACATGACATTTTAGATATAAACGTTCCCATAAAAGTTACAAGATTTAAAAAACAAATTGAATAATATTCAATGTTCTCTTAAAGAATATAAGAAAATCTGTAAATCTATCCCAGTGAATTTGATACAGCTGATAAAAAACACAATTAGTTTTTTCTAATGTCCAAATCAAACATTACGGACAAAAAATGCGACAACAAATATTTAAATAAAGCTTTCAAAGGATATATATATATCATGATTATGATAGGAAGATAAAACTTAAAATATTAGATAATCCAACAATTGCAGAAAAACATTGGAAATTTATAAAATGGCCAATTGCACCCAAAGTAAAAGAAATGCAATTTAAAATTCTTAACAACTACTATCCATCTACGGAGACACTGAGGGGTAGATTTGGTTTTGAAGTTGATCCTTGTGACTTTTGTCATGAAAACCCAGAACGAACAGAACATTTATTCTTCCTTTGCTCAGTTAGTAGGAAGTTCTGGCAAGATGTCCATAGCTGGTTAAATAATAAAATTAGTGAACTTGAACAATTTACAATCGAAGATATTCTTATTTATAATTCTAAACTGACGAGGGACATTTCACTTTTGATTAACCTGATCATCATTATGGGTAAATACCACATTCACAAAAATAAATGGAAAAAACAATTGCCAAATTTAAACTGGTTTAAAAATGAATTTCGTATGTTATTATCCTCCTTGAACTTTGTAAAAAATTCTAAACAAATTGTAGAAGATATTTGTTATGCTGCTGAAATGTTTTTGATCCTGTAACACACATTATTTATTTGAGAACAATGCCTTATTTTATTTATTTATTTTTATTTATCTTTTTTTTTTTTCATTGTCAAATCTGCATTTTGTTGATGCCTTGCCTGTTTGTTTTGCTGTTGTCTCCATGAGAGATTGTAATAAACATAAAAAAGTAACAGCTGGTTGAGTCATCAGCTCATTGGCTATGCAAACGTCCAACAGTCTCATTGGCTGAAATTATTCACGTGCTGTCATTCAAATAAATTACTGCATGAATTAGTAATACAATTGTACATCAATTAATAATACAAATTAATGAACTTTATTATATTGTTTGAGATAAGATAACTTTAGTAAATCAATTATTATGTAATTATATTACAATAGGCATATAAGCAATAGCCTGCATCAGCCAAACACTCGCCAAGCATCAACAGCGTGCAAAAAAAGGCATCAAATTTCAAATGAGAATCATTTATAAATCTGTTGTCAACAGAGAAGCCTTAAAGTCCCCTGCAGTCAATCATTTTATGCCTTAAAGCTCATCTTTGATCAAACAAAATGACAACCCTTTTTTTCCTTGAAAAAAATTACTTCATGCCTTAAAATAGCTTGAATGTAACTCTATGGCCTTGCCTCATTTAATATACGTGGTTCTATGAATATGCAAATTAGCCCACTCCCTCACACCAGCTCAGGGGCCTCTTTCATAACCGCATAAGCACAAAATAGGCCCTCAAAGAGGCGTACGCCACTTCCGACGCATTAGTTGTTATTTAGAAAAACAAACTTGATAGGAAAACATACTCGGGTTACTAACGTGACCTCGGTTCCCTGAGAAAGATAAGGGAGCAAGTATTTCGTGACTATACAATATGGGAAAACTCCTTTTCTCGAGAATATTGAAGCCTTTATTTTAAAACGCAGTGCAGCTGCACAGCGAGCACAGTGCAGGCTGTCTAATGCTGTGTTCACACCAAACGCGAATTAAGCATCAAATTTGCTTCTATAGCATCTAGTTGGACGCTTGAACATTTTAAAGCGAGCGTTTAAAGCGAATTAGACGCACGTTCGAGCCGAAATTCGCTTCTTGTGGGAGGGCCAAGTGCTAGGCGGTTGTCTGTTTGCAAGATGGC
Source organism: Rutilus rutilus (assembly GCA_021464565.1). Taxonomy (NCBI): domain Eukaryota; kingdom Metazoa; phylum Chordata; class Actinopteri; order Cypriniformes; family Leuciscidae; genus Rutilus; species Rutilus rutilus. The sequence continues at coordinate 4,381,134 of JAJAQA010000008.1, read as the reverse complement.
TGATGTTGATCGAGCATTCATCGAGAGAGTTACCGCTCTGTATTTGCTCTGGAGAGCAGAACAGCGGCGTAGGGGTCATCGTCGCCGTACTTGGGTCCACCAGACCCTCCGGAGGCGTACCCAGTTTGGCAAGTTTCACTACTTGCTCCAGGAGCTGCGCCTGGATGACAGTGGCTTTCCAAGGGGGTAATCCAGCATCCGGAAAGCGTACCTTCTATGGGGGCACTGTCCTCGCTATCGGATGCTGGCAGAGCCGACAGGGAGATGATCTGCGCCCTAAAGGGAGTGCCAATCGCTTTGGGGACGTAACCGTGTCTCGGTTTGAGGATGACTTTGGAGTCATTTGGTCCGAACTCGAGACATGCGGGGCTAACAGATAGCGCGTGTAAATCCCCCACACGTTTTACTGACGAGAGAGCTGTCAGAAAAACGGTTTTGAGCGAAAGGTATTTCAGATCCACAGATTCTAACGGTTCAAAGGGAAACGCTTTCAGGGCCTCTAGGACCAAAGAAAGATCCCAAATAGGAACCGAGGGGGGCCGCGGGGGGTTCATCCTCCTGGCTCCTATAAGGAAGCGGATGATAAGCTCGTTCCTTCCTATTGCACGGCTGCGCGTTGTCTCCGCAAACGCTGCAATAGCCGCGACGTACACTTTGAGCGTGGAAGGGGACCTGCCCTTGTCCAACAGCTCTTGTAGGAAGGAGAGCACCCGCGAAACCCCACACGTGTGTGGATCCAGGCTCTTAGTAGCGCACCATTTGGAGAACACTGACCATTTAGACGCGTAGAGTCTCCTCGTGGAAGGAGCTCTAGACTGCGTGATCGTGTTTACGACCCCTTCTGGCAAATCAGCGGGTATCCGTTGATTATCCACGCATGCAGAGACCAGCGCTCTGGATGGGGATGCCAAATTGATCCACCGGCTTGAGAGAGAAGATCTTTCCTCACCGGGATCGGCCATGGGGCTGAGTGCGACAGCCTCACTAGCTCTGGGTACCAGATTTGGTTCTCCCATCGCGGGGCTATGAGGAGCACTGAGTGGCGCGTTTCCCTGATCCTCTTGATTACCTGTGGTAACAGCGAGATCGGAGGGAAAGCATACAGCGGGCGGCTGGGCCAGATTTGGGCCAGCGCGTCCTCGCTCTTTGAGAAGAACCTCGGGCAATGAGCGCTGTCTTTTGACACAAAAAGGTCGACTTCCGCTTTGCCGAAAAGGCGCCACAGTAGCTGGACTGTCTGGGGGTGCAGGGACCATTCTCCCGGGGGAATGTTGTCTCTGGACAGTCTGTCTGGGCCGACATTCATGGGGCCCGGCACGTGCGCGGCTCTCAGCGAGCGCAACGAGCGATGAGCCCACACGAGAAGGCGTTCTGTCAGTTTGCAGAGATTCCTGGATCTGACACCGCCCTGGCAGTTCACATAGGACACCACGGACATGTTGTCCGAGCGGACTAGCACATGGTGGTCCCGTATATATGGGAGGAAGCGCTTGAGCGCGTTCTCGACCGCTATCATCTCCAAACAGTTTATATGGAGGCATTTCTCCTGGTCTGGCCACAGGCCAAAGACCGGTTTGCCCTCGAAAAGAGCGCCCCAACCCAAGTTGGACGCGTCCGTCGAGATACATTTTCGGTGCGAGACGGCTCCCATCGTCACTCCCCGCTGGTACCAGTCGGCCGTTAACCAGGGTCTCAGTGCTGAAACGCAGCTCTGAGTCACTCTGATACGAATGCCGCCGGACGCCCAGGCTCGGAGAGGCACTCGAGCGTTCAACCAGCGTTGTAGCGGGCGCATACGTAGTTGACCCAGCTGAAGCACTGCTGCAGCTGATGCCATACAACCCAGAATCCTCTGAAATGTCTTTAGAGGTGCGGCGCTGCCCATCTGTTGACACGGCACGCACGCTGTATTCAACGCCTGGCCGTCATTGCCACAGAGTCCAGTTCCAAACCCAGAAAAGAGGCTGACTGAGCTCTTGGTCCAGTTGACCGTGAGACCCAGGCTTTCCAGGTGGCTGAGAAGCACTGTTCTGTGAGAGATAAGTTCTTCCTCTGACTGTGCTAGAATCAGCCAATCGTCCAAATAGTTCAAAATCCGCATGCCCTGACTTCTCAGGGGAGCGAGAGCCGTGTCCATGCACTTCGTGAATGTATGGGGTGCCAAAGACAGGCCGAACGGCAGGACGGTGTACTGATATACCCGACCGTCGAAGGCGAATCTCAAGAATGGCCTGTGACAGGGTATTATCTGGATCTGAAAGTAAGCGTCTTTCAGATCGAGGGAAATAAACCAGTCCCTCGGGCGAATCTGCGCGAGGATCTGTCTGGTTGTGAGCATTTTGAACGGTCTTTTCATAAGAGCTTTGTTCAAATATCTCAGATCTAAAATCGGTCTGAGAGCTCCGTCCTTCTTGGGCACGAGGAAGTAACGGCTGTAAAAGCCTGACTCGCTCAGAGAAGGGGGTACCGGTTCTATGGCCCCTTTGCACAGAATTTTCGCTATTTCTGCACGAAGTAGGTGTGCTACTTCCCCATTCACTCTCATCTCGGTTTGCGCTTGAAAGCGCGGGGGATGGCGAGCGAACTGCAACGAATAGCCCTCTCTTACTGTGCTCAGCACCCATTCTGACGCACCTGGAATAGCTTCCCACGCTTTCGCATGTGCGGCTAAGGGCAGAATGGCCTCCGGGCTCCGATTGCCGCATTCCGCGGGCTCGGGAACCTGATTCGGAGGCGCAGGCGCAGTGCGCGCGCTCTCTGTGCTTGAATACAGCGGCTCGCAGACAGCGATGGCTGGCCGTTTTACACACGATGTCCCGGTGGCATTGGACGGGGAACATATTGTGCGAGGGACGGAGCGCGAGAGCGGCGCCAGGGGTAAAGTATTTGTCAGTATGTGTGAGCGCTCGAGGGCGGGCACAGGACTTACATTTGTGATATGACCGGTAGGAAGTGGCCGTGTGACAGAGCGGGCAGTGAGTAGGTGCGGGCACAGGATTGTGGCCGCGTTTCCTACATCTAACACTCAAGCGGCTTTTGTCCGCTTTATGAGAGTGGGCTCTGTGAGAGATACGGGGTTTATAGTGCTTGTGTGTAGGGGTGAACACAGAAACGTGGGCACATTTTCTACACTTAAAACACATGCGGCGTGAGCCGGACAACCAGACATTATGCTCTTTTTGAGATTTCTCTGGGTCGCCGTGATAACGGCGGTTGTGTGCAGGCGAGCGGGTTGAATCACCGGCTCGTTGGCTGCGAAGTAAACATCTGCAGTAGCCATGACAACGAGGACTGACAGAGCGTGAAGCTTTGACGGTGGTCCGGCCGCGGCGGGACTTAACCGTCTTTTCCTCCTTTGAGCTGCTAGGAGAACTTCGCGGGCTCAGGTTTCAGCGCGATCTTAGGCCGGGGTCCCCGCGGGGGAGGCGGCCTGTTGCGGCTGGTCAAGCGCACGGAGGTCGAGCTGGACGCTGGGTGGAGCTTTGGTTCATAGCCTGCGTGGTTTTCTGTACCTCCGAGAAGCGGTCCACGATCCCGTTAACCGCTGGGCCAAATAGGCCGGTGGGGGAGAGCGGGGCGTTGAGGAACACGGCACGCTCGGACTCCCTCATGTCGGCGAGCGTCAACCAGAGGTGCCTCTCTGTGACGGTCAGCGAGGACATGCACCTTCCAAGAGCCTGGGCAGCGGATTTTGTGGCGCGAAGGGAGAGATCCGTCGCGCTGCGCAAATCCGTGATGGAAGCAGGATCCGAGCCTCTCTCGTCCAGATCACGGAGGAGATCGGCCTGGAGGATCTGTAATACTGCCATGGAGTGCAGGGCTGATGCAGCCTGTCCGGCGGCGGAGAAAGCGCAGCCGACGAGGGCTGATGTAGTCCTGCAGGCTTTGGACGGGAGGGCAGCCTTTGAACGCCATCCAGAGGGCGGGCAAAGGTGCGCTGCAACCGCTTCTTCCACAGGGGGAATGGCATTATACACCTTCTCTGCGGCGCCGTCAACCTGTGAGAGCGCCGAGGAGGAATGGGAAGAGACTCTCGCAGAGAATGGTGCATTCCACGATTTGGAAAGCTCAGCGTGGAGCTCTGGCAGGAAGGGTGTAGTCCTGGATACGGGTGTTCGGCGGCAGCGATGTAGAAAACAGCCGTCGAGTCTGTTCAGCGCTGGCTCTTTAGGCAGTGACCACTCGAGGCCAAGCTGGTCAACGGCCTTGGTGAGGAGGCGCAGAAGCTCCGCATCCTCGCCGGCTCAAGTACGGCCGGATTCCTGGACTGACGAGGAGGCGGTGGACCACTCCTCGCTGTCAGAGGCCAGGATGGAGCAGCTGTCAGCGGCGGCGTCCTCATCCACCTCATCCCCTGAAGCGGCACGGGCGGGTGCCGGCGGCTGTGCGGCCGGGAGGGGGGGCGGAGAGGGAGAGAGAGAAGCTCGAGGGAAGGGTTCCGGCGAGCTTCTAGGTGCCACATCAGTCTCCGGTGGTCTCTGGGAGCGGCGCTTCTTTCTGCGCGGCCCAGCAGAGACAGGCGGAGTGACCGCTTCCTCGTTGAAAGCTTCAAGTCGAGCCCACAGGGTCGACATTGAAAGCTCCTCGCACTCAGGGCAGCCGCCCGAAGAGAGCGCGGTGGCGGCGTGCTCGCGGCCCAGGCAGAGAGCGCAGATCAGGTGGCGGTCTCCGTTGCTGAGCGGGGCTCGGCCCGAGGAAAAACTAGGCATTTTGAGAAAAACGCCTCGTGCTCTTTTAGGCAGTGAGAGAGTGTGTGTCCCGGCGGCGAACACACACAGCAGAAAAGGATATGTCGCCGGATGGCATAGCAGGCACGGATGGCTGAAGGCGGCGAAGGCGGCTGGCTTCCTCAGACGCTTCCTAAGCTTGCTGGTCGCTGAATTCAACGGCGGCGGCTCTCAAGATCCAGCGATGCGAAGAGCTTCACTGAAGACATGAAAATCAGAGTTTCAGCCTGTGAGCCCTTCTTTTATACACGCTAGCCACACCCATTCTGGCGGGCTGAGGCACGTGGAGGGCGCAAAGCGCCCTCATTGGGCGTGACGTCACGCAGGGCTCACTGATAGGCTGCTGCAGTTGCCGCAGGACAGCCAATGAGCACGCTTAGACAGCCTGCTATGGTCTGCTGGCTGCCGCACTGCGTTGACAATAAATACAAAATTAAGGATAATTTTTTGGCTTCAGATCTCAAGAAAAGACAACTTTCCCGAAGCGTAAGCAACTTACGCAATACGAGAGAAGCTCTCGTAAGAGAACTGCATTTTTCCATCATACAGGTGCTTACGACGGGATCCTGCTTGGTGACAGAGGCTATGTCTGCAGGGAGTATTTCATGACGCCATTCCATGACCCAAACCCCGGACCACAAACCTGTGTTGTGGCAAAAAACATAACTAACAAAACGGCATCACAGCATAAGAGACATCAGGATTCAAATTGTCCTTAAAAGATATTTATTCATTGCAAGAATAGTTCCCAGTCCATCCACAGTCCAGCTACAGGCGGAGTGAGACACTTTAGAGGTGCTTGGCTGGCAGTTTTATAATGTTCTCCTCAAAGCTATCTCTTACAGCCCCCCCCCCCCCCCCCCCCCCCAAACAAAAGAAACAGGAATTATTGTGGCTCCCCTAACCCCTCCCCAGCCCGGGAATCTTCCCACCTCTGAAGTCTCACACACACCCTTCCAGCTGTATCAACATCATAAAAGAAACTCAAAATACAGCCAAAGAACGCATGTCATTCAATTGTTAAATCATTGAAAATAAAATACAAAGAAAAGATAGATTTTTACGTAACAATTCCTCCTCTTTATCATTCTCTGATAAACAATTTGTTTTTGTTTTTTCATTAACATTCTCTTCATATCTGATTTTCGTATACCTGATCATTCTACTTGAACCTTGAAAGAAGATTTATTTATTTTTTAAAAACTTAGGAGCAAGCAAGTAAACATTTTATCTGAAACCGGGCTAAATGGATAAGCACTGTTAAAGCATTCCCGATAAATCGGACCCTCAGTCACTCCAGTATAAACAAGAAATAGTATAGAAATTAGCAGCCATATCACCCTGTAGCCCAAGACTGGTTGCCCACTGAAGCTAAGCAGGGCTGAGCCTGGTTAGTACCTGGATGGAAGACCTCCTGAGAAAACCAGGTTGCTGCTGGAAGAGGTGTTAGCGAGGCCAGCAGGGGGTGCTCACCCTGTGGTCTGTGTGGGTCCTACCGCCCCAGTATAGTGACGGGGACACTATACTGCCAAAAGAGCACCGTCCTTCGGATGAGACGTTAAACCGAGGTCCTGACTCTCTGTGGTCATTAAAAATCCCAGGATGTCCTTCGAAAAAGAGTAGGGGTGTAACGGCTATGCGGCGCATCCCATGCAACAAGAGATTAACACAGTTGCCAAATTGCTTTATGTTACACTTACTCTCACTTGTGTAAACAGTAGGGTAGTAACGGTTCACAAAATTCACGGTTCGGTTCGATACGATACACTTGTCACGGTTCGGTACATTTTTGATACAGCAAAAAGAAAGAAATGCCAGAGAAATTTCCTTGATTTATTTATTTTTATTCTTTTTTTTTTTATTAAAACTAACATCATAAAGTATGATATTTATTTTTACTTTGAGCAATTCTGGAGCTATAATTGACTCTTCTTAGGAGCATATAAAACAAAACAGCTCCTTGGAAAAAATATTGTAGTAGTTATAAACAAAGGTTTATTTTAGTTCAGATTAACATTTGAGGGCAGCAATTGTATTCATAATGTCAAAATAAAACCGACGTAATGTTACCTGAAGGCATTATAGCAGACTATTCCTGCCAAACTTACATGGTTGCAGTTAGTGTTACTACAGTAAAGCCATGGTGAATGTTGCTGATCTGTGGACACTGGATAGTTCATTCATGCCACAATGTTTCTTCCTGGTTTCCACGTCAGTGCTGTTTGATCCGTTAATAACGGAGAAATGTGAATGTTTCTCACTAGATCTCGCAGCGATGTTATTACTTCTGTGGCGAATTCAAATGCTTTCTTTACTGGAACTCTTATTAGCGCTGTGTATTACAGTGTCGCTTGATCAAGATCGGCTCGCGCTGCTTTGGTCCAAACTGATCCGTCAACCACACAATAACGAGCAGTTTCGTTCCGCTTGCATTACGTTTGCCATTTGATGTTGGACAATGTTGTGGTCGCGCCGGCGGATTATGAGCGCGCTCACCACGCGCAACGCGCCTACATTTGAAATAACGGAATTTCAAATGTATTTTGAAATTTCAAAAGCCTACTGCGTGGCTCTGTGCGCCGACAGACCACTCTACATTTGGATGTTAAACATAATATATAGCCTACTGATACAGTAAAGACAACGACGGCAGTATTGACGGCAAAATAGGCTACAGAATGAATATTTCGTTCTGTATTGACAGGGGCAATATTTGAAAATCGATAATTAGGCCTATTTTTTTAATTACAATTATATATGCATTGATGTCAAAACCGAGAGACTTTCAAACATCAAAATGTAATTTATTAATATGTATTTGCGCCTTCTATTTTGCCTGGAAACTTCCAACACGCTGCGTGTCGCATGAAAAATAGGCGTCGGTTCTATTTCTAGCACGCGTTTTCTGTGCGGCTCGTTTGTGTCACGCAGCCAGTGTGCAAGCTCTAACCTGTTAACATGGGAGCCGAAATAAAAACGAACACGCCACGCAGCCAGTGTGTAGCCGGCCGGAAAGGCGCGGCGCCGAACTCTGGTCTCAGCAGAGATGCAGAGTGAGACACTAGTGGTTCACGCTTGCGCACATACTGCTGTTTTGGCGTGCAGTGTTCTGATTTGCTTATTTCCTATTTACTTTTTGGTGAAATTATAATCAGGTCCTCTCAGACATCTACATTTGCACCAACCAAATCAATACCTAGTTTGATTCAATCAAATAAAATCATCAAAATCATCACAAAAACATATTCTTCTGCTAAACTTAAACCATCAGTTGGTCCACATCTTTCTCCAAATGTGTTGATCATCTCGTTGCCCCATGGACGTTCCATCTTCACCATTTTGACACTTTGCGCGCCGTTGCAATGGTCTTTCCCTCGTAGGCAAGGAGAGGTACGTTACTAGCACGTCCTTGATCCCCCACTTTATTCTTCGCGTTGGCGTGTGGGGTTGCTGACGTTGGTTGGTGTAGTTTAAGGTGAGATGCTTGGACCCAGATCTCACACTCTCCGATCATTTTCAAAACCTTACAAGATTTTCCCTTAGATCACGATCGCACCCCCACTGGAATGAGTCATTTACTGTCTGCTGTCACCTGCGAATGGAGACCTTAAGTGATTTTGTTAGTGACCGCTTGTCTTGTCGTCCCTTTTGGTGTGACCTGTGGATTCAACAGCCTGAAACATATTGTCACCAGATAATTTTGCTCACTGAATAGCACTCAGGGTCCTTGTTCCCCTGAAAAACATTCAACCCATTTTGCTCATGTTAATAAAACAATACAGAATCAGTTCTGTTTGGTTCAAAACATCCTGACATCCTGCAAAAAGAAAATTTTAAGTTAGGCACTGCACAGGGTTAGGCACTGTTTCTTCACTTTGCTCATGTTAACAAGACAATATGTATACATTTGGAACAGAATCAGTTCTGTTTGATGCAATCCATTCTGACATCCTGAAAAATAAAAATGTTAAGTTATGCGCTGCGCAGGTGTGGCACCTTTCTTTCTGCCACAATAATAACCCAGGCAAGGATAGTTTGCCAAATTCATCCCTAGTCATTATTTTACTGGGCACAGTCTGCCCTGCCCATTCACTCCTGTATGACAAGATCAGCTGGTTTTAGACAAATGGTCCTTCTGACCCCCTGGGCTTTCCTGTCCTTCTGACCCCCCTGAAGAGTTGAAAGGCTCTTATCTGACCATTTGTTCATGTGTGTGTGTCTTTGCTCATGCCATGTGCGCAAAAGTCTGCATCTTCTGTAAAGAAAAAACAAATGTTGAGGTTATTATTGTCACATAGTTTTCTTTTTTCTGCTGTGCTGCCGCATCTGCCCTGGCGTTTCCTGTCGACACAATTCTTGTTATTAGCACACTTACAGACAGCAATTTTGTTAGGGAGAAGAATGGCTTCTTGCAGGGCTTTTACCCACTTAAACCCAATGTCCTCCCAACATTTATCTTCCCACCTGTGCGATGGCTTTCAGCAAATGTGAACCCCTTACAGGGTTCGTACACCTTTTCCAAGGTCAAATTCAAGCACTTTTCAAGCACTTTCAAGGTCCATTTTAAAGCTTTTTCCAGCACCTTACACCACCGTAAATTACATACCAATGCATAGTCAAAATGATTATTTCGTGTTTTTATCACATTAAAAGAGATAATGCTATAAACAGCCAAAATTGTGTTTCGTAATAGCAGAAGGATCAGATATTTAAGCAAATCACAAGTTTTAGTTTTTAATGTATCACTGTCTAAGTAGATAATGCCTATGAATAATACTTTTCATTATATTAATGTCCAAATATTGCTTCCCAGATAATGTGATTTTCAGGCTGTAAACTGAAGTAATTTCAAAGGCTGAAAATATGAAGACATAGGATTTGAACAGAAATATTTTACAGGCCTTGGTTTTGGGACACATTCTTGATATAGACAAGTGCAACAACAACCTGTCATTCCATTTTACCCAGAAGACTCTGACAGTGCACAGGCACCTGCCTGATAAAAAGCCTATATTAATTGAAATAAAAAAATGTATTTCATTGCCAAGACATACTTTAATATACTGGAATAGAGCAGTGTAAATATTGCATAAGGCCATTTGCAATAGGGCGCATATTACTGAGAGAACGAGCAGAGAGAGAGGCCCGGTCGTGCGCGCGCGCCTTCAAACTGTCTTGCTCTCTCTCGCTCCCTCGCGCATATTAATCAAAATCAATTGAGAATTGACACGATGGTAAAAGATCGGAAGACCGAAATTTCACGTGGAGCATTCGGATATTTTTTTCCTGAATTACCGCTGGGTGTGAATTGTGCAAAAAATAAATAAAAATGTTGCCTTATCTTCTCTGAAAAGCGTTCCGCCCAGCTGACAAAAAAAAAAAAAAAAAAAAAAAAAACACTTTCAATAATGATGAAATGTTTTCTGTTTTGACAAATCTTGTGCGATGTCCTAACTGCTGGGATATAATCACAACGCATACAAGTCTGCTAATGACACGTCCGATTCGCGAACTAATGACTCCTTTGAACCGATTCCATTTAATGAATGGTTAAAACAACTGATCTGTCCAACACTGAATCGGTGAATAACAAATCAGTAACACTTTACAATAATCATTTTTGATTAATATTTAATATAATCTGTAGGCTACTTGTATGACACTCCATCTGACACGATTTCTGTTCAGCAATCAACGATTGTTGTTATGCACTGGGCTAATGTTTGCAGGTTTTAATTTGCAGGTAGTTAACGTTACAGTTACTGTGCTGTAACTCTGGCTATGTTCACATATTCCACAAATGAACGTGCCATAACGCACATGCAATACTAACATTAGGCTACATTATCACCGCTGTGCTATGACACGCATTTATGCCAATGGCTTGCGTGCCGTGCGAAGACGTTTTGTTGCTGCGTCGACCAAAGCGGAGCGCAGCATTGGCGAGCTTGCATGCATGCCACGGTCAAAGTTAAAAATAGTTCAACTTTTGCCTCTGCGCTCTGTGACGATTACCTGCGCGGCCAATAAAAAACATAAAAACGGGGCATCCAAAAAAGCGTGGAAATCAAAATGAAAACTCCGCCTACTTTTGCTCTGGCAAACGTAGCGCAAATCGCTCTGTATCTGAAGGGCTACATTTTATTTCTCCATTTAATAAACGAACTATTCAGTCAGATAGGCATTTGTTGTGAAAGAAATAGTTACAATTTCAAGCATTTTCAAGCATTTTCTCCAAAATGTAAGCACTTCTCAAACCTTGAAAACACAACATCAAAATTCAAGCATTTTCAAGGATTTCAAGCACCCGTACGAACCCTGCCCTTAGTAAACCATAATTGGCAACTGTTATCATCCTCCTCGACCCATCTCGTGCATCATTTAACATAATAAAATTCTCTTACATTTATCAGACGCTTTTATCCAAAGCGACTTACATTTCAAAGTACACATTTACATTCTTATCAGTCCTTGCTTTCCCTCGGAAATCGAACCCATGACCTTGGCGTTACAAGCGCCAACGCTCTACTGTTTGAGCTACAGGAAAACTGCAATATTTGTTAATATTTATTTGGTAACATTTGTTTGGATAAAGTTTGCTAACCCAAACGTATTTATTTGGTAACATTTGTTTGGATAAAGTTTGCTAACCCAAACGTTGTCCTTCAGCCAAATTTCCTTTAGACATCTTTCTCTGCCTCTGAAACAAAAATATTACTTAAAGCCACAATTTCATCTTCTTATCAAATTGTTTTAAGGCAACGGCCCCGAGTCTCACAGCGTATCCTGCTTTTCAGGCCTGTTGTTGGTCTCGCAATTCAGTCATCTACAAACATTTTTTAAAGTCATCAATTGTTTCTATCAGGTCAGGTCGTGGTGTGTCAATGTCAGTCAAACAACATTCCCTTCCTTTGTTCACAATAATCATAAATGTGAGGGGCTCCTCTGGATAATTTGATATTAACTTAGCCAAAGTGTCACTTTTTTGTTGCCGTCAAATCTATAACATTTTCTCAACACATGACGGACGGCGATCTACAACTTCACAATTCCAATTTACATCAATACTTAACCTGATCTAGAAAGTAATTCAAATCTACTGCACATCATAAATGACCAAAATAATAATTAACAGACAGAGCTCGATGATCAATCAACTTAAAGCTCGTCCTATGTTCTGTGTTGCCTTCTCATCAGATCGACTCACAATCCTCAGCTTACTTTCGAATTTGGCATTTGCCTTAACCCATCTATAATGCTAATTATAGCATTATAGGTATATCTTTCCAGAGGTTAATGACACATTTATACACACTATTCAGACAGAATAGTTGTCCTAAACTAACACATACTGTACAAAACATGAATTAACACTCACACTCATCCCTGACTATGAACCGCTCATATTTTTTATAAAATTTTAAATGACATTTTAACCGTATATTTTCCTGTATCTTTTATCTAATGTTTTTATGGCCTCTTAACCAGTTTCAAAGCATGTCTGTTCATTATTCATTTGATTTTAGAAAAGTCAGCTGTGTTGTTTTGGTGCATTATCATTACTTTGCTTCAGCTTTCTTTGGCTGACTGATAACAGAAAGACAGACAGAGTACCATCCCTTCCTCCACTCAAGCAGTCTCTTTCTCTCTCACTATAAGCAAATAATCTTTTCAACAGCCTCCTAGGACTGTAACTAAAATAATCATAGTCATAGTCAATCCTCAATAGTTCACAAATGTCAAAATACAAATGTTTAACTCAAATTAGAACCATTACAACAATCTAAAATACATTATGCTATGATCTTTTCTAAGGTTATCTTTAGTTTAAATACTCAATTCACCTAACCTTTGTTTTCCAGAAAATTCTCTTGACTCATCACAAGCTGTTCTCATCTTTAGGCACCACCATGTCTAACGACCTTCAGGAGTTAAAACTAGTTCAATATCAAACATTTTTCCTTGCCCATAAGGCAACCAACATCATGTCCTTTGTATAAATTAATATGTTTTGTTACTGTCTCCATAACAAATAATGACAATCACACCTCACGGTCTCAGCTGGCTCTTGAAAGCTCATTTCCATTAGCTCTTTATCTGTAAGCTCCATCAGGGTATTGTCCCCTGGCATAGTTGCAGACACTTGTCACAATGGAAGACAAGCCATACAATTAAATGCGGTTTCTGGTGAGTGGTATAGAGGAACTCACATTTCTGGGTCAGACTGCCGTAACTTCTCACAGCTCATCTCCCCTCTCAATGATTTAAGGATGCTGCTGGCCTCACAGTCGCTCCCGCTCCACTCTCATACCCATCTCACATAAAACACCTCCATCAGGAGATGCCCAGTGTTTGTGGCGTGACCCCCTGCCTTAGGTTGCCCTCTGGCCAAAGAGGATCTTACCCGTCCCTGAGTAATCACTTCGTACACACTGGTAACCGCTCTTCCCCATAACAGAATCTGTGACTTTTCTTTTTTTTTTTTTTTTTTTACAGAATCTGTTGTTCTCTGGAGCTTAGGAAAGGCACATTCAAGAGTCACACAGAGCCATTCGGACCTAATAGTGTTCACAGGGAGACAGGTTAATAACAGCAGTATTTAATCACTTAGATTAATGAATCATCTTAAAGGTAGCAACCTAGCTGCTTAGATTATAGTCAGTGAATTTAGATCACAACCGTACATTCAGTGTACGGTTACTTCTGTAGCCGGAGCCATCGGCCCTGTTCATGGTGGAGGCTAATATCAGACAAAGAAGTGGTCCTAAAATAAACTAGTCAAAAATGTCACTTCTATCATTTAAGGTCTGCATTATTATTTTAAAGACTTCTTTAAAATCATTCAGTTTTATTTCTAAAACATTTACAAATTGTCCTCTAAATTTATCAAATCTGAACTGCCTGTAGCATGATTTGTTTTAGCATTTCCATATCTATGATTTTCAACTGAAACACTGTGCTTTACACAGGCTCAGACAACAGCTTTCAGCTGACATTGAATGAGAGAGAGACTCTTGAGGCATTCAGGACTGGTACACTGCATTCTCATAAACGTTTAACTTCAGACTTTATCTACCATCTTTTTTAACTCTAGCCCATCTTAAGGCATCTTTTCCATAAATTACATGTATTGTAATTTAGACATTACAAATATCCACTCAGAATGAGTCTCTGTTGCACTGAAACTGTGGCAGTTTCAATCACAGCACATGCCAGATTTAGATAAGCAAATCGTTTCAGCAAATCAGCAAATCACAAGCTTATCTTTTAAAATCAACATTAACAACCTTTTGTTTAATCAAATGCCTTTTTTTTACACATTTTACATTAAGCAACTGTTAATCCTGTAACACTGCTTCTGTTTATTTTATCTTAAAGAAATAATAATTATTCTAGTTCTTAATAACGACGTTTCAAATTTCATTTCAATTTTAGTTGTCAGGTTTTCAATTGCCATAATTTAATACCCGACTTCAATGTTTTCTCTAGGAGTTGATCAATCTGCTTCTATGATTCACACTAACTGTTGAGGCTGCGCTCTCTGCTTGTGATACATTTTTTGATTATCATTATAAATCATTCGTTAGATTTGTCTCTCTATATCATCTAAAACCTTATCAAAGCGGTTCATTCAAAACACAATCATCCTTTTAGTGACCGGTACTTTTTAAAATTATTATCTGTAATTTTACGTCAACCGGTACTTTTTATAGTTCTTTCCTTTCAAAAGGAATTCCTTACACTTAAATCTTTCAATCTTCTTACAACTTTCAAAAGTTCCATCTATCAACTTTCTTTTCTCCCTCATTTACTCGCACATTCTCTTCACTTTCCTTACCACTGCGTTCACATTCTTACTTCTTTCTCAGAACAAAACTTTAATATCGTCATTTAAATATGGTTCTACTTGCAAAAACCCACATTGATGCACGTACCGAGTGGGCATTTACAGTCACTGCCAGATGACCCTGCTGACCACAATAAAAACACTTTCTGTCACCTTGCCTATTGTTTGATCACGTGAGCTTTCAAACAGCTCCAGCTTACTTCACACCCCTGAAGCAGTGTGTCCTATTCAGGAAATGCAAACAGAGCCACTGATAAGCAGTTCTCTGCATTTTCCCCCACTGTCCCAGCTGCAAATTCAATTACAATAGCCGAATCATAGTCTTCATCATATTAACCTTAATCTACTTTCTAACCCATATTAACACAGACTTTCCTTTAAATTTGTGTCATTTTGGCACTTTTTTTTAGTTTGGAGCCAGTCAAGTTATTGTTTATCTTTACGATCAGAATCAAACTTTTACAAAAACATCATCTGCAAATCTCTTATTATAATTATTCCTCAGTCCCACTTATCTCTACTGTTTCACAGTAAATCTTGCTCTCAGTCTCTAAATTACAGACAGCTATCCTAGATGCTTGCACCTTCAACTCGTTACAAACATATGGCAATCTATTCTTAAATACCCTTGTTTTCATAACATTAATACAATAAAATGTATTCACATCATCATTTCAATGCTTTATTTTATCTAAAACTCACTTTTCATACCATTTCAACTTAATTTGCCTTAACAGGCGTTCGTAAATAGTGCCATGAACTCTATCTTTCCCTGCATGCCAGTTCCTTCTGCATCTGCTCTCTTTTATCTGCAATCCAACAATTCACAGTTTGTAATTTCTATCAATAAAAATATTCTATCTTCCTACTATCTTTCCCTAAATGCTAATTCTTTCTGCATTTATTTTCGTTTTCTTCTATCTTCTTCTTCAGTTCAACAAACTACTGTCTGTTCACAGTTTTACATGCTGAACACAACTACAACAACCCTTTTGTTAAACAATTATCCGTTTCCCAATTTCTTGCATGCATTTCTGGCCGTAATTTTTTCCCATTTTACAGAAAAACTGGTGTATAAAATTTTGTTCAAGCTTGCTTTGAGATATTGGCTGATTTCTATCTCTCCTGGATTTTCCTTCGACGCGCGTCTAATAATCTGTCAAACGTCTTCAACAGATCCGATTTTGTCACCTCAAATCGGCAAGGGTAGCAAATATGCTTCCTACAGGGTTCCTGCAGGTTTCAGTAAGTCAAATTTAAGACCTTTTTAAGACCAAAAAGATTTAAATTTAAGACCTACACGGCGCATAACCAAAAAAAATTAAATTAAAAGAATTCAGAAAAATGTATTTTTATTTCAATGAATTCAGTAATTGAAAAAGCATTAATTTAATTTACAGACAAAGCAATCACATTAGTAACCTTCCACACCCAACAACATGCCAAATGCCCAAAACCTTAGGCCTAAAATGAAAATAGGCTAAAACAAACTTGCCCTCTAATAGAATATATTTCATCTCATATTTATTTACATTACGAAGCAGCATATTAATAGCCTAATAGAGATTGAACAGGCTCAGAGATTATTTTAGAAAATTGTAGTTTGCATATTATACTCTAAAAACACATAATTATAGCTGATTTTAGTTGATCATAACTAGAGATGAAATGGCATGAACATTTATTTTCACGATTATTATGAAATCAATTTACAGAGTTTGTTGAAACTCCGCAAATAACAAATACAATTATCAATATGCAAGTTTTGTTTACATAAACATCAAAATACTATTAAAAATGATGGCCAGATTTTAAAGGAGTGTCTTGCAACATGTTATCTACTAATATGTACAAGTTCAAATAAAGTTTTTACAAAAATAGTTTTATAAAAAGATAAACCTCACATATTTCAGCCTTTAAATATTTTTTTATAAAAAGAATGAGTCAAAAAAGATTAATTACTGACATTTACAATGCACATCCGCTTATCTAATATTATTAATAACATTTGGTCTGATTCCTGTCGTTGCTAAGCAACCATACAACGCACTCTCCACAGCAACAAGGAAGATGTTTTCCATCTGGCTGCGGGTGGAAAAAAATTGCGCGCTGCTTCAATAGCGCTTGCCGCATGCCCACATTTTAATAAACTTGAGCACGCAAAAAGACGCGGTATGTGAACTGCCTGTTGGCGAGCGACCTCATATCAAGCCCCGGGCTACTGGTAGCACGCGAGCGAGCTCCGCTTTGTAGGCTAACTTGTGTTGTGTTGAAGGTATCACGTGTTCACAGTACTGTGCACTGTGACCCGGGGCTGCGTTGCATTCTCAATTATTGGTTCCGCCACTCTTTATACTACGTTATTTAATAAAAATAATCGTGGTTGACAAATGAAACTTTTGAGGAAAAATACAATACGGAGAAGTTACATACAGCACAATTTTTAAGACCCAGACATCAAAATTCAAGACTTTTTAAAGACTTTTTAAGGTATTATTTCCAAATTAATAAATTCAATGCTTTTAAGGCTTTTTAAGACCCCGCGGGAACCCTGTCCTATAATTACGGTTTACTCAAAATCTTTCCTTGAGCACTTTCCAGCGCTCGACTGATTCTGGTTCACCCAATTAATCAGGTGTGGCTCTTCCCTTCCGTGTGGCTCTTCCGTCCACTTCTACGAGCTAGTTTTCGGCATAAAATTGACTTGACAGGGCTCTATGCTAACTTTTTTCCCAAGGAATTATTTTGAGGCGCAAATGCGAGTGAAATACTCGCACTGTAGAGCCCTGCTTGTTACAGTCTCCCCCTGGAAAACCTTCTCTGCCCGTACCAAAGAGACAGTTCCAGCCACTATGGTTCATTCACAGTCATATCAAATTACACCACACAAATTAAAATAATTGTACTGTCTCTTACCCGAGATGCTTTTACTGCCACCGAGTTCTTTCTGATTCCAGTGGGTTCCTCCTGGCCCTGATAGCAGTTTTGGCTCTTCTCTCTCAATTCGGCGAGGTAAGACTAAAGCCTTTTGTGCTTTAAGTTGATCAGTCCGTCAATCCGCTTTCTCAGGACCAGAAGAAACCTCATGGAATCCCGACTTCTGACACCAATTGTTGTGGCAAAAACAATAACTAACAAAACAGCATCAGGCATAAGAAACATTTCAGAGTCAATTTGTATTAAAGAGAAGAGGTTTTATTCTCTTTAAGAGGTTTGTTCACAAAAATACCGCGACAGCTACCTCGTGGTAGGAACAAAGACCTGATCACACAGAAACAGGACAGCCTTTCATACCTCTTTTCTCCTAAGGTCTCTTCCATAATTTTCCATTACCCCAGTAGACCAGATCGGGCTGGTTAAGACAAATAAAGTTCTTCTAACCCCCCTCTATTCAAGGTTCCTTCTCCTGTAACTTTCCGTATGAGGGTGTTTCTGCAACTACGGGCACTTTTGACTATCCTAATTTAAAAAAATAAACCTCTATGAATTTCAATTTTAACCATCACAGTCTGTAATACATATAAAGATTTACACAAAATAGAATGTATTTGTTAAGATTTTAATCTGGAACATGTTTATTTTTTATGTTTTTCGGGTCATCTTCTTAAAAAGTGTCCTTACCGCAATGTTACAATAACATTCATTTTATACATTTTTCTTTAGTAATTTCTATAAAAAATGTAATATATTTAAATAGCTTTTTCAAATTTGATGCAGTTTTGTAAATACTGATATAAAAAAATACTATACAAAATAGGGAATTTCATGTTTTTTTCTATGCCATGTAAAAAAGTTACAGTAACCTTAGATGTCAATTGTTTCCATACACACAAAAGATAACATAATTAACTTTTTATGACAGATGTTGCAATTTCAATGTGTTAATCATCTCAACTTAAGTGTAAAATTTTTTTTTTTTTTGCAAATGAAAATGTGAAAAAAATGAAAATAGAGCAGTGCTGCGGTCATGACATCTTGTGTCGGTAAGGACAAAATTGAAATTTTAATGTAAAAAATGGCATGTTTATATATATACTAATATAAATACTAATATATACTTAAGTACTAATAATATACTAAATATTTGTAATTTAATATACAGTAAACCTTGAATTTGTCTCTACCGCAACAAAAAGTCTTTACCGCAACACCCAAATTTGCTGCGGTAAAGACATGTTGCGGAAATGACATTTTTGCTAATATTTTAGCTAATTGGCAGCTAGCATGGCCTACCACATTAGTTTTGACTCTTAACATCTTAATATATGTGAATTCAACAGTAATATACATTTATTTTTAAAATGTAGTTATAAATACACAATTATTAAGCTGAATGGTAAGGACGCACAATAAATACTAGAGCAGAAAAGATGATGTTTACCTTATTTTTTTGGTATCTTGTGAGTGAGGTAGTGTGGTGGTCCAGTCTGTCAGGTCTTTTTTTCATTGTTGCGGTAAGGAGTCAAAAGTGTAGGACAGGCACATTTAGTTAAAAAATTCATAAAAATGATCAGTAAATAATACAAAACATTTTAAGATGCTGTAAATGAATCTGTATATTAAACAATTCCATTTGAAATAATGTCATATTGTAAAAGAATGAGCTAATTTTAAGTATCTCAACATTGAAACCACGGGTGTGGGACATGAGCAAAAATGGTGTTTGGACCTATAAATGCTTCATAATTTTACATTAAATCATATTATTTATTCATCATTTTTTATGTCAAGGTGTGTATTGACACTAAGTTTATATTTATGAAACATCAAATGACAAATTTTAACATAAATCTAAAATTTCACTCCTGGGACTTAAAAGTGCCCGTAGTTGCAGAAACACCCATGACTAGATCAAGCTGGTTAAGACAAAAGGTCTTTCTAACCCCTCCTGGACTTTTACGGTCCTCACATACCTGTGAGGTCAAAGCTAGATAACCTCTCTGGCTGCTGTGAAGACAATGGGTTTAGCCCCCCCTGGGTTTCACTGTTTTCCCACCGTGAGGCCAAAAGGTCTTTATTTATGGCTAAATAATCCCTCTGTCTTTCCTGAATACAAATTACCCATACTAAATGTTTAAGGAAACTATTAATTTTTCCACAACACTCTCAACAATCAATTACAGTGATAAATAATAAATCTTGGTTCGAAAAGGTGAAGTTTGACAGAATCTGCAGGGAGAACAGAAAATGTTAATTATGTAGTGTAGGCTAGCTAAGTTGATATAAGTTTTAAAAAGTGTTCCCCAATAGTGAGAGATTCCCATTTCCTTATAAATACTTATATATTATGTATATGTATATATTAATGTATATGTAATGTGTGTGTGTGTGTGTATATATATACACTGCTCACAAAAATTAAAGGAACACTTTTTTTATTTGGGCCTGGCATGAAATCAATTAAACCTGTCTGATAATTTTCTCGTTGGCTAAGCAGCTGAGGGCATCGTTAATCACTTTCAGCTGTATTGGTGTTCATGGACTTAACAACAGGTGCAGTACAGTGGCAACAATGAGAAAACCCTCAAAACAGGACTGGTTTTACATGTGGAGGTCGTTTCAAGTTTCTCCCTCTTGATCTTTTTTGGCTGGTTTTCCACTCGTGCTGGTTTTGGCTTGAGTAATTATCTCTACTGGCAGTATGAGGCGATTCCTTAACCCTACAGAAGTTGCACAGGTTGTCCAACTTCTCCAGGATGGCACATCCACACGTGCTGCAGCAAGAAGGTTTAATGTGTCACCCAGCACAATCTCCAGAACATGGAGGAGATTTCAGGAGACTGATGGTTATTCTCGGAGAGCTGGACAGGGGCGTAGAAGGTCCTCAACCCATCAGCAGGACCGATACCTGCTCCTTTGTGCAAGGCGGAACAGGCTGAGCACTGCTCGTGCCCTACAGAATGACCTCCAGAGGGCCACTGGTGTGAATGTCTCTACCCAAACAATCAGGAACAGACTTCATGAAGATGGCCTGAGGCCCCGACGTCCTGTTGTGGGCCCTGTGCTCACTGCCCAGCACCGTGGAGCTCGACTGGCATTTGCTCAAGAACACCAGAATTGGCAAGTCCGCCACTGGCGCCCTGTACTTTTTACAGACGAGAGCAGGTTCACCCTGAGCACCTGTGATAGACGTGAAAGAGTCTGGAGAAGACAAGGAGAACGTTATGCTGCCTGCAACGTCGTTCAACATGACAGGTTTGGTGGTGGGTCAGTGATGGTCTGGGGAGGCATATCCATGGAGGGACGCACAGACCTCTACTGCCTAGGAAATGGTGCTCTGAATGCCATAAGGTATCGAGATGAAATCCTTGAACCCATTGTCAGACCCTACGCTGGTGCAGTAGGTCCTGGTTTCCTCCTAATGCACGACAATGCCCGGCCTCATGTGGCAAGAGTATGCAGGCAGTACCTGGAGGATGAAGGAATTGAAACAATTGAATGGCCTTCACGATCCCCTGACGTAAACCCAATAGAACATCTGTGGGACATTATGTTTCGGTCCATTAGGCGCCGCCAGGTTGCTCCTCAGACTGTACAACAGCTCAGGGATGCCCTCACACAGATCTGGGAGGAAATGCCACAAGACACCATCCGTCATCTCATTGGGAGCATGCCCCGACGTTGTCAAGCATGCATACAAGCTCGTGGGGGCCACACAAGATACTGAAAAGCATTTTGAGTTGCAGAAATTAAGTTTTCGAAAAAATGGACTAGCCTGCCACATCTTCATTTCACTCTGATTTTAGGGTGTCTACACAATTGAGCCCTCTGTAGGCTGAAAACTTTTATTTCCATTAAAAGACTTGGCATCCTTTTGTTCCTAAGACATTGCCCTGTCGTTATTTGTATAGATATCCAACTTCATATTGAGATCTGATGTATCTAATGTGGTTGTTTAAAGTGCTCCTTTAATTTTTGTGAGCAGTGTATATAAATATAATATACATTATATGTATATAGCCTAATATATGTATATATAGTAATGTGTGTATATATATATATATATATATAAATAAATAATTAACTGGGTAGCAATTGTGAACAATTTTAATAGAGAATTCAACAGTAATTTGGATTTCTTCACCACTACTACTAACCGGTTGGATGACGCATTAGTGATACTGAAAGCTGATTGGCCTTGATATTATATATGCGGAAAAGGGGCAATTTAATTCATTTATATGATGTCTGATTTATTCTCCCTCGTGCCTTTTTGTGCGCATTTTCCACGGGTTTTAATAATATATATATATATTTTTTTTATAACATTAAATTTGTAACTATTTAATAAATCAGAGTCGATGTGCGCGTGCATGCGTGATTCGAATTTTAGTTGCTATGAAGGTTATGAATTCTGACTGCATATATATTTACACTCGAACCGATCGCTGTCTGTACGTGCATAGTGTTTTAATATCTTAGATGCTGTGTTATGAATTCTGCCTATACCGGTATTTACACTTGAACCGATCGCTATCTGGGCGTGCATGCAGTGATTCGAATTTTAGTTGCTATAGCAACGCGTTATGAATCCTGCAATCTGCATGTATCTACACTCCACGATCGACCGCTGTCTGTTGGTTGAGAGACGAGGCGAATTTACAGACTTTTGCAGAGAATTTTCTGTGCGAAACTTGAGACTTTGAAGCTGTTTTCTGGATTTCTGAGAGGAGACTTTTATTCTAGAAGGACATCGGAGGAAATATCCTTTATATAGAGTTACATTTTTGAAAGCGTCATATAATTTCTGAGAATACTTTTGATTGTTCTTTTCTTATTTTAGAAGGAGTTTGTTTGATATTTTTTTCAGGGGAGTATTTCTGAGGAGATTTCTATTGTATTGTATTGTATTGTGTTGTATTTTGTATTGATTTTATTGCAGTTTGGAGGAGGATGTCGATGGCTCACAATCACATGATGGGTAAAAGAGGAAGTTTGATGACGTTTATTTGATTCCTTGCATGTGAAATAAACTTTTGAATTTGAGTAACTGAAGTAAAAATTTGTAATTGACCACAGACATTGATTATTATTATTAAAATATTAATAACTATGTGATATGTGAAATATCCAAGAGAGCTGCTTTCTCTCAGACAGCTGGTCAGGAGGTTTGGAGAGCCGGTTCTGATGACCGTGATCAGGATCCGCTGCCCAGAGATGGACAAACTACACAATTTCCTTGCTTGAGTGAAAGTAAGTTACAGATACTACTGGTCAAATATTACTCAGTTACAAGTAAAAGTACATAAGTACTTGTTTTTAAAAGTACTTAAGTATCAAAAATAAAAAGTAAATGTCAATGCATTGTTTTATTATTGTTGTTTGTAATACTTACAGTACCTCATGCCTCTGAATCTATGCCCTGCCTACCCACCCTCATTTCAATATAACATTTATTTCTAGAACCCAGTTCCTGTAGTGGGACTGAATGTGAGATTGAATAAGTCACTCAATAACGTCCACAATAGTTTCGGGCTGTTCCCTCAAATAGTGCCCTGTTTAAAAATGTTTGGCTTTTAGTATGAATATGTCAGCCAAAATATGTTATAAGCTAGTGTGCTCCAAAACAATGACAAAATGTGCATTTAGAAGACCAAACCCAGAGGTGAAAATGAAAATCAGATTGATGTCAGAATCCAACTACTTTCTACTCAAGGACCTTGACAGAAATGTAGAGGAGTAAAAAGTATGATACTTGTCTTTCAAATGTAGTGAAGTTAAAGTAAATTGTTTCCAGAAAAAATAATACTCAAGTAAAGTACTCAAATAAATGAACTTTGTTACGGTCCACCTCTGCTGCTGCCAGACCCCACACAGAGCCAGGATCTTCCTGGATATTTAACATCTCTGTCTTCTGAGTTTTCTGTTTCTGTGTCCACAGGTCAGGCTCACGGGACGAGGGCGAAGCAGAACCCAGATGATGGACGTCCGTATAAAAAGTCAGTATAAACTAAAAGGAATGTATACGTTAGGAAGGAAGTTTGAGGAACCCTGACTTAGAATAACAGTCTGTTTCCCCACTTTAATAAATGTTTCAGTCAATTCCAGGAGAATCAGATTCAGGATCAGATTAGAGGATCAAAACTGGCTATTACATAAAACGGAACAAAGAACATACAGTATCACACCAGAACACCAATAATAGACAAGGAAAACAAATGTTTTGTTTATTTTAGGTGGTGTCTAGTGGTTTTATTGAGTATTTGGACAACAAAGGGAACGTAACTGATTTGTTCCTGGTGATAACATCACTCATGGGCATAGCTGTGTCAATGGCGGCTGAGATGAAGCTCCTGGGAGGGGTCAGATTGCTGAGGATTCTGCGCACACTGCGCCCCCTCAGGTACAGCAAGCAACTGCAAGCATTTGGTTTTTTTTTTGGTGTTATCCAATGTATGCAGATGGCTGACAACTAGATATCATATCTAAAGTCCATTAAGATGTCCTTTTTAATATGCTGTGCCGTGTTCTACAGTACTGTGCATAGTCTTAGGCATGTTAATATCTTAGATGCTGTTATGAATTCTGCCTATATTTACACTTGAACCGATCGCTATCTGGGCGTGCATGCAGTGATTCGAATTTTAGTTGCTATAGCAACGCGTTATGAATCCTGCAATCTGCATGTATCTACACTCCACGATCGACCGCTGTCTGTTGGTTGAGAGACGAGGCGAATTTACAGACTTTTGCAGAGAATTTTCTGTGCGAAACTTGAGACTTTGAAGCTGTTTTCTGGATTTCTGAGAGGAGACTTTTATTCTAGAAGGACATCAGAGGAAATATCCTTTATATAGAGTTACATTTTTGAAAGCGTCATATAATTTCTGAGAATACTTTTGATTGTTCTTTTCTTATTTTAGAAGGAGTTTGTTTGATATTTTTTTCAGGGGAGTATTTCTGAGGAGATTCCTATTGTATTGTATTGTATTGTGTTGTATTTTGTATTGATTTTATTGCAGTTTGGAGGAGGATGTCGATGGCTCACAATCACATGATGGGTGAAAGAGGAAGTTTGATGACATTTATTTGATTCCTTGCATGTGAAATAAACTTTTGAATTTGAGTAACTGAAGTAAAAATTTGTAATTGACCACATGTTTACTCTGATGTAGATCCTCCAAACTGGCAGCAGCTGGTCGGGTGTGATGTTTTAGCTGGCCTGACACCCCACGAGAGCAAGAGACAAGAAGTCATTAATGGTACGATCTTGTTCGTGTTTCACTACGTGAATCAGGCAGGTGCACTTTAGATCTGTAGGTGTAATATGCACAAAGTATTCTGTTAGAGTGATGTTTTGGTACAGTAGTCATTGTGCTGTTTAAGCATTTTGAAGTAACCCTCTGATGCTCTCAGAACTCTTCTACACGGAGCGAGCCATGTACGCATGCTGAAGGTCCTAGACAGTGTTTTCTGCCTGAAGCTCGCCCGAGAAAACATACTGCCCCTTGCTGACAT
This sequence comes from Rutilus rutilus, assembly GCA_021464565.1. Lineage (NCBI taxonomy): Eukaryota > Metazoa > Chordata > Actinopteri > Cypriniformes > Leuciscidae > Rutilus > Rutilus rutilus. Next base: position 4,356,102 of record JAJAQA010000008.1, on the reverse strand, counting down.
CAAAAACATATGCAGCAACCTGGAGGAAATCATCAATTACACAGTACGTCATCTTCCGATACGTTTTCTTCAGATAAATCACCACATGTGTCTCATCATGGCATCTGCTCTTTTAAATTTCAGTGAGGATAGTGGATCAAATGACAGCGATACGCAAGAGGAATGAGTCGTCGGTCATCGACCACATAGGAGATGAGTTGCTGTCTTGGGTAAGGCCTCGTGTTTTGCTTGTATCCTGTGGCCGTCGTAGTTGGTCTTCTCTGTGTGATAAGACTCCCACCCACAAATCCTCCAGCTTGCTGTTTTCTAGTTCAGTGCTGGAGACGAGGAGAAGATCAAGCAAGCAGTGGGCACGTTCTGCAGTAACCAGCCCTTCGCCCTAGAGCTCATCAAATCCTGGCAGAAGAAGGACCAGCGTTTCAGCTCCCTAATGCAGGTGGGTCGAGACGCGGGCCGCTGGGCCACAAGAGCTGCGAATTATGCAAATGTTTGGAGCATTCCAGGCATACATCAGTGTTTTATAATATTCTAATATTTGTTATCATTATTAGATTTTATTTTTTTTGTATCTCATTAATATTAGAATTATTAATTATAACATTTCTTAACTAATGTTAATATCAATTATGTAATGTATTATAACATTAATTAAAGAAAATCTTTTAGGAGGATCAAAATGCATGTATGTATTAATTATTTAACTAAATTAAACAATTAATTAATTTTTTAAATGTTAATAGATTGTCAGCTATATGAATTTTACAACAAATAGCAAATATTAGTATATAATATTAATTAATTTTCATTTTAATTATATAATATTATAAAGTATTATATTATAAATTATATTAATATTTTTTTTTTGAGAATGCATTAACTGAATTGACAGCCCTACTAATTTTAAACAAATAGCAGGTTCACTCGTTTGATGCAGCGTTACAGCAGAAGAGATGCTTTATATATATAATCTCTGAATTGTTATTAGCATCAGCTTTGTCTGACAGCCTTCATTTTCCAGCAGGATTTGCACCTGCCCACACTGCCATAAGAACCAAAACCTGGCTCAATGACCATGGTATCACTGTGTAATTACTGTGTAATTTCATGTAATATTAGAATTTTTTGAAATCCTGTTTTCGTGGGGTTTATGAGCTAGAAGCCCAAATTATGTACAAATAAACGAAATACTTGAAATCGTTTAAGCTGTGGGCCCTGAATCTATTATCTATGGAAGTTTAACGTTTTGAATGGAATTATAGAAATAAATGAACTTTGTTACGGTCCACCTCTGCTGCTGCCAGACCCGACACAGAGGCAGGATCTTCCTGGATATTTAACATCTCTGTCTTCTGAGTTTTCTGTTTCTGTGTCCACAGGTCAGGCTCACGGGACGAGGGCGAAGCAGAACCCAGATAATGGACGTCCGTATAAACTAAAAGGAATGTATACGTTAGGAAGGAAGTTTGAGGACCACCTCCCCACCGCACCTTTATTTCATTTATTATCAGTCTAATGCATTAAGCCATGTCAGCATTTCAGAGCGTCCCGAGGATGCGGGTTTCGTGACATCATCGTGTACAATAGAAGTCCCATTTCATTAGTAAGGCGCCAAGCAATAAAACGGCTCTTTTGAACACCAAATCAAATTCAGAATACAGGTTTGATTGTGACTATTGTCTGCGAGTGTAAATTTCAACATTCAACTTCAGATTTTTATTTTACAGGTTTTCACATTGGAGCTGTGAGTGTAAATGTTCACGTACAAGTATGAATATTTATTGTACAAGTTCTCAAATTCATATCTACGTGCTCTCGAGTTTTGCTGCTCTTTTACCTTCATAACACCACTTTAGTCACATTTATTATTATTTATTTGTGCAAGCATTTTACTCAGAGGTGTAGTGGTAAAAAAAGAGATGGGTAAACTATAAAAGTCTGGTGGACCCACGACGTGGTCACCCGGTAAGTTGGGCCACTGCCTACTGGTGTATGTGTATCCTGATGACATCGCTATAGGCTATCATTTGATGGTACTACCAAGGGTATCACTGGTTGTTCCCTCATCATAGGTCACACAATCACTATTCAATTCATACATTAATCGAAGTTCTTGTTAAAGAGACTCAAGAAGTAATAAACTGACTGTGTTGCTTTTTAGTCCAAATGTGTGGGTGGCATCTTCTCTCGGTCTCTCCTCTCTCTGTTCGAACGGAAATCACACACACAAACCAGATATACTTGAATCCTGCATTTATTAGCTTCTTGAATCAGAGGAAGAGATGTGTTTAGTTTTGTTTGTCCCGTAGCTCAGAATGAGGAAGCATACACAGACAGCGTCATTGCAGAAGGACAGCCTTATGTGGTTCACGTGAGATGATTGACAGCTTTACAAACTAATGATATCGCACTGACAGTAATGCAGCGCAATATGACCTATGAAACTAATAATGAACAATATGAAACTAAAACGACATAAGCTTAATTTAAAATGGCTTAGGAACTATAACTATATACGCAATTTAGAGGTGGATAAACGCACTTTGGAGGTGGGTAAACGACATTTCCGAATTTTGGGAGGTGCGTAAACGGCGTTTACGTGCGTTTAGCCTCCACTACATCCCTGTTACTATAATGTAATAAAGAATCTTTGAATATTAAATCTAATATTTACTCTGTTTCTTTGCTTTTTGTACGTCTTACAGGAGCAGTGAGGAAGAATCGCATGTCTGACAAAGCCACCGACACGAGATAAACCAATACGGCATCAGATGGTTTAATCTTGCATGCGACCGCGGGGGTGGCCGCCGTGCCCGGTCACACCCAACCACTGATCAGTACATGACATGAGTGCAGTGTTCACATTAGGTTTTTCTTGATTTTGTACTTTTTCTTTTGCATTGTTTTTTCTGTGCATCCGGATTCACGTCTACAGATGGTTGTTCATGCTGTAGTGTTCTCTTTTGCCTTTATAAAATAAAATACTATTTTGAAAATTACAAATTGTGTGGGTGTTTCGGCCCTAATTGTCTGGTAGCCTAAATATGAATCACAGACCAGGGCCAGATGAGCCCCAGATGTAAAATATGAGTCGCGGATCTGGGCCAGATCTGCAGCACACGTCATGGCATTAATAACTGTACTGGGCCAGTTCTGTCCCAGATCTGTGTCTGATCGTAATTCCAACCTGTTTCGGTATTGGGCCGTTGGAAAGAATGAGCCCTAGAGCCCTGCATTTCAGCCCGAGCCCGACGGGCCCCGACTTTTTTTACGCCCCTAGGGCCGGGCTTCGGGCCAATTTTCACGTCATAGTTCACATGCGGGCCAGGCCTCGGGCCTTTTTTGGGTTATCCTTCTTTTTAAATTTTTAGACATTAATTAAAAAAATATGAGAAGTTGACGTCGACCATAGAAGAACAAACATAGAAAGACATTTAATAACCTCATAACTTTCATAATCTTATAATTACACTGACATATGATTGACATGACAGTCTCACGCACGCAAGCACGCGCACAAACAGAAGGTTTCCCGTCAGCGCAACCAACGATTCACCTCACTTGCAAATAATGCAGAATATTAAGAGAAAAATCGCAGAGTGATAGAAGAGAGGAGGACTGGGTTAAAATCTCCCACTGTGGATGCTATTCTTTTTCTCCACGATGCTCTGTAAGAGACTGTTCTAACTTTTCGTTTGATTGGACTTTATTTTCGTTTAACTGTTGGAAACTACTGGAAAAAAGAATGGCCATGTTCTGTGGTGCATTTTTGAGGTAAGAACCTTTTGATTTTTTAAATTTAATTTGCTCTGTTGCTCATTTCGTTTGTGAGCGCTGTTGCGAGCAGCCTGAGCCTGCCTCAGTATTTCAAAAAAAATTTACTCACTGTGGTTTAATAAATAAACATTAAACTAACTGTCTGTGATATGCTTGAAGTGTTTTAGATCTATGGATTTTATTGTAGCCAAGTAAAGTATTAGCGTTGATTTGAGAGGCTAAATTGATCAAACATGTTTTACTCGCTGTTGGCTCGGCTGCTTGGTCATAATTTTTAGCGCAATTTTCCACCGGACAAAATTGCGATTGTTAACTCATGATTTCTGTTCTGTCTGTGCGCACCAATCTTACACTTCTGTCTACTCCCCAACTAGACCACCTAGAGACTTCGGGTTTTCGGCATTATGTTAAGGAAGGTCTAATCTCGGGAACGCACAAAAAAAAATCCAGGAAAAGATTTACTATCTCTTAGTGTTGTTATCCCATGACGTCAGAAAATTGCGCTAACACTCACTGAGTTTTTATTACTTTTTTTTTTAAATGCTCCAAACATTTGTCTAAATTAACTTAATAAAGAAATGAAAAGAAAAGAAACATAACTAACAAAACGGACATATTTTAATGGCTGCAAATAGGGCAGGCTGCCGCTGTAAAAAAAAAAAAAAAAAAAAAAAAACGGCCTCGGGTCGGACTCGGGCTGATAATTCTGATGAGCTGTCGGACACGGGTCGGGCTAGGGCCTGAGCGTCTCGGGCCAGGGCCTGGGCCCGGCCCAGGTCCGTTTAGCGGATCTGCGCCAATGCTAATGAAGATCTGGCCCAAATACATTTTGCTGTCTGGGAATGATGCATTAAATTAATAAAAAAATGTAACAATGTAAAAGTCTTTACTATTTCAAATAAATGATGTTTAGAACTTTCTATTCATTAAATAATTTCATAATATATCCACAAAAATATGAAACTGTTTTAACATTGGTAATAATAAAAAAATGTTTCAGAGAAAATGTTTGAGCAGCAAATCATATTAGAATGATTTCTGAAGGATCATGTGACACTGAAGACTGGAGTAATGATGCTGAAAATGGCTGCTTTTTTCGCTCTGCCCCAAACTGGCTCGCTCGGCATGCATGAAGGGAAATGTCTTCACTGTAATGCACACACAATACAACATTAGCCTAAATCCTGCAATTGCTAGAGAAATTAATAATTATTAATAATGTTTATTTGTGGTAGTCAAACCCGGTTCTTAAGGTGAAGTAGAGAAAACACTAACAAAATATAATTCCAGTAAAAGTGACGTTTACTAATGCGACAAGTAAGATAAACCGAAAATAGTTTGGAGCTCAGTCTGACATATCATCATTTATTAGGAGCACAAATTACTCCTGGATCTTGGCTCATTTGAGCAGGACAAGACTAAATCAAGTGTTTATTGTTAACTGCTGCAAGTTTAATCTTCTGTACCAGTCAAATTCACAAATGAACCATTTGATGTTATTTGTGAACTAGTTGATTGAAAAAATCAGCCTAAAAGATTTGCTCACGAAACATCACTAGCGGGTCTCTGAGAAGATACTGATTTCTTCATTAAAACAGGGTTCCCACGGGTCCTTGAAATCCTTGAAAGTTTGTGAATCTGAAAAAAAAATGTCAAGGCCCTGGAAAGTTTTTGAAAACAAACATACATAGATTCAGGTCCTTGAAAGTGCTTGAATTTATTTTGTGCAAAAAATTCCACATTCACTCCAGTCCGCTAATGTGTTATTTCGCCAAAACTTCATAGCCTATGCATACTAGCTTGCTTGATTTACGTTAGTTATGTGCATTTAACTGTTACGTGTTACGTTAAGTGTTTCCTGTTTGAGGTACTTTGTGTTGTACGTTGCCATGACGTTCACACGCGCAAGAAACTACGATGGTACCTCAACATTTGTTGTTGGACCCAGGGCTCGCAAAATCGCTAGCCCGACGTCCCGGGGCTATTGTGTTTTCCAGTTGGGCTACCGAAATGCATAACCGGCCTGCCCGACGGGCTATCTGAAATAGTGTTCGCTTCAGTCTTGTTATAATCAGATTCAGCGCGTTCTTCATCTTCAATCCGCAGAGCGCACGTCAGAAACAGAGGACGGTATGTGTGTGTGGTGTGTTCATCTAAGCCTCATTGGTCTGTCACTGCTCGTCAAAGTCAGAATATTTGATATGACCAATCAAATCAAAGTAGGCGGGACTTATGTTCACAGTAGCTGCTGAGCGCGAATTTGAGCAGAGCGACTGACACTTCAGTTTACGATCAAGTGCGAGATAAGATGTAAGTAGCTAAACTAAACATTTGACAGTTTTTTTTAGGTCATAAATGTGAAACGAATGACAAAAATAATCAGGCAAACGAATATACTTTTGTCGAATTTCGCCATTTTGAACTGAAAATAAGCCTATGTAACGTGACTCATGTAATGTAATAATTAGTTTACTGGACAAGAAACATTAACAAAGCCGTTTTCATCATGTTGGGCACAAGATTAAAAATGAATGTGTACATGTTGAGAATAATACAATTATACTATAATACAATTTGTTGCCTTCAGTAAATTAAAAAAGTACAGCTTTAGGAGGGGAAGAGACAGGGCAAGATGAGGAGACTGAGAGAAAAAGAAAGAGTGATGGATAAGAAGTGAGAGCAGGTATTGACAAATAATCTACTGCCCGCTGACATTTTATGGTGTTTTAAAGCTATTTCTTATCCTTTTTTGGCCTTCAAACATCTTGAAATGCACATATCAGAGAAATAAAAAAATGTAACCCCCTAACAACCTTAAATGTAGTACCTCTTTGATTATAAAGCCCTGTCTACGGCCCTGTATTAGGAATAAGATCAATAATGAATGTGTACATATTGTGAATGAATTTAATAAACTTAGTTAGGCTACTTAGCTTTCAGTAAATGAACTCGACTGAGAAAATGATTCATAAATCAACCTATCAGTTGACCCTATGTTTACTTCACTGACAGACAAAAATGAAAAGCCTATATCATGGACATGGTTTTAAAGCTATTGTTATCCAAATTTTTTGGCCTTCAAAACATCTTAAAATGCACATATGTGGATCAGAGAAATAAAAAATTTCTTGGGGGAGCCCCCGAAACCCCTAACTAGCCTACCACACATTCGGGACCTCAGTGATGATAAAACCAAATTTAAGTTCAGTTAGAACCAGATGCATATTTGTATTGATGATTCTAATTTGATTATTTTATATCCAATTGTTGATATTTGGCTACCAAAATCTGAAGAGTGCCTGCCCGAAGGGCCATCAGCGATTTAGAAATTTTGCGAAAACCCTGTGTCCCCACATTAAGTCCTTGAATGTGAGGGTATTGGACCTGGAAAGTCTTTGAAAGGTCCTTGAATTTGAAGTTAACCAAGGTGTGGGAACCCTGTTAAAATAACAAGGAACCGCATGTTTTCCTAAAATTAAGTGGAGGGAAAAAGTCTGATATTATGCTTTGCAATGTGGTGAAGAAAGAGTTTCATAAGAATGAAATGAACAACGCAGGCACAATAGCCCATTGCAGTGCCATTCAGTTATCACACAACTGCACCGACACGGCTTCTGAAAACCAATACCACCTTCCGTAACATCAGTGCGTCTTGCCATGTTACTTACATTAAACCGATACTAATACATCTTTATTTCCTTTCTCATACAATGGTGATATGAAGTAATCACATTTCGTGAATCATTTAATTCATAATTCATCCCTCGACCTGTCGCAACAGCTGTGGATAATCAACCAATTCATTTTTGTTTAAATGTTGTGGGGTTGTTTGAGTGCTAGCATAAAGACCAGCGTAATCTAGCAAAACAATCAATTCAGGGATATTGCAAGATACATGATAATGTTTTTTTTTCTTCCATGCATTAAAATGTTGGCTTTATGAAACTGCTCAGCTTTTCCAGTTTATAAAGATTTAAATGACATATACTCCAACCAATACCGACTTTGAACACATTTCCTATCATGTATACTTATGATAGATCAGTGGTTCTCAAACCTGTCCTGGCGTACCCCCAACACTGCACGTTTTCTTTCTCTCCCTAATCAAACACACCTGATTCAACTCATCAGCTCATTAACCCATGTAATAATGAGCTGATGAGTTGAATCAGGTGTGTTTGATTAGGGAGAGAAAGAAAACGTGCAGTGTTGGGGGTACGCCAGGACAGGTTTGAGAACCACTGTGATAGATGATTGAGCCCATCAGAGTAGGTATGAGGCAGAGCGACACGTGCAGCCTCAGGGCTCGCAAAATTTCTAAATCGCTGGTAGCCCTTCGGCAGGCACTCTTCAGATTTTGGTAGCCCGAAATTAATTTTACTAGCCCAAATAAAAAGACAATTTTTAATGTAGAAAATTGGTTAGGAGTCAAAAACATGAACCAAAAACTTTTTCAAAACACAAATATCAACAATTGGGGTACGGTACAGTACGGGTCGGTAAACCATGATTCGGCTAGCGTTTCCACTGCCAACAGTACCCTTACTTGATAGGCGTGGTGTAGCCTATGCCGGAAAGAAGCGATCAACGTCATTTTCACGCAAAGAAGAAAGTGACAAACAATAATGGATGACATAGGCTACTGCAGATCTTGTTCTTGCTTCTCGGCATAAGAAGCCAAGTGCCGACATTAGGCTTTTCTCAATAGCAAGTTCAGACTTGCCAAGTCCAGCTCAGGAGAATGACTCCCGAGGATGCGAGTACGGTAATTCTGCGTCACTCAGCTCACTCTGCTACTCCGGTTATCTCTGTATGTACATTTTAGGCAACAATAAAACGAAATATGTTATAAAACACCACACTGCCTCTTTAATGTTTAAGATTTCTTTAAATGAAAACGTATAGCCACACAAATGTGGTTCAGGCAACGCGTATTGATTATATTCACTGTATGTAACGTTAGCCTATTTATAACAACAACAAAAATATTTAACACCTATAGCTTTTCCTAATAGCTTTTCAAAGGCAAGGTCCACTACTGCTTGGGCCTGGATGTCAAAAACATCACAAACAAGTCTGACTGCCTCTTGGCCAATTATAAGTGGGTCAATAACAAGATCAACTTTGACAACTTGGGGCAGGTTAGTTTGTTCTCTGACTGGGAAAATTACATGATACAGCAAAATCCCCAGAGTTAAATTAGCTCTGAATCTAAATCACCACTGCTTTTTGTAAAATAAAGTAAACATGATGCGGGTTATACCGTCTCTCTCAGTGTGAAGTCCATTCTGAAAAGCAACAGAAAATGAACTGTAACTCAGCGAATACTTGCCACACAGATATGAGAGATGTGTCGAAAGCTTCAAGTGTCTATTTTTAAATTATGTAATTCTTATCAAAAACAAATATTCTGTTTAAGTAATGTGTAAACCATCAAGAGGACCAGTTTCTCAAGAGTCTGCTCATTACCTCTAATGTGACCACACCCACGCGCGCACAAGCGATTCACATAAAAATCGTCCATGTGAAGGAACGAAGGATGAAGGATGAGGATGAAATGAACGCGCCAAAACTAATGAAATGAATGTGGCCAAAAATCGACCAATCAGAATTTTGGTTGAGCCAGAACGTATCGACCAATAATCGACTAATCGACTGGGAGATTACAGCCCTAGTATCTAGTGGTTTTATTGACTATTTGGACAACAAATGTAATGTAACTGATTTGTTCCTGCTGATAACATCACTCATGGGCATAGCTGTGTCAATGGCGGGTGAGATGAAGTTCCTGGGAGGGGTCAGATTGCTGAGGATTCTGCGCACACTGCGCCCCCTCAGGTACAGCAAGCAACTGCAAGCATTTTTTTTTTTTTTTGGTGTTATCCAATGTATGCAGATGGCTGACAACTAGATATCATATCTAAAGTCCATTAAGATGTCCTTTTTAATATGCTGTGCCGTGTTCTACATATATGGCATCCTGGCATACAAAATATATGGCATACAAAAAACAATCACGGCAAGTAGTTCCTCTTATACTATAAACAATTCATCTTTTCAACAGCCTCCTAAGACTGTAACTTAGACAAAATGTAATAATAAATTCATTACAATAACCTTTGACCATTCACATTTGTTATCCAGACTTTAATCTACAAAAGCGGTTTTCATCTTTAGCCACCACCATGTCTAACGACCTTCAGGAGCTAAAACTATGTTATAGACATATGTTATCCGGCCCACATCTGGCACTTGTGGAATGCGGATCTGGCCCACATGCAGCGTGGAATGATGGCACTTGGGCGGACCGCTCCTGTTTGCCCGATCTGGATCAAAGTCACAAAAAGTTTTTTTAATTTTGCACTTTTGGTTTCCATTAACTCAAAATGAAAATGTTCAACTACTTTATACAGTTGGTCTTTTGAGAGACAATTTCTCCACTGTAGGAGCTCCCAAAAAATCCTGTAGTTGATCCATTTTATCTGAATTAAAAGTGTCAACTACCAGTTTCTTTATTTGAATGCCAATTGAGATACGAACAAAGACGAAAAAAAAAAAAAAAAAATGCGGTCACTTCCACAATCTTTCTGAACGCACCTGGACCAGAGTGAGGCAGACGGCACTATAATGCCAGAAGACAATTAAGAGCCGTCCTGTATCTAAGCTCATAGATCAACTAAATAAACTCAACCCTAGTCTTCAGTTCGCCCACATGCAGCTCAACGGCTAACCCGTCTACCCGCGTCCGACGCACCAAAAACAACAAACTAAAACAACAAACTAAAACAACAAACTAAAACAACAAACAGCGTTTAAGCGCTCTACAGCCTATCACAGGATTGCACGAGGCTCTGACGGTCTAAACCGCCTCATTACTTCTGGGCAAATATAGTGCAATCTCTCACTCTCCTCCAGTCACGCACGACTCGACCCGTCGACGTCCCGATACTTTCACTGCAGGACGATGTGTTCCTCTCCAAATTCAACTCTTCCATGTGGCTTTATCCAAACAATCCCCCCAAAGATTTATTACATACCAAATATCCAAACTGGTTCAACTCTCTCTCACACACCAAGCGGTGATTCAGGAAAGGTAATGCTGTGGATCGTGGCACTGAAAGGAGCTGTTGGATCATGTCATCTACGGGACCAGATGTAAAGGTACAGTATCGCCACATCTTGGTCTGAAAGGAGCATCAGATCTCCGTCTCCTCCGTCACAAGTAGCTGTTCAACAACCTCTGGAAGAAACAAAAAAAGTATTTAAACATCCAAACATTTGATATATCTTAAGACACATATTTTAACATTTGGTGAGTGTTAATTGTCAATTGCTGACAGCTGATGTCTTGACCTAAAATGACGATCGATCGATAGATAGATAGATAATATTGCTAATGCTTTGTGCACCGAACACTTCCAGGACTCAGTTCAGACTGAGGCTGATTCTCTCACCCTGGACACACACTTTTTGAGGCGCTCCTTCAGGTAGGAGTCGAGACTCGAACCTCACGCCACAAAAAGTTTTTTCCGTCTGCAACTGGCCTCATCAGCAGCACTTAGAAGAACTTGAAGTTGTATTCGTCCACAGGCCTCTTCCTTTTCTCCTCTTCTTATCCTAAGCAGTAGGGGTGTCCATGGTTAACCGATTAACCGATTAACCGTTAAAAATTGCGTAACCGAGTGAAACATTTTGCTCGGTTAAGTGGCGTCAATGGCGTGCACTGAATTTAGTTGTAATACATTTTTGCACCACCAGAGACCGCTAGACCAGTTTTCTAATATGAAGCGGGCAAAGAAAGCGCGCGTCCGAGAGTGAAGGCTGTGCGAGAGTGAAGGCTGTGCGCGAGCGTGCGCGAGCCAGAAACAAACATAGTATCCGCGCCACTGATGGCAGCACAATAATATCTGTCTGCAGAGCCGCAGAGCCACAGCTTTACCCCAGCAGTTTTACCTCGAGCATGCGCAATTTCATCACAACAGTTTTACCCGCAGAGTCCGTTTACCGTTACATTAACCCATACAATTTGTATTATGCATTTCCTAAACATGTACTTGCTAATCAAACACTTTATCTGAACAAACTACTAATCTATAAAACACAATCGGTCTTCCGACCTTTTACTATTGTGTTGATATGCGCGAGGGAGAGAGAGCAATGCAGCGCTCGTGTTGTTTGAAGGCGGTGAGAGTGCGCGCGCGCGGCCGGGGCTCTCTCACTGTTTGTTCTTATGCGCCCTGTCCACTGATCTAAATAATTAGTTGTTTCGACGACTTATTTGTTCCCTCGTTTTAATAAATCGTGGACACGTTGAACAAATTCCCTCCCTCATTTTGATTTAACGAATTACAACGTGGCCAAAAACAGTTTGATCCTATTAATTAGTGAATGCTAAAGACCTTTTTTTTTTGTGAATTGGTGTTCCTTTTTTTGGTGTGTGTGTGTGAACGGGTGAATATTCAGGTGAATTGTTTCGTGGCCACGAATTAATAATACCTCCGCACGTTTTACAAGACCCTTCTCGATCGCAGCGGCAACGAGCACTTTGATCACTTGATTTAAAAAACAAAACATTTCAGCGCTATTTGAAAAAAAAAAACGAACGAAATGAATGCTCTGCTAGTTAACTGGAGATGTTTTGTTTATTTGTATTGGTATTCCTGCCGCGAGATGTTTCAAAAGTGGTGGGGACAATACAATATCGACCTTAGAAAATAGTGGTGGGGTCGTGGGGATATGTCTCACCCGCAAATTACGCCTATCTCGGGGTTGCGGCGCGCACACTATGGTTAACCGAGTATTAACCGCTAAGGGCCTCGGTTAACGGTTAATGAAAAACTTGAAAACGTGCAGCCCTACTAAGCAGTGAAGACTAACATCGCTTCTCTTGTTGCCCTGCAACTGAAAAAAAGCAACACAATGTGGCATCGTATCAGTATTTTATTTTGCGAGTTGTGTTGTGGTAAGTACAGCGGCAGTAACGTTAGCTCACCCACCGACGGTGCCGAGTGCAACGTCATCGACCCAGAATGCACTGCGCACTTAAAATAATGGCGACGCCCATCACAAACTACAATGTGGATTTTTTAAATAACGTAAATCTTTCATGGGTTTTCTACTACATTTTTCAGTAAGAGACATAATTTACGTTATATTAGGCCATACTAGTCTTAAAGGGGACCTATTATGCAAAATTCACTTTTATAAGGTGTTTGAACACAGATGTGTGTCCACAGTGTGTAAACAACCAGCCTACAATGGTAAAAATCCACCCAGTACTTTTTTTTTTTTTAGACAAAAAACGTTTTGGCTGAGGGCAAAGTGAAGTTTCATAGCTTTATATATTTAGTCTATTAACTTTAACGTTGTAGCCTAGAGAGCTGACTTATGTTTGATTGCAGCGTTTGCTTTATTATTGTATAGCTTCTTACATTATTGATCATTAGGGATGGGCATGATTAATCGACGATCGATAATTGATCGTTAAGAATTTCGTCGATCACGTTTATTTGTTATCGATTAAACTAATGCAGGTTGCGTTGCGTAGTGTGAGTCTTGAAGCAATGGAATTAATTTTAGCGCGGAGGTACCTGTGCATCCCGGCAACGTCAGTCCCCTCAGAGCGGGTGTTTTCGGCGGCTGGACTGGCTGTCACCAGGTTGCGGTCGCGTCTGATCCCAGATCATATCAACATGCTTATCTTTCTCAACAGAAATCAGTAGACTGGTGCAGAAGTTCTATGGGAACTTCATGCGTTTTCTCAGATCATCTGATTTATCCAAACGATTCCATTTACACCTGGTCACATAAATGTGTTTTTGCAAAACGGACATAAATCCGATCTTGAATTCCCGCGCTATATTTAAATTGTTGCACGATACCGAAAGCAACTGATATGAGCTGCATTTTATTGATCATCAGCGAAAATTTCTAAATCAAAGACCGCAACAAGATATTGCGGCAACAGCCCTGGTAAGATCATTTCGGTTCTTTACTTTTAATGAAGATGATTGTGTGTTGATGAATGACTTTCACTTTGATTTGCGATAGTTTGCACGTTGGCTTGATGAATAGATGCTCATCTATGCGTGTTGAAGTAGCGTCGTCATATCTGGCTATAACATGACATATAGCCTATAACACGCTCTCACACGTTTATTTCTTAGCATTTATGGGATAAGTCAAATTTACATATGTGGTTTCAACAACCAGATGCATTTACTCTTGTCCAGTTTCGTCTGGAATGCATCTCAGATCTCCTCCTGAAGTGGTTTGAGCGATCGGATTTAAATCCGTCTCGAATGCGTTTCGGAGGGCATTTACATTTGGTCTTTTCACGATCGGATAGCTATCCGATCACAGAAAACGGATTAAGTGGCCATTGGTCTCTGTTTAAGAACGCCTGCTCGCAGCTGCAGGTTCCGCTGTTTTAGAGCACCGCAGGGCATATCTTCAAGTCTACCGAACGTCCAGTTTCACTGCCACAAGTTGATCTTCTTGTAATAAAGATCTCATCGAGGACAAACAAACTGTATTTTTGTATTTTCATTGAATTTTTAATTTATAAAAAGTTAAATAAATATTGAATTTCAATATAAAAATATTAATGATTAATCGATAGTCGATCGTTAATTCTCCCGACGATCGACTAAGAAAATTTAATCGAATGCCCATCCCTATTGATCATGAAAACTGACATTTAACAAAAAAGGTTGTCATTTTATTTTATATATTTAAAACATAAAATATTTTATTATACATGTTGCCTACATTCTCTTCACTGTATGAACATACATAATACAATAAAATGACACAAACCTGTCTCTTTGTCAGTTTTAATGATCAATATTATAATGTTTTTTATGCATCATATTTTTAAAAATGAAAACAAAATGCTGTTTCATTTGCAGAATTATCAGACTTGAGTCCTTCCGTCCTCGGGAGTTCGTTCTTCTGAGTCGAACTTGTAAAGTCCGAACTACCAAGGACTCAAGTCCGAAGTTTGCAGTTGGTATTGAGAAACGGCCATTGTCTTTCAAATCGTTGTCCTTGTAGTATGTGATTGGCTGAAGCCTTTTCTGTCGCCACAAAAGTAAAAAAAAAAAAAAAAAAAAGACATCGAAGCGAAAGTCGTTTTTTCGCCGCAGCACATTCGCGTTCGGTGTGGAAGCACTCATTACACAAACAGCTGATCACAAAATAAAACCATTTAGACTATATAGTGCACTAGATCGGGTGTCGGCCATTTTGTAGTGGTGTCCTTTCACACTGGACGCGATTTTGACGCACGAATAATTCGCGCGTCAAAATCGCGTCCAGCGTGAAAGGACACCACTACAAAATGGCCGACACCCTATCTAGTGCACTATATAGCCTAGGCCCTAGTGGATAGGGAGCGGTTACAGACACAGCTGTGATTGACAGGTGCATCTGGGGGAAGACGAGTTTCCGTCGAACTTAAATTTAATATTGTAAATATTCTTCTGTCCCTCACATTAAGCTGTAGAATGGCTTCAGATAACTTTGAAGCAGCCAATCCTTATATTAGATTGATTTCTGAAGATCATGTGACATTGCTATATCTTTATATGTCTGATTATAATGACCGCGACAGGCCTAATCTGAACATGCGACAGCCTGTCTTGAGTTTTGTCAACAGCCTCGTAATTCTCTATGCAGGAAAAACCCTGTCTATGTCATAGATCTATCAATTAATTAAAATGTTAGCCGCTAACACGTCTCTCACGCAGTTCACCCTCTAACAGCACTCAAATAATCTTTAACAAGTTGATAACTCGAACTAATGGTTAAATATAACATCAAATGGGATACTTTTTTTACAGTTGAACATTTAAACATGAAATGAACGCCTATAACGCGATTACACATCAGATGAAGGGAGAAATCGTACCTCTCTCTCTAGTGGCTTTGCCGGAAAGAACCGTTGATTATTTGCGCGCTGCTTTTTGAACCTCATCTACGCATGACGTCAGGCGACGTGCACGTGCACACTGTGATCTTCACCTTTAATAAGAGCACGCAAAGTTCTTTCAAAATAAAATGCACCCAAGTAAATAATAAACAAATTAAAACAAACAATTAAAAAAATGTAAACACAAGAATTATAATGCATAATTATTATGGTGCAAAAACATATCTCTGCTACACTATTGCTGCACATTTGTGAATATTTGCACTGGCCTACTTTTTGCACATCATACTGTAACGTAGAGTTAAATGTATCTTTTTATTCTTCTGAATTGTTTGTTTGTTGATATTTTAATATTTTCTTTCCTCTCTTTATAGTTTCTTATTTATGCTTCTCATTTCAAACTTTCTCTTTCACTTTACTATCTTACCTTACAGATGTCTATATTAATATTGTTGTTTTATTACTATTTCTAAGCACCTGTACACCGAGACAAATTCCTTGTACATGTAAACTTACTGTACTTGGCAATAAAAGCTGGTTCTGATTGTGTTGTTTCCATCCAGTGTTGAATAAGAAGAGGAGTTGAGTTTGCCTGCTGGACTCCTGGGCCTCGTTTATCATCAGCGTGTAGAAAAGGTTCTATATTTTTGTCCTACGAGTGAAATTTAGAATGTGCCAAACTTAAAAAAAAACCTGTATTTACGCACACCAGTAAGTGATCATTGTTGATAAATCCCACATGTTCTTTTTATTTTTTTCAACTTTCATAAAAGCTTACAATGACATTTAACATCAAACATAAGTCAAACAGATTTTGGGGAAAACATATTAGATCTTACATTGTACAGAGTAAAATTAACCTGGGTTTCCCGATGCTTATTCACGCTGCTAGGCAGCCTGGACACCATGGACCAGATTTTCCCCTCAAAAAGGGAACCAATCACAGAACTGGGAGGGAGCAGCAAGACGATGACGACGTCTATGCGACAAATTCACCGTTGCATTCTCAATATTTATTACTTTAGTCTCAGATCCAGGATATGTTAATTTGCTTTTATTGGTATTTTTTCGTTACCACAGAAAACCGCTTGCGCGCGTGTCCACGTTGAACGTGATTCTTGTATGTAAAAACTAAAGAACCTGTACACTGAAAGACACTAAACATTATTTAAGGCTATTTTCTATTTGTTAAAGGTGCATTATTTAATATTTAGGAGGATATTTAGGACAGAAATGCAATATCATATACATAACTATGTTTTCAGCGGTATATAAAGACCTTACATAGTGAACCGTTATGTTTTATTACCCTAGATTAGAATGAGCCATTTCTATCTACACACACCGCGGGTCCCCTTACATTGAAATGTGCCGACACGTTTATACAGGAGCCCTAAACGGACAAACGCGTTTCGTCACTATGTTGTTCTTCGTGCAAAGAAGCGAGCTAAATCACAATGATACATTTCGCAGACACTTTTGTCCAAAGCGATTTCCGCTACATTTCAAGGAACACATTTACATTCTTGTTTTTGCTTTCCCTGGGAATCGAACCCATGACCTTAGCGTTGCAAGCGCCAACGCTCTACTGTTTGAGCTACAGGAAAGCTGTAGGTAAGCGGCAAGCTTAAAAGAAACCTCATTGCTGAACTGACTCTCTGCCATCTCAGATGATGACATCACTTCCTGTCGGCCACCATAACTTCTGTTGGGTGCATTTCGCAACCTCAACCACTAGATGTCTTCCTCCGTTGCAAGCCTCTTATACATAGTTCCCACATGACGTCACAACATACGGGCATTTGCCGACCCGGCGCCATTTCTGTGGGCATGCTGTGGGCAGAACATTAGACGAAGAAGCTGAAACGAGTTAATTTCGTAATAAAAAGTGAAAATGGTCATCTCCTGCTGGGTCAATGGATGTTCAAATTGTGCCGGAGGTTCAGTTAAATTTGGATTTTACAGTATACCCGTCATTAGACTTCATGAATGTGACAAGACAAAGCTTTTGTCAGAACAACGATGGAGGTTATGGCTGGCGAGGATAAACAGGAAAGAAACTCCCTCAAAACACGCAAGAATTTGTTGTTTTTTATTGCGAGTGTACACAAATATAAGTTAACACTTTGCAGTTTGAATGATGTCCTGTATGTACAAAATGATGAGGTATTAAAAACATACAAAAACAACATTGTTTCCACTGTTCGATCGCGCCCGCGACTCTCTCTCTCTCTCACTCACACACACAGACACAGACTGACGCACACACACACATTCCAGCCTTGCAATCTCAGATTATGTCCCTAAAGAACCCGCGTATAAAGTAGTTCCGCATTAACTGTTACATTAATTTGCACGCGAGTTTTATTTATTTTCATACCGTGTATTCATATTCATGCACATATTTCCAGGCTCGGAATTGCTTACATGTGTTAAAACTCCTAGCCAATACCAGATAATGGTACACATGGATAATACAGTATCTGAGCCAAAGCTGCAAAATCAGTGCTCAGTTTAGCGCATACGGATCAACACCATTTATGACTGAAATTTTCGCATTGTACCTCTCTCTGTCTTGTGTTAATAGAGTGTCTTTATAATCTCTGTCACTTTGTCTCTTCATGATTTTCGTAACATTATAAATAGGAAGAAATCTTCGAAATTTGCTTGTAAAACCTTGTAAACACAGCAGCTTATGCCCTCAAAGATGGCGTCTCCGGGGAGGTCCCGTGACATTAATTGGCCTGTGGGAACTATGTATAGATAAACATTAAAATCGCTCTTTGAAATTTGTGAATTGGTTCGAATCAGCGGAACATAGAATTACGATTCATATATGAATAGATTTTTTTCCCCACCCCTACTGCATAATACTTTTATGGAAACCATGATAGATTTTTATTGATTAGAAAGTTCAAAAGAACAGCATTTATTTGAAATAGAAATCTTTAGTAACATTATAAATGTCTGTATTGTCACTTTTGATACATTTAATACGACCTTTGATTTTAATAATGTATCAGTAAATGTTGAAACTAATATTAACTAAGATTAATAAATGCTGTAGAAGTACTGTTCATTCTTAGTTCATATTAACTAAGGTAGTTAACTAATGAACCTTATTGTAAGCGTTACCGAAATGTCCATATGTGTTTCCTATCAGTCCACAGGTTCACAACGCTGTCATACAATCAACCTCTGCTGGAGCTGCATGTTTCTCAAACATGCAAACGATGCCACAACATCCCAAACAACACTTCTGGGAAAGAGAGACCCAATCATCAAAACTACCGATATTCTGGTCGTCCCAAACGTCTTCCATTTAAGGATTATGGAGGCCACAGTGCTCTTAGGAACCTTAAGTGCAGCAGAAATTTTTTTGTAACCTTGGCCAGATCTGTGCCTTGCCACAATTCTGTCTCTGAGCTCTTCAGGCAGTTCCTTTGACCTCATGATTCTCATTTGCTCTGCTTCTTTTTTAATAAATGTGCAAAAATGTCAACAATTTTGTGTTTTTCTGTCAATATGGGGCGCTGTGTGTACAATAATGAGGAAAAAAAATGAGCTTAAATGATTTTAGCAAATGGCTGCAATATAACAAAGAGTGAAAAATGTAAGGGGTTCTGAATACTTTCCGTACCCACTGTAGGTATGCGCTCAAGTACTGGGGAGCTAAACCATTTAGTGCTTTGTAAGTAATCGGCAATATTTAAAAATGTATTTGTCTATATCTCTCTTAAGGGCCTGAGTGTGCTCGTTGTACCACGGCGTTGGGCTATTTTCTTTAATCTACTTTAAGCGCAAAGGAGCAACTGTGTCTAAAGTGCTGGAAAAGAGAGAGTTAAAAGTTTCTGTCGCAATATCGAGTTCTTCTAAGCTATCTGGGATGCTGAGATGATGAAACTGATCAGGAAGATTATTAATAAAGCAATCTTTAGTGGCAGAAGTGATAGGTCTAACATATTTGTAACACGGAGTCGGCTTTGCAGCCTTGGCTAAATGAAGTTTACACGAGACTAGATAATGATCTGAGATGTCATCGCTCTGCTGCAGAATTTCAACGGCATCAACACTGATTCCATGTGATAATATTAGATCTAGAGTATGATTATGAGAATGAGTAGGTCCTGACACGTGTTGTCTAACTCCAATAGAGTTCAGAATGTCTTTAAATGCCAATCCCGATGCACCTTTTTCATTATCTACATGTATATTAAAATCACCAACAGTTAGTACTTTATCTGCACTAAACTCTACATCGAGACCCATCTGCGTCATCTCAGTTCTCGCTCATGCGTCGTGGCGCTCCTGTGGACTCACGTCAGAGTCATTGCATGCTCCATGTGCCTTGGCAGCATCAGGACACGGGTCATTTCCTCAATTAACAGTGTTAATTCTGTTTCCAGAGCTGTGCCTCCGACATTTCCACTTTTACCATCCATCATTTTGAGCTTTTTGTTAAATCCCAAATTTTGTTCTGCTTAATTTTGCTGCAGAGAAACGGGTTCAGCTGTTGCTTAGACTGTGACTACAGACAGACTAAAATTGCAGGGGCAGAGATATTAAAACGTACATTACGTTGCTTTTTGTTATTGTTACGTCTGTTCCAGACACTTCTTCCATCTGTACTAAACATTGCGGTAACAATATTTTTTTAAGGCGCTGTTGGTGGTTTTTAGAAGATGTTTTACTTGGAATTGTAATTCATCTTTAAACTTAAAAAAAAAAAAAAAATGAAAATGAATTTTGTCATGAATACAGGGCAGCTGTTTAGCTATAAGATTAGAGATTTAGTGCAAAACTGTAAACTTTGTCCACTAATTTATGTTCTACTTTGGCTTAAACCTGATTGTGGTACTGCTCTTGGCTTTTGTATGATAGTTGTTATTTGCTTTGGATAAAATCATCTGCTGATTGAGTGTTAATGTACTGTGCTTGCCTGTGTATTGTGTCAAGGATGAGTGCATGTGTGCTGGTTTCAGTCTTGATTGTTGTGTTTCAGATGGGGAACCTTGGACTGATTTTCTGTGTGCTGTTTGTTTTTTATGCAGCACTAGGGGTGGAATTGTTTGGGGAGATAGGCAAGTACATACTACTCCTCTTTTTCCCTCTACCTTTCTCTCACTCCCTCACTGGCTTCCTGTCTGTTCTTCTGCATTTGGCGTGACTGCATACACTAGGTAACACTGAGACCAAGCTTTTAGGTGAGAAACTTGTACAATAGTATGCAACAATACAAACTCTTTCTATGTTTCTATCAGTGCACAGCGAGGACAACCCATGGAAGGGGAGATTTCATTTTCAGTGTCTCTCCTCACACTATTCAAGGCCAGTACAGAAGAAAGCTGGCTTGACATCCTGAAGGTACTGCAGAACAAAGAGCCGTAGTGCCATGAGCATCACTTTGTTATAAAATAAGGTTGGGACAGTTAGTGAAAAATCCTTTAAAAACTTTCATCTGTTCAGTTTGGAGGCGTAAGATTTTATAAAAGCTCTAGGACAATTCTCTGGACTCTCTAGAGCAATAATTATCGAAAAAAAAAAAAGTTAACTTAAGCATTAAGCATTTGGCTATAACAGGGTCATTTAGAAAATGGGCGTGGCAAAACATACTCATAAGCCTATAACTCCTAAACGAAAACTCAAGACTTTACGAAAATGGCTCTGAGCACATGTGACATGATTGTAAACGAGCATGCAAACTTTTCGGGACATCGGACCATAGATGGCGCTAGAACTGTTAAAAAGCTTTAAGAACCATATATTTCAAACGCATTTCAAAGATGAAAAGGAAGCCTTGAAACTTAGATGTGGCTGGGTTGGACACGTTTTTCATAATTCTGTATCAAGCAAGAGGAGTGGAGTAGCCATTCTTGTGAGGAAGAAAATACATTTTGTAATGATGAATCAACATAAAGACAAGGAAGGTCGTTTACTCTGCATAGAAGCAAAGCTCAATGATGTTAAGGTAGTGCTGTGTAATGTATATGCACCAAATAAGGAGGAACCTGAATTCTTTCATGAGGTTAACAAAATATTAACCAACCTCGAGGGATATGTTATACTTGGAGGTGACTTTAATCAGACTATGGATGGTATCCTGGACAGAAGCCAAAACAATATCAGATCAATCCCTAGAGATAGGGCTGCTATTTACACTCTCAAAGATGACAATGGATTAACAGATATTTGGAGATTGGTTAATCCATGAGAAAGGGAATACACCTTCTTCTCAAGTTGTCACAAGACCTTTTCAAGAATTGATTATTTTTTGATCTCCAACTCTTTAATTGACTCTGTTGCTGAATGTATAATTGGAGTAATAGGATTGACAGATCATGCACATGTGGAGTTAAAATTAGAAATTAAGGTAGATTATAAGAAAAGGGGGAGATGGAGGCTAAATACTTTTATGCTGGAGGATAAGGTCTTTGTAGATTCACTGCAGGACGACATAAAAATGTTTTTTGAACTTAATATTGGGTCAACTCGGAGATTAGCAACAGTTTGGGATGCCTCTAAGGCATTTATTAGGGGAAAATGTATTGCTTATGCCAGTAGGAAGAAAAAAGAAAGTGTCAAAAAAGTGAAACTTTTAGAAAAACAAATCAGTGATTTGGAAAAAGAATTGGTGCTAGGTTTTACAGATTTGAAGTTTAAACAGCTTTGTCAATTAAAATTTGATCTTCACGAATTCTTTAATAAGAAAGCAGAATATGCATTATTTAGATTGAAGACAAAGTATTATGAGAACGGGGAAAAAGCCGGAAAACTCCTTGCTAGGCAGATTAAGCAACATGATGCATCTCACGTCATACCTGCAATTAAGGAGGGAAATAATGTGTTCACCTCCAACAAAGAAATGAATCGGGTTTTTAACCAGTTCTATTCAAAATTGTACACATCAGAATCCGATTACAGTCCAAAGGAGTTAAAAGACTTTTTAGCCAATGTTTCATTGCCCACTTTAACCCCTGATGAACGAGATTCAATAGATGCACCTATAACACAAGAAGAGGTTAGAACTATTATAATGTCATTGAAATCTGGAAAATCACCAGGCTCTGACGGATTTCCAGTAGAATATTACAAGAAGTTTGTCGATGAGTTGACCCCAATATTAACTGAGGTATATTCAGAAGTACTTGTGAATGATATGTTACCTGACAGTTTTAATGAAGCCTTAATATCACTCATACCAAAACCCGAAAGAGATACAATGGATCCTGCTAATTACCGTCCAATAAGTTTATTAAATGTAGATTGTAAAGTGTTAACAAAATTATTAGCTTCACGATTAGAAGGTATTTTACCTAAAATTATACACAGAGATCAGGTAGGCTTTATTAAAAATAGATCCTCGTCTGACAATATGAGAAGATTATTACATCTTATGTGGATGAATCATTCTAGTCTAGATCCCATTGCTGCAATATCGCTTGATGCGGAAAAGGCCTTCGATAGGGTGGAGTGGGGGTTTCTTTTCGCGGCCTTAGAAAAATATGGTTTTGGTTCAGGTTTTGTGAAGTGGGTTAAAATTCTTTACTCCAATCCTAAAGCAGCTGTAATAACTAATGGAACAACTTCATCCTTTTTTAATCTATCTAGGTCTACCCGCCAAGGCTGTCCTCTTAGTCCACTACTTTTTACTTTAGTTTTGGAACCGCTTGCTTCAATGATTAGAGAGGAACATAGAATTAAAGGTGTATTTGCAGGGGAAAGAGAACATAAATTACTGTTATATGCCGATGACATACTGTTAGTAGTTAAAGATCCTGCATGTTCCTTACCAGTACTTCTTAATATGATTGAATCTTATTCTAAATTTTCAGGATATAAAATCAACTGGCACAAGTCAGAGGCTATGCCAGTATCAGCAATGTGTTTTGCTTCCTCAGTCAGTGCATTTAAGTTTAAATGGATGCATAAAGGTATTAGATATTTAGGTATCCACTTGAGCCCTAATTTAGAGAAGATATTGAATTTGAATATGGAACCTTTGCTACAGAAAATACAGGCAAAATTAGATGGTTGGAAAAAATTGTTGTTAACTTTATGGGGAAAGATTAATATAATAAAGATGGTGATAGCTCCACAGTTTAATTACATATCAGGGATGGTCCCTATTATTATGCCTCACCAGATCTATAAACGATACAATGCTATGATTAAGAATTTTTTGTGGGAAGGTAAAAGACCCAGGATTGGCTTTAATAAATTATGTTTGCCTAGAGATAGGGGAGGTTTAGCATTACCGAATGTAGAGCTCTATAAAATAGCATTTGAAATGTCTAAGATCGCTAGACACTGGGGGGAAGATGATTTAGATTTAGATTGGGTATTAATAGAACGACAACTTACTTCCCCCTTCCGGCCAATAGAGGCCTTTTCACAAAACCCAGAAGGGGACTTTCAACATCATATGGCCAACCCAATACTGCTTCATTCCAAAGAGGTTTGGAAAATCGTTCACAAAAAGTGTAAGATTTCTCACATGTGTCAACATTACTCATCAATATGGAATAACCCTTATGTTAAGGTAGGGAAAAAGTCCTTGTTTTGGGGACAATGGTTTAGAAGTGGAATACGTACCCTAAATGATTTATTTAGTAATGATAAGCTGTTATCTTATAACAGTTTAAAAGAAAAATTTAATTTGGCAGGCCGGGATCATTTCTGGAAATATTTGCAGATTAGAAATTGTTTGGTGGCAAAGGTTTCCATGGGACAAGAAAAGAATGTTTTAGAAAAATTTGGTGAATTACCAAGACCCCTTCAAAAATCATCTAAATTTTATCAACTCATTTTAAGGATTGGTGATAAGAACTGTGAAAACTTGAGATTGATTTGGCAAAGAGACATTAATAGTGATATAGACAAGGACATCTGGGACAGAGTTTTGTCCTACAGCGGAAGGTACATAAGGGAAGCAAGAGGTAAATTTATCCAGTATAAGGTATTACATAGGTATTATTATACGCCAGTTCGACTTTTTAGAATGGGTTGTTTGAATGATAATAAATGCTGGAAATGTAAACAAGAAACTGGCACATATATTCATGTTCTTTGGCAATGTTCTAAGATTCAACCTTTTTGGGAAATTGTGTTGAAATATCTTGGAGAATGTTTGGGATTTGACCTTCCATTTTCATCAAGGATTTGCCTTTTAGGAGATAAATCTGAGATTCCTCAGATTAAAAATAATGAGTTTTCCCTTGTTACTGTAGGTGTAATTACGGCAATACGATTGATACTTCGATTTTGGAAAGATATTCAATGTCCTTCATTAAAAATGTGGATTGAATTTATGATTGAGAATGGATCATATGAAAGAATGTTAGCTAAGTTGAACGGAAATCAAATAGATGTTGAGATGTGGGAGAACATTATTCAGATGGTTGCCTCGAAGGATGACTGATACTGGACACATGATGGAGTTGAGACTTGCCTACACTGTTGTGCATTGAAATGTAAATTCTATAATTAGTATTATTATTTATTATTATTTTGTCTGTTTGTTTTGTATGAAGTTCTTTTTTTTTTTTTTTGTTGTTGTTGTTGCTTGTTTTGGTATGTTTTATGTATTAAGAAAACCAATAAAAACTTCATTTATAAAAAAAAAAAGAACCATATATTTCCTTTGGTAAATTGCCTGGATTGGCTGTAAATGGTCTTTTCCATCTATGATGTCAGTGGTTAAATGCTTGCTAATGCTCGCATGTGTGCTTAAAGGCCTTAAACGGTTGAACCCCGGTCAAATGCTGTTCGCAGCTTTAATTTATATTACAATTGCTTTCAGACGCTTGAATTAATTGCGTTTTTCTTATTCTATATGAGCATAAACATTTTAAGTTTAAACCTCACTTGTTAGGCTTAACAAGAGAGAAAGAGAGAAGAGACAATGCCAAATTAATTTAATCAGTATTTTTGTAGTTTTCCTTGTGGGGTAAAATATATATCATTGTAATAATTATTGTTTTTTAAGGACCATCAGGGGGTCAGCCCTATGTTCCCACAACCCTATGTTCCCACAGCCCTATGTTCCCACAGCCCTATGTTCCCACAGCCCTATGTTCCCACAGCCCTATGTTCCCACAGTCCTATGTTCTCTCATTTAACAATGTCCCCTATGAAGGGTAGGTTTTAGTGCTTGTGCTGGTACAGGGATAGCCCAATTACATCCCAGACAAGTCTCCCTCCTGTGAGGGGTAGGTTTAGGTATGTTAGGGTTAGGTTTAGGGCTGTGGGAACGTAGACATGCTCCCATTATGAGATATTACTGAAAAAAGAAAATTGTCTTATTACAATGCAACTATTTTAGTCCAACAAAAATAGTTGTAAAAGAAGTGGGAATCGGTGTAGAGAGCATGATTTGTCCAGTCAAAAGAACATAACTAACATCTGTACAAGTTTGAAAATCTTTCTAATAACTTTCTCTCTCACTCCTGTAGGGCACAACAATGAAGGAAGAATTTAATATAATTGCTTTCTGTTATTTTTTTAAGTTTTAAGACAATTTCTTTCTTTGTGATTTTAAATATGACCATTTGTTTGTTTTTAAATAAAAAAAATTAAATAAATAAAAAGATTTGTGCTGTGTTTTTGTAAATAATAAACCGATAGCCTACAAACAGAGATATATAACAGTTCACAGCTCCACTTACATTTCAAGATGCGGCAATTTAAGCTGTTTTGTAAAATGTCCCTTTGCACCACCTGGCGGTAATTTATCGAACTTTGAAATGTGACTGGTTTATTTTTGCCACGTTGGTAATAGGCATTCTGGTTGACTGTCATCTGTATGCAAGCATCCGCACCAGAGCCTGTGAACTGATCCCTGTGTAATGAAGTAGCCACATCTGATTGGCTAATACAGAACTCATTATGCATACAAGTGTAAACGAACCTCCTGTAATAGTTGCAAAGACCCATGAAGGACTGGTGTTATTGGACGCTGGTTGGGGCATTCCAGTTCCTAACGTCATTAATAAAGGCTGGATTGGTCTTAATTCCTTCGCCGCTCACAACGTGACCAAGAAACAGGATTTCGTCTCTTAGCAGCTGGCCTTTTGAGGGCTTCAGCTTTAGTCCATATTTCCGAGGTGCTCAATAAACAATGCGCTCAATTCCACATCTCCACCAAAGATAATTGTCATCCAGGTATATCAGTAAAGTGTCCCACTGCAACCCTCGTAGAACTAGGTCCATGGCCCTCTGGGATGTCATTCTGGTGTAATCAAACAGTCCATACCTCGACACAAAAGCAGTCTTGGATCTGTCTTTCTTATTCATTTCAATCTGCCAATATCCTGATTGAAGGTCAAGTGTCGAAAATGTCTTTGCTCCACCCAGCACATCCAGGCATTCCTCTGTGTTTGGTAGGGCATAGTTCATTGTTGTGGGAAGAAGGAGGCGCGGAAATTCAACAGACTTTAATAATAAAATAAAGAAATACAAAACGAAAGTAAAAGACAGCAGCCTCACGGACGACTGCTGTCAGATGTAATAAAACAAAAGTCCAACTAAACCAGTCCAGGCCTGGTCCTCTCTCAATCCTCCTTTTATGCTTCCGCTCCTCCGTGAGAGATACGAGACCAGGTTTCGCTCATTATCACCGGCCTCGCGCCGCTCTCCGACGGCCCTCGGCCTTGTCCTGCTCGCCACATACCCCCATCTCTCCTCGCAGGCCGGGAGGTACACCCGAGACTGCGCTCTACTCTCCCCCAACCCCAAAAAAGCTGCACGTCTCCTTTCTGACTAGACTGCCATACTGAATGTATTTGTTGGGTACGTCTTACGGCAGACGGTCTTTGGCTAGTTGGATATCAACTATATCAATGAGTGTTTGTAACTTGTGCTGTGTAACATCTATGTGATTGCAACGCCTGTGGCTCCTCATCAGAGTCCATGTTTTGATCAGCCCAGGACACTCAAAATGTCCTCCCCTCTTAGTCCAGTCATTTTATGAAAAAAGGTTGAACAAATTGCAACAGAAGCAAACTCAACTGATTTTGTATCCTCATGTCCTGAGTAAGGAAAAAAAAGTCCCGAAGAATCCCATTAGGGGAAAGATTCGAAAAAGACCCAAATATAGCCTATTCATTCTCACGTGAATAGGGTAAATATTTTAACCTTTAGATATCACCATGAAAACCTTAGAGTTGATTACTTACATCAAGACAAACAAAAAATGTATTACAAGTTTTTTTTTTTATTATTATTGTTTAACATGGACAAACGGTGCATAATCTAATAACGTATGTGCTCATTTGCATAAATACCACAACAGATCTAAACATTGGGTATAGCAGGTGAACATGTCTTGTTGAATCTTGTTGACACATAACAGTAAAATACTTGATGTTAAGGTCTGACTGGAACCCATTTAGGCTACCCATGAGCATTAATACATAGAGGCAGGAAGAAGTACTTTAAAAGCCAGCCTTTATTAATTATTATTATTGCAGAGATGGGGTTTGGGGCTGGGTCCGTGGGACTGTTTCTGGGGATTCACTTTTTATTTTACCTACCTTTTGTCTTCTGCATTCTCCTTACCATTGTCTCCTGTTCTTCCCTCAGACTCGTCCCCCAGAAACAGTCCCACGGACCCAGCCCCAAACCCCATCTCTTAAAAATGAATAAAGGCTGGTTTCTAAACTTCTTCAACAAGACATTTTCCCCTGGCTATACCCAATGTTTAGATCTGTTGTGGTATTTATGCAAATTAGCACATACATAATTAGATTATGCACCATTTGTCCATGTTAACAAACAATTAAAAAAAAACTTGTAATACATTTTTTGTTTGCCTTGATGTAAGTAATCAACTCTAAGGTTTTCATGGTGATATCTAAAGGTTAAAATATTTACCCTATTCACGTGAGAAAAATAATGAATAGGCTATATTTGGGTCTTTTTTTAATCTTTCCCCTAATGGGATTCTTTGGGGCTTTTTTCCTTACTCAGGACATATTGAGGATACAAAATCAGTTGCGTTTGCTTCTGTTGCAATTTGTTCAAGGTTTACCCCCATTTTGGCTTAAAATGACTGGACTATCTGATCGAAGTCTCGTCTCGAGTGTGGCTTTGACGTTGTGTTCACAAGATGATACTAGCCGTTGTGCCTCACCCTGTTCATAACCTTGTATGCTAATTTCTGGTTGTGCAGCCCTTTGACAAAAGCATCAGCAGCAATTTTTCCCTGAGCTTAGTCAACTTCAGGATAAGCTAGCAGGACCAGCCTGTGAACCTTTTCTGAAAACTCTGAAACGGTTTCTTTAGACTGGCGCAGTTCTCCAAGTCTGCTCCGTGCCGTGATGGGAGGCTCTTTTTGGCTAAATCAGAAAGCCAGTTGTTCTTTCAGCAGAAAGTAATCTTCACGTATGTGTTGGGGTAATGAGCACAGATATCTGACAGCAGCTCCCCGTAGACATTCATGGAGCTCATCCACTCTCACTACTGTACTCCATCTGTAAACGACAGCTCTGTGAAGTTCAAGTTTTGTTCTCTGTTCAGAAATGTCAAGTTTAGCTTTAGGCTCATCTGGAGCTCTACCACGAGGGATTGTGAGGTGATGGATGGTGCTGAAACAGTAAAAGATGTGTGCATATTTGGGTCCAGTTTGAATGAGCTGTTATAATGGCTGGGTCCCAGTACACGGCTTCTGGGTCTTACATCAGGGCCAGGTGTGGAGGAAGCTGGACTAGTTGGACTCAACACGTCTATCAATGACTACGAGCTCAGCGACAAAAAGCTGTTCAGCATCCAAAGGCCCTGTGGCATCTTCATCTGCCATAAGGGTTCTGTCAAGGGCAGCTGCAAGTGTGGTGGTGTCTTCATGCCGATTCTATTGCACCCTATGACGTCATTTTCTGTCATGGATAATTTTCCGCCATTTTGAATTAAAAAAACAAACATACTTTTTCAATCTCGTCCTAGATGGTTGCTCCGATTTTCACGAAAAATTGAACCAGATAGTCTTCAGATCCATGCTGACAAAAAGTTAGGGAATTCAAGTTGGTTTGTCAAACCGTTCTTGAATACCACACAAACGAATTGTACAGCACTTGTGAAAACTAAGATAGTCAGACAGAGAGAATTATAAGACAGACAGACAGATAGATAGTCAGACAGACAGAACTATAGATAGATAGATAGATGATAGATAAAAAGTTACAGAATTCAAGTTGATTTGTCAAACCATTGTTGAATACCACACAAATGAATTGTACAGCACTTGTGAAAACTAAGATAGTCAGACAGAGAGAATTATTAGACAGACAGACAGATAGACAGACAGACAGATAGACAGATAGATAGATAGATAGTCAGACAGAATTATAGATAGATAGATAGTCAGAAAGACAGAAATATAGATAGATAGACAGACATACATACAGAAAGACAGAACGATAGATAGATAGTTGTAAACAAATGCAAGTAAACAGGTGAGCTGCGGTTTTTCTGGACAAAAGTAACGTTTACATTTATCAACCGATTTCAGTGGTTTGCACATGGTGTACAAAAAGTTCCATCTCTAGTTATTTCTGCACGGACAGAATTGAGGAACACCATTTCTTTCTTTTTTTTCTTTTTTTTTAAACGACAACAACAAAAACCTTCATTAAATTAATAGTAAAAGACAAGGCAATATGCTTGGTTCCTTGAGTTTTATTTCAATTATTCACTGTCAAGAAAAGCCAGTGATAGTCATCTTTTGCCTGCAATAAGAGATATTGTTATGCAAGGTCAGCAATAGTACTCTGTGTGAAAGTGTATTAGCACTTACTCTGAAGGTCCTTCTGAAGCAACTCAAGCTCTAGTGCCAGTTTTCAGTTCTTAAAGGTGTCAAGGTCTATTTCTCCCCTTCATTTTTTTTTTTTTTTTCAGGTCAAAATACTAAATTTTCTGTTGTAGACTCCGTTTATATAGGGTACGGATATCACCCTCTGCCATTTTTGGATAAAAAGAATAATAATATAAAACAAAAAGAACTGTCAACACAAGCCTCATGCAACAAAAATAAAAAGGAAAAGTACTACACTGCCCACCTCTGTATCACTTTGTGCATTAGGCCTTTCTGTAGGCCTTTCCTCCTGCAACTCATTGCAGTCAGAAATAATATGTACACAACTATAGTCAAGTCACCTTTATTTATATAGCGCTTTTTACAATACAGATTGTATCAAAGCAGCTTCACATAACATGAATATGAAAATATTCAAGATAACATGAAAATAATACAACAAAGTTTGTTTCTAGAAGAAAATTGCATCATCGTCCACCTTAAGTAAGGCAGATCAATAATATTGTTGAATATTAAATGTCCCCAAGTAAGCAAGCCAAAGCCAAGGCAACAGTGGCAAGGAACCAAAACTCCATCAGGTGACAGAATGGAGAAAAAAACCTTGGGAGAACCCAGACTCAGTCGGGGGCCAGTTCTCCTCTGGCCAACGAGCGAACAGTGTATGATTATGATCCAGGCAGCATTACAGGTCAGAGGTCAGATTGGTCGTGTCGATGAGGCCTTCACAGGGCTGATGAGGCTGGCACTTCAGGGATGCGTCATGGATGGGTCCAGGTGCAGGTCCACCATCTGATCTGGATACGGCCGGGTCCACCTCACTTCAGTAAACAGGGAGAAACTGGTTGACACTTCAGGACTGCGTTGTCGTCATGTCCAGGCGCTGGTCCTTCATCATATCTGGATACGGCCTGGATCCGGCGTACTGCAGTAAACCTCGGATAAACAGAGAGACTTATATTAGCGTAGACGCCATCCTTCTTATGATGTAACGAGTACATCAGGATTTATGGGAAGTGTTCCCGGTTCCGGCTGGCCTAATCTATGCAGCCTAATATGGAATTATAAAAGTCTATAATGTGTTATGTGTGTGCTAGGTCAAAGAGATGTGTTTTTAGTCTAGCTTTGAACTGACAGAGTGTGTCTGCTTCCCGGACAATGTTAGGAAGATTGTTCCAAAGTTTTGGTGCTAAATAGGAGAAGGATCTACCGCCAGCAGTCGATTTTGATATTCTAGGTATTATCAACTGGCCGGAATTTTGAGATCGCAATAGACGTGAAGGACTATAATGCGTTAAGAGCTCGCTCAAGTACTGCGGAGCTAAACCATAGTCTAGTCGGTATAGGTTCTAACATACATGTTGTTGATTAAGATGATTTAACGAGGTTGCAAAATTCTTCCTCTCCTATAGCAATGAATGAATCAAATTTTTCCTCAGGGAGACTACAATGCACTGCCTGATGCAATACTGTAGTAGACGGTTGCATAGTTATAATTTTGTCCCTGATATTATCAATCTTATAAGTGAAGAAGTTCATAAAGTCATTACTGCTGTGCTGCTTGGAAACTTCTGGGCTTGAAGCTTTCTTTTTCGTTAGTTTAGCCACTGTTTCAAATAAATACCAAGGGTTTTGTTTATTTTCTTCTAATAGGGTTGAAAAATAAGCAGATCTAGCAGCTTTTAAGGCCTTTCTGTATGTGTCATGATTCTGCCATCTAGTCCTTGTCTTTCTTTAATTCTTGAGGCAGGATCATGACAGACCCATGTTTTGTGTACAAGCACATGGCCATTTGTTTGAGCTCGTTGTCTCGTTCTCTTGCCCCGCCCCCTTGTTATCCTCGTTTTGTCATTATTGCTTTACCTGTGTCACCTGTTGTGTTATCATTAGTCTCCCTATTTATTCCCCTTGTGTTTGCTGTCTTGTGTTGGTTCATTGTTACTTGTTATCATTCCTCTCTGTGAGTACCCTGTCAAGAGTGTCATCAAGAGAAAGTTCTGTTTCTGTTCTGTTTCTGTTCTGTTTCTGTTCTGTTTCTGTTCTGTTTCTGTTCTGTTTCTGTTCTGTTTCTGTTCTGTTTCTGTTCTGTTTCTGTTCTGTTTCTGTTCTGTTTCTGTTCTGTTTCTGTTCTGTTCGTCATCTAGTTGTCCTGTCTGTGTTTTGCCCCCTCGTGGGTTTTGTTTTCCCCATTCTTTGTCACCAATAAACCTTGTGTGTAGTGCATTCTGTCTGCGCTTGGGTTCATCTCTGCATCCACATAACAGAATGAACCGACCAAAAAGGAACCCAGCAGACAGTATGTCCTCCCTGCTCCAGCGACAATCAGAGATCCGTGAACAATGCTGGTTGTCGGCTTCCACTGACAGAAAGAGGGTCAACCTTTCATTCCCGTCCCAGGGTGAGTGGATCCTGAGAGATTATGCCCAACTCTGGGATCGTTTCTCTCGGGAGGAGACGCAGGCTTCTTCCTCGAGGTCTCCACCTTCTGCCAAGCTGCCAGTGATCTTGGAGGGTCGTGTCCTAGCCGTAGCTACACTGGGGGACCAAGCTCATCCCTCTTCAAATCCCGAGGCATCTTCCGCACCTATTGATCTCTGCAGGAAACGAGGGAGATGGATCTCATGGGAGTCTGCTTCGGAGTCCTCAGCGACGGCGTCAACCCTGCCTGAGATTGTCCTTCCACTACCAGTAACGGTTCCTGCTGAGATTCCCCAACCGGTCACAAGTCCGGCTATGGCCTCTGCTCCGCGGCCGAGGAGGAAGAGAGCTTTCTGTCCTCCGTCTCTGTCTCCCCCTGAGTCCGCGATGGCTCTCCAACCCGCCGCTGTAACTGAGAGCGCTGTTCCTGAGCCTGCTGCTGTAAGCGTGGTTCCGGACTCTGCTGCAGGAAAAGCTGTTCCTGAACCCGCTGCAGAGAGCGCAGTTCCCCAGTCTGCGTTGGAGAGAGTTGTCCCCGAGTCGGCGTCAGAGAAGGCTGTTCCAGAGTCTGCTGCAGAGAAAGCCATCCCTGAGTCTGCAGTCGTAAGAGCTGAAGAGAAAGCCGTGGCCGATTCTGCTGCTAAAGCAGTTTTACAGTCTGTTTCAACTCGTCAGGAAATGCCTGTCGTCATAGCTGCTAAGACCCTGTCAGAATATTTGTCATGTCAAGATTCTAGAAGTCCCTGTCAGTCCTGTCTTGTCCCCAGACCCTGTGCCCAAGTATGCTGTAGAGCTGCAGAGAGCGCTGATCCCAGGCCAGCTGCAGAGAGCGCTGATCCCAGGCCAGCTGCAGAGAGCGCTGATCCAGAATCAGAGGCTGTTACCGAATCGGAGATGAGGAGCATAGATTCTGAGTCTGCTTCGGGCAGTACTGGTTCTGAAGCCGCTTCTGAGAGTCCAGTTCCTGTTCCCGCTCCACAGCTGCCTGCTGTACCCCCTGTCATGATTCCTGTCCTGTCACCCGCTGTACCCCGTTTTTGTTCCTGTTGCGGTTTCCACCCCTGTCAAGCCGCCGTGTGTTTCCCCGGTCACCCCTGTCTCCACTAAATCCCGGACTGTTTCCCCCAAGACTTTTCCTCATGTGTCCCCATCCAAGTCTGCCCGGACCCCTCGCCATCAGCCATCGTCCCGTCATCCTAAGACCTCCGTTCCACCCATCCACCATGGACTTCCCCTCATGAACTTTGTTGTCCCGCCTCCTCCCCTTCCTTTTTTTTTTTTTTTTTTAATCTTTAAGCGCAACTCTCACACCCCTTCGGCATTTGGACGATGCGGAGCTTGTGGAGGATGTGGCTTCCGCAAAGTCCCTCTCCCCTGGCAGACTTTTTCTTCATTTATTCATTTATTCTCGAAGAAGGGCTTTTAAACCAGTCATGATCTAAAAAGTCTTCTAAGGTGAACTTTGTCGATCTGTAATGAAGATTAAAAAAAAGATTCTGGAACTCTGTAAAAGTTTTCAGAAGAGAGGAGATTAGTCATGTTTGTCCTTACTGACACTCATTAACAGAATTTGATATATGTAGTTCACGTAAGGTAATGTTACCATGAAATACACTGCATTTGTTGATGTTACTATGACATTCTCTGGATGCCCATAAACATTTATTCATAGCTAAATATTAATTGTCAATCTATTGTGTTTTACACTTTACTCATCAAGGCTTGACACTAATTATTTTACTGTCACTTGTGTCCGAGCTTTATATGTTTTTCAAGAAATGTTATTTCCATTTGGTCCTTGTTTTGGGTCTCACCTTTGGACAGACGTGCTCTTTCCTCAAATACAGGACTTCTTCCTGTGACCAGATGATCCATCAGTTTGAATATGCGCTCAGTCAATGTCCACTCAGCGAACTCTCTGACCGCTGTGATAAAAAACGTAAGCAATACATTTTCAATGTTTAGTAGAACATCATCAAACATCAAAAACATCAACAGTGAACAGTGTTCAAAAAGCCAGCTCACGTCTTTTTTCGACGAGCATTGCATTTTCAAAGTCCACCAGCTTGACTTGCAGGGTGTTTGGGTTGATGAGAATGTTCTTCATATTTGTGTTGTGATAAACACCACGATCCCTGCAGTGCTGCAGCGCAGCAATGAGTTGCTCAAAGATGCATTTCACTGTGTTTTCGGTCAGGTGACCTCCGTTTTGTTCGATGTAATCACAAAAGGCCACGTATTCAGGTGCTGATTCAAATATCAAGATGTCTTTTTGTTTCATGACAAACATGTCATCTAAACGTATGATATGTTTGCAAGTTGGAGGCTCTTGTAGCAGCAACACTGAAGCTGCGTCTCGACTCAAAGGTATGGAATACCCAGCCTAAAGAAAAGAGATTGACAAAAGGTTAGGTGTCTCTGAACTGATCTCACATATCCTAATTAAAGTCCAGAGTATACTTCATTTTCCATCTCACAAGCCTTTCAAAGTAAACCCTAGGACTGTCCTGACTAAAGAGTAGTCAAATCATTCAAGCCATTAGTCAATTAACTAAAGAAGCACATACTTTGGGCTTAAAGAGTGACGGAAATGAACGATGAAAGCAATGCACTTTACAACTGATGTTTCTAGCCTTTCAATTATATCTTATACTGTCTACATAAAGCAATTTATCAATTACCAAATTAGAATTTAATAAAACAGTCCTTAGAGAATTTCATGAAGAATAAAGTTAGCAACTTACCAATTCCACCAGCTTTTCAGGCTGGCGCTTCGAAACATCTTTAACGACCACCTAAAAATGAAGAAAATGTTTTGTTAACATAAGTAAACTGATCCATTTTTGTTTGTGTACATGGTGTTCTACAATCTGTACATTTCTGATCAAAACTGTGAACACTGAAAGACTAAAGACAGAAGAAAACAAGAGGCAAAAAGTGTATACAGAAATAGCAACATACTCGTCTGCCTTGGCTGTCTTTGTGTCCAAAATAACCACAGCGATAGCTACTCCAGCTAGTAGAGAAATCACTTGTAGCATAAAGAGAGTCAAAGAATCCTGAAAAACAAACAACAGCATGTTAATATACAGCATGAGACGGAAATGTGTACCTTGAAATGCAATGTAAGTCGCTTATATCATGAATTCTATGATATGGTCAAATATGAAGTGAATGTGGTTTGTTGTTTAAACATCTTTATAATGTTAGTTGATAATATGCGCGATGCGCAATTCAGAGGATCTGTCAGATTTACATAACATAAATTCATCCATTTTTCCCAAAAGTACGTGGCCAGTGAACATGGGAGAAGAATAAACTTTGTTTCATACACAATGTGTATCTGATGTATAAATAAAACACTTTGTCAAATTATAATTGAAAGGATTATTATTGCAGCTTCCATAGCCATCAGTGTCTTTTTTATATATAGTACTTCATTCAAATGTCTATTTACATCTGTGAAAACCCAAATAACATTATGTAGTTGAAAACAATGAATATTTGATATAAAGATGGATATGAAAAGCACTGAGCGCTCAGTGCCAGCCAACGCACGAGAGCACGTTTGAGTTTACCAGAGACACACAGAACGCTCTTCTAATCGCACTGTTGTGATCGTACACATTTCGGGGGGGCATTTCACATGTACAATTAGGTCAATTATTAAAAAGATTATTAAAATGAATTCATATGGATGACAGTTGATGACAATAGCAGCTCCGTCTGTCCCCCTCATACTGACTCACACTACAGAGAAGAGCTCACCTTACTTTAATTACGGGAGAGATGGACTTCTGTCTTTATTATTATTTTGTGCTGTATTATTTGGTTATTTGGTGTCAAAGGCAGCAATAAATAACACTTTAAAATCTAAAGAGGGTTCATGTGATTGTATACATTGTTGTGAAATTAATGAATGCATAATAATCGTGAAACCGTGATTATTCCTCAGACTATAATCGTACCAAAGAAATCTATAATCGTAATCATATAATCATCTATAATCACATCCCTAAATAGAGAAGGAAAATAGTTTACAACACCAGAAAGATCAGACTGAAATGGACATGAATCAGAGT
This sequence comes from Rutilus rutilus, assembly GCA_021464565.1. Taxonomy (NCBI): domain Eukaryota; kingdom Metazoa; phylum Chordata; class Actinopteri; order Cypriniformes; family Leuciscidae; genus Rutilus; species Rutilus rutilus. The sequence goes on along the minus strand of JAJAQA010000008.1, from coordinate 4,319,093 downwards.
GGTAATAACTGGAGACTCACTGTCCGCTGGCTGAAGCCCCTGGCCAGGCACAAAACGAAACCCTTTGTCTTTGGGGGTTGACGGAGTGGTGAGGAAACCTTTCACAGCATTCCACTTTCTCAGGAAGAAGTTTCTCCATTTTGAGTGACCTGCAACAAATATTGATAGAAACATCTGTTTTATTAGCACCGATTACAGCTGTATGATTCACCAGTAAAACTGCCCTAGAGTAGAGCTGCTTTATGTTGCTAATTCATGTGAATAATCAGCAGGTTTTGCATTGAACTTTGTGTTTCTGGAAGAGGCTCAGACCATTTCCAAGAACACTAGAGAAATGGGCTGGTTGCATATGGCCGCCATGTTGGATTTCCGATCTAGCGAGTTTGTGCAGACGCCGGTGCAGAGAGCCGGAGAAGCCAGAGAATGATCTTTAATAGTTGTTTATAGATTATGATACATCACTTAAAATAATACTAAGATCTATATTACTATTCCATGAGTAAATGACATTTAAATGCACGCATGTTTAAATCAGGTGAATGAAATACACTCTGTCCATGAAGAGAACATTGACTCGGACTCGTGGTGCATGAACATAAGCATGTCTGATTCCCGGACCAATTATGCCTACTGTAAATATACAAATATGTAAATATAACTACATTTAAAAATAAAATACAGCACAGAAATATATAAAATTAAATTAAAATATCCATCTTAAAAGACTTCAATCTTTTGATTTCTGATCTGCTGCAAATCAGCTACAAGAAGTTACTTTACGTGATGTCATATGTAAATGTAATAATGACTCACTGTCATGATCCAGATCACTACTGGAGGGATCTGGCACAGGATCGACAGGATCTGCATGCTGTGTTTCCTTAATCTTGGATGGACCTGGCACACACAGATCTTCACAGACCTGTCCTGGCAGGCACATCATCGTCTCATGATCCACAGGATTTGTGTCCGGCGTTTGCTCCATCTCGGAGGGACCTGGCATAAAAGAAGATGTGTTTTTATCTCAAAATATCTTAAAGAACAGTTGAGTATTGCAATAAGGGAGATATAATCATCACTCATCTTAAAATGGTGTGATTTTCAGCAGTTTTGAAAGGATGACAACAAAGCTTGTCTCGTATTAATTAAAAACTAGTGCAAAGTGCCCGTGCAAAATCAGTTTTTGTGTGTGTTTTTAGTAATTGTTGGTTCGGTGTGTTTGAGTGCTCATTGTTACAATTACACAGCAAAAGTTGAGTGATATTTTTATTTGTGCATGGTAGAAAGCAAATACTGATACTGACATAATGACTTACAATAAATATGGAAAATTGAACTACACGACTGAGGGAGCAGCTACACAGTGAACTGAAGTTTTTAATTACGCAAATGAGAGGTTTTACAATCATTGCAACCGAGTGCTGAGGGAAATTCTGTGAATGTTTCTCTGAAGGGAACTGACTGCCTTGAGAAAAGCTGGTAATAACTGGAGACTCACCGTCTGTCGGCTCGGACTCCAGCACATCTGTGCTGGCTGGCGGCTCTACGCTGGATGTGTCTGGATGAACCTGTGATGGCTCCTGCTCAGGCACAAGAGGACGCTCTTTGGTTTTGCGGGTTTGGATGGAATGTTTCACAGCCTTCCATCCTCTCTTGAAGAGGTTCGTCCGTTTTTCTGCAAACAACAAATATTGATTAGAAACATCTGTTTTATTAGCACAGATTACAGCTCAATGTTTCACTTGCAAAAAATCTGCAAACTTTCCCTTTAAAAAATGTTGAAGGACAGCATAATTTTGTCTATTTAACTGAACACGACTTTTGCATAGCATAGGCCAGATAAGGAAGGATTAAGGGAAAAGGAAAGGATTTTTTTTTTAAGGTTAAGTGCTCTCGGAAGAGATGAGTTTTCATATTTGTATTGTGAAAAGCACTAGATCTATGTTTTTACTATGACGTTATCTTTTTGTACCAACCATGGTTCAACTAGTTATTGCAGTAAACATAAAGTAAAAGTATGGTAATCATAACTAACTATGTAACCATAAGTTTTGAAACCATGGCTCAATTTGTAGTTAAGGGTTTACTACAACAATCATAGATAAGCCATACTTGTTGTAGTAAAACCATGGTTCTTTGTATTAGTTAATGGTTTTGCTGCAAATGATGGTTAACCCGCGCACTGGCCCGCTGGTCGTATGCAGCTGGGACAATATAACAATGATGTTTTCTAGAGCACCATAAGAATTCTCTATATTGTAAAAACATTCTTCATATCCAGCCAAGTTTCAAATATAAGTTTCTCCTTACAGTAAATGGGAAAGTCGCTGGATGAGTGGGAAGTAAACATGCACACACGCGCATCGCCGAAGCTCACTGGCGCCATCTAGTGCACCGAGAGCCCATTACAAGCGCACAGTGCTGCTGATATATGCTGTGCTACATACAAGTCCTACCATTTATGCCGGATTGTGTGTCAGTTCTGATGTGTATTAACTCGGTACCTGTTGTGTGGTCCTCGCAAGCGACTCTCGGGTCGGTCGCATCAGTTGTCCTGCGTTTCGGCTTTCTCCAAGCGGACTCAACCGCGCCTCTCAGCGGCCGAGCGTCCTCGGACAAGCTCTCCAACTCCGGTGCGAAGTTTACAGACATGATATCAGATTGACACTGTCTCTGGCTGTCGTTTACAGTTGTATACTGCGTTTGTACACTTCGTCCGCTAGTGACTCTACTGAACTACTGTTTATGATCACCTGAGCTGAAGATTCCGTCAAAGTAACTCAATTTATATTGTATATATATATTAAATGACACCGTATTCTGTCAGATTCTGAATCTCAAAGAGCTGTGTACTGTAGACACTATTTGCCTTGTTTATAGCGGTAGACTGGGTTTGTAACACTTTCGTCTGGTAGTGACTCCGAGTCTGATAACCGCCGCTGTCCTGAACAACTCACTCTGTGACGTCATATGGAACTCGCGCTGCCTGTGACGTCACAAGTTACAACTGCTGGTCGAACACGCAAACCGTGAACAAATTGCAACAGAAGCAAACTCAAATGATTTTGTATCCTCAATATGTCCTGAGTAAGACAAAAAAAAAAAAAGCCCCAAAGAATCCCATTAGGGGAAAGTTTCAGAAAAAGACCCAAATATAGCCTATTCATTATTTTTCTTACGTGAATAGGGTAAATATTTTAACCTTTCGATATCACCATGAAAATTACTGAGTTGATTACTTACATCAAGATAAACAAAAAATGTATTACAAGTTTTTTGAAATTATTTGTTAACATGGACAAATGGTGCATAATCTAATTATGTATGTGCTAATTTGCATAAATACCACAACAGATCTAAACATTGGGTATAGCCAGGGGAAAATGTCTTGTTGAAGAAGTTTAGAAACCAGCCTTTATTCATTTTTAAGAGATGGGGTTTGGGGCTGGGTCCGTGGGACTGTTTCTGGGGGACGAGTCTGAGGGAAGAACAGGAGACAATGGTAAGGAGAATGCAGAAGACAAAAGGTAGGTAAAATAAAAAGTGAATCCCCAGAAACAGTCCCACAGACCCAGCCCCAAACCCCATCTCTGCAATAAAGGCTGGTTTCTAAAGTACTTCTTCCTGCCTCTATAATGCTCATGGGTAGCCTAAATGAGTATTTTACTGTTAAGATTCAACAAGACATGTTCACCTGCTATACCCAATGTTTAGATCTGTTGTGGTATTTATGCAAATTAGCACATACGTAATTAGATTATGCACCGTTTGTCCATGTTAACAAATAATTTCTAAAAACTTGTAATACATTTTTTGTTTGCCTTGATGTAAGTAATCAACTCTAAGGTTTTCATGGTGATATCTAAAGGTTAAAAATGTTACCCTATTCACGTGAGAAAAATAATGAATAGGCTATATTTGGGTCTTTTTCGAATCTTTCCCCTAATGGGATTCTTCAGGACTTTTTTTTCCTTACTCAGGACATGAGGATACAAAATCAGTTGAGTTTGCTTCTGTTGCAATTTGTTCAAGGTTGACCCCCATTCTGGCTTAAAATGACTGGACTAATATGCTGAGATTCAGTTTGGGTCAGTTTCAGCCAATTTGTAAATGCCTATTTTTTGCTTGTATTTTAATAGCAAATAATTTCTTCTTTATTTATTTTCTCTCCATCTAGTGAAAAACAGTTTGATGTGTCGGTATACATTTTACACTACATATACTAGAAATGTTAATTATGTATTATTTTTTATGTTTTGTAGAATTATTGCTGTAACCATTGCTGCAAGTACAATTTAAAACTGTACTGAAATGTTAGAATTACAGCTGCCAGTACTTTACTGTAAATATACTGGTACATTTTTTACAGTGTGCCTGTAGTGTACTGTAAATTAACAGGGACATTTTTGAATATCTGTTGAAAACTCTTGTGAGCCGTTTTGAGAGATTGTATGGCAAATGTCATGTCAGTTTCAATGAGCACATTTTAGAGCACAATCTGTAAGAAACTGGGGTCCACTATGGTGCCAGAGGGCTTTTATCTTAGAAAGTCACAATGGCAACTTGCAAAAGCTCTTCCATGGCACTCAGGCAGTTCCAGAGTGAATTGTCAAAGCATTTTTTTTTTTCAAGTGCCCCAAGCCTTTTGACAAGCGTTTACAGCAATAATCAACTAAGCAATGCCTTTGTGGAGCAGATGTTACATGGGTACAAACTTGCCAAAAACTGTGTAATTAAACCAAATGTAGTCTTCCTGGGTTCACCTGTTGTAAGACCACCAACACCCAGAGAGGCATATCTTCTCAGCGAACATGGCATTAATGTTCACCAGTGTGCGTTTTATGCAAGGGCAGATTTCACTCAAAAACAAGCACAACACGATCTAGAAGAATGAACCGTGCAGTTCTTACAGAAAACGGGGCAGTGGCACTGGTAAGGTCAGTTAGCTTTATTGATCCAGTTAGCACTGCCAAATTTAGCATGGTTAAAGACAGACAAACAGGGACGAGGACGACTGCTCTGGGATAGTTAAGGAGAGCTGTACTTAGAGTGATGTCAAATTAATTAAGTGCACTGAAATCAAAACAACTTGTGTTTACTTGAAAATGTGTATGGAGTACATAGTTTACCTTGCATTCAACCTAACAAATGGGAAGTTGACTGAATATACAGTTTACTACTGGCTCATTTGTGTTTACATTTATGCATTTGGCAGACGCGTTTATCCAAAGCGACTAACATTGCATTTCAAGGTACACATTTACATTGTTATCAGTTCTTGATCACTACTATCAGTTTAGATATTCAGCAGTCAATGAAATACTCTTATTATATTTTTGTAAGTACATTATATAAGGAGTTACAAGTACTTGTGTCCATGTTTTAGAGAACACTGCGCCTACAATAGAACTTGTCCTGCAGGATCCCATGTAAGATGAAAATTACTGCAGATTTATCCGAAACTGACTATATGTAGGCCTAAGCTATATGACAACAAAACAGGCACTTATAACTGCTTATAGTCGGTATGATGAATAGCTAAGTTAGTGAAGGTAGGTAATAATGTTGGAAATCCTTAAGTTTGTGATTAATTAATTTATTTAATCAATCAATAAATCAGGCCTCTTATTTCTGTAGGATATGTCATCAATCCTACAGGACAGTGTGTGGACAAACCAGGACTGCTGCAGCAATATCCTGTTCTGCGGGATTTTCATTCTGTCTTGCAGGATTCCTGCATGATCCCCCGCACTGTCATTTTTTTTGTAAGCGTTTTATTCTAACTATCCCATAATGATCCCGGCGCGAATGCTACTCATAGTCAGACAGTAAAAGAAAGGATGCTACTGCGGTCGTACTTTTTGGTCGCTCTCGAGCGCCGTAAGCGAAAATCCAAAGTGCATAGTGAATGTTTTTCTCTTCCGTCGCTGAAACTGACTGAAGTCCTGCAGAAGTGAACGAGAGTAAACGCGTTTGTTCCTCCAGACGCGCGCGAAGCAGGTAAGAGTAAAGAGTTAATGTAAGAGTTTCACTGTGAGAGACTTACAGTCATTCTACCGATGTAAACAAACACAGCAGCTTCGAACGGATATGAAGATATTTCTGTTTTATATCTGCATGAAGGAAATAGCACACTGTATTCAGTTGTATCTTATTGCAGTAATGAGAGTGAGATTAACTATGACAGTAATGAGGGGAGTTCACCCAAATATTAACCCGTGTGTGTGCTTGTGTCTGTCTGTCTGTCAGTCTCTCTCTCTGTGTGTGTGTGTGTGTGTGTGTGTGGGAGGGTGGATGTTTGTCTCTCTGTGTGTTCCTCTCTCTCTCTCTCTCTCTCTCTCTCTGTGTGTGTGTGTGTGTGTTTGTGTCTCTCTCTCTCTCTCTCTGTGTGTATACCTCATACTACTAAGCAACAGTGATTAGAGGATTAAAAAAAGAGGACAGGAAATGACATGGTTAATTTGTACATCATTGTAATGTTCAATCATTGTTTAATAAACACATTCACCTTTTTCCAAGTCTTCATTTGTCACTCTTTATATGTATATATATATATATATATATATATATATATATATATATATATATATATATATATATATATATATATATATATATATATGTATATGTGTGTGTGTGTGTGTGTGTGTGTGTGTATACACTACCGTTCAAAAGTTTGGGGTCAGTAAGATTTTTACTGTTTTTAAAAGAAGTATCTTCTGCTCACCAAGGCTGCATTTAATTGATTAAAAATACAAACAAAAACAGTTATATTGTGAAATATTATTCCAATGTAAAACAGCTGTTTTCTATGTGAATATACAGTAAAGTGTCATTTATTCCTGTGATCAAAGCTGAATGTTCAGCATCATTACTCCAGTCTTCAGTGTCACATGATCCTTCAGAAATCACTCTAATATGATGATTTGATGATCAAGAAACATTTATGATTATTATCAGTGTTGAAAACAGTTTTTTACATTTTTATTTCATGATGCTATGATGAATAGAACGTTGAAAAGAACAGCATTTATCTGAAATCTAAAGCTTTTGTAACATTAAACACTACCGTTCAGAAGTTTGGGGTCAGGAAGGATTTTAATTTTATTTTTGGGGGAAAGAAATAAAATAAATCAATACTTTTATTCATCAAGGATGAGTTAAACTGATCAAAAGTTACAGTAAAGACATTTATAATGTTAGAAAATATTCTATTTTAAATAAATGCTGTTCTTTTGAACTTTCTATTCATCAAAGATGAATAGAAAAAATTGTACACGACTGTTTTCAACATTGATAATAATAATGAATGTTTCTTGAGCATCAAATCATCATATTAGAATGATTTCTGAAGGATCATGTGACACTGAAGACTGGAGTAATGATGCTGAAAATTCAGCTTTCATCTGAGGAATAAATTACATTTTAAAATATATTAAAATAGAAAACAGTCATTTTAAATTGTCATAATATTTCACAATATTACTGTTTTTTATTTTATATATATATATTGCAATAATATCGTACCGTGGACTTTACACCGAGGTATTATTTATGATAGGCCTATCAGTTTTGTTTTTATTTATTTTCATTTTAAGTTTAGTAAATTTAACTACTTCTTTAAAAAGCATTATTTTGTTTTTAGATTGTAATGTTGCAATGTGAGAATGTAATGTGATTTGACCCCTTTTTTGGATAGACTGCTTAAATAGACTTACATTCACTATGTTTGTTTTCAACATGAACATTGTTTGTAGGACAATATTGATCAGGATATAATATTTTTTGTTTTTATTAAATAACGATTTTTTTTTTTTTAAATTCAAATATAAAAAAAAGAAGTGAATACTGAGATTATACCATCCATCGCCATTTAGCCCAAAAATTCAGATTTCTTTGGCAATTGGGTATTGGCCAACCCTACCTTATGTTATGCTTTAAATGCTGAATTTTCCATTTTTAGCTTAGCAGTAGGCTAATGATACATTATTATCACTGTTAAATGGTTATTTAACAATTAGCCTACATTTAGTCCTGCATTAATAATTCAGTTTGTTTGCGCCCTCCCAAATTTTTTAGCAACAGCTGCCACTGCCGCGGTTACTTATAGTCCAGGCGTTTTAAGCCAAAATGGGGGTCAACCGTGAACAAATTGCAACAGAATCAAACTCAACTGATTTTGTATCCTCAATATGTCCTGAGTAAGGGAAAAAAAGCCCCGAAGAATCCCATTAGGGGAAAGTTCCGAAAAAGACCCAAATATATCCTATTCATACGCCTATTCATTATTTTCTCACGTGAATAGGGTAAAAAAAATGAACCTTTAGATATCACCATGAAAATTACTGAGTTGATTACTTATATCAAGACAAACAAAAAATGTATTACAAGTTTTTAAAAATTGTTTGTTAACATGGACAAACGGTGCATAATCTAATTACAGATGTGCTAATTTGCATAAATACCACAACAGGTCTAAACATTGGGTATAGCCAGGTGAAAATGTCTTGTTGAATCTTGTTGACAAATAACAGTAAAATACTTTATGTTAAGGTCTGAATGGAACCCATTTAGACTACCCATGAGCATTAATACATAGAGGCATGAAGAAGTACTTTAGAAACCAGCCTTTATTAATTTTTAAGAGATTGGGTTTGGGGATGGGTCCATGGGACTGTTTCTGGGGGACGAATCTGAGGCAAGAACAGGAGACAATGGTAAGGAGAATGCAGAAGACAAAAGGTAAGTAAAATAAAAAGTAAATTCCCAGAAACAGTCCCACAGACCCAGCCCCAAACCCCATCTCTGCAATAAAAATTAACAAAGGCTGGTTTAAAGTACTTCTTCATGCCTCTATGTATTAATGCTCATGGGTAGTCTAAATGGGTTCCATTCAGACCTTAACATAAAGTATTTTACTGTTATTTGTCAACAAGATTCAACAAGACATTTTCTCCTGGCTATACCCAATGTTTAGATCTGTTGTGGTATTTATGCAAATTAGCACATCTGTAATTAGATTATGCACCGTTTGTCCATGTTAACAAACAATTTTTAAAAACTTGTAATACATTTTTTGTTTGTCTTGATATAAGTAATCAACTCAGTAATTTTCATGGTGATATCTAAAGGTTAATTTTTTTACCCTATTCATGTGAGAAAAATAATGAATAGTATGAATAGGATATATTTGTGTCTTTTTCGGAACTTTCCCCTAATGGGATTCTTCGGGGCTTTTTTTTCCTTACTCAGGACATATTGAGGATACAAAATCAGTTGAGTTTGATTCTGTTGCAATTTGTTCACCCTTTTTTCCTAAAACGCCTGGACTATTAGGTACCAGTTCCATATGGGCGTCCGGTTTCGGTACACAACCCTAGCTGTCGCTCTGTCAGTTCATCACGATCTCACAAATTTCAATGAAGCTGCCAACAATGCACAATAAATCTCTTAGGCTTAATAAATTAATGTAGACAATTTCTAAATTAATCCGAATACATTTGAAAACGGCGTTTTTTTTCTCACAAAAGCTCACTGAGATGAAACAAACGGAAAAATAGATGATGAAGTTATCGCACAATTCCTCTGGCAGGATCATTTTATTTAGCAAAATATCTCAGCGTTCACTGATGCGTCCAGGTCGCACTCAGTCACCATTATGTTTGGTCTAAAACGCGACTGCTCTCATGTTTTGCCGCAAATGTAAGTGAATTTTCTGTCATCTTTGTACATTTTAGCAACAGTGTGAAAGTGAATAGCACATAAGAGGCACAATAAACATGAATTTATATCGGTACAATATATGTCACATGACTAAACGTGTCATCGTTTTCAAATACCTCCGGTTTGACAGTCCACACTACAATGCCACAACGGCGTTTTCAAATACCGGTTCCTGACCGATACTTTTTTCTGTACCAATTTTATGAAAATAAACAAATAAAATCCGTTTTAACAACATTACATTACCTCAAACGCTGGCTTTATTGTTTTCAGTTTGTTGACTTTTTAAGACTCATATTTTGAGTCTTTAAAAAAGCACCAATGCTAAAGTTTTTTTATGTATCTTTATCATTTAACAACATGTATTCTTTACTTCAATGAGATCGTTGTTTCTGCCTTTACTTAATGCATTGTTTAACAATGAAACTGAATGAAAATTTAATTGAAATGCATTGCTTACACTCAGTCACCTTTGATAACAGATCACTCTAAATTGTATTTTAGACATGCATTTTCTGTAAAGCTGATTTGAAACGATATGTATTGTGAAAAATGTGAATTTAATTAAATATAGGCTACTGGGGGGCGAGATATATGCCTCGCGCTCAGCACACGTAAAGCTTGCTGCAAAGCACTGGCAAAAGTAGCCTATGATTATGAATGTGTCAGGGAAAAATAGCAAGGAGACAATTTAATTGTTTATTAATAAACTAGTGTTTTCTGAGTCTGTGTTGGCTGCAAAGATGAAGATGACGATGCTGACTCGTCATTCCTGCAGTGTAGTGAACGTGCACGTGCCTATAGAGAGAAATTCACCTTTTATTTGGATTACATAATCAAACTATTTCCTTTGAATTGGTTTGTTTAACAGTAGACATATTTTAAGCTTCTATAGGCCTATTTCCAATGCTGTGAGCTGCAGGCACCCCGTCGAATGGCAAGCGGACCCTCCCCATCAGGTGATTAAATCACTGAAGCTCCCGCTCATCCGGCCGGCAGGGCTTATCCGTCTGATGTTGTGAGCTACAAGCTCCCGTTGGATGCTGCGTGAGCCCTCCCGGTTGGGCGGTCGGAATCACTCGCAACCCCGATTTATCTGTCCGGGCCCTGTCCGTCATCTCGTTTATCCGCTGGCAGGGGCTCGCCGTCCGATACCATGAGCTGCTGGCTCCTGTCGGAGGCGGCACAGGGTCTCCCAGTCATCTGGTTTAAATCACGCTGCTCCTCCTTCATCGGTCGGTGGGGCCCACCTTTCCGATGCCGTGACCTGCTCCCATTGGAGGCTGCATGGGCCCTTACGGTTAAACATCTAGACTTTTTCCCGAATCGCCGGCCCACCAAACTTCGACGCTCGTTTTTTGGGGGGTATTTTAGTCTGGCGGCTGTCCTTCTGCTCATTTGCTTTATTGGGGGAGTACTCTGGGTTCGGGGCAAATTGTGAGATCAACAACTATGTGATTGGCTACATTGCTAACCGCTTTAAAAACACGTGGTAATAGATTCATTTGACGTTCTCCAGAGCGCAAACATAAATGTGTACTGGAGCGTTTGCAAATCTGTTATCCAAATCCAATATAATATTACAGTATCAGCTGAGGGTGCTCTTGCTTGTGTTTGAGGGTGCTTAGCACACGTGTGTGTGTGTGTGTGTGTGTTTCCGCAGGTGTCCAGTGAGATGAGCAGGTATTATGTGGCGGTGGACGTGGGCACTGCCAGTGTGCGAGCGGCTCTGGTCACTCCGGACGGTCAGGTCAAGCACACAGCAGAGGAGCCCATTGTCATCTGGGAGCCGCATGCGGAGCATTATGAGCAGTCGTCAGCTGATATCTGGAGCAAGTGCTGTCAGACCGTGAAGGTGAGGTGACCATCTGTCCGGCAGGCACATAAACTCTGCATCATCATTGCCTAGGACTCTGTTGGTGTTGTGTTGGTCAAACGGACTGTTTGCGTGTGTTTTCAGAGAGTGACTCAGGACATTGACGTGACGTGTGTTCGAGGGCTCGGGTTTGATGCCACCTGCTCACTGGTGGTTCTGGATCGGCACTTCCAGCCCGTGGCTGTCAATCACACAGGTGAGGCGCGTTCATCACTCGTCCGGAGAGCGTGAGCCGGCTCTCTGACCCAGTGTTACTTGCAGGCGTCCGGGAGAGGAACGTGGTGATGTGGATGGACCACCGGGCCGCAGAACAAGCCGTTCGGATCACAGACACCAAACACAGAGTGCTTCAGGGGGTCGGCGGGGTGATGTCGCCCGAAATGCAACCGCCCAAACTACTGTGGCTCAAAGAGGTGAGGAGCGCCGGGATCCTGAGGAAGAGCGAGAGGACTATAAACACTTGTGTTTCAGACGCTTGTTTCTTCTTCTGCTGTTAGAATCTGCAGGAAACCTGTTGGAAAGAAGCGGCACATTTTTTTGACCTTCCAGACTTTCTGTCCTGGAAAGCTACAGGGTCCTTATGCAGGTGAGATGCAGGATCCGCACAACTGTTTCATAGACGACATTCATTCGGTGATAAAACATCTTTAGGGCCGTAAGTCTACAAAACCGCTGATGCAGCTCAATATATGTAGTTGACTATAGTAATATATATGAAATTACTTCTTTAAATCAGATCCATCACTTCCACCACATTAGCCAAGTCAAAACTTTAAAGGGGAAATGAAGCAGTCAGTCAAGTTTACATGATTTACAAGATGGATTTCCACTATAATCAACAATTATATAAGAAACATGACAAATGTAAACATATAAAAGAAAGGCTTTAAAGGCTCTGGCTGAATGTAGGAATATCCCGACATCAAACTGTCTACACCACGGTGTTTTGACCGCGAACAACTAACGTTAGGTACAGTCATTATTAGCTAACAGCTGTAAGCATGAACTAGCTAACGCTAACTTAGTGTTTAGCTAACTTAGTGAAGTTTATTAGTACCAGACAAAAAGACGACGTCTAACGTTATATGTTAACAAACTGCACATGGAAACATTGTTCGCGATGTCTGCCATCATATTCCTGTCTCTTGTCAACACCATGTGACAAGATCACTGCATCACCATGGCGCGCACATTTACCATGCTGTGCCGGGAGGTAGACGTGTTGGAAGTGGCAATGCTTTCCCTGAAGGATGTCAGAGCGGAGACACTGGAGCGTCCCATCAATAGCTGGTAAGTCAAGCTAGCTTTAAAGGGTTAGTTCACCCAAAAATGAAACTTCTGTCAGTAATTACTCGCCCTCATGTTGTTCCGACCCCGTAAGACCTTCGTTCATCTTCGGAACACAAATTAAGATATTTTTGATTAAATCTGAGAGCTGGATCACTCCTCCATAGGCTTCTAAGACATTATAACTTGCTGGCCCAGAAAATGTATTAAAGACATCGTTAATATAGTCCAAGTGACTACAGTGACTCAACCTTAAGTTTATAAAGCGACGAGAATACTTTTTGTGCGCAAAAACAAACAAAAATAACGACTTTATTCCACTATTAATTTCCTTCTCTCTGGGCCTCGAGTTAGTTTACGTAGTGTAATAGCGCAGCGCTTCTGTGTTACACGTCACCACGTAGGCTCACTATTGGGCGACGCTGGTCATGTGTGTGATGCGTGTAACGTGCAACACAGACGCGCTGCGCAGTTACACTTCGTAAACTCACTCGAGGCCCAGAGAGAAGGAAATGAATAGTGGAATAAAGTCGTTATTTTTTTATTTTTTTTCGCACAAAAAGTATTCTCGTCGCTTTATAAACTTAAGATTGAGCCACTGGAGTCACTTGGACTATAGTAACGATCTCTTTAATACATTTTATGGGCCAGCAAGTTTCAATCACTTAGAAGCCTATGGAGAAGTGATCCAGCTCTCAGATTTAATCAAAAATATCTTAATTTGTGTTCCGAAGATGAACGAAGGTCTTACGGGGTTGGAACAACATGAGGGCGAGTAATTACTGACAGAATTTTCATTTTTGGGTGAACTAACCCTTTAACCGCCGCCGAATGTTGACAAGAGACAGGAATTTAACACATTTTTAATAATACTTGACTAAAAGACGTCAATTTATATGCAGAAAAATATATAATTTCAACCCTTCATCTGAAATGATCTGTTTTTAAGGCGCGGCTCCTTTAAGGCTTGTTAGTAAACGCCCACTGTTGTGATTGACTAACTTCATTGCATGCGACTAATGTTGCGTTCGGAGTCATGTCGGATATATAAATCATATTTATTAGCTGAATGCACATAAACGCCACCACAAAGTTGTTATTACGAGAGGGAAACTGAACTTTCGGGAAGTCAGTGTGAGAATATGCTGGACGCAATAGATGCAGCATCTGTACTGAGAGTTAATGTGTTGAAATTAAATTAATAAATTGCATTTAAAAATGCAATAGTGCTGTTCAGTTATGATAGAATATGTAACGATTAAATTTACAGCACCTTCATAAATGTAATAAAAACATGAAAATGCAAAAAACTGCTTATGCGCTTTCTTTATTCATCGCTTTGTAGAAGTAGAGGTAAAAAATCAGCATTTTTTAGCATCGCCATCTGTCAACCAAAGGGACTTGAACACATCTGATGTCATCATTGCGACTTCCCAACTCGTAAATACGAAATTCAGAGGACTCAAATGCACCAGTGTTTTGAAAACATTATCCATATAAACGGTGATTTACAGACAAAGCATAATGAAATAACTTACTGACGGTTTGTGATGCAGCTGCTGTCAGATCAAATACAGTCTTCATCTGTCAGCAAAACTCTCCATTACACTGTGCCTCGTTTACAAAACAATCTGCAGTCAAATGCTCTGAACAAACATACGTTTGATATCTTGACCCCTTTAAAACGAGACATAAAGAGAGTTATGTTATCCACACAGCATGTCTTGCTCTCCTGATGCAGGTCTCTCTGTACCCTGGTCTGTAAGTGGACGTATTCCCCTTCCGAAGGCTGGGACGACACCTTCTGGAGCGCCATCGGCCTGGAGGACCTGATGGAGAACAGCTACTGTAAAATCGGTGGGAGAGAGTAAAGCTCAGGTGTCTGTGTGTGTTCAGCCGGTCGTGTTGACTGATAGTGTGTGTGTGCGCAGGTGAGCAGACGTGTTGTCCTGGGACTCCTGTAGGACGAGGACTGACCGCAGAGGCGGCTGCAGATCTGGGCCTGAGACCGGGAACGGCTGTGGCCGCTTCACTCATAGACGCACACGCAGGAGGGTTAGGTACAATATGCCACGCCAGCTGAGTGCTAATGCAGCGCTCGCTCATCCACGGCTCTTTGAAATGAAGAGAAAACTGTGTCATAATGAGCGCGTTTACACTGCGTTAAATACGGTGTCACTCCACTTCTGTTTGAGTGTTTGACCTTCGACAACCTGCGTCACTCCTAAATAGATCAGGTCTATATATATATATAATATCTGTGAGCATAACTAGTTGATGTGCGTCTTGTTCACAGATGTTGATGCTGTCAGCTGAACCTCAGAGAAACAGGGCTGTAACAATAAGCAGGAACACTTTAATTTCCTCATAATATCCACTGCAGCATCAGCTCTTTTCTCTGTGTCTGAAATGCTTAGATCAAGGATTCAGTCTCTCTAAACCCCGCCTCTCTGAGAGCTGCTCTGCTCTGATTGGTCAGATGGCCCAGTCTGCTGTGACCAAACCCTCATTATCATATGTGAATCTCAGCTCTTGATACACAGTGATACGAACAGTAACGATGGCGTGGGTTTTACCGTATCAGGAAGTGAGACTGGAATTACTGACGACTCGTTTCGGTTCAGAAGCACTTTCTTTTTGGAGACAAAAACTCCATTTATGGGAACTTTGATCATTGAAACTCACATTCACAAACATCTACTACACAAAAGACATTTTTCAAAAGACATCACACTACATTACAAAAAGCATAATAGGGGCTTTTTAAACGCAATTGACACAGGAGGAGCATTGCAGTGTGTGTGTGCACCTTATGGCCCTGATGTTTAGTCGGCCTCTTCTTGGTTTCATCACAGTGTTCCTGTAATAACTGTCCTGACCTGCTCAAATCTAAACTTTCAGACTAGTGGAAAGAAAACAAGTGTTTATTTGATTGCACTTTATCTATTAGAGTCTGTAGATTTCAATCTTAAAGGTGGTGAGTTCGAGTCAGAAATCTCCACTTCAGCAGCTTCACACACGCCAAAATGTTATATATCATTCATTTATCATTCACCACATTTATGCAACATTTTACATTTATACAACTGCTAAAAACATGGTGAAAATGTATTTGTTTCTGTCTGTTGACAGTATTTTCTGATTTATGGAGTGATAAAAAATAAAAAATCCCCGCTGGAAAAAACAGTAATATGTCAACAAAATCAAACAAAAATTATGAATCTGGCTTTATCCAGTGTTCAGGTTTCTGGGCAGGAAATATATGCAAATGAGTCCATATTTAATTAGTGACTCATTTGCATATTGCAATACAAAAACAATTGTGTTATTGTACTGTGATTAATCAGTTGGGTAAGTATCGTGAGATCTGTGAGTTTAAATTTATGTTGTAGTGTGTTATAGTGTCAGTAATATTTTCTGTCATTTCATTGTCTTGCTGTAGGGGTCATTGGGGCCGATGTGAGGGGACACCAGCTGCCCTGTGAAGAGCAACCGGTCACGTCCCGTATGGCTGTCATATGTGGGACGTCCTCATGTCACATGGCTGTGAGCTTCAGTTCCTGTACGTGTGTGTGTGTGTATGTGTTCAGAGAGTGTGATTGTTGATGTCAGCGTGTGTCTGTATCTCTCAGGTGAGCACACAGCCGCTGTTCGTCCCCGGGGTCTGGGGCCCGTATCTGTCCGCCATGCTGCCGGATCTGTGGCTTAATGAGGGAGGTCAGAGCGCCACAGGACGACTGGTGAGTCAATCACATCTATCGTTAATATGGAAGGAAATCCCAGAATGGACTGGACAAAATACATATAGATTTCTTTCAATACTGAAAGCATAGTTGCAAAACAAACCAGACTAAGAGACCATTCACACAGAGCTTAAAAATGTGCTTAAAAATGCAAGATGGAGCGCAGTGGAATGGAAAAACACACTCTGTGTGAACTGGCCCCTACCTCAACATTTATTATATCACATCTCAAACCAAGAAAAACAAATATATGTGAACAATTTTCAATTTCCTGCAGTGGAAACGAGTGAAGCCTCGGCACTCTACAGCGACAAAGAGCCTGATCGTTCGGCGTGATCCCCAGCCAGCTGACTCAGTGCGCTGCAGCTGTTCTCACTGTCTCCCCAGCGTTCATCCAGCGAGCACATTTCAAAAGAGCTTTTTTTTTAAAAGAGGAAGTTCGCGACGTTGTTGCAAATGTCACACCACAAGTGTGGTACATGCAGTGCCCCTCTGCATCCCGCCGACCTTCGCGTTGCCTGTCTGGGGAAATCCCAAGCAGAAGCCGCGATCACCGAGACGAGCTGCTCTCACTGCGGGAGCATGTCTCTCTCATCTCTCCGCTCACGGATCGCTTTCTTTTCAGCCGAGGGCCGAGCGATTGGATGTAAATGAGCTCACGCCGCCTCAGATCCCGCGTGCTTCATTTTCTCCACATAGAGAGATCTCACCGGTGCTGTTTACCCACACAGACCAGCGCCCCTCGTGTGAACTTAGCGACCTTGTCTTGTTCTGCGGATCTGAAGAAGATTTTCACAGGCTCAGTGTATGACCCTGCGGCTAAACCTGACTGAAATTAAGGACGCAGACAGAACTGCCTTCCTCGATTCACCAGTCTCCACCACCGGTCTCTTTGGCCCCGCGGTAGATGGCTTCGCCGAGCACTTCACAGCGTTGCAGGAGGCGTCGCAGGCCTTGCGACACTTACTGCCCAAGTGCTCCAGCTCTGCAGCACCGAGTCGCCAAAAGTCAGCAGTGACTCAGCAGCCAGCCAAGCCAGTACCTGCGACCGCTCAGCCACAGCCAGTGTCTGAGCATCAACACCAGGCTTAGCGCTTTCCTTCTAAGCGCCAGGGACCCCGGTGAGAACTTTCCAAAGGATGCTATGCCTGATGGCCTCCACATCAGCAGTGCTACCACTGGGCTTGCTGCACATCACATGCTCCCACTGCAGCACTGCAGACCTACTTCCGGCTCCTGGTCCGGACAAGTGGCTGCATATAAACTGCCTGGAAATGCTGGCTGTTTTTCTGGTCCTCAAAACCTTCCTACCAGACCTAAATGGACATCGCGTCTTAGTCCTGTCGGACAACATGGCGATAGTATCCTACATAAACCAACAGGGTGGACTCAGGTTGAAGCCTCTGTACAGGCTAGCCAGACATCTCCTCTTTTGGGCACAACGCAGCCTGCGCTCGCTGAGAGCGATGCACGTGCCGGCTGATTGTCACGTGCTCCCTGATTCAGTGTGTCCCTGGGAGAATGGGCCCTCCACCCCCAGGTTCAAACAATTTGGAGTGTCTTTGGCAGGGCAGAGGTCGACCTCTTCACCTCCGAAGACAACTCTCACTGCCCAATATTCTTTGGCCCACGAATGGCCCAACCTTCCCCTTTATGCTTTTCCCTAGTCGCGCTCCTCCCTCAAGTCATCAACAGGATCAGAGAGAGCTACACTGTTCTTCTGGTGGCCCCCCTCTGGCGGACCCAGTCTTGGTTCCCCGAGATGATTCAGCTGCTAGCAGCAGCACCATGGCCAATACCCCTGAAGAAAGACCTCCTTTCCTAGGCGAACAGGACGATCTGGCACCCCCAGCTCGAGCTGTGGGCCCTCCATAAGAGTGTCCTAAACACTATATATGAGTCCAGAGCCCCATCCACGAGACGCCTCCACATACTTAAGTTGTCTGTCTTCTCCAAATGGTGCTCAGCACGGAGCCAAGACCCTACTTCATGTGAAGTACCGCTGGTATTTTCCTTCCTACAAGAGCTGCTGAATGTGGGTCATACCCCCTCCACGCTCAGTCTATGTGGCGGCCATAGCAGCGTTCCATGCTCCTGTGGCCGGCCAGCCACTGGGTAGAAGCAATTTGATTGTTCGCTTCCTGAAGTTGGCAAGGAGGCTCAACCTGCCTCGCCCCCTCACAACACATTCCTGAGACCTATCAGTCCTGTTACAGTCCTCAGGGCCCTCAAGGGGCCCCCATTTTAGGCGCTACAGTCGGCCAAATTAAGGGCACTTTCGCTCAAGATCGCACTTGCTAGACTTAGGCCCTGTCCCATTTCTCCCCCCTTAAAACTTCTACTTGGTTTTGAGTGCCCTCGAAAGTAAAGTCCCCTCAATGAGGGAAGTGCAGTTGAAGATCTTTCCCTATGAAATGGGACACCACTATATGCAAATTAGCGCGGCAAACCTCACTACATCACGCGCAGCAAACCTCACTACGTCACGCGCAGCGTCAACGTGTCTACTATTACTACTATTTTCATTCAGAAAATTTAGACGCTGCCACTTTAAGACCGAATGCAGATCTAATAATACACATTTTCTCCCAACTATTCCACAACTAACTCCCATTTAAGACATAAACTGTGTTAAAGTGAATCTCTAAACCGGTCATTTAGCCATATTTTTGTCTGTATTTGATCGTTTAGACGCGCACATGAAACCCAAAGTATAGTTTGCTTGTCTAGTTGCAGTCCGTTTCCGAACGCGCGCCGCCATGGGAACGAAGGGTCAACGTCTCTTGCGCGGATCATTGCTTATAATAGCTCTTTTTACAATCAAACACCTCCCGCAATTTAGAATCAGCAGACACTGCATTTTACAACAATCACTGATTGTGCTCAGTGCTGTTTGGGTTTAACGTTAGGGAAAAGTGACAGCGCGCTGTGAAGAAAAAGATGAAGCACTAGACGAACGCGGCTAGTTTTTAATAGTTTTACCTCACATCTTCTTTTTATAATCCTTGGAAGCCAAAATCGAAAATAAAATTAGTTTTGTTTCAGTTTATAGAAATGCTCAAGAAAAAAAGTTCACAGAGACGGAGAGGCAGAACGTACACCCTGTTTATTTTCTTTATTTTACAAAAATAAAGTCTTTTATGTCTTTTTTCATATTTGTTTTTTCTGTATGACCATATATGACCATAAAAGTAATTTAAGTCTATTGTGATACTATGTGAAGAAAATCCAGCAAAATGCGCCGGCGCGTTTGCCGACCCCAGAAGGTTAATTGGTTAGTTTAGTTGATTGGTTGGTTGGTTGTTTCCTTGGTTGATTGGTTGGTTCGTTTGGTTATTTTTTATTTCTGGTTGGTTGTTTCCTTGGTAGTTTGATTGATTGGTTGTTTTTTTTGGTCGTTAGGTTGGTTGTTTTCTTGGTTGTTTGGTTGATATTTTAAATTGGTTGTTTGGTTGGTCTAGTTGATTGGTTGGTTGTTGTTTTTTCTTGTTGTGTGGTTTATTGGTTGGTCTGATTGGTTGGTCTAGTTGATTGATTGATTGTTTTTATTGGTTAGTTTAGTTGATTGGTTGATTAGTTGGTTGGTTGTTTTCTTGGTTGATTGGTTGTTTCCTTGGTTCGTTTGGTTATTTTTTATTTCTGGTTGGTTGTTTCCTTGGTAGTTTGATTGATTGGTTGTTTTTTTTGGTCGTTAGGTTCATATTTTAAATTGGTTGTTTGGTTGATTGGTCTGATTGGTTGGTCTAGTTGATTGGTTGGTGGTTGTTTTTTCTTGTTGTTTGGTTTATTGGTTGGTTGGTTGGTAGTTTGGTTGCTTGGTTCCAGACAGTCATCACTGTACTACAGGACATTGTGACAAACGTTACAATAAACACGTTATATATACAGATGATTTACGTGGACATATATGAATATCTTAATTAGAGCGATGTCATGTGCTTTCAGGTGGACCATGTGGTGAACGGACACGCCGCTTCCCGGCAGCTGAAAGAGCAGGCGGAGAAGAGGTGAGCGTCAGTCGCTCTGATGCGTCTCTCTGATCTCACTCGGTCTGATCGCTGGGCTTTTCTCTGCAGTGGGAAACACGTTTACTCCTGCCTGAACCTCCATCTGGAGCACATGTCTGGAGACGCAGCACAGCTGGAGCAGCTGACGGCCGGCCTGCACATCTGGCCTGATTTCCACGGCAACCGCTCTCCTCTGGCCGACCAGACGTCACGGGGCTCGGTGAGGAACGCTGTGCTTGTTACAGTGCTGATGAAAATATATAATATTTAGTATTTTAGTATTTATACATTATGTACTGCCTTTAATGTTCTATTTATTTTTATTCAATTTAGATTTATTATTAAAACTTGATAACTAGACGTACATTTTCTGCAGAATATTTGAGTGGTGCTTGCTGCGGCAAAATTTGGCACCAGGCAGTTGTTTGGATGTTGTGGGTGGTTGCTAGGGTGTTGCTAGACAGTTTTTTAGGGTAGTAAGTGTAGTTGGTAGGCAGTTGCTAGGGTGTTGCTAGGGTGTTGCTTTTTTCCCTTTATTTGAGAGGACAGAAATGTGGATTTAAGAGGTAGAAAGTACTTTTTTCTTAACGTTCTAGAAAGAATTTTTTTTTACGTTGAATATAATTTCTTATTTTAAACCATTAAAAAAAGACGCATAGTTTTAGCTTTTATAACTAATGTTTGCAGTGGTGGAGAGTTGTTTGATGATGTCACTGCTGGTTTGTGCAGGTTGTGGGACTCACTTTATCACAGACACTGGATGATTTAGCTCTGCTGTATCTAGCAACTCTTCAGGCCATCGCTGTAAGACACACACACACTCTCACTCACTCACACACACACACTAACTAAGTGTTCAGTATTACAGTGTTAATGTGATTGTGTGTTTCTGTTGTATGAAGCTCGGCACCAGACACATCATAGAAGCCATGAGAGAGGCAGGATATGACATCACAACCCTCTTCCTGTGCGGGGGGCTGAGCAAGAACGCTCTGTTCGTACAGACACACGCCAACACCACGGGTCAGTGCTCACTTGCACACACACACACACACACACACACACACACACACACACACACACACACACACACTCATGTATCTGACATGACATGACTAACACCACGGGTCAGTGCGCTTCATCTGTGCGTCACATGACTGTATACACTAACGTCACATGGCTGTGACATCATCACACGACTAATATCAGTCCGTCAGCTTTGAGTTTGTTTGTTTGTTTGTTTGTGTTAGTTAGTGGATGATGTAGGGAAGGTCAAGGGTCATGAAACACCCTGTTAAAACCTGTTAAAGATTTCCACAAAACAATTCATGATCACATGCAACAAAATCAACACATATTTTATACATGGTTTCTAAGCTCACGTAAATGTGACGGCTGTAATTTAATGCACAAATAAGTGCTTGCCTTTTATGAAGTGACACACACACACACACACACACCCACACGCACCGTGTTCCGATCTCAGGAAATGTCCATGATGATGTGAATCTCTAGAGCTGTGAGATCATGAGCAGAACTGACTCCATACATCCACTCAAATCACATTTAATGATGAAGATCCTGCAGCGTCTCACACACCTGAGGGATGTGTGTGTGTGTGTGTGTGTGTGTGTGTGTGTGTTTCAGGGCTGCCGGTGGTCCTGTCGGCCGAGCCAGAGGCCGTTCTGCTGGGAGCCGCTGTGATCGGAGCCTGTGCTTCATCTGACTGTGGCTCCATACAGGTACAACACTCACACACACACTCACACACACACACACACACACACACACACACACACACACACACACACACACACACACACACACACACACACACACACACACACACACAGAGACCCTGAGGAACACTCTGTCTCTCTTCTCAGGAAGCAATGATGAAGATGAGCAGAATCGGGCATGTCGTCAGACCAAACCCTGCTCTAGAAAGGTGCCGTTCAATGATGTTTCTCGTAATAAAGCATTAATCCACATGTAGAAGAGATTCAATACAGTCTTAGATCAGGATTCACGTCTCCTGTATGAGTAATGAAAGATTATTGGTCTCTGTGAAGCTTTTACAGAAGGAAGTACGCTGTGTTTCTGCGTCTTTATGATCATCAGAAGGAGTGTGTGGCGCTGATGGAGGATGATGGAGTTTGACACACAGACGGCCAGATTAAACACTAGAAGAGTCTGCTTCAAATGACCAAAAACACAAGATTTTTATTCATCTTAACATTATATAAGTGTTCAGCCTTTTACACAAATGTAGCAGGAGTGAGGACAATATCACCAGATAAAACCACTTTATAAACAAGTGTTCGACCATAACTGGAATCAGTGTTGAAATATGCATTTCAGAGCAATAAAAGGCTTTTAAAAAATCTATTTTACAAGATTTATTCTTTTGTGTGTGTGTGTGTGTGAGAGAGAGAGAGACAGAGAGAGAGATACAGAGGGAGAGAGAGACAGAGAGAGATACAGAGAGAGAGAGAGAGACAGAGAGAAAGAGTCGGAAGGACCAAAAAAAAAAGTTCCTTGTTTTTATCTTTTCTTTCCTTGGCATTCTATGAAAAGACTTTGATACAATAAGAATGCATAACACATCAAACAAACATAGGGAAATTATAATATTACTAAATATTATTTACTTAACCAAACAAAACGGTGAGAATCAAGTTTTCATTTTCAAGAATCATTTTGTTGTTGATGTTGTAAATTTTATGTATTTTATGCATGAAATCGGTAACGCTTTACAATAAGGTTTCATTAGTTACATTTGTTAACATAATAATGAACTCCACTTCTACAGCATTTATTAATCTTAGTTAATATTAATTTCAGCATTTACTTAAACATTATTAAAATCAAAAGTTGTATTTGTTAACATTAGTTAATGCACTGACTGTGACAACATGAACAAATTACAGTTGTATTATTAACTAAGATAAACAAATACAGTAACAAATGTGTTGCTCATGGTTAGTTCATGTTAGTTAGTACTTGAATAATAAACAAATGAGCCTTATTGTAAAGTGTTACTATGAAATCAAAGATATAAATTCCTTACAATTTAGAGTTGGACATGGACTTAATATTTCATTTCACTAGATGTATTTCCCCAAGCTAATAACACTTGCTATGGCCTTGGATAAAAACGATTGACATTGTCAGACTCAGAATGCGGCTGAATTCCAGTTATACTTTATAGTTATAGTTATTATAACTCGCATGCTGCCGCAACTTTTACAGTAGCATGGTAGGATAAATGTAACTTTTCCGTATTAGGTTAATGTTACCTGGTGCTGGTGTAGTTTGAAGACTCGGCGAACTGATGTAGCGCTGCAAAGGAAACTCCGCCTTCCACTTCACCTCCGCCACATGCTTCCGGCAAAAAAAAAAAAGAAAAAGGAAAAATAATTTGGGTAAATGTGTAAGACAGATTTATGCCTATTTTTTCACATCTTCATGGACACCACAATGATTTCCCTCGTGTGGAATATTTTTCCTTGTAATTATGTATGGTTTGCAAAAATGAGAACTGCTGCGTCAGTGTGTAGATGAGAGAAGCAAAGTGTATGTGCGTTGTGCACACGCTACATTATGGCCAAGCATGCGCCCTTAAAATAGCATCTGAATAACGCACCACTGACTCTAGACGAGGTTTCTCCTGGTCTGTGGCGGAATTGTTTTCTGAAACTGCAAAATAGCACCAGGGAACGTTTGCGCCGGAACACGCCTCCTCTTTTCACTGAACCGCCCCCGGGAGCACAAGTTCATTCCCTAATTTACCGACGTGCGTCTGCGGAGGGAAAAGTCTGCTGTGCGTCCGGTGCAAAATAGGAATGATACATGCGTCGGTGTATGAAGTCAATTGCGCTGGGTGCAACATAGGGCCCATACTGTTATGTGACAGGGTTGAGTGTGACGGGGTTGAGGTTTTTTGCACAAAATGGCCACTGTCCTCGTGTTGTGTTGGAGAGTAGACCATATATGGTAGCAATGAAATAAGTACATTATGTATACTTCTGGGTTCAAATAAAATTTGAAAAATTATAATTTTCCATCTTAATTTTTATGTGATGGAGTTGAGTTATTAAGCTTGACAGTACCCTCCCTTGACTATAATAGGCCAAAAAAAAAAAAAGAAGTATTATACTACTTACCATCTTCTGCAACACTGTTAAAAAGACCTGAATGATGTCATTTCTGGTAAATGATGTCACATATGGGTGGAGACTAAATTATTATAGGGGGAGAATAGTTGGCGTGACGGGGTTGAGTTCAGAATGAGGGACGTCACTTTATAGTCTGTTTTTTAAAATAAAATATCTTGCTTTTTTTTGGGTGAAATTTGTTTAACAAGAAAGTAACACAAATAAATACTTACAATATTGCCAAATGTTTTGACACATTTTGTTCAATATTTTCTGAGTAAAAATTCTGTGCCTCAGCAACAAAATCATCCTCACTGCTTGACGAATCCATTTTGTATTTTTTGCGTATTTTTCTGCAAAGGTTTAATAAATACGCATCGGACTCCGTGTGCAAGGGTTCTGTGCGTGACGAATTTGGAGCGCTGAAACATAAGTGTCACTTGGAACTCATTTATATTTTATTAAAAATATATGTTGATAATTATTAAACACTTCAGTGGCATCATTTTAGGTAGTTTGATACAAATTATTAAAAAAATAAATTCTACTCTTTAATCCAATAAAAAAGTTTAAGGTACAGGAGCACCCCCCATCGACCTCTGTATACACATAATAAGTTATCCTGTCATATACAGTTTTTGACATTTAAAAAATATATTTAGATACAAATTAGACAAATAATTACATAATAACGTAGTCCTAATTATGTAAATCAATAAAAAAATAAACGTTCATCCGGTCCAGTTAACAGCCTAAAGCACCAACATATCCCGGAGAGTTCTTTAGTAATAAATACAATAATCAAATGCAAAATAATATAAAAGTGTTCTGTTGCAAGTTCACATACTCATGTTTTCTTGGTTTCTAACATTCCTGGTTATATATATATATATATATATATATATATATATATATATATATATATATATATATATATATATATATATATATATATATATATAAGTACAACGCAGTCACGTGGGTGTGTGTGAAACGAAGCTTCGGACGTCATTGGTCACGTGATTTTGATAGAACGAATCAAGCATTGAAACTCCCCCTGGCTCTGCTCTTGTTAATATATTTTTTCCTCTGTATTAATGACTCTATTTGTGTGTTCTTACTCCTTGTATCGTAAAGATTTAATAAAGATTTAATAAATAAATAAAAAATAAAAAACGAATCAAGCATTGATACAAATTGTTTACATTTTTTTGACACAGCTTTTTTGGAGCTTTGGTGTCAAGCTGAAATCAAGCCACAACACAGAAAGAGGGACTGAGATCGCAAACCCGATTTACTCTCCGGTGGAGAAGGTGGCGGTAACGCGCAAACAGGCTGGATGACAACCGCCGGAAAACAAGCAGAAGAAGAAGAAGAAGAAGAACGGCAGTGTCGCATAGCTCGAGAACTACAATACAAACAAACTAAGAAAGAAGACGGAGAAACACATCACGTTTTCACTTCATATATGTAAGTGTGTGTGTGTGTGTGTGTGTGTGTGTGTGTGTGTGTGTGTGTGTGAGAGAGAGAGAGAGAGAGAGAGAGTCGGTTAGTTTGCTGCATAATGTCACTTTCAAATTCACCGTCAACAGCTCTCTAGAACATTTACAATAATTGCTTAATAAGAGGAAACATACAAAATGCATGTTTTTATTTTATTTTATTTAGTGCTGTCCTGAATAAGCTATTTTACGTAAAATATAATTATATATAATCCACAAGACAAAAAGCTGAGTTTATAGAAATTACCCCATTCAAGAGAGTCCTGAGCTGTTAATGTTCTGCAGGAAAATCCCCCAGGTCCTGAAAACTCTTCATGTTCCTGCATCTCCTGCATATCTGAGCCCTAGTTTGCAGCTGTGACTGTGAGATCCATCTGTTCAGACTGAGGACGATTGAGGGACTTTTAACAGTTTATTACTGTTATTTTGTCTTGTGGACTATATTTATACATATTTTATGTAATATGTCTTATTCAGGACAGTACTAAATAAAAAAAACATAACATTATTTTTATAATACCTCTTATTTTGTTAAAATAATTAACATTTAGCAGATTCTGAAAGGTGGATGTGAACTTTTGACCATAACTGTTGATTAAAATAAATAAATTAGAATAAATAGCATATTGTTTAAATAATAATACATCACTATATAATAAATTAAAACATTCAATTAAAGTGATTTTTTTTAAATAAATTGAGAAAACAAAATAAATAACTTGGATTTAAATAAATCAAATAAGAAAAAAATGTAATGTAAAATAAATTACAATCAGATTAAACTGAGTAACTAAAGATTTCAGATTTTATTTTAATTAAATAAATAATGTGTGTGTGTGTGTGTGTCAGATCTGTCATGATGTCGGGGGTCCAGCACACAGTGTGTTCACATCACTGGAGTAGACTCAGATCTGTGTGTGTGTGTGTGTGTGTGTGTGTGTGTGTGTGTGTGTGTGTGTGTGTGTGTCAGATCTGTCTGTCTGTCTGTGTGTGTGTGTGTGTGTGTCAGATCTGTCATGATGTCGGGGGTCCAGCACACAGTGTGTTCACATCACTGGAGTAGACTCAGATCTGTGTGTGTGTGTGTGTGTCAGATCTGTCATGATGTCGGGGGTCCAGCACACAGTGTGTTCACATCACTGGAGTAGACTCAGATCTGTGTGTGTGTGTGTGTGTGTCAGATCTGTCATGATGTCAGGGGCTCCAGCGGTGCGCGTGAGCATCGAGTCGTCCTGCGAGCGGCAGGTTCAGGAGGTCTCTCTGGACGGCCTGGAGACCTACGCCCCCCCGCTCTCCATGTCCCAGAACCTGGCCAAGCTGGCGCAGCGGATCGACTTCGGCCAGAGCTCGGACGAGGACGAGGACGGGCTCGAGCGGGACAGCCGCGAGCAGTGGAGCAAACCAGAGGCCGAGGAGGACGAGGGTAAGTGTGTGTTGGGGTGGGGAGTGTTTGGTACCTCACGATTACATGCAGATCACACAGATTTTGATTATACAGTAGTCAACATTTGAAGTGGATCAAAACCTTTCATCAAAGTTATACATGAATGTTGAACAATACCCGTTCTTGTCTTTGGACAACTTTGATGAACCTTTATATTTGTTCAGTATTATAAAACAAATGGCCTTTAAGCTGACTACAATCATTACACACAGTCTTCTGCAATAAAGCAAGGCGGAAAATAATTGATCAATTACAAACAATAGGACAAATACATTAGAAAAAATATAAAAATTAAATAAACTGAGTTTTTCCATCTTACTGCGTTAGATTAAACTGAGAAGGGTCACAGCACTTGCATATTGTCGTCCTGCTGTTAGTTTCACTGCTTCTGTTGTTCTCGTAAGTCGCTTTGGATAAAAGCATCTGCTATATGAATGAATGTAAATATAAAGTGTTTCATGTACAGTAGCATAGGTTTATTTAACTGCCCTACTACCGTAATTGAATTATCAAATGTAAAAATGAAACACAGTTTAGTCTTCACTATATGAATTAAATATACATTTATTCATATTAAAGGAACACGCCGACTTTTTGGGACTTTAGCTTATTCACCGTATCCCCCAGAGTTAGATAAGTCCATACATACCTCTTCATCTCCGTGCGTGCCGTAACTCTGTCTGACGCACCCACCGCTAGCCTAGCTTAGCACAAAGACTGGAGGTAAACGGCTCCAGCTAGCATACTGCTCCAATAAGTGACACAATAACGCCAACATTTTCCTATTTACATGTTGTGATTTGTATAGTGAGTTTACAAGAGACAGATTTGGGAGGGACTGGTGGAGAAGGTGTGTGCTCGGTTGTCTTGCTGGCATTGGCTGCTACCACAGTTATCCTATAGGGGAAGAGGCCTGGTCTGCAACAACCTTGTAGCCTCAACGCTATGGCACAAAATGAACATTCTGGAACCTCCTGAAGATTTGGTTGAAAAAATCCAAAAACGCTTAGACTTTTTTTGGTCCGGTAACCACTGGACAAAAGCATCAACTTTGTTTCTGCCCAGACAAGAAGGTGGACAAGGACTAGTGGATATAAAAAGCAGAATTAAGGCTTTCAGACTACAGACAGTAAAAAGATTCCTCTACGAAGTGGATGTCAGCTGGTCTGGAGTAGCTTGTGCCTTAGAAGAGCAGGAGGGATGGGGCTGGATAAACATTTGTTTCTCCTGGACATTCAAAATGTTGATTTGACTGGACTAACTTCCTTTTACCATTCAGCGTTCAAAGCCTGGAGGACTTTTAATATCTCAAGAGACATCACGGATGAGGGAGGTCTCTGGTCAAGGGAGGAACCTCTAATGCACAACTCTATAGTGGACTCAGCTATTTTAAAATCACCATCGATGAGGAATCTTCTAAAGGCTGCAGGAGTTGTAAAGATTGGACATTTAATAACTTCAGATGGATGGATGTCTCCTGAAATGCTAGCCTCCAAGACTGGAATAAGATCAATTCGTCGGACACAAAGACTGTTAAATGAAATTCTTGAGAGCCTTTAAATGCAGTGTGGAAACAACTAATGAAGATATGGATTTAACTTTTCCTGAACTAAGAATATTTCCGGCTATGGGTATTTTTGAAGAAAAGGAGGGGTCTTTGTTGACCTTCAAGACACCTGTACTGGACCGTTTCAGTAAAACTGAGAAGAAAGCACTGTACGTCACATGTGTAAAAGTCTCACACTCTCACTCTTTAGGTGGAGTTAAAGAGTCAAAATGGCAAGAGCTATTCGGATCAGGCTCTTCCCCGAAGGGTTGCTGGAGGGCCCTGTAGAAGCCTCCCATTGAAAAAAGGTCTGGAGACCTTCAGTGGAGAGTTGTGCATGGGTTACAGATACAGAGCACACCTCGATCCCCAGGTTCAGGAGGGATGTCCTTTTTGTGGGATTTATTTTTTCAATGTGGGAGGCTTGTGCCTTTATTTTCTCAATTAGAAGAATGGTGTACAGTGTTGGGAGAAGTGTTTTCTCCTATGTTATTTATCTATGGACCAAAGTATAGCAGAAACAGAAAGCAGATCCATGTTTTGCTTAATTTTTTGTTTGGGCAAGAACAAATTGGAATTTGGATTTCACGTAAAAGCAAAATAAATAATGTTGGGACAACTGATGCAATGATAATTTTAAAAGGGTTAATTAAAACTAGATTAAAGGTGGAACATGCATACTATAACTTGGTTAAAGACCTGGAGACTTTCAATCACATTTGGGGAGTAAACCAGTGCATATGTGAATCTGATTTTGATGGTGCTTTGCAAATTTATATTTAATTGTGCTATTGTCTTGCTTGTTTTTTGTGCTATTTATTATTGTATGTTTGTGTTTTAAATTACTTTTTTAAATCTATGTAAGGTTTAGTTAAACCTTGAATATTTTGTAAAAAAAAAAAGTCTCTCTCCCTCTCTCTCCGTCTCTCTCTCCGTCTCTCTCTCTCTCTCTCTCTCTCTCTCTCTGTCTCTCTCTCTCTCTCTCTCTCTCTCTCTCTCTCTCTCTCTCTCTCTCTCTCTCTCTCTCTCTCTCTCTCTCTCTCTCTCTCTCTCTAGGTATGGTGAAGTTCCAGCCGTCGCTGTGGCCGTGGGACTCGGTGCGTAATAACCTGCGCAGCGCTCTCACGGAGATGTGTGTGCTGCACGACGTGCTCAGTGTGCTCAAGGACAAGAAGTACATGGCGCTCGACCCCGTGTCCCAGGATCCCTCAGTGGGAAAGGTCAGTTTATTCTGTGGTTCAAGGGGGCGTATTACAGAAACTTTCTATCTTAAGACTAGTAAATTTAGGATTTTTCACAAATTCGTATCACAGAAGCAGATCTTAAGTTGATTTAGGATTCTTATCTTATCTTACAAAATCTCATCTTATCTGTAGTTAGGAAATCGTAAACCCCTTCATCGAGTTCGGTAATCAACTCTCAGGTCTGTTACCAAGCAAACAGCTTCTGTGAAGTAAAACGCAAAAACTGGAGATTAAAATGGAAAAACAAAATTAGTGGTGCTTTTCATTAAGTGAAGTTTTGATAATCTTGGTCGAAATCCTCAGTAGTTATTTGTCATGGAAGTGCAGCACATGTAGACTGGGCAAACCCGGCCCGATCCGCCGGCGATGTGATTTCGCCCTGCAGCTCAGGCTGGAAACCTGAACATTCTTCTATCCTGCTTCTGTTACAAATCTGTGGGGACCAATCACAAACTGGCTTATCCACCTGGCGCGCTATTGGCGGGTTTAATCCAATCCAATTCCTTTTAACCTCTCGACGATGCTCAATGGCTTCTTTAGTTTACTTTACTGGGAACCTGCAAAAATCGCTCGATGGCATTGGTGCTTCTGCAAACCGCGTTTGAAAACCAACACGTTTGTTGACACGTTTCCTGCCTGGAGTATTCACTGCAAAGTACGTCACCCGGATCCCGTTGATCTCGCCTCTTGTGCAGTAGAAAATACAGAGCAGACTCCCCAGACTAATGTTCAGTCTTAAAAGGTGATAGCCAGACTACAGCACAGCATTTGGGTGTTCACAAAGTCTTTCCACCATCAAACATCGCTGCTCTTCATCTTGTATCATTAATAAATGTGACGCCATTCTCAGACAGGGCTATTATTATGTGATTTTTTTTTTACACATTTTGGCTTTCAAATAATTTTGAAGTTAGGACACCATTGGGGTTGTCCTAAAGTTAAGACAGTATTAGGATTTTTTGTGGAGTTAGGATGCTTCTGTAACACTCTTTTCCTATCTGTAGTTAAGATAAGATTATGCATTTAAGAAATGTCATATAATGTCCTAAATGAGGTCCTAACTGAAATGGCCATGGTTAACTTATCAAACAGATAAGAGTTGTTCAGGTTCGTAAACGTGAGGCGCACAGCACTGCCTTTTTTGGCCCCGATCACACAGAACGAGAAAGTGCGCTGCGTTTTTTTTGTGCTCAGTGAATTAAATCATTTACTAGATTAACGATCGATCAATCAACACATTAAACTCACTCATACTGTCATAAATCACTAAAACGTCATTCGAATTTGACAAATAATCCATTTTCTTGTCCCTAATAGTCAACATAATGCAGGCGAAACTGTAAAATGAACTAAAATGTGCTAAACTTGCATCATAAAACTACAACAGTCGAACTATAAATGTATGAATTAAACTCACTAAGACTGTCGACATTTTCCATGTATCATTTTATTATATCCATGTATGTGTTTCCAGTCAAATCATATAAAGCAGTGAAATCGCCTGCACTCGAGATGGTGACGGGAGCTCCACTGAAAGTCTTCTTTCCTATTGGTTGTCGCCCGCGAAAATCGTTTCTCATTTACATAAAGTTTAAATCTCGTGTCGCTTGACACGCCCACATTCTGTCGCCAGCGTCACTGTCGCCGGAAGTCTCCAGCGCTCCATTGAAATGAATGGGATCGTGTTGCTTTGTCGCTGCGTGTCGCTGGCGGAGTGATCGGGGCCTGAGGATGCTTCTGTCGCACCCTTTTCCTCTCTGTAGGGTTGTAAAGTTGTGATGCTTCTGTAATGCGCTGTCCTCGTGTCCAGACCCCGCAGGTGTTCCAGCTGCTCAGCAAGAAGAAGTCTCTGGCCACGGCCGCGCAGCTGCTGCTGAGAGGAGCGGAGAAGCTCACCAAGTCTGTGGTGGAGAACCAGGAGCAGCGCCGGCAGCGCGACTTCAACTCTGAGCTGCTGCGTCTGCGCTCGCAGTGGAAACTGCGCAAAGTCGGGGACAAAATCCTGGGGGATCTCAGTTACCGCAGTGCCGGTAATGCAGTGATTTATCAGTTAGTGCTGCAGGGATGACGTTAGTGCTGGGCGGGATGAGCAAAAAAGTATATCACGGGATTTTTCTAAATTATACCGGTTTCAGGGTATACAATGGTATATATATATATTAGGGGTGGGACGATACAGGTACCTCACGATTCAATTCTGTGGCGATATGTGGTCCACGATATGATAATATCACGATTCGCGATATCTACGATATTCAATATATTGGAAGAAATTTCATCAACGATATATCACGATATATGTGACTGAAAAGAAAAAGAAGGAATAAGGAAATTTTATGCATTTATTAATGCCAACATTTCCAACATTGTGCAAAGAAATATGCATTTGCATAATAACTCACTGCCTCCTGGTCTTAAATGTAAACACTGTACATCTAGACAGATAAAAGTGCATGAACATTGCTTTGAACGCAGTAGTGATTGTCGGCTGACTTGGTTTGCCCTCATTATCACCTGAGAGTAGTTCACCGTGATAGCGAACGAGGTGCATTTGCAGATACGTAGTGTTGCTGTTATATATTATCTTTGCAAAGCAGTTCTTGCAGATTGCATAGTCTTTATCCAGTGCCTTTCCGTCGACTGTCTCGTAAAACCCGAAGTGTCTCCACACTTTAGAGTGGAAACTAGCGGGTGGGTCTTTGATTAGTTTTTTATTGTTTTCCGCCATTCTTCTCGCTTCTCTTTTTTTCTGCAATTCTCTGTTGTTGTTAGTTAACTTGTGTTCTTCACCGGCCGCTGTTTGCGCCACTTTACCCCTATTTACTCGAACAGCGCCCCCCGCAAACAGAATGGTAGATATTGGGTAGTGACAGTGACACTGACAACGGGTAAATTAATCATTTTGTGTTGTAATAAAATATCGATATTGGGCGTTAGTGTATCGATTATTTATTGCGACAGAGAGCACAACAATATATTGCAATATCGATTTTTTTTCCCACCCCTAATATATATATATATTTTTTTTACCATTTTAACATTTTCTGCTGATTGAGAGAGGAAATACTGCAGTAGATTGACTTAGAATGCCCTATTTTACTGTCATGAGTGAATATTGTAGAGAAATCCCACACTAGTATTAAAGGATTGGTTTGGAGTAAAATCAGCCTAGGGTCCTTTGCACCATGACCCCGAGCCAAACACCTCCCAGAAGCCTTTTCTCCTCGGTTGAACATTATTAAAGTTAGAGCTTATTTAGAGTTATCAGCCGAATGGCTGCAGGCGCTAACGGATCCAAGGCTGTATCTGGTAAATTACCCCACTAATAATGCCCAGAATGGCACCAAACTTCTACAGTAGTACAAATAGGTTCTGTACTCATAAAACGAGGCATTGGAAAGTTTGTAAGGACATCAGGAGTTTATTTAAATAACACTTGCCTGATGGCTAATGCTACCGCTAACTCGGACGTCGACATCACTTCCGTGATTTGGGAAAAGCCCGTAAAAGTCCTGGCAGAAAGCGATGCATAAGGATGTAGTGTAACGACACCCAGTTCCAGGAATGCATCAATATTTTGTTGGTAGTACCAGTTTATAACAATTATTAGTTAAGACTAAATAAAAAATAATAAAAAATGTGCATCGTTACACTACATCCTTATGCATCGCTTTCTGCCATTTCTTATATCACGGTATTTTTCAAAATTATACCGGTTTCATTGTATACAATGTTTTCCTTCTTTTTTTTTTTTAAGCATGACTGGGTGTTAACCACATTTTCTTCTGATTGAGAGCGGAAAAACTACAGTAGATTGACTTAGATTGCCCCATTTTACGCTCATGAGATTTATTTGATTTTGGTGTACTGTGGAGTGGGTAAAACTGTTTTTAATGGCAGGCTAGCAGTTACCGTTGACTCACGCTAGCCTAGCACCGGCGAACTATGCAACTGGAAGGACTGGATCAAACATTTTTAATACTGTCTCCACTGATAAATAACACCCAGGCTAACTTGGAAATGAGGTCCGATGTCCAAAATCCTGAACCACCCCTTTAATGCAGGTTTGCGAGGCTGTTTATAAAGAGGTGCCAGCAGGAGGCGCTGTAGGAGCGGCTGAAATAGCGGTTTCCACGGCAACGGCTGTACACACAGCAGTGCAGCGCTTATAAACGCTGCTTTATCAGGAAAGATAAAGAAAGATTCAAATGAAATAACATATCGAAACTTTTCTAAAAGACAGTCAGTTCCCTTCAAAGATACATTCATATAAAAACACCCGGGCCGCGTTTTGACTTCGCTCATCTTATCACTCAAAATATGTGTCTATATTATTGACTGAAATGTATGGATTACAGCCGATCATGTTCAGTTTATTCAAATAAATGAAGATAATCTGCAGTATTTGTCATAAAAGGGATGTTGTTTTCATATGGTTATAAACAGCATTTCCTCATAAATGTGAAGATTATGAACATATGAGTGCTGAAGTGTTTAAAGGGATAGTTCACCCAAAAATGAAAATTATCCCATAATTTACTCACCCTCAATCTGTCCTAGTTGCATATCACTTTCTGCTTTCAGACAATCACAATCAGAGCTATATTAAAAATATCCTGGCTCTTCCAAGCTGTATAATGGCAGTGAGTAGCGCCTGATGTCCTGGGCCGGATCTCGACTCGCGTACGGCACTGATTATAGTTTATAAAGTTTTAAAAATCGTACACAAACACACAGCTTCGCTTCAGAAGGCCTTTATTTAACCCTCTGGAGTCGTATGGATTACTTTTATGATGGATGGGTGCACTTTTTTTAACCATTAACTCCCATTATAAAGCTTGGAAGAGCCAAGACATTTTTAAATATGCCTCTGATTGTATTCGTCTGAAGAAGAAACTCATATACTCCTAGGATGGCTTCAGGATAAGTAAATTCATTTTTGGGTGAACTATCCCTTAAATATGTGGCGTTGGCGTTTCAGGCTCTCTGTTCCCGCATCACGGCACGTTTGAGGTCATCAAGAACACAGACCTTGACCTGGATAAGAAAATCCCCGATGATTATTGCCCGCTCAACGTGCAGATCCCCAGCGAACTGGAGGGATCCGCGTACATTAAGGTAAAATTCAAGAATAGCAGTGATGTAACTCGCCGGACATGAGATATTATTTTCCCCAAGATAAAGTGTGTGTGTGTGTGTGTGTGTCTTTGCGCAGGTGTCCATTCAGAAACAGTCTCCTGATATCGGAGACCTCGGCACCGTCAATCTCTTCAGAAGACAAACTAAAGCTAAACCTGGTAAACTCACATGTGGGGGCAGATATTGGGAATAATTATAACTGAATATATGGGTAATTCTCTTTAAATAGTCATTAAAAGTTTAGTTCGCCTGAAAATAAAAATACTTTCATTGCTCCGTAGGGATTTCTGTGAGAGATTTTGTGAGAATGGATATCGTCAAATAGTTTTGGTCACAATTGACTTCCATTTTATGGACAATTAAATTAGTAAAGATGGCAAAATGTTTATTTTTGGGTGAACTGTCCCTGTAGGTTTCCTGAGTCCTGAATAGCATCTCTGATTTAAATGTATATTCCTAAAATTCTGCTTGGACTATTTGTTCACCTTATTAATCGTGGAGGTTTCGAATGGCAGAGCCAAATGCATGTTTTGTGTTCTTCTCTGATCTGATCATGTTGTCCTCTATCAGGTTCTCAGATGTGGCATTTAAAGCTTGAAGCGGCTCAGAACGTGCTGCTGTGTAAGGAGATCTTTGCCCAGCTCTCACGTGAAGCCGTTCAGATCAAATCACAGATTCCTCACATCGTCGTCAAGAACCAGATCATCTCGCAACCCTTTCCTGGTATTTACCTTTACAGCTAATCCTTTAGCAGACGCTTATATCCAAAGCCGCTTACAAATAAGTAAGAGCAACATAACCAGCCATGCACACATATTTGATCACCGTGATTCTGTTCATGTTTTAAGGCCTATAGTTATATTTAGGGCTGCGTATTGTTCAAAAAATTAGTTCGATACCAATATGATACCATGATTTCAATAATAGTTTTTGAATGATACTTTTTTGATACCAATTTTATGAACATATCTAATTAATTAAATTCATAAAAACAACTTATTCTTATTATTTTCTTATTATTTATTCATTTTTATACTATAATAAGGTCCTATGAAATGTTTTTTTAATTGATTTGATAATCAAATGAAGGCACGAAACATTAATTTATCTTTTATTCAAATGAAAATTAAACAAGCCCTTTAATTTTTTTGGCAAACAAGTGCTACACAACAGAGGTTTAGTGTTAGAATTATAACATGGAAGAAAATTATTAGTAGTAGTAGTAGTAGTATTACATTAAGATGTACATTATACTGTACAAGAGTAATACACTTCTATCGCAGTTTCTTTGTTAAACCGAACTTATTGTAACGAGTTGCCGTGTAGAACTACTTCTGTCATGTGATTTATAGTTTCTCTCAAATGAAATGTTGTCAAAGTGAGAATGTTAAACCGCAAAAGGCCTATTTAAATATGAATCCTGCATGTTGTGCGTGTCTCGGTTTAGTTTGCGCACATGGTTTCGTCTGCGCCATTCATTGCCATCAAGCCGGCGTAAACTAGTGTTTTCCTTGATGCCTCGCCACAGCCAATCACCAGCACTTGATTTGGTCACATCATACATGCTGCTTGCTTATTGTTTCACTGACATTGACCAGATTAACCCCTCAAGTATCGAAATTTGGTACCGAACAACAATAATGTTTTTTGATACTCAGTGGTACCCAGCCCTAGTTACATTAGCATGTGTTCACACATTCTAGAATTATTTTTTTTCCGTGTGTACGGGCCTTAACTGTGTGTGTGTGTGTGTGTGTGTGTGTGTGTGTGTGTGTGTGTGTGTGTGTGTTCAGGTCTGCAGTTGTCTATCTCTCTCTGCCACTCCACTGGAGAAAAGAAAAACCAGAGAGCTTCACCGGACAAGAGCAAACCAGACGACCACCTGTATGTGTTAGAGCACAACCTCCACCAGCTCATACGAGAGGTACACACACACACACACACACACACACATTTTCATATTTTTTTTCATTTCATATTTTTATTTCATTCTTTAAAAAAAAAAGAAATGAAAAGGAGCAGAAAGAAGATAAACTTATAATATCTGCCACTTGCGTCACTGAGTCTGAGGTGTGTGTTCCTGTAGTTCCACAAGCAGACGCTCAGTTCGGTGGTGATGCCTCACCCGGCCAGCGCCCCGTTCAGCCACAAGCGGATGCGGATGGCGGGACCCATGGCCTACGACAAGACCGAGATCAGCTCTCTGCAGCAGAGCGAAGGACTCCTGGAGAAGATCATCAAACAGGCCAAACACATCTTCCTGAGGAGCAGGTGCGCCACACACACACACATCTCACACTGTGCTCTCACAGCGGAACCCTTCAGACAGAAAGTGACTGCACCTCACTGTGTTTGTGTTTGTGTTTTTCCTCAGTACGGATAATCTAGGAATCATATGTAAATACAGTGTTGTCACTAAACCTGCTATCAGTTAGGCCATGGAAGGCTGCATATAAACTGAGTTTGGGTCAAGGAAGTTCTACAAGGAGAAGTAGGCGTGTGCGATGTTGACCAAAGACGTCTGGATATTTTCTGGAATTTTGGCTATAATGATAATTAAAATATTTTGATAAGTAAAAAAAAAAAGGTTTTATGCTGGTTAGGACTGTCGTGGACGGCTCTCACAGCTTTTCATATTCTTCATATTCTGTGCAGTGGTCAGAATATTAACTTTTTTTCATTAAGGGCCGATATCTGCCACCTTAAACTGATTTCCAGGGGCATTTCTTCCTTTTATAATGGAATTTATTTTTCTAACCCGATTAAATGTATGCATCATCTTACATTTTTACATTAAATCAATAAATTCTATTTATTGGACACATTAAATTTATTGGAATAAGACTCATTATCAATCAAATCTATTTGTGCACTGCATAGGTGAATTTTCACATGCGACTTATATCAGACACCCCTAGAGAACAGCATACATTTTAGTCTGAAAAACATAACAAAAAGTTACATTTAAAGATGCTGTGCATCCAAAATAGTGTTGGATTTCATTTAAATATGCATGACTCCACATACAGTAATTTGTTGTGAGTCAAAAGGTTATTTGTATAACTTTCACTCTTTAAATTGTAATATGTTGATCAAAGGTTTTGACCACTGAAAAGCCTCTCTTTGTCCTTGTGTCTTTCAGGACGGCTCGAACCATCGACAGTTTGGCCAGTCGTATAGAAGACCCTCAGATCCAGGCTCACTGGTCCAACATCAATGATGTGTATGAATCCAGCGTCAAAGTGCTCATCACGTCTCAAGGATACGAGCAGATCTGCAAGTACGACTAGATAACGTTGACACTAAAACACATTCACAACCATGACAAAGGCTGATTTACACCACACAACTCTTGCACAAACCTTTGCACTGATTTTCAGTAGTTTCCACAGGTTTGAGTTGACTGATTTCACCAATTTTCCACCAGAATTGGTTCGAACTGGAGCCTGTCGTGAACCGATCGTTCTGACATGAGCTCGACGGACATCTGACTATAGTCCAGTAACTGCTGTACTATAGTCACCTGATTTGGCTGATTTGGAAGTTAAGTTTGGGCTTTTAGAGAGGAACGAAAGCGCACCAGTGTGAAGGAAAGGAGTGTGTGCTGGACAGAATGTGGCACAATAATCGCTTTACCTCGATTATCTTTTCACAATCGTTGGAAGCCAAAATCTATAAATCGCACCGCCATATCACAGAGTTTACCGGTAGTTTGGCACTGATGTGTGAATTGTATCTTACCGGTAAAAAGCCAGAACGCAATTGCTCATGTGAACGGCACAGCGGTCAATCTGGTACTTTTACGTTCATTTACTGGGTTTAGTGTGGGGAAGGCACATTGCATCTAGTTGGAGGATATTAAACATGTTTGATATTTGACCATGAACCATGTACATCACACATGAATCATTCTTGCATAAATAGCGTTTTCTGTAGAGTTTTAGAAATAATTTACACACACATTTTTTCACAAACTTGCTACTCTCGTGCCTCTGATTAGTTGAGTTAATACTAGGAAGAACTGGTGAAATGTGATGTGTGTGTGATGCGCAGGTCGATCCAGCTGCAGCTGAACATCGGTGTGGAGCAGATCCGAGTGGTGCACCGGGACGGCCGTGTCATCACACTCTCACACCAGGAGCAGGAGCTGCAGGACTTCCTGCTGTCACAGGTGCTCGCGCTCGCCTTTGAGTTTGAGCATGCAGAAGCTCTTGGTGCGGTGTTAATCATCTGTGTGTGTGTGTGTGTGTGTGTGCAGATGTCGCAGCATCAGGTTCATGCAGTGCAGCAGCTGGCTAAAGTCATGGGCTGGCACGTGTTGAGCTTCAGTAATCACGTGGGCCTCGGCCCCATCGAGAGCATCGGGAACGCCTCCGCCATCACGGTCGCTTCTCCCAACGGAGAATACGCCATCTCAGGTGTGCAAACACACACATCTACACATGCAGTGCAGCTCGTGTCGACCTATAAACACAGTGTTTACAGTTATACATGATGAACCAAAAGGATTTTAAAACTACTGTTGTCAAAGGGACCGATTTAGTACCAAGTCGGTACATTACGACACCAGCATTTCCCTCTAGCATTTTGATCGTTGTTGAACGAATTCTTAAACACCTTTGATTGGCCATTGCGTTCATGCGCTCAACAAATATGTCTGTGATTGGCCATTGCGTTCATGCACTCAACAAATATGTCTGTGATTGGCCATTGCGTTCATGCACTCAACATATATGTCTGTGATTGGCTACAATGATCAACACTTATAAAACATGTTGTAAATAGACATCTTACACAGATACACACCTCCCGTGTTTAAATCCTAACCCTTTTTTAAAATCCTTTTTTTATTTTTATCACTGGTTTATATCTCACAATTCAAGACTTTATTTATCGCACCTGTGAGATTAATACCTGGTATTTAGATGTGTTTTGGTCGATCGGATCACAAGTAGACGAGGGAGACACATTCCCGTTTACACCTGCTGTTTTAATCCGTCTCTTGTCCACTTTCGGCCACTTCTGTCCTGATTTCTTCGAAGGAAGGGTAAATGTATGGGTTTTTCAGATCTTTCGATCTAATGAATAAATTAAGCTTGTGCAATTTTCATATGAACGGAGACGACGGAAAAACACACAGAGCAGCAGCAGCAGCTTTAGTTTCTGCTCTAACAGCCGAACGCTGTGAGTGTGTGTCAGAGATCTGGAATAGTGAGAGAACATCGGCTTGGTACTTTTTTCACCTTCAAGCCAAAGTTGGTTCTCGAGCCGACAGTTTAAATCCCGTCTGGCGCTTCCCGTAATGTTTACTCATTATTTCAGTTGGCGGAGAGAAGATGCTCTCTTGTGGCTGTTTGAACACATGAGCGTTTACTCTGTGAAATCAATCCGGTCGAATTTTTCTGCTAGATCAGGAAGTGGTTGAAAGTGGACAAGCTCAAAATACTTTCGACCCCGTTTACACCTGTATTTAGTAGGGCTGGGTAAAAAATATCGATTTCTTGATTTTAATCGATTCTCATTTTTACGAACCGATATCGATTCTTAAATCCCAAGAATCGATTAGTCATCCTGTTTTCAGTTGATGAATGAATGTAACACTGTAGCGCATCCCATCCAATAAATCTCAATAATCTTTGTGCTTTGTTACTATTGATATGAAACAAAGTCTCAGATTTCAAATTACGTCCATTTTCTTACGAAATTCAAAAACATAAATAGTGTTTTGTCGCTGTGGCGTGAGATCGCTCTGGCTCAGCTCTAGAGAAGCACATGATCTTCTCTTCCGCCTTAATAACACCAGTTACAGCGCGAGATAAACATGAGTGAGCATCTGAAAGTGTTAAAGATAGAGTACAACTTATCGAAGTCTGTATCATGTGACATGGAGTCGCTCAATCAGTGTTTCAACCGTGGAAAGACGTCAGTAAAACAGCTTGTAAACAATGTCATGTAACGTCACATTTACCTCAGAAAAACCATATCCAGTGGCCATAAACTCGTCAGTCAGTGAGAAAAATTAACTCTAGAGAGGAGCATTCTGCTAAATATATGCACCATATTACATATTCATTATAATTTTTAATGTTCTTCAATATTTAATGCATGTTTGAATAAATCTGGCAGGTTTTTATGACAGCCACCATTTAAATGTTTATATTTCATATAACTTTATTATTATAAAAATATTTTGTATAAGTGTATTTTAAGTGTTTGTATACAAATCAGCTCATTTTTACCTTCAATATTACAGTAGGCTAATGAAGCCTATAGGCCACAACTGACTCCCATAGTTTACAGCATTAGTGAAGAGATTTGTTTTCCTTGAGAAAATTTACCATGTATTGTCCCTGATATCCAAGATAATCAATATTGATTTGAATCGAACCGGAATCGAAATCGAATTGAATTGTGAAATTTGTGTCAATAAATAATATTTAGTGTCGTCCACTTGTGATCCGATCGCCTTATGGCTCTAAAACGGGTCCTAAAAAAGTTGCATTTACCTTGTGTATTACATGGCAAAAAACAAGCTTGCACACAGATGCTGTAGGAGTTAAAGTTAACCCTGGAGTATCCCTCTCACGCTTGAGTTTGTAGCTCACGTCTCCTGTCTCTCTGTCTGTAGTGCGCAACGGTCCCGAGAGCGGCTGTAAGGTGCTGGTTCAGTTCCCGCGCAGTCAAGCCAAAGAGCTGCCCAAGAGTGACGTGGTGCAGGACGCCAAGTGGACCCACCTGAGGGGTCTTTACAAGGAGGTGCACTGGGGCCGCATGGAGGGAAGGAACTTTGTGTACAAAATGGAGCTGCTAATGGCCGCACTGACGCCGTGTCCCTGAAGCTCATCGCTCGTGTCCTCGTCTCTCTCGGTCTCACACTCCTGTGACGTGTTGCTTTTCCCCCGTTCTGTAAATGACTCCTGAAGTGCTCTTGAGCTTCAAGCATGGAGTTGACAAGACATTTTTCTAAGAAAAGGCCAACGATGGCCAAAACGCATGTTGGAAATAAAACATTTGTACTTAAAGCTATGCATTTTTCTTTTGATGTTATAACAAGTTTGCACAAGCAGAGTGATTCTTCTATACACAGGAAAATATAGAGTTAGAAAAGACAAATAAAAGATCAATTAATGAGTACATTTTACATTTAATGAGTATAACCAGTGCAGGAAAGCATCATTATGCAAAGATGCTAGATGTTGCTAAATAGTAATCATCACATTGAGCCACATTCAAATCTATTTGACATTTGCACACTGAAACTTATAACGGAGTATATCTGTTAGGATTGGTACCTGACACACAGATGGAAATTAGCACTAGCAATATCAAATAATTGTTAAAAACCCATATATCCATAAAAAAAAAAAAAACACACAAAATACATAGATATATTCCTGCAGCAGGCATAATACAGCATGTTTGCCTGTTTATATTGCACACACACACACACACACATATATATATATATATTATGTATATACAGTAGAGGTCAAAAGTTTGGAAACATTACTATTTTTAATGTTTTTGAAAGAAGTTTCTTCTGCTCATCAAGCCTGCATTTATTTGATCAAAAATACAGAAAAAAAAATAATATTGTGATATATTATTACAATTTAAAATAATTGGTTTTCAATTTATTATACTTTAAATTATCATTTATTTCTGTGATGCAAAGCTGAATTTTCAGCATCATTACTCCAGTCTATCACATGATCCTTTAGAAATCATTCTAATATGATGATTCATTATCAAAGTTGGAAACAGTTCTGCTGCTTAATATTTTTTCATAACCTGTGATACTTTTTTAGGATACTTTGATGAATAAAAAAAAAAAAAAAAAGAAGCAAATGTTTTACAAATAGAAATCTTCTGTAACAGCAATATACACTACTGGTCAGTCATTTGGGGTCAGTAATTTTTTTTCTTTCTTTTTTTGAAATAAATCAATACTTTTATTCAGCAAGGATGTGTTAAATTGATCAAAAGTGATAGTAAAGAAGATTTATATTATTAGAAAATATTTTTTTATTTTGAATAAATGCAGTTCTTTTTAACCTTTTATTCCTCAGATATATTAGGCAGCAGAACTGAGTCCAACACTCATAATCAATCAGAATATTAGAATGATTTCTAAAGGATCATGTGATAGACTGGAGTAATGATGCTGAAAATTCAGCTTTGCATCACAGAAATAAATTATAATTTAAAGTATAATAAATTGAAAACCAATTCATTTAAATTGTAATAATATATCACAATATTACATATTTTTTCTGTATTTTTGATCAAATAAATGCAGGCTTGATGAGCAGAAGAAACTTCTTTCAAAAACATTAAAAATAGTAATGTTTCCAAACGTTTGGCCTGTACTGTATGTCTATGTTTTCTTTTCACATTAATCTACACTCCAAACACCATAATGACAGCAAAAACAAACAGAATTGTGACAACTTTGCAAATTTATTAAAAAGTTAAAAGCTGAAATAAGTAGCCTACAT
Organism: Rutilus rutilus; assembly: GCA_021464565.1. NCBI lineage: Eukaryota > Metazoa > Chordata > Actinopteri > Cypriniformes > Leuciscidae > Rutilus > Rutilus rutilus. Next base: position 4,274,927 of record JAJAQA010000008.1, on the reverse strand, counting down.
TGCATAAGTATTCAAAACCTTAAGCCTCAAGTGGGAAAAGAGGCTCATCCCCATCACACCACTTTTGGGGTATGATTTGCACATCTGCATTTGGTGATTTTCCACCATTCTCCTCCTCAGATCCTCTCGAGCTCTCGAGCTCCCTCAGGCTGGATGAGGACCATCGGTCGACAGGCATCTCCATGTTTCTCCAGAGTCCATAGGCCGCTCTTGCGCTGTCTTAGCTGTGTGCTCAGGGTCATTGTCCTGCTGGAAGGTGAACTTCTGGCCCAGTCTGAGGCTCTGAATGCTCTGGACTAGGTTTTCATTAAGGCTAACTCTATATTTTGCTGCGTTGAGCTTTCCTTCCCCAGTCCGTGCCACTGAAGAACACCAACAGCATGATGCTGGTCCTCCACACGTTACCGTCGGGATGGTATTGTGCAGGTGACGAGCAGTGCCTGGTTTCTGAGCTTCATCAGACCTGAGAATATTGAAGTCCTTTAGGTGTTTCTTTGAGTTTTCACGTGTCTTCACTGAGGAGAAACTTGGGCCTTGCCACTCTGCCATAAAGCCCAGATCTGTGAAGTGTGTTTGTCCTTCTGTAAGTTTCTCCCATCTTCATATATGATCATGGAGCTCCATCAGAGTGGCCATCAGCCTCTCGGCCACCGCTCTAACCAAGGCAGATTTGATATGCATTTTCAGCCGTTAGACCTTTTATTGAGAGGTGTGTGCCTTTCCAAATCATACCCAGTCAATTGATTTTACACATGTTGACTCCACTCGAAGTGTAGTAACGTCTACAAGCGAAATTGTAAAGCTCCTGAGCTAAATTTCAAGCGTCCCAGAAAAGGGTATGAATACTTATGCAATGTTATTATTTCATATTTAATCATTTAGCAGACGCATTTATCCAAAGCGATTTCGGTGTTTTTTTGTTTTTTTATAAATTTGCAAAGTTGTCTCAAATCTGTTCTTTTGCGTCGTCATTATGGTGTATGGGCTGAAGACTGATGTGAAACTTTTACAGTAGTTTAACATGAGGCAGAAATAAATGAAGTGGTGTGAATACACTCGCAATATATATTAGCATAATTTTCTATTTCTGGACCGGACGTTGGAGATCTGCCACGCCGACTGACCGATCATCTGGGACTTCAGAGGGAAAGTTCTTCGCTCAGCTCGTCCTCTTCCTCTCCAACACTTTAATGAGCGGCTCAGACACGGTTTGGCTGTGTGTTTTCGTCACAGTGGCTGTAGTTCGGTCTCCGTGTGCTCTGTGTGCACAATACAGAGGTTCATTTCAGTTGCATTTAATATCACATCCTACAGAAAATATGTAAAACGCAAAAATTGATATTCTGCTAAACATTCTTTATAATAGAAACAAATTATCTGATCATTTTCTCTTCCGTCCTGTCAGTGTGTGTGTGATATAATTATGGAAGTAAAATAATGTCAAATGTTTTTGAAACAAAAAGCCTGTTGAATTGCACTACTTGAAAAAAATAGGCATTGCATTAACCATGCTTGCATTTTCATGCATTATATTTTTAGGGCTTGCATTTTTATGGGCTGAAATTCAACATGGTTGAATATTTAAGCTGTGAATATTTAAATTAAAAACATTTCAAATACATTTTCATTATTAAAAATTCAATAATCCATATTCACCTTTCATATTTCACTTCCAAAATATTCAAACTGTTTAAAAATACAACCTATAATATTCTACAGGCAATTTTCGGTCCATTTTATTTCGCTTTGCAAATTCGCTTCCACAAATTCAGTGGTTCAAATTCGACAGTTGCTGGTCTTCGTCAACAAACACGTGCTTTTGCACCCCCTGCTGGTGGGGTTGACTAACAGCAGATGGAGAGTATGCTCGGTAATCTACTGCTTTTCCTGCAGTTCCTGGATGTCAACGTAGAATTTTCTGTCGAAATTTGAACCACTGAATTTGTGGAAGCGAATTTGCAAAGCGAAATAAAATGGACCGAAAATTGCCTGTTGAATATTATAGGTTGTATTTTTAAACAGTTTAAATATTTTGGAAGTGAAATATGAAAGGTGAATATGGATTATTGAATTTTTAATAATGAAAATGTATTTGAAATGTTTTTAATTGAAATATTCACAGCTTAAATATTCAACCATGTTGAATTTCAGCACATAAAAATGCAAGCCCTAAAAATACAATGCATTAAAATGCAAGCATGATTAATGCACTGCCTATTTTTTTCAAGTAGTGCAATTCAACAGGCTTTTTGTTTCAAAAACATTTGACATTATTTTACTTCCATATATAATCCAATGCCCCAGACGTGAATGAAATATAATACATTTATGCACATTGAGACACTTAGCATGTTGCTATTGGTACTATTACTTTAGGGCGTCTTATAAGCATTTGTGTGGCGACCTGAGGTGCTGCCAAGACAGCGACGTAGCCTACATCGTCAACAAAGTACGAATCTTCATATTGAAAGGGTAATTTGGTCTCTTTATGCAGCAGAGTTGGCATTTCCAAGGCGATGGGTTCGTTTCTCTTTTACAGTGGATCTCAATCTTTTTCACTTCAAGGTCCCGCCATTGTCCACGGTAATATTTGAAGCCCCCGCCACAGTACTACTGTGTAGAGCTTGGCATAAATAGAAAGATGTATATTCATTATAGTAAAAATAAAAATAATAAGAAATATTTCTATTTTTAGTTTGTCTTATTTTAAATAATTTGAAGTCATCTTGTTGTGATGAGAGCCACTGCTCCGTGATCTCTTCAGACCAATCAGATCCGCTAATCGTTTCATTATCCGTCCAGCAAACACAGAACATTCCCTTCACGGAGTAAATCATTTTCTGCAGAGGGAATATGGTAAAAGTGAAGCCCTTATGAAATTGTAAATAGAACAGATATCTTTGTGTTTGTAAATGCTCTTTATAAATGATATTATGAACAGGTTTAGGTGGCAAAGGAGTGTCCTGCAAACCAATACAGAGATTTAAAAATAACAATAATTTTAAATAGATTACAAACAAAAGACTTCTACATTATACCTACTGTACAGCGTTCACAACCCAATCCAAACACTCAAATGATTTATTAAGGTCCGAGCACCAAAGCTGGGAAGGCTCCTATAACATTTATTAGCCTTCTTATTATTCTCCTGCTCGTGAGTCTATGGAAAGAAATCTGGCAAAAAGGTTATGAGCATATTCCACTCTCTGTATCAAACCCTCTAGCGCCGCCAACAGCTCAGAGTTTCTCTAATTGTTGCTAATAACTTTTGAACAGTATTGTATAGAGTCAAATTTCTGGTTTGTTTTGCGTCGAATGCGTGCCATTGCTCAGGTTTCGCCGGCATAGATTTTCTGTCATTTTGAATGAAAAATGTACTGACGAATTCCTTTACCATTCATTGGATCTGCACCAAATTTGGCTCACATTATCGCTAGATGCTGGCTAAAAGATATTAAAAGGTTTCGATAGACCATGTGTGCGTCTCAATCAGCTCCCTGGTCCAGTAGACAGCGCACTATTTTTTTACCACCTATTTTGCATACAACTATAAAAACAGTAAAATATTAATCTTTGGACTGATCTCTTTTTATTGTTTTTAAAGGCATACTTAATCAGATGACACACTTTAAGGCTATATTGGGTGTAGGCCATTTAAAACAGGGTTCCCACGGGTCCTTGAAATCCTTGAAAGTTTGTGAATCTGACAAAAAAAATTCAAGGCCCTGGAAAGTTTTTGGAAATAAACACACACAGACACGGGTCCTTGAAAGTGCTTGAATTTATTTTGTGCAAGAAGTTTTCTGGAAAAAAAATTCCATATTATTCCCTCCGGTCCGCTAATGTGTTATTTCGTCAACACTTCGTGGCCTATGCATATTAGCTTGCTTGATTTACGTTAGTTACACACATTTACGCATTACGCTAAGTGTTTCCCGCGTGAGGTACTTTGTGTTGTGCGTTGCCATGACGTTCACGCGCGCAAAACTGTAACAATGTATCTTAAAAGGTAACACGATGTAACCTTGCTCTCACTTGACATCTGTCCCCACATTAAGTCCTTGAATTTGAGGGTATTGGACCTGGAAAGTCCTAGCCTTGGAAAACCCAGACAAACTTCCAGCAAATTTAGATTTGCTCTGCAAGTAGTCTGGCAAAGAGCCCATTCAAGCCCATTTCTAATCCGTCCAAATTGAGGCCCCAATCAGAAACGTTAAGGCGATGACGATCGCTCTGATTGGTTTTAGGTCTATCCAATTGGCATTTGAGATAGAGGCATTTGAGCGACGTCCATTAATGAAGCGCACCAACTTTTAAATGCATTATTATATTCAAATTGCAAACACAAGGACAGACTCCATGAAAGACCCACGGGCAGATGAACATGCTACTACATTTCTCTCCGAAACGGTAGGAAATTAACTGTGACAAGATGATTGACAGGGCAGTTTAAGTGACAGGATGCACGCGACCGATCCGTCCGATAAAGATGACGAAGTAGCATGTCCCAAAGCTTGCCTACTCTTTTGCTACACATTCAAAAGTAAATACCTTTTCTTCACAAAAAGAGTACATACTTTTATGGCGTAGTGTAACTTAAGCGAATTGGGACGCAGCATGTGGCTTTACACGATGACGATCGCTCTGATTGGTTTTAGGTCTATCCAGTTGCGCCCAGAGGCATTTGAGCGACGTCCGTTGGTGACGCCCCTTTGGAAATGAGTTATTAATGAAGCTTTGCCAGACCATAACTCAGTTACTACTGAGAATGGTCTGGTTTTAACCAGGATAGGAAAGTCCTTGAAAGGTCCTTGAATTTGAAGTTAACCAAGGTGTGGGAACCCATAAATTTGACATAAAATGCAGTATTTTACTAATGTTTACAAAATGTTCAAAAATGCTTGTATTATACTCATGCTCATAATTGACTTATATTCATTTTGAGATTCCATGTTTGCCAATTCAGTTTCCTTGCCAAGCTACTTTTTCAAACTTCAGCATTCATCTGATCTTTGCGAAATTGAGCTAATTTCAGTTATAGATCTTTGATAAATATATAGCGATGAAGTGAAGTGATTGACAGCTTCAGTGATTAAAAATTTGTTTGTTTTTACTGTAAAACCCTTTCATAAAATGGCTTAAGACTAAATTACAATGGAAGAAAACAATGTTTGCATGAGACACACCCTTCTGTGTTTTGGTATCACACATATCAGGAATGCACACACTGAATAAGACATTTACACATTTTTGTGTCTGACATTTCCTTATTTATAAGCCTCTTAAAATAAAAGGTTCTGCTACATAATTTTAAAGGTAAATTACAGTAAAAGCTTGTTACCTGGTAAGCATCTCCTTTGTATCCAGGCTTTTATGAAGCGGTACAGTTTATTCAGGAGCCACACACACAGCATTAGAAAAGCAGCCAGCGTCGCCAGCACAATGACGAACACAACCAAGAACGCTACGTCCTCGTGCAGCACCTCTGAAACACACAGCATTTGTTCAATGCAAAAATGGGAAAGTTATATTAAAACGTTGTGCCAGCTGACATTTGTGATTTATATCAAAAACTCTCTAAAATATGTGCCAGCTGATATCCCAGACTGCAGAGAACCAGTGCATTTACAAACATGATAGACTATATCTGTGACAGTGACATTTAACATACAGTCCAGCCAGTGTTTGGGGTAGCAATGCATATTCAAATGACCTTTTGGAAGTAACCAGTAATGTGTTTTTTATTATTATTATTATTATTTACATGTTTTCACTTTGCTTTTCTAATGATTTAATTTATTTAATGGTAAAAAAACGATTAAACACTGTTCAATTCAACTGGATAATCAGCATCTGATGCCAGACCACTTTCCAAAGCACAGCATAGTGCAACTGAAGGACAAATATCTTTAAAGCTACTCACCAGTTACACTCAATACCAGACCCATATCTTTGCTGTTACCAGACATTTCTGTCACAGTGATGATGTAATAGCCGGAGTCTTGGAGACGTAAGCTGGATATGGTTAGAGAACCGTTGGGATGCGTTTGCACTCTTCCATCGTACATCTGCGTGACATTCGCAGAGCCGCCGAGGACCCAATCTGCGATCCTCTGCTGTCTGCTTACCGAACTGAACGTCCATCTGACCGCTGGAGTCCCGATGCATGCGATGTCCACGGAGAAAAGTGCACTTCCCTGAACTGGTGCCGTGACGGTGTTCCCCGACACCTGGATGGTAATCGCCTGAGCTTCAGAGAGAGTAGACAGAAGAAGAGTGGGTGATTTTTCTTCGGGATGTTAAAATACTTTCTTTCATCCCAGTTTACAGTCCGTTTACGTGCACACAAGAAAGCTGGTTATTGCCAGAAAGCCAGACAGCATAATAGTTCGGCCCAGATCAGGCCCACATCCGGTACACGTGGATTCCACACTGGGCCGACACTATGTTGCTGTCGGGTAATCTGAGATGCAAAAGCAGCAAATTCTTAAATCAAGATGCATTTACTAAAGTAGTAAAAGGCCATAAGATAGGCTATTATGTCTTGTTTTCAGGGGAAATAAATCAAAATTAAGTGAACTGTTGCTTAAAACAAGCAAAATGATCTACCAATGGGGTCAGAAAAATGATCTTGTTTCTGTCTGAATTAAGATTATTTTTCTTACCCCAATGGCAGATCATTTTGCTTTTTTTTTTAAAGCAACAACTCTCTTAATTTTGATTTATTTCCCTAGAAAACAAGACATAATATCTTAGGGCCATTTACTACTTTAGTAAATGCGTCTTGATTTAAGAATTTTTAGATATTTGGACTGGAAACAAGACAAAAGCATTGTTTTGCAGTGTAGAGTACCAGCTCTGTGACTCTGTATGACTCTGTTAGTCTGCATAAATTGCTTCAAAAAATTTCTGGCCAGAAAGACATTCATAAAAAAAAAAAAAAGTCATTTATTTGATCTTTATTATTTGGCACACATTAGGCCCTCGTGGTCTTCCACTTCAATCTTCCTCCAAGTCCACACATTATTGGCTTAAATTACTTTTAAATGACCGATCTGACTGTTGGGCTTCAGGGTGAACATCTGGCATTGAGGATGTATAGAGCCGTAAAAGGGGCACGTGATGAAACCTAAAATGACAAATGTGACCCGCTATACAGTCCTGCAGATTATCAGACGGTGAGTGTACATGCTGTGTGCCATTTGGGATAGGCCCAATAACTGCAAATATGTTAAAAAAAACAACATCGATGTCTAAACGAATTCACCCTAAAATTAAAATTCTGTCATTATTTACTTACCCTGAATGCTGAAACATCCTCCTGGGACCCAGGAATAGACTTTTGTCTACTGTAGTGGACATTATTTTTTAGTGAATTTCTCTGACATCATCATACATGTCACATGTCACATGACCTGGGTGTCCTGTAAAGAGCACGTTCAGGACTTTTCAGAGACACCAAATGTTTGGAGGTTTCACCATGAAAACAACTTCTCCTTGGTCTTTAAAAATGTCTTTGTGACATTTATTTAGTGCTCAAATGTAGGACATGTATGGAAATATGATAATATATTGTAATTATAATTTAAATCGGACTACTTTTCAAATTGTATTTCATAAACCAACATCTCAGGAAAATGTTATGGGGTTTCAAATCAAACAATGACTTTCTGTTCCAGAACAGGGCGTTGATTTCATACGTGTCCACTGTAGAGGACATCAGGACTTACATCATGTTTATCAGGCATTTTGGGAGACACAACAAGTGAATATGGAAATAAGTTATACATTAATATTCCTATGAAATATTAGATATTATTATTAAAATGTTGCTAATTATTACTCCAATTATTACACTTCTTTTTTCATTAAATGTTGCTCCAAGAACACATTAATGTGCACATTAGATACAGTGTATAGATGCATTGCATTGAATGGGAATATTAATGTATGGCCATTTTACCCACATATTGCATAAAGTAAAATGGTGTATCAATTCATTCGGTTATATCTTTCATAACATAGTTGAGAATCATCTTTATACAAATTTTGGTTAAAAAAAATCCTGAAACCCCAAAATTTATTGGTGATTGAAAAAAAAAATCCCATTGTTTTTGCCTATGCATATAATTTCATGTCATTTTATTTTTGAAACAACTGAGTCCTGATGTCCACTACAGAGGGCATAGCATAACGTATGAATAAAATATCATTTTTCAAAAAATGTTTTACCATTTGTTTCTTGTGCTCTAAACAAAAAAAACTAAATTCAAAAAACTTTTTTTTTCTGGGTCTCAGGAGGTTAAAATCTTTTGAATAATATAAGTCCACAGAGTCTTGTGATGCAGGAATTATAAATCACCTCACGTTCATTCATTTAGTCCAAAAGAGATCCGGCCCCCTAGACTGATCCTAGTTTTTCCCAAGTTTTTTTTTTTTTTTTTTTCATTTCTGTCACAGATGGAGTTTGGGTTCCTTGCCACTGTCACAATTTGGCTTACTTAGTTGGGGACATTAATATTCAGATATATTATTGATTTGACTACACTGACACGCAATCGGATGAGAACAAAACATGAACTGACCCGAGCTGAATAACGACACTACTGTCTTCTGCAGAGCTGCTTTACATCAGAATCTCATATTTGCTGAAGTTTGCATCATTCATTCTGGTATTTCCTCTTTTATTACTGTGATATAATTCTGTTTTGCATAAAGCGGTATAGAAATAAAGGTGCCTTGACTTAATATAACACTTGCCAAAAGATCCCCAGACAACAGCATGTCTATATAACACAGTGGCTGTGGATGGATTTAGCTTCTCGATGGGATTCCTTGGGCTAAGAACATCAGAGGATGAAAACCTCCAGCCGATGTGCCTGTCCTTTCTCAGAGAGTTAATCATTACCCTCCTTCAAACCTAAACAAGTTGGTGGAGTTCACTACCAATGATAAGATCAAAGTAGCAGCTGTAATCTTTCTCTTATCACTGGGAAAATGACCCGCTTTAAAACATTACTGTCCAATCCTAGCTTAGCAAGTGCCATGTTATTTTACTGCTCCTACACATTTCCAAATGAACCTATCCTCTGAAACAGTGTCTTTCAAGTAAATTAGCCATGAAGTAAAGAATCTGAAGTGACAGGAGAGTGAAGAATGAGGTTGTAAACTGGATTGGCTAGCCTGACTCATTCACTCTTCACAATCCTTCGGTATTCAGCTCAACTGCAAGTTACATACGTGGCAAGTGTTTTTTTTTTTTTTTAGCCATGTTCAGCTGAAAAGCAACATCTAGACTTGTTATACAGTGTGATATTACATGAAAATGCCAAATATTACATCGCCAGTTTTTTTTTAGACAGGATTGTTACATGTTATTAAAGCGATTGTGCAGGATCGTAGAGACATTCTGTGTTTAATGTTAGAAAGTTTTGTTTGAACAAATGCATTGCAAAAATACCTGACCGGTTCAAACTAAAGCAATGTAATCATACTGTCATAATTCTTAACATGCATTCACCTCTTCTGGAATCATGAAATATACACATCTGTCCATAAATGTTTATCTAGTTGGGTAAATGAGGACATCATCTATTATTTTCTGAGTTATAATGACTACACACTAATTAAACCCTAAAAAACATATACGTTTGTCCCCAAAGCATATCTATAATAACTAATACAAGCACATAAGTAGACACACATATACTTACTGTGATGGCAGAGACAGAAGATAAGATACAGTATGTGTGCGTTCTGAGACAAACATATCCATGCAGACCTCATTAGACTGATTCCTCCATATATTTAAATACAAGTTACATGTGATTGTCTTTATAGCTATGTCATAACTCTAGACTTTCACCCTATCTTTCTCTGCTATCCTGTTTGCCGCATTGCTCCTTATGCCAGTCTTTGCGTGTCCATATTTTCTTCTGAGTTGTTTTCTCTTTCCCTTTCCCTTTCAGTATTTGCTCCCTTTTGCTGTTTTTCCTGTCTATCTGATCTGTTCATTCAACAAGTCTTATCCACTTGCAGGCGATACTGTTCAGACCGGTTCAACAGCCAGTGAAAACACACATGCACGCACACACATGCACGCACACACATGCACGCACACACATAGTGAGCATATTGTTACTGAAAATGTACCGTATTAGACCAGTATTGGTGTGTGAAGGTGATTTTAGGTAATTTAACAAATAACAATAAAACGTATGACTGTTCAAAACTTTTATATATATATATATATATATATATATATATATATATATATATATATATATATATATATATATATATATAAATATAATTGTGTTCTTTGAAAAAACAAAAAAGTACACCTGCACTGCAGGGGTGGCACTACTACTCTAAAAGTGGTGGGGCAAAATTGTATACTTTAAAAATGTAATAAAAATTGAGCTATTAATATTAATTTAAACTAAATATTATGTGGCAGAAAAAATGCATGTAAAACAATAAAACAGTTTCATCAAAAAAATCTTAATTTGTGTTCCGAAGATGACCGAAAATAACATGAGGAACAGTAATTAATGACATAATTTTCATTTTTCTGTCCCTTTATAATCAATGGCATCCCTTGTAATTGAAATGGACCGCACAGAATACTATATTGCCAAATTCAGAGAGTCGTGCAATGAACAAACATGGCTTTTCGACTTGTATGCGTGTTTGGACACCACTGACACAGCCAGCCATGTTAGCGGCTCCATCATAACACTGACCAGGAAGATCAGAGAGTTCGAGATTAAAGCGAATGAAAGCATCCTTGATTATCGACACAGTAGAAGCAGCATCTTTAGCTGGGTTGAAATCCTCATGAACAACAAAGTTATGTGAAACATGCAGAATAACAAATTAATTTAGTTCCTTCATGGAAATATCAGTTGTACTGTCAAGTATTAGACTAAACAATCTATCATTCCTAATCTGTGCAGAAATCGCTCTTGTACCCCCTGAGGCCGTTATATTTAGGAGTTCATTCTGTATCTCATGGAAGCAGTATTTCTCTCGCCTTTAACCTCCTGAGACCCGAGAGCTTGCCTGGTGTGCATTTTATAATTGTTCTTGCTATTTGGGATAAGTTGGACCTAATAAGTATAATAACTAAAATTTGTTTTTGTACTGGAAGTAGTTTTTGCAGAAAATGATGTCCTCATGCGAGGACAGTGGGTCTATGTTTTACCATATGATGTCCTCATGCGAGGACAGTGGGTCTATAATTTACCATTTTACTAGCAATTATGTGAAGTGTCAGTACAAATGAAGTGATAAACACTTGACAAAATCTGATTTTTATAATAGCACTGGTAATGGCCAGCAGGGAGCAGTAGAAGGCCACTTATTGGCTCACTTTCATTTTGAAATTCTTGATTTTTACCAGTTTTCTGCACTAAAGCAAACCAGTTTTTCCATGTTAACTCAATAATTCATGCTTACACACACACACACACACACACACACACACACACACACACACACACACACACACACACACACACACACACACACACACACACACACATACACACACAGACAAATGTTGTTTTTTCAATGCTATTGCGATCCGTCTAAAAATTCCCAATTTCCCAACCACATGGTAGAATAAATAACGTAATATAGTCCCAATGTCCTCAAACGAGTGCTTCACATTTACTGATGTCCTGGAGTGCTACTATTACTAAAATATGTCAAATTTTAATCCCCATATGATGATAGAGACAGTATTGTACATAAATACATTTGTTTCATTCATATAATTTGAATAGATTTTTTACCTGGGTCATTTTTCTTTCGGGAAGTGTTTTGCTGATATTTTGCTGATTTTCCAGCCATTTTCTTCTCACTGACATTGGTGTAATGTTGTTATATCACCACAAGATGGTGTGGGCAGTGTCCCTAAATGTGGCCAACATGTCTAAGATTTACAAATTTGACTATCATTGTGTCAAGAGGCAAAAATGTAATGTCCTCATATGAGGACACAGGGTCTCAGGAGGCTGCCTGCATCTGTACTGTGCCTGAATGGAAGACCCTGCTCACCAAATACACTGAATGCTTCAAAGATTTTTATGAATGCTTCTTTTGCTTGTGCTTGCTCTTTTTGCTTTGCCGACATAATCTGTGTGCTAACAGATGTACTTAGTGAAGGCATTTTAGAGTGGCCTCCTTACGGCTTGAAGATGCCTCATGACCTCTGAATATTTCTGGTCCATGCTTCCAGTTTGAAAACCCTTTAACAGTGAAGGTTAGGGTCAGGGTTAATAGCTATAGTTAATAATATTATTATTATAGTTAATAATAGCCAATCGCGGTGAGCTTTTAATCCACCAATCAAAACGCTCTTTACTGAACAGACTCCAGAAGCTCAAGGCTGCACACTGTGCAATGCAAGAGGAACCTTCAAGATGGCTTGATTGATAATTGTGTGTGCAAAAAGAGAATACTACATTCCTATAGAATTACTATGATGTTTTATTAAGGTTCGGGAGGAGCACGTTCAGATAATTAACACAAGTGGAGAGCACTCAGCAATCAATGGTAAGAGGTGTATATATACTCAGCAGTCTCACCTCATTCCATTGAGAGTTTTTGCAGCATCCCTCCACCTCCCCTTCTCCACGCTTCTAGTCCTAAACACTTACATACGGGGGGAGTACTCTGGGTTCGGGCCGAACTCCGAGCTCGGAGCCCTCCCTCCGGACAGCACGCCAAATACGCATTAAACTTTACCCCTTCAAATTATATGTAAGTGTGAACTCGTGAAACAGCAGCAGTTTATAATACTAATTATTTGTATTAATTGAAGTAAAGTGTAATAAATGTGATAAAGTGAAATAAGGTCTAAGGTGAGAGATTTATCGTCAATATCAATTTTATTTATATTACATCATTAATCACAACCTAGGTTGACCAATGTGCTGCACAATAAAAATATAACAATAAGACAATACAATAAAATTTATAAAAAACACAATGCAATATAACTTCCTCATTGATTATATGCCAAATCCGGCATAATGTGGTCTCGTTTTTTAGTACTGGTTAAAAGTCTTGCAGCTGCATTTTTAACTATTTATAAAGATGACTGGCTAATCCTAAAATAAAGTGAGTTACAGTAATCCAATCTAGATTTAATGAAAGCATTTTTTCTTGACAGAATAGGTTTTACTTTTACCAGTAGTTAAAGCTAAAAGAAGCATGATTTGACCACTGTATGTATGTGTTTGTCAAGTTTCAGCCCATCATCAAAGACAACCCCTAGATTTTTAACCCAAGGCTTCACAGACGAGGATAACTCACCAATATTTATTTTTGGTGTACTAAGAGAATCTGAAGGACCAAACACTATTATTTCTCTCATTAAAGTAGAGATTATGCTTCTCTATTTTTTACTCTCATTAAAATTAAGAAAATGTAAAAAGAGCAAGGCCTTCACATCAGACAAACAGGTCATAAGTGCTTCCAGACCATTAGAACTCTGTTTTAAAGGCAGATAGATTTGAGTATCATCTGCATAGGAATGGAACGACAGACCATGCTTCCTAAAAATACAACCCGATGGGAGCATATATAATGTTAAAAGAATATGAGCTAAGAAGGAACCCTGAGGAACACCACGGGTGCCTCTCATTTCTTATTTGTGCATCCTCGTTTGTCATGTTTCCCATGTGGATGGCTTGCCCTGCCATGCCTCGCCCCTGTTTCACTTAACAGAAACGAACACATTCAGGTGAAGGTGAATATTACAACAACAAAACAAAATAAAAACTAAGAGTTTGTTACTGATCAAAACAAAAGTCCTTGGAAAACAACAGAACAGAAAATATGTGACATCTGAAATGAATAGGGCCAGATAAGGAATACTTCCAAAAGGTGTACTGTTGGTGTGCTTCCAGAACACGGTTGGGAAACACATAAACCAATGTTACTCTATAACATTGTAACATAAGTTACATTATAACAAGTTATAATTAAATACATAATGTTTGTTTGTGCATGTTACAGAAAGGAAAATCTGAATATAGAATTCATAATCAGTCCTTAAGAAGAATTAGGGCCAATCTCATTTCTCTGTCTTACCCCTTCCCCTTCCCCTACCCCTTTGTCTGCGTCTTCCCCTTGCCCCTCAATACCGAGTGAAGGGGGGTAGGGGGAAGAACGTTTCTCTAAGAAATGAGACACCACTCGATTACCGTTTGCGTCATCTTCCCTTTCCGCTAGCTGGCTGCTACGTCAACAGAGGCGATACGCGTTGACATAAACAAACGAAGATGCCGTCGTCTCGGGTTGTGATATCGATTGCCTGGTCTCTCTTTATCTTTGCACGCTTGTGTGCCATCAGTCAAAGACATTGTTTCATAATATTTAACGGCGACCCCGGTGACACCATAGCTAAGCAAAACATTAGCAAACGGCAAATAGCGCATAGCTGCTAGCTAGCGGTTAACTAGCGATTCAAAACAAAAACATTACAATTAAAACCGCTTGAACATTTTATTAAAAGTATCATAAAACACGAGTGTCATTAAACTGCTGAAAATATTTACATTTGTGCGACTCACTTCTGGGAAATTCCTACCCCTCTCTTTCAAGTGTGGTCCTCCGCAAACTTCGTTTCAAGGGCTACTATGTAGACCTACGCCTTGGCCCTAGCCCTTAATCAAAATGAGAATTGAGACACCACTTCCCCTCACATGAACGCGCAAAACCGAGGGGAAGGGGTAAGAGTAAGGGGTAAGACAGAGAAATGAGACGCAGCCTTAGTCTTAATGCTTCTGCACTGCAGTTCACTATAGGTGTCACATGTATTGGTAATCCAATCCAAAATGCTTGACGCAGGAAATATAACTTAACAGTCTTTAAGCAAGAACTATAACACTATAACAGGACAAATACAACTACACAAACTTACGGGCAGTGCCGGTGGCTTGTGGGAGCAAGGTAGGGATGGGGGCCTGGCAAAACAGGGGCTGCATCCGAAAACCTAGGCAGCTAAATTGCTAGGCTGTCCTGTCAGGCAATGACTACACATGAAGATACCTCACAAAGCTGATTTCAGACAGACTTCCGAGGCAGTATAGCGATTTAATGATCGATAACAAAACAGAGAGAGCTTTGCTGACAACAAATTGAATATTTAATTACTACAATACTAACTTCTCGCTAGAAATGTCATCAAAAGTGGGAAAAGTTGGTCAAAATGTACACTTTACACAAACCTCAAATTTCAGACAACATTTTTATTTTTTTGCTCAACAGTCAGGTAATGGAACGCACAGGATTGTGGGATATCAAAGGCAGCGAAGGATCCATCTCTGCTGCCTTCAAAAATAGCTCAGATGAAGGTATATCAGGAGACAGGATTGGATTGGGATGTGCCTTGTTACCTTCCTACCTCTATATTCTGTCTGCAGAGGTAGCATTTTTCAGTTTTCGGACGCAGCCGCCTGGCAGAACAGGGTGACGACGGAGGAGCCTGGTGGAGCAGAAGGGGTGGAGTGTTGAGGTGCAGCCAGAGGCCCGGAAGTCCACAGCGAAAGACCATGGTGGAGCCTGAGGGATGGCAGACCACGGTGGAGCAGAGGACGCGCGGAGCCAAAGGACTGACAGGCCGAGGTGGAGTCATGGGCCTGGGGGCCGGATCTGCTTCACAGAGCTATTCTGGAGGTGAAGGGGCCTGAGGTGGACCGAAGAGCTGTACGGAGTCAGCAGCGAAGGCAGAACCAAGGAGCTGCGAGGCACCAGAGGAGCAGGCGAATCCAGGGCCGTGGACTGACCTGACGATGCTGACTCAGTGATGGACCTGGCGATCAGATCCTGCCTCAGTACAGATGTGGTGACAGGCTCTGACTCCAGGATGAACTCTATGACTGGCTCTGGCTCTGTGATTGGAAGGGGTTTTTGATATGAGTCAGGCGCTGGCTCATGATTTTGGTCCGTGGAGGATCTCTGTGGAGGTGAATGATGGAGCTGGAGGATCTTTCTAGCGGGACACTCCGGGCAGGGGCAATGTGTCCTATCTGGATCTGGCAGAGAGATGGCTGCTGGAGGTGTTAAAAGTCCCGGGGAGTTGGAGTTGATGGTGGCGTTGTCCTCAACGACTCCCACGGTGAGGGAGGATCCGCAAACCCACAAGGTACAATCATTGAACTCGATTAAAGGTGATCTAGCCTCAACAGCAGCATCTATACGATGATGTACAACTACTAAATACAGAGAAACTATTAAATACATTTCCAACAGAGTCGACGACCGACTAAGAACTGAACAAAACAGGGAGCATAAATACACAGTAGCAAACAAGGGAACTAAACGAGACAGGTGTAACTAATCAATAACCAAGGAAACTAACAGGGGAATAATCAAGACTAAACGGAAAGGAATTACAAGAAACATACAAGTCATCAAGAAACAGTACAAGTCACACAAACAAAAAGACAAGTAAACCAAACATAATACTGACAATAGGTGTTTATTTAAAAATCTATTAGTTGAAATATTAATTTCTCATTGCAATGTACTGACTACGTTCTTAATCTTTACTGATATAATTATTTGGTTATGTCAGTAACATGGGTATACTTTTTTTTCCTGAGACTTGTTTATTATGATATTTGATAGCTGAAAATTACAGTAGCCTATTATATGAATGTCATGCATACTGATACAGATATTTTGACCTTCTATAGATAAATTACCTGTGTCATAGGCTTCATTTATCAAAGACAAGGGCATCATTCACAAAAACAGAAAATTACTGTATATTCATCATCTGAGTCTAGTGAAACCTTCACATGTGTGTTTCTGTAGATCTGTAGATTGTGTTCTACTGTATTACTGTGAAGATCCCACATACTGGAGTGTGTTCTTCGGTTTTCATGCCAACTGCGTCTGCTGAAACCAAAGCAGTACATTATTTGTAAATATATTATTTGTAAAACCAACATGCGAGTAAATTTTGAAAGCAATTGCTTAATGTTCTTGGGGTTACACTTTATTTCACTTTAACTAAAGGCCCGTTCACACCAAGAACGATAACTATAACGACAACTATATTTGCGTCCACACCAACAAACGATAATGGTCTGTTTATTCTAAGCTCACGCGCTGCGGTTTCAAAGTGTGTAAAACGTCATTGAACATGTTTTTGCTGTTCTTGTTGCATTTACGCAGCTTTTTTGCAATTATCACAACATGAAAATGTTATTCCTTCACATGCCTAGTTGGGGGACCATCAAAATAAAGTGTTAGCTGCTTATTAAGCAGACGGTCTACTAATACTCTAATGACTGTTAGTTGACATCTTACAAAGTTAGTCTACCTAGAGTTAGTAGAATGTAAAGTTGACTATCAAAATTAAATGTTACCGTTCTTGGCTCTTAGAATGTATAGTAAACACCCTGACAGTTAACACATTTTTACATACATAGAAATATAGAGAGTAAACATGAAACCTGATTCTGGTTCATGCACGTCCCACAGAGACATCCGATCAGTCCGTTGACTACCTGTGCCAGTAAAAGCACAGCCTCTAGGGTACCGATGCTCAACAGGATTGAAAACAGGACCACGTTCCACATCACCACATTCTGCGGTCTCTCGCACTCTCTCCATGATGTCTGGTTAAACAGGTAACTCTCTCTGAACAGAGGAAAGGGGAAAAAGTCACTGCAAAATTAAGTATCCTCAAAGGCCTCTTCTAACTGCACAAGGCCAGTGTTTTTCTCATATTCATGCAGGAGTGATGACAGTGACGACAGATTCCTGCAATAAAGCGAATCCTTATAAACTAAAACTGGCGACATGTGCGCATCAGTTGAAATGAATATTAATGCAGCAATCACACAACACTCTGATTGTCAAGATTCTGTTCAGTTAGTTTTATTTTCATGCACTTTTAGTTTGTTTTTTCTCTGTCTCAGTTTCCTGCCAATCATTAGTTTCTATGGACGCAGATGAATCATCACAGCTGCTCATCATTTGGTTAATTATCTCTGTGTATTTTAGTTCCTCCTTGTTCACTTTTAAGTTGTCGGTTGTTGATTGTGTTTAAGCTTGTGCTAGACACGTTGTTACATTGCCAAAGTCTCTGTGGATTTATTTTGCTCATTAAATACTTTTGTTTTGGAAATTCAGAATCTTCTTCATCTTTGAACCTGACTGATCCTGACACTGAACACCAATCTCTCATCAAACGGCTGTTGCTGCTCTAATGCTTAAAATACCAAAAAATACTATTTCTAAATGTTTTATCGAATGACAAAAGATTTACCAATAGATCAAATGTCACATATATATATATATATATACAGTATATATATATATATATGAACCCCATTTTATAAATATAAATATATATATATATATATATATATATACAGTATATATATATATATATATATAAATATAAATATAAATATATTTTTAAATGACGTGAAAATGACGTGAAAACACAGTTGTAGCGACAATGACCTTCTTGTCACTTAGAGGTGTTGTAGGATTATTTCTGACGCGTGAGATCCAAACAAGTTCTAGTCCAGTACCGCATTTATCCCTTCATTTGTCACAGTTCTGATGCCAAAACACATAATCCACAAGTTAGCATGTCCACATACGATCCTGACACGGTCAAAAATTGTTTGCTTCCCTCATTAGTTACACCAGAGAATGTCTAATATGGCGAGAAGTTTCACTCTCACTACACTTCCGGCTTCTGAACTGGTTGCAGTTCCACTCTGATTCCATATGAGGGCGCTCACAGGACGAGTGCAGAATGAATGGAGGTCAATGGCGGTATACCCCTCAAAATCCACTTTTCTCAGGATATAATTTTTTGTCTAGTAATTTGAATGTTGTATTCGAAAGGAGATGCAAAGAAATTACACATTGCTGGGTGTTAGATTTTTTAGAGTCACTTATTTGCTTTAAAAAGTCTTTCAAAATGTCAATGACGTCAGAATTCTGACGTCATTAGCAGAATGCTAGCGTGTTATGGGCAACAACAACTCAACCTGTAAGAAATCGAAAGGACATAAGTACTCGTTCATTCAACTTTCGACCTAAAACCCATGTTGAACTTGCAAAATCTACAATCAGATCTGAGATTTCTCAACGGCAATCGGGTGAAAGAGACAAATTTAGCCGTCTAGCCCCATTGACTCCCATTCATTTTGCACTCATGGCGAGCGCCCCCAGTGGAACTCTGGTGGTACTACAACCAAAATTCGGTACAATAGGACTTAATAGGGAGTGGGCAGGCTCTCCGTAGACGGGCTCTGGTTACACCGGACTTCACTTGCTCTCTGGCTAACTATAACCCTATTAAACCCACACTCCACCCAGTGTCCAACAGTGGAACTACAACAAATTATAGATAGAGCATAATGGCTCTTACACCAGTACTGTAAGTTGCAGAGTAACAGAACTAGCAGAAAATGACATGACATTTTTGTATATGTCATTTTTGTATTATGTATACACTTTACAAACAAAAAATTAAATGTGTGTGTTTTTCACGTTACTCTGTAGTCCTGTTTAAGAATGGGTAGATAAAGGTCCCGTCTCCCGTGTCACACAGCGGGCCATCCTGCAGGCCGACGGCGGAGACGATCATGCAGTACAGCGCTCCAGCGACACCCAGCACAGACATTAACATGGACAGCATCATCTGCAACACACACACACACACCACTGGCTCAGCTTCTCTCACGCCGCTCTTTGCCAGGGCCAAATGTAGCCAACTTGAAAGTCACAGGAAATTCTGTGTGTCTGATTTTGTTGCAGATACGGATGAAATTACTGTTCACAAATAAATGTTGAAAGAAATGGCAACTCTTGTACATGTGAGGATATATTCAAGAACTTTTTTTTCTGATAAATACAAAGAATGAATAAAGCTTAATTTTGTCCATTGTTTCCCCAAGAATCAAAGCATATATTCTTCACCCATCTCAATCATAGTTGTCACGTACAACAATTAGTTTATTACCAAGAACAAAGCTTTTAATATTTTATCCTTGATTTTAACTGGTCATTCGCAAAATGTAGCGCTGAAATATTTCTGCAAAATGGTTGCATGTTGTGTGACATAAGAGTTTGCCACCCATATTGCAAGTGAACTTAATAAAGATGTATATAAAGAAGACTACTGTATAGAATAGGCTACACATTTTTGAATAAAGATTTAGCAAATGCACATGGTGCTCACACAAAGAGAAAGCGCCTCCAACAGACCTGAACTTTGTGAACGCAAGCAGAGAGTGACTCACCCCACATCTGTTTGCACAGCAGCTCCCCTCGTGCCCTGCAGCCTTCATCACTGAAGCCGGCAAAAACGCCTGCAACACGGACACCAATAACAGGAATCACACTCTGAATGGACATCTCTTTCTTTCAGATACCCTCAAAGCTTCAGACTCACCAACAGTCCTCCCCCGATGACCCCGGGAAAGAACCAGATCTTTTCTGTGATTTCCTCGGTCCTCCACACCTCACCATTGGGAAAAAACAGCAAGATGTTTCCAACTATGGCTAAGAGGCCGAGTGGAAAGAGAAGGTCTCCGGTGCATTTGGCACACTTCCCCGTACACATGATGACCTGATTTGGGTTTGTTGCTTAATCGGGGTAAAGTGAACGTTCTTGTATTAAAATTACGAACCAGAGGAGACTGAGAGTATTCTGTTACATACTATATGAATGATGAGCAACATTCCCATTTTTTATTACTGCATTGTCCAGGATCATACAATAATGGAAAATAATTAAAATACAAACTATTCCAATGTCCAAACTACTATAAACAAAAATAACATATTTTACCTGTTTCCTTGAGTTCTCCTGTTCTGCCTTCCTCCACTCGTTGACTAACGAATCGTTCTAATAGTTCCTGGTGGGGCTAATAATTGTCAAGTAGTTTGTGAAAAGTTGGCGAAAACCAGGAAAGTGTTCAGTATCATGAGACCACTAAAGGTAATGTAAGCAAAAGCATGTATGACACACACAGAAACCTGTCCCTGCGGTCAATGACCCTGTCTTTTTTGAAAACCTAAATCTATGACTCCAAAGATTCCTGTTTACTTATAATGAATGAGACCTACATAATAAATAAAATGTTAATGGGATAAAAAAAAAAACATCATTGAATCCCATTTAAAAATATAACTTCTTACATTATTGCCTCCTACACTTTGTGATTAGGTATTATTATTTTATTTTTATTGAAACAGAAATTAAGGTTGTCTTCCACTGAATGGGTGACATTTCTATCTCCAGGAATTCTAGAACCAGGAACTCTAAAATACATTTTATTATTAAGCACAGAGTCCTGCACATTAAGCTAACTGCAAATTTAAAGTGTATAATTTACTCTTTCCTCTCCAGCGTTCTTTTAAAAAGTTGCCAGCCATATAGCTCGTCCTGGGTCGACATTTCATTCAGTAACATTAGGCAGTTTTGATTTATATGCTGTTTAATGTTAATGATCACATTATTTAACATATACATATGATTACATATGATATCGCTTTTTTTCCGAGTCTTCTTCGCATTCCGGAAAGCCGGAAAATTCAGTCAATGGCGGGAAAAGAGTTAAAAACATTAAAGGCAGGGTATAGGCAATTTGTTCCAGAAACATTTATTGTTATGCTGGTTGCGAGTCTCTTCACATACTGATATCAATAAGTTAAGTGGTCTAAATGTATTCATATTTATATACTGTATGTCGTCTGTGGAAGGCAAAGGACGATAAAATGTTTGTCCTATCATTGCATTCAGTGTCATACCTGCCTGTCAACGTATGTGTTTTCATGGCTCTGCGCACCTGCTCACACAGACATCACACGTCATCAGCGTGTTTCATGCTGTGCAGAGTTAGACAGACGTCAGTCACCGAGCACCACAAACGAAACAGCAGCCGCCTTTACAGTTCCTCCTGAACCAAAACAACCAGTTTATGCTGCATTCACGCCATAACTACTGCAATTTGGAAGAGATGGAAACCTGTGACATTATACTTCGGTTCATGACTCGAATTTAAGCATTTCAATGGCAACACTATCAACGGCGAAATGAATCTGCAGCAGTCAGGTGTTTATTATTATTGTAATGTTATGTGCTTTGAGACATGAGGTTGTTTAACGCCGTCTCTCGTCTCGTGATGATTTGCAAAATCTGCTGTGTGCGCGTTCATGTGTTTTTGAAGAAGGCATGGTTTAATAAAGACTAGCAACACTTAAAAAATAGCATTTGTTGCATGTCCCCACCCTCTATCTCTATACCTTACCATGGAATATAATTACTAAATATTTTTTTTTTGCATTGTTGTGTGACTTTATATCCAATATATGCTTTAAAATATTAAAATATTCATGAGAAATCCAAAATATTTTAGATAAAATACACGTTAGTCGTGTCCCCAGGTTTACTCTAACACATTCCCCCCTCTGAAAAACTTTGCCATGAACACAAGACACTTTTTCAACAGGAAGTTGCATCATATGGATCTTCTGAAGGCAATGGGGCGACCAAAAGTAAATCCTCTCATTTTCTTTTCTATATATTTGATATTTTCTATATATTTCTATATACCTGTCTTAGAAGGTCAATCTCAACATACTGTCCTATTACCTAAATGATTTGTCAGATGTTATTGGTTTATTTAAAAAAATACTACTTTTTGGTAAGTCACTAGAATTCGCTCAGTATCCTCATGCTAATAGCATGTATACCATGTAGCTATCTTTCATGTATTTGCTAATTATATGCTAAAAACTCAGTCCTGTTACCTTTAGTCCTGTAACTCATATAAACCGTAACAGTAGCCGCTTTCCGACCGGAGGAACCTTTTCACAGTTCCTAGAACTATTGGCTAAAGTACCCGGATGTCGGCGTGTTCACACCGCAGGAACTAGGAACGATTTTAGTTCTAGGAACTCCATTTGTAGGAACTAATTTGGGTCCTACTTCAGAGTAGGGTCTAAACCAGCACTATAGGAACTACCCGTGACGTTAGTGTACGCTGATTGACCGAACGCACGCGGAACACCAGCACCCGCCATTTTTAAAACAGCTAGAATGTAAACACACAGATTATAGCCTATATTTACTCCAGAAACTATCTATTCAAACATGGAAAACAGTGATAGATGGGTCTCTAAACCTTTATGCTGAAGAGAAAATCCAACGCAACTTTTGAGGGGACCAAGCCAAACATGATTATGTTTATCTGCCCAGCTAGCAACACTGGACATCAACCACACGGCATAGGCTAATAAACTTTTTTTCATATACTGTGTACTTTCTATAACAGTTCTATCTAATAACATATTAAACTGTACTGTTAGACAGATCGCTAACTAATAAACACAGAGAATGTGAGCATTGTTTGCTCTGGCGTTCTCAGCGCCGCCAAAATAAAGGTCCGTCGCGCCGTCAAAATAAAAGTCACCATGCTTGCGTCACTCCCTTACCCCTCCTACCAGTTCCTATGGCCACTTGGCCAGTGTGAACGCAAACAGCAAAACTGAGTTTGGGGGAGAGTAGTTCTTAGAACTGTTTAGAAGTGGACAGTTCCTATAAGTTCCTGTAACTACTTGGTCGGAAAGCGGCTATCGACAGGGGTGAGTAGCATCCTCTGGTGTATTGATTTATTAGTGTGAATATTAGTTTATGTAATATGATTTACTTTATTTTCGCGTTTTAAAGTTACCGTTACTTCAGTTGTAGACTTATCAGTTTTACAATATGGGAGCCAATCCACCACTAAGTGCTGCAGAAAAGCAGTGACTCGACTGCATCCGACGCGATGCAGACCCAGACAAAAAAAAGAGGAGACAAAAATATTTAGAGAAGGAATGTGAAAAATACAGAAAGGACCTAATCAATGACCTCAGTCAGAGAGAAAAGCACAGATGTCACAGAAAGTGACGCAGACCCTAGTTATCACCAGAGTAAGCTGCACATCCACAGCCAAGCACTTCCAGGTCTACTTTATGAAATGGATCATGTGCCAAAGACTATGTGCTAGGCCCTAGGGTAATGAAAATAGTCATGATAACAGTACACTATGAATTTAGCTATCAGGTCATAGAGATTAATTTACCAATGTAAAAGTGCATTTTCGTGACTATTGCAATGTGTCATTTATTGATGAATGTTGTTTTTTGGGCAACATAATCAAGGGTAGAGAAGACGCCGAAAAAAGAAAGAAGCTTCGTCAACAAATCCAAGAACTAAAGGTTCTGTTGAATCCAGAATCAGAAAGACGTGAGACTGACCGCCCGGTCTGGGCCAAGCATGCGGAAAACCGCCCGATTCCGGTCCCTGGCCGGTCGATCGGTGCATCTGTAGAAGGATATGAAGGTTAACTACACCTACCAGTGAAGGAGGAACAACAGCTCAGACCTTTCTGGGTTGTTCATCCGCCGAGTGATCGGGACATGTGCATGTGCAAGATGCATGAGAATCTGGGTTTTCTTGTGCAGAAGCTACACTACTTGAAAGTGATCAGCGCAATCAATCTGGATTTCCTTGTGAAAGAGATCTCATGTGACACAGAAAATATAAAGTGTATGTATGGAGAATGTTCTGAGTGCAAGGACCTCTCTTTCCCAGTCTCGACAGAGTACAATCCAGAAAATAAAGTGTCTTATATCCAGTGGGTAGTTAAGCAACACAAGAATGACCCTAAATGGCAAAACATCTAAAGTCACAATAAAAAAAAAAGAAGAGTTCTAGACCAATCAAGAAGAACTGCTGGAACAGCAAAACCTGCTTCTGCACAGGTTTTAAGAGACACACTTTTAACATCAACAATCAGTTTATCCACTACAGGGCGCTGAGACAAAGCTTGTTTTGTACTGAGCTGTTCAGACGAGGATTCAATGCCGGAACATGGAACTTCTTTGAGGGAAACCATGGGAAGGGAAGGTGCCCTGAAGATGACAGTCTAGTTAGACATTCCTGATGCTGCAGAGCTGTTTTCTGTGTTTCAAGAGACTTGTTTTTTTTTTGTCAGCGAGGAAACACTTGAGAAAACCATTTCAGAGATGCCCATATATGTGCCACCAGTTCCAGTCCATCAGGTAGTGTCCCTAGCCCATGGAGATCTGATTTAAAGGGGACGTCAGCTGCTTGTGCACAACAACACAACATCTGAACTGTCTGGTGTCATCACAGATACAATGATCTACATACAAACATGTTACGACCCCCGATATAGTCTAGGGGTTCAGGGGTCTAACATAAAAAATTACCATATAATCTATGTGGTGTACAAAGACCCACCAATACAGTTAACTGTGCAAAAAGCCAATACCTTTATTCAGTACAGCAAGGTTATATAGGCAAGAGTGAAGCAAGACAAACACATAAAAAATATAGATAATATATACAGTGGATATATATGCAGAATTTCTGTAAGATGGTCAATACCACAAAGAGGAAGAGGGGACGTGGGCGGCGCCAAAGAAAAGAAAGAAACAAAACCAAACGAAGTCTAACTTTTAAAAAACCTGTAATCCTAACTAAGAAAATAATAGGGGAGGGGAGAGAAACGTCTGGCGTTCTCTTTATCTGAGGTGGTCTTTTCCCATTGGCGACAGATATGATGGATGACATCAGCGCTGATGATGATTGACAGATTACTGGACCAATCACGGGTACCTAAGAAGTGAATGTAAACAAGAGAAGCGGGGAGAAAAACAAACAAAACAAAACAATGTGTGTGTGGGTCAAACAAGGGTTTAGCCAATGGTTGAGTTGAAGTGCAACTGTCACTCAAGGCTGTCACCAAGGGGACAGTGACCCTTCTACACCCAACCCATCCCCCATTGTTTTGCACAAGGTGAGGAGCAGAGAAGAGAATGTTGAGCACTAGAAAAAGGAGTGATGTTTGGACTAATTTTGTGGAAACTTCAGCCACTGAAGCAAGACATTGTTTTCCAATAAAGGAGGAAGCACTTCAATGTTGAGAAGACACCTTAAAAACCTCACATCCCACAGTGCTGTTAGCACACGTTAGAACAGAGAGTGAAGACGGTGGCCCTGCAACAGCTGGAGCTGTTTCCACCACCAGCACCTCTTCAGCTGGATCTTTGACTTCTTTGGCTGGCACCTGGACCACATCTGCAGAATCCAGTACACCAGCAGCACCACCACCACCATCCAAGGAGCAGTCAGGCCAAGGAGGCCACAACAGCAAACCTCTATGAGCTGTTGCATAACACGACCCATGGATCCGATAAGACAGAGCAAATGTAACAGGCTTAAAAAGAACATTCATTCTAATGATATTCAAAGTGTTAAATTACATGAAATTAGAGGTTAATCTACATCAAAATGTGTTTTGGTGCCCTCTAGTAGTGGTTATTATACTGCAGACGTTTGTTATTTTGTCCATGATCGCACACCGTAGTTCAGTAGAAAATGTCTGACACTGCTGCGGCTGAGCGTGTTTCTCCTCTCTCCACTTATTGTGTTTAAATATGTCATAAATGTGTGTTACTCAAAATGTAATTGTTTGTAGTGATTATATCAACAAATGCACAATGCGTTGGATGGTTTTAAATGTTTGATGAAACTTTGTTTAGTAATTATCATTGTGCCTCATATAATGAAATTAACATGTGCTGCTGCTAATGTAGCCTCAGATGGCTAATTGGAAAACACAGTTACCTTTAATGAGAGTGAAAAGCGTTCATTTCATGTTTTTCTTATTTCAGTTTTTTATGTCTGCAGTATGCATCAACTGGTGTATTAATACATGTTGGTGTATTCCTCAGACACCATCATCGTTGCTGCGGAGAATAAAAAGAAAAGAACTGACAACCAGAGTATTTGTGTGCGTCATCATTTTGGAGTTTGCAGCGTTTGTTAAAGACGACAATCGTGGCACAAACTAGATGAGGCTCTGGTCAAAATGATTGCTTGTGACTTTCAGCCATTTTCTATAGTGGAGGATTTAAGGAATATTCATATCTTCTGGACCCATCATACAGCTGTAATGCCTAGGCTGTATGTCAAGTGAACAACTGACATAATGGACAAAATCAAGAGTGCATCTGCTGTATGTCTTACAACTGGACCTCTGTGACTACCTCAAGTTACACGGCCGTGATTTGCCATTTCAGAGAGGATTTTCAGATGATCACAACAATCACAAGATTTATTGAAATCAAAGAGCCAATCATCTCCATCCTGGCTCTCACTAACCACCAACCTTGTCACCAGAGGAATGGGAAATCGCCAGAGAAATCGTGGATATTATTCATCCATTTGAGGAGGTCACCACCGAAGTTTGTTAGCTTGTTTTTTGTTTCCATTTAAAATTTGTGATTAACATTCATATTAAAACAACATTTTAAACTCTATATCTCTTAATGCTGCATGTTTTCCTGTAATCTTATTTTTAACAGAGAAGTATGTGTAACATTGATTGTGGCTTTGTTATATGTACAGTATGTAAACAGTTGTACATTTTTGTAGGTTTGTGACTGCCTCCAAAATCATTTTGATGACGAGGTCTTCAGAGGATTGTTACCCGGTGTCAAAGGAACCAGCTTTGCACCTGTTAAAAAACTAGTGGACACCCTGATGTCAGAAATGACAATAAGGTTTGGCAGAGTGAAGCTCATTGAGAAGCTTGCTGATGCAACATGCTTGGATCCAAGGTTCAAAAAGCAAGCCTTTGTCAACCACCAGGCAGCAGAAGAGACCGTAAAGAGGGTTACAGCAGCTGCCGAGTGAAGAGGAGAATCCTCCAGGTTCTGGTGCGACTTCCAGTGCAGAGGCTGTGTTTTGGGAAGACTTTGATGAGAGGGTAGCAAGCTTGAGGCCTTCTGCTGCCACGTCAGATGCTACGGTGGAGATGCGGAGACACTCTTATCCCGCACGTCAGACCCTCTGGCATGGTGGAGGACATGTTCACCCGTTTACAAAAGCCTTCCTGAGGTCATTAAGCCTAGACTTTGCATTGTGGCCACATCGGTGCCGTCTAAAAGAGTGTTTTTATAAGACTGGGCAGATTATCTCAGACAGAAGAAACAGGCTCGGCCCATCCAAGGTCCGAGTTCAATTCAAACATGCCTTAAAGCAGGCCCTTAAAATATATCCACAGTGTGTTATAAGTATCACCACTATATTCAGTTTAGTTTCATTATTATGGACTTTTAGTTTGATTTCATTCTCATCATGTGCTCCTTTGTTTGGTTTTCCCGCTCCTCATTATTAGGTAATTTGTGCCAGCTGCGTTCTGTTAATCATCCTCGTTTGTGCTTGCTATATAAGTTGGTCCCTCACATTCGTTCTGTTTGGTCTACGTTGCTTTAGTGTGTGTTGCCCTGCCTGTTTGTTTATTCGTTGTATCTTTGTCATTAACACTTAAATCTGAATCTTGCCTTCCTGCAACCACCTGTGACAAAAAGATTGTTTTTAATTTATTATTATTTATTATTTATTTGAAAAGCCTGGCTTGTTGTGCAATATTGTTTTTAGGCTTTATATTGTGATTTTAAGTTAAGGTCTGTCCATATAAATTTCCCTCATCCACTTCACGAAGTGGAACGCACTTCAGAATGGCGGCAGGGATTCCACCGAGGGGAAGTGCTTAGGGAAGTTCGCAAGTGCGTGTCTAAAAGTGGACTGGAACTCACATGTCTGTGGACATCGTTATTTCCAAAGCCGGTGCTGGATAAACAAATAGCGTGCGTGTGTGTGAGGCTGCGGTAGGCTAAATTATTTATGACAGCGGTAATGGACAATTCTGCTTCCAACCTGTAGGGGGACCGAAGAGGAAAAGGTGTTGTTTTAAATAATGGCACATTTAAGTTATATTGGCTGTGTCCAAATTCAGGGTCTGCATCCTCCTTAGGATCCTTCCTACCCGGTTGAAGGAGGAGGGGTCCTCCGACGACCGCAAAACCCGGAAGTCGGTGTTTGTGAATTTGGACAGCCTACCCTTCTTTCAGTTCCCGTTGCTCATATCCTGTCGCCTAGCAACCGTGACAGCGCTAAGCAAGAAGCGGGAAAATGGACAAACGAGTTATTCTCCTCATTTTAATTATTTTGGAAGAAATAAATCAATTAAATCAATTAAATACTTTCTTTGCTCGTTGTCGGAGAGTTTTTTATATCAGACTACAAGACAGTCATATCCAGGTAAGCCATTATAGCCTATTTTTATTTATGTTTTTAAGTATTCTGCTAATTTCCCCTACAAATTCATTGAGCCGAAGCATAAACTTTAGCTTGTTTTGTCAGAGAAACTCTATCTATCTAAATAATTATATAGATATAGATTATATATATATATATATATATATATATATATTCTGCTAATTTCCCCTACAAATTCATTGAGCCGAAGCATAAACTTTAGCTTGTTTTGTCAGAGAAACTCTATCTATCTATCTATCTATCTATCTATCTATCTATCTATCTATCTATCTATCTATCTATCTATCTATCTATCTAAATAATGATAGAGATATAGATTATATATATATATATATATATATATATATCAATAATATGTATATAATTATTCATGTTATATGTATAATGTGCATTGTATAAAAAAATAATTGGAGTTTTGATATTTAAATTTGTCTTAAGGTAGAATAATGCTTTTATCTGTTAAACACTTATTCTAATGTACTAATTATATTATGTATTTGTTCTCTACTTTTCCTTAACCAGACCAGACCCCGTTACTGCAGGATTAACCTGAATGTCCCAGTTTTGGACCGTTTCTTCAGCCAGGAAGATCCCCGACCAGACTTTCGGCTGAGCAGGGAGTCTCTGGCACTGTTGCAGAACCTCCTGAACCAGGAGAGAAGACATGGGTGGGGTGCTACAATAGAGACCCTGGTGTTTCTCTTCTGGTTGGCCTGTGGAGCATCCTACAGGGTGGTCTCAAGAGTGTTTGGGATGTCCACCGAGTGACTGAGGAGGTGGTGGCCATTCGCCACAAGGTCATCTTCCTCCCGAAGACCCCGGAGCACCTGGAAGAAGTGTCCCGCGGGTTTGCAGGGCTGGCACGCCACAGAGCTTTTATCAAAGCTGCAGGTGCCATCGACGGCTGTCACATCCGCATCAAGCCTCCGAGCGGCCCTGATGGTCAGTGCTACAGAAACAGGAAACTGTTTCCATCCATAATCCTTCAGGCTGTTTGTGACCATCAGGGCCACTTCATCGATACGTACGTGGGCTGGCCTGGATCACATACAGGGCCACAGCCCACTGTACGCTCAGTCATCCTACCCTCCTCCAGGGCATTTCATCTTGGCCGATGGAGGATATCCATGCCTCCAACGGCCTCTCCCCCTCGTCACTCCTTACAAGAGGCAGGTGCAAGGTGTGGGAGCCCAGCGCTTTAACAGCCATCATTCCAGGGCACGCTCCATTATAGAGCGTGCTTTTGGAATGATGAAGACAAGGTTCCGGTCCATCTTCCTGCAAGCGCTGGAGGTGCACTACACCTTTGTTCCTCATGTAAGTTACCAGCCAGTGTTATATTAAATTTTTTTTTTTTCAATATCACAATATACTAAATTTATATATGCTATTGCAGGTTGTGACAGCATGCACCATCCTTTACAACATCTGCCTCAGTGCCGGAGACGTGTTGGCACCTGAGGATGAGCCTGAGGACGATGTGGAGGAAGATGAGGGGGAGGCTGACATGGAGGCCGTCAGCGGTGCTCAGTGGCGGGACCAACTCTGTGCTGAGGTGTCTGCCCTGGAGGTTGTACCACCAGGTCATGACTACCTTTAACAAGCAAGTAAACAATAACTTTAATATCTTATTTAAAAAGTACTTTGTCATGAAAGGATTGGATTTAATTTCTCCTTTTTACATATTTATTAATGCATGGTACAGATGTGACAGCCGTTGATTGAGTCGCTCTGCAAACCCTGCTGGTGGACAATGTAGTGGACAATGGGAGGAGACATCCTGAAGCTCTCTGCAGACCACCCTGTGATGTTTCACTGGCCAACCAGAGGACCAGCCACGGATCTCTGCTGCACTCCATCCATGTCTCTCATCCTTTCAGCGGCTCCGGCAACACTGCCAGGGACTCCCGTTGTAATTAAACATAAAAATGGTCCAATACCTGGTCACTCAGATTAATCCTGCAGTGATTTGTTAAAATCTGTTGTCCTGTAAATAGTTTCTGTATGTTCTTGAATTTTGTTACCTCAATTTTGTTTTCTGAATGTTATTAAATAATTATACACTTAATTTTCTTTACAAATGTTCCCTTTACTTTGAAAAGTATGGAAAATAAAAAAGAAATACAATGCATGAGAGGTATTTCTTTCAAACAATTTATTTCAAACAACTGAAGCTAACAATGGAAAAAATTTAATCCCTTCCACCCCAAGAAAACAAAAAACAATTATTTGGGGACCAAACGCTCCAGAATGGAGAAGAGCCTGTCCATCCTCTCCTGGCTCTCCTGTGCCCTCCTCTCTTCAGCCTGTGCTCTCCTCTCTTCAGCCTCTCTCTGCTGCCTCATGTCCTCCCTGATGAGGTCTAACAGCTCCTGGTCACTGTCCCTTCTCCTCTTCTTCGCTGCTGGCTGCCTATCTCCTTCCCTCTCTTCTTCCTCTCTCTCCTCTTGGTCACTCACTGCTGCACTTGGCCCTGGAGTGTCCACAGGGATGGAGGCAATAAGGACAGGGGGGCAAATTGAAGGCCTTTGTCCTAAAACCTCATCCATTTGGACAAACCAGGGCCAAGTAGCAGCAGTGGGCTTCCCACTCACTCCCTCTCCTGACCCTGGATACTTGCATTCCTAAAGACAAGTAAAAATCTAAACTGTTCACAAAACATGTAAGCTTAAACCTAGGATTTTTTTTTAACTGTTACTAACAAAAATATTATTTTCTATATATGGACATACTTTATATTTCTTTTTTAAATTGTCCCACTTTTTCTTTGCTTGGGCTGGTGTCACTTTACCAAACAGGCCCATCTTCTCCAAAACTATCCTAATGTAGGAGAAAAAGAGAAAATATTGGAATTGTGTTAATCACAGATATCAAAACGACAATTGTGGAACAATACTGTACAGAATTATACTACAACAGGACAAAACAAGAGAAGTAAGAAAATATTTCAGCTGTTTAATGACTGCAGGAAATGTTATCTGTACTGCCCTGCCATATTAGGAGGGACCTGCTATTTCGTGACAGCCAATCAGTATCGTCCAACGTAGTAGCAACCAATCACATTTACTTGGAAGTCAAGCGACAGCAGCCAATGGTGGCGCCGGCGAATCTTCAGTAATGGCGGCGGTGTTTGGCTCGGTAAGTTCGTATATATTATCAGATTAATAAATAATTGTTGCTCTGTACGTTGGAGTTTAACTTTTATGTTAGAGACAGTGTATCTGTGACTACTTAAGTTGAATTGGTTAATTTAATCATTTGTAGAAACGCAGCTTGTGCACCGTGTGCTCCTGGTTTGTGAGGGACTATCATTAACTTCAAATACTACGTTACCATTATCATTAAATATTAGCGTTTGTTAACATGTTAACTTAATCTATTGATTAGAATAAAGCTCATGCTGATTTATTGGAATTATTGACAAGCTCAGCCTTGATGATACACGTGCAGCGCTAACAAAACATATCCCAAATGTGCCATGTTTTAATACAAAACACCATTTTAATCAACATTACTTCACCATAATCTAAACTTCTGTTTTTTGTAGTTTTTTTTTTTTTTTTTTTGTTCAGGGTGTTCCAGCTCAGTTGGGATCTGTGGACTGCGGTGTATTCATGCTAATGGTAAGTTATTACAGTGGTTTTGTTTCCCCATAACTTTTATTTTACGGATAACCCAACATCCATAATAATTGTCATCAAAAGACATCAGGCTGATCTCAATGAATTTTGTTTTTCAGGTGTGTGTGAGTGATTTCTGTAAAAAAAAAAAAAAAGTCTCCCTTTGCTTTGAACTTTGATCGTCGTAACTTATTCATATTGCAGATATTGTTTATGCTCTGACAGCAACATTACTCTAAAGCTTCTTTCTTTCTTTCTTTCTTTCTAACTTGTCTATCTTTTTCTAACATCTGTCTTTCTTACTAATCTTAAGGTTACAGGGGTTAAACACTATGTGATCTGATTCACAGAATTGTACTTTTATGTGTATTTCTTTAAAGTGAACATTATCTGTACTACTTTTGGAGGAACTGCGATTCCCTTGTGCTTTTGTGTGTGTTGAATGCTCTGTTCAGGTCTTGTGATATGCAGCAGCTGACCCCAAGACGCCTTTCTACGACCTCCAAGGTCATCATCGGACCATCTTGGACTCGGATGACAATGTCGACTTACCCTCCTATCTATACATAAGTGTAGAATTGTTTTAACTTTGTTCTTTTGCCAATGAGAAGTAGCCAACATGTATGTACTGATGTCAATCATGCCTTCGGAAATGGTGTAACTGGTGTGAGATTGTGTGTACAGTAGAGTCTCTGGCCTGCGACCCCGTGAGAATTTGACACCTGGCTCTACCAATGAAACTATTCTTCAGTAAATTTGTACTTATTTGATTGAACCTCACGACTCCTCGTCTTCTTTCATCATATCTGGTCCTGGGTCTTTAAGCTGTTATTCCCTAACACTAGAAACATTGTAAATCATGTTAAACCGTGCTAGAACATTGTAAAACTTTTTCAAACTTTCTGGCTAGGCTTTTTCAAGCCAACTTAGTTTTTCTATGAACTGTAACATCTAGTTCAGAATTGTTGTTCATTCTGATTTCAGAACAACAAATATCAAGCCTGTTTTTAAAGTTATAGCTGTTTTATAAAACAAAGACAATGTATGGAAATACTACAAATGTAAAACTGAACTTAAATGATAGCAAAATATGTTTTTTGGGTCATTGAGAATTTTTTATTTTTCCTTTTAGACAGGACTTTCATTATTTGTTTAATGAATGTTTATGTATGTTTAATAAATATACAATATTATTATATAGGCATTCATTTATGTATATATGTCATTATTTGACAAGCATGTACACAAATTATATTTATACACGTACAAATTCATAATTTCAAGTGTAGCTTAATGTTTGTTTTTTGTACTATGTCTATGATCTTTGTTACTTAATTTATATTTGATAAACCTTTTTAAATCAATTACAAAATAATTACAAATGTAAGTATTTTATTTAAATAAGTACTAAAATAATATATATACATTGATATAATAATTTATTTGCCTTGCTAAAAGCGGCATCCACCTCCGACTTCCGGTTATTAGCGGCAGCTGACGTCAGCTGCCAGTGGCAGCTACTTCCTGCTGCCAGCTGCCGATTTTTCGCTGAACCCCTACTGACAAAATGCCTAACTAGACAACCACTGAAAAAAATTTTTTTTTTGAAAAGCCAGTTTTTAAAAAACTTACATCGAAAAGCATACTCCTCTCCCTCTCCCACTCCGCTACCGCTCGCTTCATCCGCCATTACGCTCTGCCGAAAAGAATTATGGGATAGGTAGGACGGGAAAGGATCCACCACACCCATCCTTCCAATTCGGGGAAAAGGAGGACGTATTTGTGGGCCGCATTTGAAGGATCCTACGAATTTGGACAGCCTTCGTCGCGGCGCTGTGACGTAACATCCTTCAAATGAGTACTCCGAAGGATGTAGACCCTGAATTTGGACACAGCTATTGTTATACTAGCTTCTGTGTCTTTTCAGTTAAAAAACAATTTGTAAACCTTTTAGATTATTTATTATGGACTAAAACATAGTGAGTGACTCAAAATTATGCATGAATCCAAAATAGCCTACATTTCTATTTAAAATATATATATATATTTTTTTTTTATTCAGTATAACACAAAGGACAACACAAATCATATAACAAGGATATAGCCTATCATTAGTGAAAAATAAATTACAGCTGATCCAAAATTAGAAATTGTTAAGTCAATATATTTCCCATAAACTATTTGTATATGGCTATGATATTTACTGAAGATTAGAATCCACTCTCAATCTTTGCTTTAACTTTTGCTTTTCTAAAACATTAAAAGCTTTTGCTTTGCTACAACATTAACCACATTCGATGTTATAAAAAATAACCATCATAACAAACTGTAAAACTGTAAAAAAAAAAAAAAAAAAAAAAAAAAAACGCGGTCAACACAAAATTGACGAATCAGTCTCTGAGACAAACTCGTTGTTCCCGAGTCAATTAAAGATTCGTCACACCACTAGAACACGCCGGACTGAGTGGCAGAAGAGCTGCTGCATTACTGGATTTAATAGGGGAAAATACGAGACCGTGAGTAAAACAAACTATTATCAGTTTAAACTAAAGGTTGGACTCGATAGTGTTCCTTACAATTTACCAAAGATCCAGTGATCCATGGATATTGACATGCAGCCAGGAATCGTGTTTCCTGACATCTGTGCCTGATTTCGACGCCAGGGAAATAAAGCAAATTTCCCTGTGAACGCAAATACAATAATGGTAGTTCTATCAGTTATATAGTTCATATCGTCCACCCCTAAAACTTGTATAGTTTTTGTCAGTGTTTATTTAAAAACATCCAATTATACAGAATATTAGATGGTAGATATTTAATTGATGACAATACAATATAGGGTATGATTTTACCCCTAAATTCAGCATATTCACACAAAATGATAATTCCTACAGTAAATCCACGTTTCGCTGCCTGGAGTCATTGTTAATGTGAATTGCAGCGATCCATTTGCTTCTCTTTTCTGTAACGTTAGCTTCTCCAGTCTGTCAAGATATACCTCAGATTTCTTGTCAAATCTATTTGTCAAATCAGGATGTGCCTGACTATTTTTCTCAGATATTGCTTGTAGATTTGACAAAAAAAAAAAAAAAAGGAATTAGGGGTTGGAGCAAAACTGTGCAGAGCTGTGGCCCTCCAGGAATTGAGTTTGAGATCACTGTTTTAAATTTTAAGACTGAAATAGTATTTTCTTGCAAAAAATATTTGGTAACACTTTACAATAATTACTCATTTCGAAACATTAGTTAATGCAGTAACTATAAATTAACAACAAGCAAAATATATTTACAGCATTTATTAACCTTTGATAATGTTAGTTAATAAAAAATAAAAAAAACATTTTAGTTCACAGTGCATTAACTAATGTTTGCAAATACAACTTTTGATATTAAAAATGTAGTAAATGTTGAGATTAACATTAACTATGATTAACAAACAGCATATAATTATTGTTCATTGTTAATGTAGGTAATTAATGTTAACAAATGAAACCTTGTTAGTAAGTGTTACCAAGGTTTCTAATCAATTTAGCTTTATTTACAACTTCAAAGCATATATTTTTTTACAGTGTAGTTGAGCCCTCTTTCCCTGTGATGCCCAGAAGGGACAATCCTTGCTCCTGGATATCACTGAGTGTACTCATTTTCCAGTTTGATTTTGAGGTTGTGGTGTATCTACCAACTCCGTTATTTGTCCTATGGAAGACAACACTCCATGGGATCCTGTGAATCAGGCAAGAGGTGGCAGTTGAAGGGCCAGTTCAAGTTGATCAGGTTAAGAGCGTGACTGCAGTGCTGCTCAGCCGTGGAGCAGATGGACTGGCACGGCTGCAGAACTCCACTCTGAGGGCTACAATGGGGCAAAAACATACCGCATACTAGCCGCCGAAAAGATTCAAAGCAGGCAAGCTCCATCAGCACCTGCAATAATATCAGAACAAATTTCCCAAATAAAAAATGTGAATTGTATTGTTGATCAAGACAACTCTCTTGACTCATTGAGAACGTGCTTTCTCACCCTGTACTTGTGCAGAATAGAAGCAGCCTCTCTCTGATCAGAAACTGTCAGCCAGATGTTTGGAAAGGATGTAAGATTGTAGCTTAGACCTCTGCACATTTCAACCCGGATGGGCTCACAAGGTGAAGCTGAGAAGAAAACAAAAACTAAATAAGAATGTGATTCTTCAGTGAAAGAGACTTTTGACTACTAAAAAAGTAACTTTTTAGCATGATGTTTCAGTTCAAGGCTTTGCATTATATGGTCAAGCACAGTATGTTAGATATTAAATACGTCACATACTCTCTGTCTTTAAATAATATTAGCACATAATACAGTAAAACGGGAAACAACACGGTTACACATTTATTTATATATTTTTAAATATATTGTCGAACAAACAATGAACTATTGTGTTGGTAACCATTACCATAAACATGATTAATGCTGTTTTCAAATTTTGTGAATGATGACTTTAATTTTTGGATGAACTATACCTTTAACTGGGTTTTTAATTAAAATGGAATAAGAAATTATTCTTTTAATGAAATAATACTCTAAACAAGGAACTAAAACTGCCAGTAGGTGGCGGTAAATAGCTAAATAAAGGGCCTTTCACACCGGACGCGTAACGAAAAAGCGAAACGAATAAGCGAATAGTTCTGAATTTGCGACGTCTGTGACGTTCAGAGCTTCAACATTCCAAAACTTTCGCGCCGACAGCTGAGAAAACATGGACACTTCATCATCATCATCATCATCATCATCCAGTGAAGACGAGCCTTAGGGGAGTATGCTAATGTCCACTTTTAGTTTCCTTTTCCTCTCTCCTTTTTCTCACACAGGTGTCCCTGAGGTTTTTCCAGTTTTTTTGCATCTTCAACTAAACACAGTGCGTTTTGTAATGTCACTACACATTACATGCAACACACGAAGTAACAAGTTAAAATCATTCGACTAGAAACTGTAACTATCACACACAGAATGTATAGTATACTAAAAGCAGCCCTAAATAGTTTCACTACATTTTGTTACATGTTCAAAGTAAACACGGTCTCTGTCTCTATCTTTGACGATAATAGTGTTAGCTTTCTCTCCCAAATGTAGTTTAGCCTGCTAGCCTACACAGCACAGGACTATACAACGACTAAACTATCACACAGCATACTCACAGTCGTGATAACCGAGTTGGTTGGCAATGCTACGCCACACATTGTCTTTCAAATCGTGGTCCTTGTAGTATGTGATTGGCTGAAGCCTTTTCTGTCGCCGCAAAAGTAAAAAAAAAAATTGACATCGAAGCGAAAAAACATAAAAGTCGTTTTTCCGCCGCAGCACATTCGCGTTCGGTGTGGAAGCACTCATTACACACACAGCTGATCACAAAATAAAACCATCGCGCGAATTATTCGTGCGTCAAAATCGCGTCCAGTGTGAAAGGACCTTTAGTCATTAATTCAAATGGCTGATTAATGCAGGAATGAAGACGATAGGTGTGTTTGACCTGAAGCGATGCTGTGCAGACTGATCGGTGTATGACATCAAAGTACCGTGACAGTGATTCAAAAGCATACAGAGCCGTCAGCTCTCTAATCGCTCTCGTGGAACTTTACTGTCATACACTGATCGGTCTGCGCAGCACCGCTTCAAGCCGAACAAGCCTGATGGCTCTCTTTATGAATGGGCCATTGAATCATTGGTTCACCCGACTGATTCACTCAGAATTCAATCAGAAACACTGTTGTTTTGCTTGGAGATGCACAGTCATTCTGCTATGGCTTTATAGGTAACAAAAACAGACAATATTGTGTCTAAATATAACACAATATTAATTTAATTTCTTATTTATTGATCTGTTGCATAAAATCAGTATCACATTTGCACTCGTGTTATTTGGAACAAAAACTAACAAGAACCATATCATATGATATAAATATGAGACAAAAACTCATACAGGGGTATTTTTTGTCCCAACATCTTGAATTTTTGGGGCATATTTCGGTGCATCATGTTCGTCACCATCAACTGTATGAAATGTCACATGACCTACGTTAGGTCTGGGGCGTTGCGGTTGCATTAAATGTATTAAAAATTGTAAGGCATTCTTTTTTTTACCCTAACTAATTTATTAAATTAATGCATTGAATCGACAGCGCTAATA
The DNA here is from genome assembly GCA_021464565.1 of Rutilus rutilus. NCBI lineage: Eukaryota > Metazoa > Chordata > Actinopteri > Cypriniformes > Leuciscidae > Rutilus > Rutilus rutilus. Next base: position 4,235,956 of record JAJAQA010000008.1, on the reverse strand, counting down.
TTTATATATTCTCACTGAAAGGAGGGTAGGTAGAGTTAATGCAGTCATGCTCATCTGCCCCGTCTGCGCAGTCACTCCATCCATCACACCGCCAGTCCTGGTGAAGACACTCCCCAGAGCCACAGGCAAACTGTGTTGGACTGCATGTTCCTTAAAGCAGAAAGACATGACGCAGTGCAGCTTTACAAACTGACAAACTTTACAGAGCTTTACAAACATAGAGGTTCACAAAAAGCTGTGGAGTCTTGTGGTACTCACTTTCTGAAAGAGATATGGCCTTAAATGATGCATAAAACCCACTGTCAGCAACACCATCATCTGCCACAAACACAACAGTCATCACAGGTCCAGAAGAGGTCAGATCGGGAGGCAGCGCTGAACCACAATACCTGCACAGAATGATAGTGATGCATAATATATTGAAGTGAAGAATTCATTATAAAAATCCAGAAAGGACTGTGCGATGGTTAGGATTAGTATGTCAGAAATACTGTGATTTCTTTTGCTTCTGTGTTAAGTGTAAGTAAGACCTGTGTGTGTTGAGGAATGGGAGTTTATGTACAACAGGGCAACACTTTAGAATAGGTCCATCATTAAAGCTACACTGTGTAGGATTTTCTCCCATCTAGCGGTGAAATTGTTTATGACTACCAACTGAATATTACTTTCTAGCCCCTCCCATTCCGAGGGCGTTTTGACTACGGTGGCCGTGCTATTTCAAATCTGCCGGCAGTCGCGAGTAATCTCCCCCTCGCATTCGTCACGGTGCCACTGAGTGTAAAAACGCGAAAGGCGAAGCTTGAATTTCCAGGTATGTCCCTCTTTGGCTAATGTATTTTCAAGATGGAGATGTATTTTCAAGATGGCTGCCGCCATTCGAGCGACTCGCTCGTATGTATTCTAAATGGCAGATTCTACGCTTACGAGAATACTTGATTAGTTGGTAGAAGTAATTACACATTAATGAGCACATATCATTTTGATAGAACAAAGTGTTTTTTTTTTTTTGCTAAGAATCAACTTAAAAAATTACACAGTGTAGCTTTAATGAATAACTACACAGGAACAAATGAGTAACGCACTATTAACATTCTACTATTAGCTACTATTATCTAACAAGAAACTGATTAACAAATTAGTAAGTAATAGCACTCAGTCGGATAAGGTAATTCACTATTAGCTAATCAGTAACTACTATTTTTTTCATACCTCCTAGAGGATTACTTAGAACTACTATATACAGGTTCATAATTTATGTGAATATTGCATAATATATCATTAACTCTAAAGTAAAGGTCGTGGTAACCCACTAGTAATGACTAGTGGGTCATTACCAAATATTAAATATTACCAAATCCTTTAGAATTAATTACTAATTATTTGGATCAGTATTCTAAAGTGAAAATCATGGTAACCCACTAGTAATGCTCAAGTGTTACTCAAGAAGCCATTACTATCCAAAACCTTAAAAAAAACTCAAAAGCGTACACTGATTTCAGTCATTACTAGAGTGTTGTCATCATTATCAGAGTGTTTCACTTTAGAAAAAAACAATTCTGGGTTTGGAGTGTGGCGGGGTAAACTTGTATAGAGGTACACGGGGGACCATAGCTAATATTGTAACTGCAGAAATGCATCATCACAGTCTGTAAAAAGGATCAATTGCTGTCATTCTGCGCTGTCTCCTGACAACTGTATGATTACTCCAGTTCATCAAATACAACTCTCCCTGAAATGGTCATTTAGCTGCTCTATAACACAATTCAAGTAAGCTTCAAGATAATGCACATAATGTAGTTGATAAAAATTCAATTCAGATATGTTAGACTGTGTAGTGATGAATTTTAGAAGAAAAGGTTTGAAATGTAGACAAAAAGAAGCAAAAAACGTAGTGAAGTATTCTCACCTCCCCAGCACAGTGTTGGGAACCGTGTCTGTACTGTCGTAAACCTCCACATAGTCAAACTCACAGACATCCTGCGTTTCCAGACTGAAATTCTGAAAGCTTAGTCTTACAACTTGTCCATCTTCCACAGATATTTGCCACGTACACAACTATAAGAGAGCAGTCAAACATTAAGTAGTAGAGATAACTTAAATAATATGATAGAAACAGTTATGCAACAGAAACAAATAATAGTTACTGAATAGTTGGCCTACTGAACCAATATGTTAATAGATCAGTGCACAGCCAGGCTGGCAGGACTGGTCAACAGCTCCATATGTAATACTTATTTCATATACCAAGATGTTTCCCAATCATAGCAGTGGGTATTTGCATTGAAATCTTAAAAGAGACATGCCTTTTAAAAACTGACCCCTGGTTTCACAGACAAGGTTTAAGCCTAGTCCCAGACTAAAATGTATGTTTGAGCAGCTTTAACTGAAAGCAACTTGCAGTGGCATATCTTAAAATATACCCTTGCCATTGTTTTGTCTCAAGATGCACACCAGTTATGTTTTTATTTTTCCTAAGGAACGTTAATAAATGCTACTCAAATGCTCTAAGTGAACTACGGCCTAATTCTGACTTAATCTAAGACCTGTCTGTAAAACCAGGCCTGAGTGTTTTAAATCAGGGGGTCAGAAACTGAAAGTTCACAAAAACATATCCGCATAATTCAACTACAGTGGTTCAACCTTGCGTGCGTCTTCCTCTGCTTGTAGGTCATATGTCAGAACGCCAGAACGGAGACTGATACAGAAGAGAAGAAATTACTGAATAATACGATATTTTGTTTTTTCAAAAAGTTTTCTCGTCGCTTCATAAAATTAAGGTTTAACCACTGTAGTCACATTGACTATTTTAACGATGTCTTTCCTACCTTTCTGGGCCTTCAAAGTGTTAATTAAATAGCTGTCAATGGAGCCCCCCCTGAGCCATCGGATTTCATCAAAAATATCTTAATTTGTGTTGCGAAGATGGTCTTACGCATAGACATAATTAATACATAGACGCCCTATTGGCCGCTGGATCGTACGTCAACGGCGCCGCCATATCAAAAATGCCTGCTTGTGTGTTGCTTGGGGCTGTGCAAATCGCAGCACAATTGAAAACAGGTCTTGGATAATTACCTTTCACAAGCAAGATTGAACATTTGTTTCTGGTTGTATTTGGTCATTATATAATTAGTAATAGTAACGTTAGTTGGCCACCGGAGTCAGTCAGACTAAAATAGCTAGCAATAAATAAATGATTGTGTGACAGTGACAGGATGTCAATTTTAGACATACGCACGAAGCGTAGTAAGCCATAGGGTATTTTTTTTTTTTTAACAAATAATGCATTATAACGTAGGACAGTAGTATTTAATAGTGCATTGAATGTTGCCACAGGCTTGTATAAAATTATACAGTGATCCAGTGGGAAAATTAAACCATTCATTTTTACATCTTATGTTTTCAATACATTTTTTGTTAAAGTTTTGATTTATTTTGTGTTTTGTGTCTTTTAAATTATTTTTGTCTATATTTTTGTTTTATATACATATACATATTAGTGCTGTCAAATTGATTAATGCCACAACTGTACAAAAAAGATCACATTTCTCAAGTGTGTAGAACTAAAGGTAAAAACACACCTGGGTGTAAAAAGGCAAAGTCAGTGAGGATGAAAAAGTTACAACAAAATAAGTGTGCATCAGATGGATGTGAAAGACTTGTCTAGTAATGAAACTACTGATATGAAGTTGGCATTGCATATAATGACTAATAAAAAGGAAGTGGTTACGTTTACATGCACAACTTTTGTTTTCAATCGGACTGAATTCATTCCGATTGGTGAATCCGAACATAGTGTTTACATGAACGCTAAACATGTATATGTCACAAGCTTCAAATCCGGATAGATTTTTTGACGTGCACACTGCACGAATATACAGTTTCCCGCTGTTTGTGCATAATTCTTCTACATTGATTCTTTATTTGTTTTAAACAGCAGACTTAATATTTATCCATTTCTGGTCATAATTTGGAGACAATGAGCATATGAACTGTTGTGCCGTGCTGCTTATATGTATAACGCTGTAAAAATGGCCAAAACAGTGGATGAGAGTCTGAAACAAGGACTGGTGGGACGTTGTCCTGCTCCACTTCTCAGACGCTGAGTGAAAGGAGAATTTTAGAATGATGGGACACTCATTTATTAACATCGAAGTGCTACCGGTTGCAGTACAATATAGTCACAAACTAGCAATACACTCCCACATATTTTGCTATTCTGACTGCACTTATTTCCGTCATTGGTATAAGTAGCAGTGGGTGTGGTTATAGACAAGAAATTTTACACCATGTTGACGTTTCTGTAGTCATTCTGCAATCCTGCAGCCTGAGCCCCTGTTGTGAAACCACCCTTACAGGCAGTTTTTAGGTATTGGGCTACTTTTAAGTTGTTGCTGTGGGTAAAACATTTTTTCTGCGGGTTGATTTCCACCCCTGTAAGTATGATTTCGGTGCTCCAACACCCCCAAAACACCCCCCATGTACAAATTCAGTGAAGAATTGGGCTATTTTTTGGCTACTGTTGACTGCCCATTGGGCTACTTTTGTTGCACAGACCTGGAAACCCTGCCTAAAGGTGTCATTTTAGTCAAAGTAAAAATTAACAAGCAAAGGGAAAGACTAGGCTACCTCTCTATGTTGTCCCAACCCCAAGTTGGGACAGTATGGAAAATGCAAAAGAAAATAAATAAATCATTTGTCATTTGAAAAATCGATTCACCCTGTACTATATTGAAAACACATTATTAACACATTATTTGATGTTTTACTTTGTGAATTTAATTTATTTTTGAAAATATACACTCATTTCAAATCTGATGACTGCAACACGTTCCAAAAACGTTGGGACAGAGGCAATTTAGGACCAATAGTGATGTGACAAGTTGAAATAAGAAGGTGATGTGAAACAGAGACAATTGTGTAATCATAGTATATGAGAAGCCTTTAAAAAAGGCCTCGTCCTTCAAGAGCAAGGATGGGTCGAAGCTTACCAATCTGCCAACAGATGCGTTAGCAAATAATCACTTTGAGAACAACATTCCCCAAAGACAAATCGGTAGGATTTTGGGCATTTCACCTTCTACAGTGCACCGTATAATTAAAAGAAGGAAGGAAACCGGTCAAATCTTGGTGTGTAAAGGGCAAGACCAAAAACCACTTCTGCATGTGATCTCCGATCCCTCAGACGTCACTGTCTTAAAAAACGTCATGAGTCTGTAATGGATATCCTGTCATGGGCTTGGGAATACTTTGGTAAACCTTTGTCAGTCAACACCATTCGCCGCTGCATCCACAGATGCAAGTTAAGGCTTTACCATGCAAAGCAGAAGGCATACATCAACACTGTCCAGAAGCGCCTCCGACTTGTCTGGGCTCGGTCTCATCTGAGATGGTCAGTAACACAGTGGAATCGTGTTTTGTGGTCCGAGTCAACATTTCAAATAGTTTTTGGACAAAACAGTCGTCGTGTTCTCCGGGCCAAAGAGGAAAAGGACCATCCAAGTTGTTATCAGCCCCGTACAGTTGCGCAGCTGAAGAAATGCATAATGGATGAATGGGGGAAAATTCTACTTGCTAAACTTAACCAACTGTCTTCAGTGCCCAAACGCTTAATAAGTGTTAATAAAAGAAAAGGTGATGTTACACTGGTAAAAAGTCGACTGTCCCAACTTTTTTGGAGTGTGTTGCAGTCATCAGATTTGAAATGAGTGTATATTTTCAAAAAGTGAAACATCAAATAATGTGTTAATATTTTGTTTTCAATATAGTACAGGGAGAATCAAATTTTCATATGACGTTTTTTTCTTCTTTTTTTTATTTTCTTAACGTTCATTGTGATCCAGACAATATATTAATGACTGTGTCAGATGATCAGGAACATCTCAGGAATGCAGATGCAGCTCTCTACAATCTGAATGAGTTTGGTCTATGTGTCCAATATCATGAGAAATTTATGCATTTTATAAAGGATTTGCTTGAGTACTTGGGCACTTCATAGAAGCACAGGGTCTTCATAAGTCACCAGATAAGTCCAGGGCAATCATGGATGTACCTGTACCAAAGTACATCATTCAGGTTAATTTCTAAGACTTATAAACTATTACAGTAGATGTACAGTGGGTACGTAAAGTATTCAGACCCCCTTACATTTTTCACTCTTTGTTATATTGCAGCCATTTGCTAAAATCATTTAAGTTCATTTTTTCCTCATTATTGTACACACAGCACCCCATATTGACAGAAAAACACAGAATTGTTGACATTTTTGCACATTTATTAAAAAAGAAAAACTGAAATATCACATGGTCCTAAGTATTCAGACCCTTTGCTCAGTATTTAGTAGAAGCACCCTTTTGATCTAATACAGCCATGAGTCTTTTTGGGAGAGATGCAACAAGTTTTTCACACCTGGATTTGGGTATCCTCTGCCATTCCTCCTTGCAGATCCTCTCCAGTTCTGTCAGGTTGGATGGTAAACGTTGATGGACAGCCATTTTCAGGTCTCTCCAGAGATGCTCAATTGGGTTTAAGTCAGGGCTCTGGCTGGGCCATTCAAGAACAGTCACGGAGTTGTTGTGAAGCCACTCCTTCATTATTTTAGCTGTGTGCTTAGGGTCATTGTCTTGTCGGAAGGTGAACCTTCGGCCCAGTCTGAGGTCCAGAGCACTCTGGAGAAGGTTTTCGTCCAGGATATCCCTGTACTTGGCCGCATTCATCTTTCCCTCGATTGCAACCAGTCGTCCTGTCCCTGCAACTGAAAAACACACACAGCATGATGCTGCCACCACCATGCTTCACTGTTGAGACTGTATTGGACAGGTGATGAGCAGTGCCTGGTTTTCTCCACACATACCGCTTAGAATTAAGGCCAAAAAGTTATATCTTGGTCTCATCAGACCAGAGAATCTTATTTATCACCATCTTGGAGTCCTTCAGGTGTGCTTTCATGTGTCTTGCACTGAGGAAAGGCTTCCGTCGGGCCACTCTGCCATAAAGCCCCGACTGGTGGATGGCTGCAGTGATGGTTGACTTACTACAACTTTCTCCCATCTCCCGACTGCATCTCTGGAGCTCAGCCACAGTGATCTTTGGGTTCTTCTCTACCTCTCTCACCAAGGCTCTTCTCCCCCGATAGCTCAGTTTGGCCGGACGGCCAGCTCTAGGAAGGGTTCTGGTCGTCCCAAACGTCTTCCATTTAAGGATTATGGAGGCCACTGTGCTCTTAGGAACCTTAAGTGCAGCAGAATTTTTTTTGTAACCTTGGCCAGATCTGTACCTTGCCACAATTCTGTCTCTGAGCTCTTCAGGCAGTTCCTTTGACCTCATGATTCTCATTTGCTCTGACATGCACTGTGAGCTGTAAGGTCTTAAATAGAGCTTGGTGTGTGGCTTTCCTAATCAAGTCCAATCAGTATAATCAAACACAGCTGGACTCAAATGAAGGTGTAGAACCATCTCAAGGATGATCAGAAGAAATGGACAGCTTAAATATATGAGTGTCACAGCAAAGGGTCTGAATACTTAGGACCATGTGATATTTCAGTTTTTCTTTTTTAATAAATGTGCAAAAATGTCAACAATTCTGTGTTTTTCTGTCAATGTGGGGTGCTGTGTGTACAATAATGAGGGAAAAAAAAAGAACTTAAATGATTTTAGCAAATGGCTGCAATATAACAAAGAGTGAAAAATGTAAGGGGGTCTGAATACTTTCCGTACCCACTGTATCCCCAATCTTGCATCTGTGCTAGCTCCCCCTCAAAGCTCTTCAATGCAAAGGGAAGCAGCGGTTATGGTCTCCTGAGTGTGAGGCTGTGTTTGACAAGGCGAAAGGTTTTGACACTTTACAATTCAAAGTTTCCAATCAGAGTAATCTGTGATGCATCGCAGTGTGTTGTTGATGTCGTCATTTCTCGCATACTCCCGGATAGCTTTTGCGTTGAGAATGTTGAGCAAAGCAGAGCAAAATTATGTTCAAATTGAAAGGAAGGCACTTGTAAATTCTTTTGAAGTAAAGAAGTAAACATCTGGTGTTGTCATCAAAGATGGTCATGTGTAATACATTGGGGGCATTATGTTGGCCAAATGTCAAACTGACCATGATCTTTGTGATAATCTGCCTGAATAAACTGTTTGACTGTTCATTGTACTAAGTTCAGTTTAAAGAAAAAGGACATTGAATGATTATAGTTTAATCACAGTACATTCTGTTCTCCAGGTATAACTAAGGGTACAGTGTTATGCAGGTGTTTAATTGTTGAATAGCAATAGCAAAAACACTGTAGGCCAGATTTACTAACAGCTTTTGCAAGTGCAAACCCTCTTTTGGTGTTAAGAAAACTACTGTCAGGATTTATTTGACACGCAGTGAAAAATTAGCGATGAAAAGGCATGGACACAGTTATTTTTGCGGCTGACCTTATTGCATATGCATTTGTAGGAGTTTGTCTGCACACTTGTCAGAACATATCTGTTTTTGTTTGCAAAGTTTATGCTATATAGTATTCAGATTCAGGAACTGAATTACAGTGGTAGCAGTTAATAAAACATTTACCTGTTGATGTGGGTAAGGCTTTGGATGGTTTGGACTGGACAATGATCCATATTCTCCTGTTATTTTTCCTCCACATTCTAAGAATCAAAAGATTGCATCCATTATGGTTTTTACTTTCAAGTGAGATAAGAGACTAGAAGTATCACACTTTGTGTAGTGACTTTATTACTCTAACCCTTGTGCTTCTGACTACAGTTGACTTCATCTGAGTGGTCCTGACAGTTTGGGTGGCTGTCACAGATGGAAATAGGTAGTAAGCAACGACCACCATCACACATAAACTCTTCTCTGGAGCAGCTTTCTGATTGCATGCAGAGAGAAAACTTTAGTACATAAACAGAGAAATGTAGTTTAAAACACACCATGTGACATATTTTTTTAATCATTTGTGATCAGGGGCCATATTCACAACACTTACCACGAAGAGTTCTAAATAGCAATAAAAGATCTTAGGTAAGAGTTTTCTCTTAAAACATATTCACAAAGCTGCTCAGACCAACTTTTACTAAGGAATATAGAGAAGTCTTAAACTAAGAATAGGGGCGGGGTTGACCTCTTTGCTATGGATGATGTCAACACGGTTACTAACTATGATTGGCTGATTGATCTCTGTCAATGATTTAATTATAGAAATATATCATGTTGCCATATTCAAATAAAGGTTTAAAATATGAATGTTGCCATACTCAAATAAAGATTTTACAAAGCAGGCTAAGCGTCACTAATTGTCAGCCTCTTACATGTCTGAATCTCGATAGATTGCTAAATTCAAGCGACAAATTATGTTTTATGAATTATGAACATGGAGAATGCGGGCACAATGTGCTCAGCCACTGGCATTCTCAGCGCCGTTAAAATAAATGTCAAAATGGAGAAAAACCCTTTGGAGATACCAGGAGAACTGGCCCCCCAACTGAGCCTGGTTTCTCCCAAGGTTCTGTTCTCCATTCTGTCACCTGATGGAGTTTTGGTTCCTTGCCACTGTCGCCATTAGGGGCTTTCGCACCAGATAGTTCTAGGAACTAGCCACCAGGACGGTTCCCTGAGAACTAATGATTCCCTTAGGAACATTTTCTGGGTTGCATTTACACCGCCAGTAAGAACTTTGAAGTGACGTAAGCTGCGCTTGTTGTTGTGACTTTTATTTTATAAAATAAAATAATAAAATAAATAAAATTTAGTTTATATCCAGTGTTGCTAGCTGAGCAGAAATACATAATCATATTTCGCTTGGTCCCCTCAAAGTTGTGTTGGATTTCTTCCTTAGCGTAAAGGTTAAGAGGCCCATCTATCACTGTTTTTAATGCTCGTAGAGTTAGTTTGTGGAGTAAATACATAGGCTATAATCTGTGTGTGTACACAGTTTTTTTTTTTTTTGTGTGTGTGCGTTTGTCACTGGTAGTTCCTATAGTGCTGGTTTAGACCCTACTCTGAAGTAGGAGCTAAATTAGGCTAGTTCTTCCAAAAGCAGTTCCTAGAACTAAAATCATTCCTGTGGTGCGAACATGCCGAAATTCGGGTTCTCCCGCCAATAGTTCTAGGAACTATAAAAAGGAAGTCCGGTGCGAAAGCCCCCTTTGTTGCCTTTGGCTTTTGGCTTGCTTAGTTGGGGACATTTAAAATTCAACAATATTATTGATCTGCCTGCATTGACACCATTATATGAGAACTGAACTGAGCTGGATGATGACATCACTGTTTTCTCCAGAGCAGCTATATATTTATAAATGAACTAAAATAACAAAAATTAAACATCACTGAACTTACTTAAGCTGGACTCTGACGCTATTTTATAAACTTTGTTGCATTATTTTCCTGTTATCACTTTAAAGCTGCTTTGAAACCATCTGTAATGTAAAAAACACTATATAAACGTGACTTGACTTGTATAAATCAAAATATTTATTGCATTTATAAGGGGAGAAGGCTCAGCACCCAAGCCTCTATCGCCTATTGCCTCAATGGTGTACAGTGGTGTACAGATGGCCGGCAATAGTCATTAGGATTGTTTGTTATTTGGTTTAGTGACTTAGGAGTCCTCTTGACTACTCCTAACTTTTCACAGATTTAGGACTAGGTGCTGGTTTTAGTGCTGAAATGTTTTATGAAATACTCTTAGAGCAAAAATGTAGGAGCCCTAAATTTAGGACTGACACGCCCATTATTTTTAAAGATTTTCTCCTAAAAGAGAAAATCGGCAAGTTTCTTTTAGCCTTAAAAGGTTTTGTGAATATGGCCCCAGAATATCATATACATTTTCACTGCTTGCTGCTCTCGTATTAGCAATAGTTTCAAATGTTTTAAAGTTTAAGGTAGAAACAGTATAATTAGACTCAGATTAAATTTTCACTATTGCATATTTATTGGATATGACACATTTAAATTGTAGACTATTTCAATATCGTCACCCACAACACAGACTGCTAGATCCACAATACAGTCTACAAAAACAATCTCAAAAACATTCCAGGCACTGCATATCAATAGCATGAGTCCATGCTTTCATGTTGCATTCTCTTTATACATAAAAGTTATCTTTTATGTACATCTGGTATTGCTAAGCATAGCATTCCAACAGGTATAGGTCTAGATGTTTGAAACTAAAACTAAAGTATGTTAAGGTTGGGTTTAGGTTTGGGGTTAGGTGTGTCCAATCCAGCTTCTGGATAGCTCCAACTCCAATTAAACATACCTGCAAATCAAGGTCTTACTAGGCATAATTGAATCTTCCAGGCAGGTGTGTTGAGGCAAGTTGGAGCTCAACTTCAGGAGCAGGTTTGGACACTCCTGGGTTAGGCTAGTGAAAAGAAATACACTGATATGAATTTATTTAAAATAGTATTGGTCAGTTGATTCCACAACCATTTTAAATACATATAGATTGAAAAGGCAGGCACATATAGCAGGTTGTGAAGCTTGCGCCTCCGTGATCATGTTTAGTACTCGTTTAGTGACAAATACTGCATCACTGGCGGTCTCTGCTGACTGGCCACAAAAGCAAATGCCACTGCTCTGGGTTGGGGTGTCATATCGTGACCCGTGCCTGGGACAGAAGGCCCCTCCTCAGCGGGGCGGTCCATGGAAGTACCACCAACAACCCCATTATCTCCAAAAACCATAGCTGGTTGGACCATTTCGGTGCCACCAGTAGCACTAACTCCTGTTCCTCCCCGATTTTCTGCAGTACCAGAGGCAGCAGTTTCATATTTTTTATATAATTCATATTTGTGGCCCCTTGGCCAGCAGTGAGCTAATGTGTCCACTCCCAGAGGGGATTGCGTCAGTGAGAAATAAAACTGGCAGTGGGTGGTCTAACATGTTCCAGATCATTTAGACCTTACTGGGATGTAGTTAAGCAGATGAAGACGGCAGAGTAGCGCTGTCACGCCTGCCAGGCGGGGTGCCTATGATAGCCACCAGAGGGCACGCCTTTCCGTCTTCCGCATTTCCCCTAAACCCATTGCCTGGGCTCATTATGCCTGATTACTTTCAGCTGTTTCTCATTTCCCTTGTTAACTCTGTTTATATAAGCCCTGTGTATTCACTCATTTATTGCGAAGTCTAGTGTGCGGAAGTCAGCTATGCCTTGGTTGGCTTCTGCTCCGCCGTGTGTATCTACGGTCCTGTCTGCTCTGCTCTGCTCTGCTGTGTTGGTCATCTGCTCCGCCTTGGGAATGGCAAGCGTGCAAGTGTATTTGTTTCTTGTCTTATTTGTTTTTTAGCAGTTGTCGTTGCTAGGAAATATTGTTTTGTTTACTGTGGTAACACGTGCTGAAGTCGTGTTTGTTCCCCTGCTGTGTCACATGGATTTTCGGTTTCGCTGAGCTATCATAGCCATATTTTTAAACAGTAAGGAGTGTCCTACGGCAGGTAAAGTACTTAAACAGTGTAAGCAAGTACACATTAGGAGAAGCAGTCATGCAGCAGAAGTCAGCAGCAGTGTGTAAGTGTATTTGTTCATTGTCTCCTTTGTTTTTAGCAGTTGTCGTTGCTTGGAAACATTGTCCTCCTGAAGCTTGAGGACATCCTAAAGAGGCACAAAATCACTTTTATGGACCTTAGCCTTGACTATTCCCCTCCATTTATATTCTATTCATTTATAATTTATTTACTTTAAAAAACCTTGCTATGTGTACTGTGCTAGACTAACTGCTAAATGATTAAATTAAAAGGTAACTGTAATCTTAACTCCCCATGAACTACTCCCTCAATTAATAGCAGGTTTGCTCTGCAATTCAAGTGACCAGGGTTGTGCACAGAATTGAGAGAAGGCCCACAGAAGAGTCTTCTCAGTGAGAGCGAACACCACCTGGGTGATTCATGTCAGCCACCACTGCCGTATTGCCTGTAAGAATAAGGACATGGTGATGCTGAACTTGTTGGAGGAAGTAACTGCTTTCAGTTCCAGTCAATTTATGTGCCATGGATTCTGTGCATTTAGTATAACCACTTGTCAAAGTTCTCATTACCCACTCATTACCATGCCCGGTTGCACCTACCAAGTGTCTGCTAACTGGTCAGTTTGCCATTCTGTGACAAGGAATTGTTCATACTGGATGATCGAGCTGGTGCATTGTGCTTTTATACAAAGAAGCTTGGTGACCTGAAGCATGGCTCTGCTTATGTTGTGCAGGTGTGACTGCTTTGTGACTGATATGAGACACAGCTTAACCTCTTCAACAAGGAAAAGCTTGGTATAACCCAAGTGGTCTGCTCAGTTGACCGGGGTAAGGAGTGCAAAACCGGCTGCATGGACCTGATTCAGCAGATTTGTCTTGTGAATGGTTGGGCAACCTATAAAAATGTCAAAATATTATAAGGTTAGTTTTAGGGATTCATTATTTTACATGTGTTGATGAATTCCCTTTTAGGCTCTGTTTACACCTGGTATTAAGATGTGTTTTGGTCAATCGGATCACAAGTAGACAGTGCTATGTACAGGTGTAAGCGGAGTATAAAACATTTTTAGCTTGTCCACTTTCGACTACTTCTAGAGGCAGTCACATATGCATTTGACCGTATTGCTTTCGTAGTGTAAATGCCACAAACAGCCAACAAAACAGCCACAAAAGATGCCTACTCTCCACCTACTGACCTAATGCGTAAACATTATTGGAAGCCAGATAGGATTTACCAAGACCCAAGTTTGGTTTGAAGATGAAAATCGTACCAAGCACTATGTTCTCTCCTCATACCTGACACTCACACTGTTCGGCATGCTCTCGCGGCTTTTAGAGCAGAAACAAAAGCTGCTGCTCTCCGTATGTTTTTCTGTCGTCTCCAGTTGTGTACATGTGTGAATTGCTTCAGCTTATTTCATCCATTAGATCGAAAGATCTAATAAATCCCATACATTTACCTGTCCATAGACCCTCCCCTTGAAGAAATCAGGACAGAAGTGGCCGAAAGTGGACAAAAGAGACAGAATAAAAGACCAGGTATAAACGGGTAGGTGTCTCCCTCGTCTACTTGTGATCCGATCGACCAAAACGCATCTTAATACCAGGTGTACACAGGGCCTTGGACATCTTGGTTGGTTACCTATAGAAAGCAGAGTAGGACACCTAAAACTAAAAATGGTACACAAGAAAAGTTCTTCCGCTTCCTGCAAATCGATCAATGAAATGTAACTGGATATTGCATATCAGATGCTTGTAAAAGGTGATTTTTATGTATTTATATAAAGAACACGTTAAAGATAGATATGCAGTGCCAGGAGATTGAGTTTATTATTATATATCAAATGTAAACTGTACAGTTTTAAACTATTAAAAGGAACATAATGTTGATATGTTTAAGTTATACTTACTCTGTCCTGGTAATATAGAATGGTATTGTGCAATGAACCCATTGCCACCAATATTCCCATCAGTGTGAAATGACACCAACACAGTACTGCTATTTGTATTCAATGTAGGTGGTGGAACATTGCCACAAAATCTAGGAAGAAATGAATCTTATTATCTTATTATCTTAATTATTAAAAGTTTGAGAGCGATTGCCAAGAACAGCCTTGTAGAGAAAAATTTACTTAATAACTCATTTATTCCAATGTATGCAGCTTCAAAATATTCCATGTCTGTTTAAGAGGTATCTTGTGTTTTTATATATATATTTTTATAGATAATTGTGTTTTTTAGGAATAACTGATGACGGGCCATTGAATTATTAGAAAAATAATGCACATCCAAGGTGGTAATGCGCCTATGTTGGTGTACGTTATATTTTTAATAATATAGTAAATTATCCAGCTTATACTGTGGTTACCCTGGCTCAAGACAATGTTCAAACGTTTTATTTCGTGACATGTTTTTGTTCTTAAAATGCTTTTGTGTGTAGGACAAATTTCTCACATCTCATCCCAAGCCTCCGTTGCTAATTCCAAAACAGAAATTTAGAGCTAGTAACAGAGGCTTGTGCCATTGATATGCAGACTAAAGCTGCGTTCACACTGCCAGTGATTTTGTCACTGCATGCGGTGAGGTCACTAATGGGAGTTCCCCCTACTGGTTGCCTAGTAAACTATATGAATGACATTTACGGATATTATTCCATGTTGTAGACACCCAATCCGTTTTCTTGTCCTAAAAACACACATTGTGGAGTGAAAAGATTAAATATAAATGGAATCAGTACATCAAATACTTAATATTAAAGATGAACAAAAAAGAAAGTGCCAGTCAGGCTGGGCTCACAAAACCATTCAGGCTTGAAGTCAGCACGACAAGTACCACTATGTACACAGAGACATATCACAGAGCTGCCAACTCGCACGCATTCACCGTGAGACACACGCAATTTTCACACGCTCTCACGCTACACATCCATTTTCTCACGCACAGAAAAATCGCGAAGCAAAGAGGACACGGAGAACGTCAGACTAGACAGAGCAGGTTACTTATGATATAAAACACTTTAGAATACTGTATCTTACTTACTGCATAACTAATAAGGAATTATTGAGGTACTAATAGATAATTATTTATTAACACTTACAGTGAGGAAAATAAGTATTTGAACACCCTGCTATTTTGCAAGTTCTCCCACTTGGAAATCATGGAGGGGTCTGAAATTGTCATCGTAGGTGCATGTCCACTGTGAGAGACATAATTAAAAAAGAAAATCCAGAAATCACAATATATGATTTTTTAACTATTTATTTGTATGATACAGCTGCAAATAAGTATTCTTTTTTAATTATGTCTCTCACAGTGGACATGCACCTACGATGACAATTTCAGACCCCTCCATGATTTCTAAGTGGGAGAACTTGCAAAATAGCAGGGTGTTCAAATACTTATTTTCCTCACTGTAAGTCACTACTGTTAACTACTAAGGAAGATGTGTTAACTAATTAGTATGTAATAGAATTGTATGATTGTGTTAAGTTTCAGTTAGTTAATCAATAACTAATGAATTATGTCATAACTCTTGAAGAACTATTATTAATTATCTATTAATTAATGTGCAAGAAAAATAACTAAGAAGTAACTACTAATGAACAGTCATACACAGTAGTCACTACAATAACCCGGTTTAGCAGTGGAGTGGTGGATGAAGTACACAAATCAAGTACTTGAGTAAAAGTACAGATAACCCAATAAAATATTACTCCAGTAAATGATAAACTATTGGCCTGTTCATTTTCAAAATTACCTTAGTAAATGTACAAAGGTAATTACTTGAAAAGTAAAAAGCACTGATCAATGTTTTTTATTTTATTTTCTAGCCAGTTTTAGTCATTCTTCAGCACTAATAAGAAAGATAAGTGCAGACATTTACTAGGCTATATATTGATCTGCAAATAAGCAAACTTTTTATTTAATTAGCAAAATGTATCATAATGTATGATAACTTATCTATTTTACAAAGGTTTAGATAATACCGTTAATAATGTGTTTTTTTCAGTAAGTTTGATTTGAGTCAGAAGTATGTGGTAATTCTGTATTAATTACTAATGAGTTCCCTATATTCTCACTTTAGAATACTGTTCCAGGTTCCAAGTAATTCCTGAAGAATTATCTAATAATTATTTGTTAATTACCAATTAATTTCCTTATATGTTCACTTTAGAATACTGTTTCAGGTTATAAGTAGCCTAATTCCTGGATAATTATTTGATAATTATTTATTAATTACTAATGAGTTCCCTATATTCTCACTTTAGAATACTGTTCCAGGTTCTAAGTAATTCCTGCAGAATTATTTGATAATTATTTATGAATTACAAATAAGTTCCCTAACTCAAACATGAATTTACTCAATGGCATTCTATGCTGAGGAAAACAGACACACACAGTAAAATATAAAAACTAATCTGAGGTTAGTTTTGTATGACTGTTCATTAGTAGTTACTTCTTAGTTATTTTTCTTGAACCTTAATTAGTAGATAATTAGTAGTAGTTCTTCAAGAGTTATGACAGAATTCATTATTTATTGATTAACTAACTGTTACTTAACACAATCATAAAAATATATTACATACTGATTAGTTAACACATCTTCCTTAGTAGTTAACAGTAGTGAAGAAGTAGTTAATGAATAATTACCTATTAGTTCTTCAATAATTACTTATTAGTTATGCAGTAAGTAAGATACAGTATTCTAAAGTGTTACCAAGAATTTTATTGACAAAGTTTAGAATTTGATGTGGGCAGCCAACATGGGTTAAGGTATTTTCGAAGTTCTTTAAGGGTGCATAAAATGTATAATAGTCAGTCAAAATGAAATTGAACAGAGGTGGTTCAGTTGATTAGAAATGAATTAGAATGTAAATCCTGATTGACAAATGTTAGTTCTTGCACTGTGTTACGTGCCACATGCACTAACATAGAGGGCGACGCCTATTAAAAGGGTGTCGCCCGGAGTTCCATCTCCTGCTCCCGTAAACACACGTTCTGATACGTAACACACTGTATTCAGGCTTTTTTAAATGTAAATATTTCGCCCATGTTAATTCTGGTTGTCATTTATGATTCAATAAACCACTTAGGGTGAGCAAACCTTGTGACTGCAGATGTCTTCTCAGTCTCCTCTCTGACTTCTAGCCAATCAAACAAGCAAGGAGAGGGTCCCTCAATAGCCAGAGATGACACTTGGATCTGCACTAGGAGAGGAGGAGACACCCTGATCACCCACACACAGTGAGAATCAGGAGGGTACAAGTCTGGGTGATTTGGAGAACTGAGAGTCCCCCCAGAATCCGTCAGCACGCCACCACATTCTGTAAAAGCAGATAAAAAGATCATTCATATTGAAAAGAAAGTTGAAAAAGGTGAAATTGAAATCACACGTGTAGTGTGTAGTGTCTAGTGTGTAGTATCTAGTGTGTAGTGTGTAGTATCTAGTGTGTAATATCTAGTGTGTAGTATCTAGTGTGTAGTATCTAGTGTGTAGTGTGTAGTATCTAGTGTCTAGTGTGTAGTGTGTAGTATCTAGTGTGTAGTGTGTAGTATCTAGTGTCTAGTGTCTAGTGTGTAGTGTGTACTATCTAGTGTGTAGTGTGTAGTATCTAGTGTCTAGTGTGTAGTGTGTAGTATCTAGTGTCTAGTGTGTAGTGTGTAGTGTGTAGTATCTAGTATCTAGTGTCTAGTGTGTAGTGTGTAGTGTGTACTATCTAGTGTCTAGTGTGTAGTGTGTACTATCTAGTGTGTAGTGTGTAGTATCTAGTGTGTAGTGTGTAGTATCTAGTGTCTAGTGTGTAGTGTGTAGTGTCTAGTGTCTAGTGTGTAGTGTGTAGTATCTAGTGTGTAGTGTATAGTGTCTAGTGTGTAGTGTGTAGTATCTAGTGTGTAGTGTATAGTGTCTAGTGTGTAGTGTCTAGTGTCTAGTGTATAGTGTGTAGTGTATAGTGTGTAGTGTGTAGTGTCTAGTGTCTAGTGTCTAGTGTGTAGTGTGTAGTATCTAGTGTGTAGTGTCTAGTGTGTAGTGTCTAATGTGTAGTGTGTACTATCTAGTGTGTAGTGTGTAGTATCTAGTGTGTAGTGTGTAGTATCTAGTGTGTAGTGTGTAGTGTGTAGTTTGTAGTGTCTAGTGTGTACTATCTTTTGTGTTCAGCAGAAAAAAGAAATTCATACAGGTTTTATAACAACTTGAGGGTGAGTAAATGATGACCGAATTTAAATTTTTGGGCGAACTATCCCTTTAAGTGCGTATCATATTTAGCGTTGTTTTTGTATGCTAAATCCTTCAAAACAGATTTTTGTTTTTTCCAGGAGTCTCATTCTGTTTGTAATGACACTACTTTTTGGAAAAACCAATGGGGCAACGAGGTTTGGATGGCTCATGGTTCGGAGCATTCTGCTGGTGTAATGATAATGAAAAACCATTTCGCAAGTTCAGTGCTACAGAATTATATAGATCCTAAGGGGCATTTTCTTTTATTGTTAATCTGTATAAATAATAGTTTTGTGTTATTGATAAACATTTATGGGTATAATGCTTCTCGGGAAAATGACCTGTTATTAGAAGATATAGGAGATAAAATTTCGTTATGGCTTAATACATTTCCTGATGCTGTAATCTGTATTGGTGGAGATTTTAATATCGCTCCCAATAACAATCTTGATAGATTTCCTCCTAGACAATCCACTTTGCCTAATTCGAAATCGAAAATTTTCATGGAGAAGTTTGATTTAATTGATATCTGGAGGGAGAAATTTCCAAATACTAAATCTTACACTTGGGGCAACAAGAACCACTCAAGACTTTCTCGCTTAGATTATTGGCTTGTACCATACTCTTTTAAACATTATAATGTTTCAGTTAGCATTCTTCCTTCTCCTTTAACAGATCACCATACTATTCTTCTTTCTACTCCTCTATCCACAGATCTTTCAAATACAGTTTCTAGAGCCTCTTATTGGAAAATGAATTCCTCTCTACTTAAGCATGATGACTTGAAAAAAAGAATTTCCTTTTTGATTCAATACTACTGGGTGAAAGCTTCTTCTGACAAAAAATTTTGCCTAAATTGGGAGTTACTAAAATATGAAGTAGGAGTATGTATTAGGCATTTTAGTAGCAATTTGGCAAAACAGAGAAGGTATGAAGAGGAGAGGGTTATAGCAAAGATTATAACCCTTCAGAGTAAAACTCACGAAGACTTATCTGAAACTGACCTAACAGAACTTGCAGAGCTCCAATCTAAATTAGACAGTATTTATAAATACAAAGCTGAAGGCAAGGCTCCTATGTTCGTTCGAGAAGGAAATGGCTAGAACAAGGAGAACAGAGCTCTGCTTATTTCTTTAGAATGGAAAAACACAACTCTAGAAATCTCATTATTAGTTCGCTGCAAATTAACGGAATCTTGACAGATAATCCCAAGCAAATTGCCTCTTTTTGTAGTAATTTTTATTCCAAACTTTATAAATCTAATTACTGTAAAGATTCAGCCTTTCTTTTCTTTCAGTCATTAAAGGAGGTTAAGTCAATATCTAAAGATGACCAGCTCGCTTGTGATAAAACCATGACTATCAACGAAGTATTTGAGGGGATTGAAGGCCTTAAAAATAACAAATCTCCAGGAACTGATGGCCTAACGGCTGAATTTTACAAAAGCTTTGCAGAAGAGTTGGCACCGTTCCTGCTAGAGATGTTTTTGGAGAGTATCCAATCAGAAACGTTGCCTTCTAGTTTAACACAAGGACTCCTAACCCTTATACCTAAGCCTAAAAAAGATACTACTTTAATAGATAATTGGCGGCCTATTTGTCTTCTCAATAATGATTATAAAATATTAGCTTGGGTTTTGGCCAAGAGGCTTAAGTGTGTTCTGAGTTCGGTTATTGATGAAACTCAATCAGGGTTTATACCAAAAAGACATATAGCAAACAATATCAGACTTGTTCTAGATTTATTAGATTATAGTGAATTAGTTGATGATGAAAGTCTCATTCTTTTTGTAGACTTTTACAAAGCTTTTGACTCTCTCGAACACGATTTTATGTTTCTATCTCTCCAAAAGCTTGGGTTTGGTGATTCATTCTGCAAATCTATAAGAACTCTTTATAATAATGCCAACTGTTCCATTAACCTTAAATCAGGTACTTCGCCTAGATTTCAAGTGTCAAGAGGAGTCCGTCAGGGTTGCCCTGTATCCCCTTACTTATTTCTCATAGCTGCACAACTTCTATCTTCTTCTCTTTCAAGTAGTCATTTGCAAGGAATTACTATTGGCAACAAGCATATTCTTATTAGTCAGCTAGCTGACGACACTACTCTATTTTTAAAAGATGAATCACAGATTCCTATTGCCATTCAACACATTAATTTTTTCTCCAAAGCTTCCGGTCTAAATCTAAATCTTAATAAATGTGAGCTGTTAGCTGTCAAAACCTGTTCTTCTCTTTCTCTTTATGGTATTCCAGTTCAGTCTCAGGTGACGTATCTGGGTGTATCCATATGTAAGGATGATAAAGTCAGATGCAGACTGAACTTTGACCCAGTTATTGAAAAAACTAAACGGAAATTCAACTCATGGTTACAGAGGGATTTATCTCTGAGAAGGCGAACCCTCATTGCTAAAGCTGAGGGTATCTCAAGATTGACTTATCCTGCTCTCTCTTTATACGTGGATAAATCTGCATGTGCCGATATTGACAGAATGCTGTTTGACTTTCTGTGGAAACATAAGAGGCATTACATTAAAAAGTCTGTGGTTATTAACAAATATGACTCTGGTGGGCTACATTTTCTAGATTTCACTTCCTTGAATAACACTTTCAAAATAAATTGGTTAAAACAGTACTTAACAAGCCCCTCTTCATTCTGGAATACTCTCCCTAATCTAGTTTTCTCTAAAGTTGGAGGTCTCCCTTTCCTATTGTTATGTAACTATAACATAAGTTACCCCTTAAATTATCAAATTTTCATAAACAAATGCTTTTGGCCTGGCACCTAATTTATAAACACAATTTTAGTCCTCATCGGTATTTAATTTGGAACAATTGCGATATTCTTTATAAAAATAAGTCTTTCTTTTTCCCAGATTGGGTTAATAATAATATTATTTTGGTCTCTCATCTAATCATAGAGTTATGAATAAGCCCTATTTCAAAAAACGGTGGAGTGTTCCTTTAAACCAAATAAATAATTAGTAATTTCTGAACATTGACTCTCAGTCTTTATTCACCTTTTTCTCATGTTTTCTCAATAAAATTAATAAAAGTATAGAATATAATAGCATATTTCTAATAGGGGCACATTGTAACGCAGTGCACAACTGGGATTTAAACTAGTGTGTAGTGTGTAGTATCTAGTGTGTAGTATCTAGTGTGTAGTGTCTAGTGTGTATTATCTAGTGTCTAGTGTGTAGTGTGTAGTATCTAGTGCGTAGTGTCTAGTGTGTAGTGTCTAGTGTGTAGTGTCTAGTGTGTATTATCTAGTGTCTAGTGTCTAGTGTGTAGTGTGTAGTATCTAGTGTGTAGTGTGTATTATCTAGTGTCTAGTGTGTAGTGTGTAGTATCTAGTGTGTAGTGTAGTATCTAGTGTGTAGTGTGTAGTATCTAGTGTGTAGTGTGTAGTATCTAGTGTGTAGTGTGTAGTATCTAGTGTGTATTATCTAGTGTCTAGTGTGTAGTGTGTAGTGTGTAGTATCTAGTGTGTAGTGTGTAGTATCTAGTGTGTAGTGTGTAGTATCTAGTGTCTAGTGTCTAGTGTGTAGTGTGTAGTGTCTAGTGTGTAGTGTCTAGTGTGTAGTGTCTAGTGTGTAGTGTAGCAATAACCCCCCTTAGGGTAAACAGAACAGAACCAACAAGAATGTATTGCAGATATCATTTTTAATATTGTTCAGTATTTCATGAACAATGCTCACCTAACAAGTCAAATAACATTATTCTGTCATTAATTTATTCTGTTAAATTCATATTCAATCAGTATAGTTATGACAACATGACTTAAGTTTTACTTCATTAATTTACTCCTTTATAATCATCCAGTCATAATGCAGCTCCTTCTTTAAAGGTCTTCTAACATCTAAATAATGAATTAAATCAGCTCATCTTAAGTTCACATTGTCCTAGCAGAGTAACACTAGTATTGTGCACATGAAGCCAACCTTAAATGCCACTTGGGTTGATATTTTGTAATAAAATGAGAAAAAAATTCAAACAAATGTCCAAACACATTTTTGGGTCACTTCATTTAAAATAGTATATTTAAATAGAAGACCATAAACTTACTCGTAAAGAATGTGGGCTCTTTCCCAGGCAGGGGTAGTGTGGAACTATGTGTAGAATGGGGTGCAGTCGGTCTCAAAGAAAGATTCTGTGAAATTCTGTCTCCAAACCGAGAGTCTAAAGGGGAAATCTCTCCTTTATTACTTTTAACCTCTGTGAAAAGCAAGAAAGAGTAGAATAGTGAGAAAGCAAATTTAGTTATTTTCTCTACTGCTGAAGCATTTACAAATTTGATAACTATTATGAGGTAATTGTAAAAAATCCTGATAGGTTTCTCAATCAAGCTGATGGATGCAAAGTTCTTTTTTAAAAGGATTTTTTTGAGAGGAGGAAAATTATTCAAATTTGCATTGCATTGTGAGCACAAAAGCACTGGGGGAGGTTCCAGTGGCCTAAGCCACCTATTTAAATTAAGAGACTTTAAGGGATGTGCCTTGACCAGCAATAATTCTCTGGGGACACATTACTAGAAATAATTTATTCAAAAATAAAACAGATGAAATAGTAAATGTTAATTGAATAGAAATTAAATAACAAAAAAATTACTGTGAACAGTGTTACGGGATGTAATAGCTCATGGGAATGGCAGTCGATTGCTTTGGTCGTTCTTGTTTTATGTTTCAGCCTTCTGTGTTACTCATTACAGGCCCTGTTCCAAATGGCTTGGCACTGGTCTGTTAAATCCAAAAGTCTGTAGGGAGTCCACTTTGTCATTTTAGATTTCTGAAGACTGCTCGCGAGTACACCCTTTGCGGCCCCCTTTGTTCCCACACTGTAGGGATGTCCGAAGCAGACTTCTACCTAACAGTCAAATTATCATTATACCACGAAAGTGTGGACTCGGAGGAAGATTGCGAGGTCTTAGGGATCCATTTGGGATGGGCCAAAGTTGCTAAGGTTCACTCACGTGTCTGCCTTTTAATTTTATTCTTAAAGTGAGTTCCTAGAGTTTCACACTATAAATGTATATATTCACACTATGAACTAGAATTACATATCTTTTGCCTTCATTTCAAAGGCAACATAAGTAATTTTCAAATAACTAAAATATATTGTAATATATTGCTGTATATTTTCAAATCGCTAGGTGTCAGTACATTCACTGGCTGTTACCTAGTGTGCTGCGGGCTTGCTATTTGCTCCAAACAACTGCGCCTTTTACGCAAGTTTACAATATCGATCAAGAGCCCCGATAGCTCAGTCGGTAGAGCATCAGACTTTTAATCTGAGGGTCCAGGGTTCAAGTCCCTGTTCGGGCGAACAAGCCTCTTTTTGTGGAGCGGTACGTTTTGCTGTTGAGTTCTTGCTGATCTACACTTGCCTTGGGCAGCGACGCTGCAAGGCACCAAGTGAAACGACATGCCCTCTTCAGCCAGTTAGTAGTCGTGGCCGAGTGGTTAAGGCGATGGACTAGAAATCCATTGGGGTCTCCCCACGCAGGTTCGAATCCTGTCGACAGCATGCGCCTGCTTTAAGCCTGTTTTATGCTTCTGCGTCGAACTGCCGCCGTAGCTACGTCGTAGGCTGTGTGTAGCGCGCGTACCCTACGGCGTACCCTGACGTGCACCTCTCCAAAAATGTAACAACGCGTCAATTCTACGCGGACACAAGCGCTGTGATTGGTCTGCCAGAACCCCTCCCTCGGGGTTTCACACGCTCCCTAGGTACGCGTCAACGTGGACAACGACACAGAAGTATAAATTAAAACCAACACGTTGCCTACAGCGTATAGGCTCCGGCGTAGGTCCGACGCAGAAGTATAATGAGGCCTTTAGGCTGAGCCTTCTGGAGGCCTTGCAAAAAGTCACTGTTACAGTACCACCCTTGAAAAGAGTTAGGTTGGTAAGAAACAGTTTTGTCTGCAAGCTAAAGATGACAAGGCCCCTTTGTATTCAGGGACACGTCGGGGAGACCGGTAGCTCGCCGTGATCGTATAGTGGTTAGTACTCTGCGTTGTGGCCGCAGCAACCCCGGTTCGAATCCGGGTCATGGCAAGTTTTTCTGGGTGCCATTGAAATGTATCTCCATGTTACGTTACCACCTCTCCTCACCCCGTCCTTCAGACCACTTTTTTGTGCACGGCGCGTGCCCTTGACGTGCTCTGGATGCTCGAGTGACTTGAAACTGGGACCTTCTCTGAGAGCACGAGCTCTCAGGTTCGAACCCTTAGTTTTTAGTTTGGAAGAATCTTGATTCAGAGAGAATATGGTGCGTGTATATTTTCTAATCGCTAGGTGTCAGTACACTCGCTGGCTGTTACCTAGAGTGCCGCGGGCTTGCTATTTGCTCCAAACAACTGCGCTTTTGACGCAAGTTTACAATAAGGATAAGAGCGCGGCAAGTCAACAGCATTGAAGCGTGTAAAGATGCTTTCCAGACAAGAAACAGTGAGTTTTTGTTTTTTTTCCTAGCATTATTGTCGTCTGATTATTATTATCAGTCTAATAGGTCTAATTCACACTAATTCGCAAATATATTTTGACATAGCAGACGTTTTGACGGCCGTTCTGAATCGTCGAAGAAGGAAACGCGATGCATTGGAGAATCTTTTTTTTCTTCCACCAATGCGATTAATTTTGCTGTGTGTTCCCACGCACGCGTATCGATCAAGAGCCCGGATAGCTCAGTCGGTAGAGCATCAGACTTTTAATCTGAGGGTCCAGGGTTCAAGTCCCTGTTCGGGCGAACAAGCCTCTTTTTGTGGAGCGGTACGTTTTGCTGTTGAGTTCTTGCTGATCTACACTTGCCTTGGGCAGCGACGCTGCAAGGCACCAAGTGAAACGACATGCCCTCTTCAGCCAGTTAGTAGTCGTGGCCGAGTGGTTAAGGCGATGGACTAGAAATCCATTGGGGTCTCCCCGCGCAGGTTCGAATCCTGTCGACAGCATGCGCCTGCTTTAGGCTGAGCCTTCTGGAGGCCTTGCAAAAAGTCACTGTTACAGTACCACCCTTGAAAAGAGTTAGGTTGGTAAGAAACAGTTTTGTCTGCAAGCTAAAGATGACAAGGCCCCTTTGTATTCAGGGACACATCGGGGAGACCGGTAGCTCGCCGTGATCGTATAGTGGTTAGTACTCTGCGTTGTGGCCGCAGCAACCCCGGGTTGAATCCGGGTCATGGCAAGTTTTTCTGGGTGCCATTGAAATGTATCTCCATGTTACGTTACCACCTCTCCTCACCCCGTCCTTCAGACCACTTTTTTGTGCACGGCGCGTGCCCTTGACGTGCTCTGGATGCTCGAGTGACTTGAAACTGGGACCTTCTCTGAGAGCACGAGCTCTCAGGTTCGAACCCTTAGTTTTTAGTTTGGAAGAATCTTGCTTCAGAGAGAATATGGTGCATGTATATTTTCTAATCGCTAGGTGTCAGTACACTCGCTGGCTGTTACCTAGAGTGCCGCGGGCTTGCTATTTGCTCCAAACAACTGCGCTTTTGAAGCAAGTTTACAATAAGGATAAGAGCGCGGCAAGTCAACAGCATTGAAGCGTGTGAAGATGCTTTCCAGACAAGAAGTAGTGAGTTTTTGTTCATTTCCCTAGCATTATTGTCATTTGATTATTATTAATAATCAAACACTAATTCGCAAATACATTTTGACGGCCGTTCTGAATCGCCGAAGAAGGAAACGCGATGCATTGGAGAATCTAGCATTTTCTACCGCCAATACGATTCATTTTGCTGTGCGTTCCCACGCAGCACGCACACGTCTTAGCAAGCTTGTAGTCGTGGCCGAGTGGTTAAGGCGATGGACTTGAAATCCATTGGGGTCCCCCCGCGCAGGTTTGAACCCTGCCGACTACGTCGACAGCATGCCCCTGCTATAGGTTGTAACCTTCTGGAGGCCTTGCTAAAACTTTATAAAAAGAAAAAAGTCACTGTTACAGTACTACCATTGAAAAGAGTTTGATTGGTAAGAAACAGTTTTGTCTGCAAGCTAAAAATG